>JALIGW010000001.1:24138431-24738431 GCA_023053685.1 Diadophis punctatus similis
TGATGTACTCTCATTGTTTTCCTTGTCATTTTTTGTTGTGTTGTTCTATTATTTTACTTCTGTTTTGTTTACCCTTTCTTCAGTTCTTTCTTTTTATTGTTGTAAGCTGCCTAGAGTAGCCCCAGGGCAAGATAGGCAGCAAATATATTTAACAAATAATTAAATGAATAAATAAAATAATGTTCTTGTCAGATTAAAAGTAATATAATTAGGCATCACAATGTGCCTAGAAAATATTATAATGATCAAAGAATGGCATAAAATCATTGACTAAACAACACAGAAAGAGAAAAGCTATTGAACAGGCTGCCTATTATGATTTTTGAATATTTATTATAAATATTAATAAATATTGAATATTTATTAATATTTTATTATGCATATTGATATATTTTATGTTACAATTAATTTTTATAAATTCTTTTGCTTTTAAAACATAAAATGGGTTCATTAAACATCCCTAGCACACTTTAATGCCTTTAATTACAAAAATATAGAGAGAGAAAAAATAAAAATTTAGTTTTTTATTGCAATTCTTTAAAATGAAATATAGGAAAAATATTAACAATTGAAACCAAACCAAATGAATATATTTAGGAAGATATTAGAGACTGCAAAAATATAGCTGTAGGAGTGAGGACAGGGCTGCATGTTCTCCACCCTGACAAGGTACCACTTTTTTTTCTCTTAATGCCATCTCCTACCTCCAAATCTCTGGCTATTAGGTCTGTCTTACAATGCTCCAGACTATTAGAAAACTGCTGTCTGTTGGTTATTTGGAGAAAATTGAAGGATGGCCTCTGAATTATATTGCCCTGCAGCTGTCCAAGTCTGCCCATCAGCTGGTAAGACTAACCTGAAATTTCAACAGTGGAGCCATTGCATGTTGGGGGTGGGAATAAACTGGATGAGCCCAGTGACATCCCCCTTATATTTTGGACAGGATGTGGTCTCTCTCTCTCTTAACAGGAACAGCTATTATTTTTCAGATTGCTGTTTTACAAAACAAGAGAAAACTCTCAGCCTGAAGAATGTGCAGCAGCAATAAGATTGGGTGGTGGTGGTTGTGAACCAAGAAAAGAATAAGAGATGATGTACACTCATGTACATACCGGTAGATAACATCCACGTTCAGATGTTAAGGCAATGGCTACCTTCCCACAATTGGGTAATCTGTCCTTACAAATTACCCAATTCCATTTAGCTTAATCTAACCCAGAAGACCCCAAACTTCTCAGCTCATTGACCCCTTCATG
Source organism: Diadophis punctatus similis (assembly GCA_023053685.1). Lineage (NCBI taxonomy): Eukaryota > Metazoa > Chordata > Lepidosauria > Squamata > Dipsadidae > Diadophis > Diadophis punctatus. The sequence continues at coordinate 24,139,688 of JALIGW010000001.1, forward strand.
AAGTTTCAGATTGTTCATCAATCCCCAAATATTTATTATATAAAAATTAATGAATACTATTTTAACTAATAATACTATGAATGATAATAAGCAAAGCTAGTGTCATTAGCAATAGATGCCTTGGGCTCAATCCCAAAACAACTGGTGTACTACTTGAATACCCTCACTATTGACAAAATTACCACCAGTCAATTGCAAAAGGCAGCTCTACTCAGAACAATTTACTGTATATCCTGTGACAATACCTGTAACACTGTCAAACATCAACATTTGCCTATTCCAGATCCTTGGGAAGAACTCAATAGGTGGATAAAAATGCCAAATTCAGTCTAATTGTATGGCTGACTATCAGCGAGCCATAATAATAATAACTGGAGCACCAGGTGGACACATTGGCATTGACAAAAACACCACCAGTCAATTGCAAAAGGCAGCTTTACTCAGAACAACTTACATCCTGTGACAATATCTCTAATACTATCAAACTCAGATCCTTTGGGAAGGATTCCATCCTTGGATAAAAATGCCAAATCCAGTTTAAACATCTGAATGTATGACGTACCATAATAATAGAAATAACTCAAGGCTGTTCCCGCTGGCAGCTGATCACCCAAACCTGGGTAACATTGTCTCATCACTAGCCAACTCTTCTTCAGGCCTAGAGACCGGCATGGAGCTCTACAGCTGACTCCCTGGTACACGATTCATCTGAGGCTCTAGTGGCTGCCTGGAATCGGGCGGCAACGGGGGCTTTAGATCGGATTGCGCCTTTGCGGCCTCTCCGTGGCAGCGGATCCCGGAGGGCTCCTTGGTTTACTGAGGAGCTCCCGGAGATGAAGCGCCTAAAGAGACGCCTAGAGCGACGATGGAGAGCCAGTAAATCTGAGTCTGACCGGACACTTTTAAGAACTTGCATTAAGTCTTACTTAGTGGCGATAAGGGCGGCAAAACGCTCGTATTTTTCCGCTCTTATTGCGTCCGCCGACTCCCGCCCAGCCGCCCTGTTTAGGGTGACTCGCTCCCTCCTAGCTAAGGGGGGAGTTGAAGATCCCTTGCAGGGCAGAGCTGAGGAATTTTCTCAGTTTCTGGCGGATAAAGTCGTTCAGATTCGGACAGACCTGGACTCCATTTGGACAGGGTAAGCCGAGATGACAGGGGCGAGTCTTAGTCCTGTTATATGGGACGAGTTTGAGCCTGTCACTCCTGAGGATGTGGACAAGGCCATAGGAGCGATGAGCGCCTCCACCTGTTTATTGGACCCGTGCCCCTCCTGGCTGGTCTCAGCCAGCAGGGAGGTGTCACGCGGCTGGCTCCAGGCGGTTGTGATCGCTTCTTTGAAAGAGGGATCCATCCCACAGCCTTTAAAAGCTGCGGTGGTGAGGCCCCTCCTCAAGAAGCCTTCCCTGGACCCAGCGGATTTAAAAAACTTCCGTCCAGTCTCCAACTTACCCTTTTTGGGTAAAGTTGTTGAGAAGGTGGTGTCACTCCAACTCCTGCGGCTTTTGGAGGATACTGATTATCTGGATCCCTTTCAATCGGGTTTCAGGCGCGGCTACAGTACGGAGACTGCTTTGGTCGCGCTGATGGATGATCTCTGGCGAGCCCGGGATGGGGGTTATTCCTCCATCCTGGTGTTACTTGACCTCTCAGCGGCTTTCAATACCATTGACCATGGTATCCTTCTTCGTCGTCTTGGGGAGGTGGGAGTGGGAGGCACTGTTTTACGGTGGTTCTCCTCCTACCTCTCTGACAGGACGCAGTCGGTGTTGACAGGAGGACAGAGGTCGGCCCCTAGGCCCCTGGTTTGCGGGGTGCCACAGGGTTCGGTCCTCTCGCCCATCCTGTTTAACATTTACATGAAACCGCTGGGTGAGATCATCCGACGACATGGGGTGAGGTATCAGCAGTATGCTGATGATACCCAGTTGTACATCTCCACCCCGTGTCAATTCAGTGAAGCAGTTGATGTAATGTGCCGCTGCCTGGACGATGTGAGGGTCTGGATGGGAGTGAACAGACTCAGGCTCAACCCAGACAAGACTGAGTGGCTCTGGATATTGCCTCCCAAGGACTATGTCGACTGTCCCTCCTTGGTTCTTGGGGGAGAAAAATTGGCTCCCTCAGAACAGGTTCGCAATTTGGGTGTCCTCCTAGACCCACAGCTAAAATTGGATCAACATCTTTCAGCTGTGGCTAGGGGGACCTTTGCACAGATCCGTCTTGTGCACCAATTGCGACCTTACTTGGAGAGGGAGGCCTTGCTCACAGTCACTCATGCCCTTGTCACCTCACGGCTAGACTACTGTAACGCGCTCTACATGGGGCTACCCTCGAAGAGCATCCGGAGACTCCAGTTGGTACAGAATGCAGCTGCGCGAGCTGTAGTGGGTGTACCAAGATACACCCACGTAACACCTCTCCTTCGCCAGCTGCATTGGCTACCAATTAGTCTCCGGTTGCAATTTAAGGTGTTGGTCGTTACCTTTAAAGCCCTACATGGCTCAGGGCCAGGTTACCTGCGGGACCGCATCCTACCACATACCTCCCTAAGACCGGTTAGGTCCCACAGAGAGGGCCTCCTCCGGATCCCGTCGGCCAAACAATGCCGACTGGCGGGGCCACGGGGGAGGGCCTTCTCTGTGGGAGCCCCGTCCCTCTGGAACCAACTTCCACCAGAGATCCGGACTATCCCCACCCTTCTGGCCTTCCGTAAAGCCTTAAAAACATGGCTTTTCCGGCAGATGGGGTGAATAGGATAATCAGATTCCCCCTGAATGTTGTGTTTATAATGTTTTTCTTTTTGACTATATTTTAATTATGATTATTGTTTTTAAATGTACGCTTCTTACTCATGTTGTACGCCGCCCTGAGTCCCACGGGATTGGGCGGCCTATAAGAGCGTCTAAATAAATAAATAAAATAAATAAATAATACAGAGATACACAAAGATTAATTGACCCTAAGTGGCCTGCCATCATTTATCAGCCATCTACTAATCCCCAGACATTTATTGACTCCCTGGGTTATCCCCCTTTTGACCTTTGGGGATTGATGTTGACCACTTTGGGGAACTCTAATCTAACAGAATGTGCAAACCCTGGGTATGGCTGGATATTCGATTATATCTTTCAGACACAGCCAACATGGAATCTTCCTTTGGGAGGTTTAAAGGAGAAGGCAATGGAAAGAATCAGCGTGGATCTTCTTCATTTCGCTGTAACTTCAGGAAGGGGTGCAAGTCAGGTCAGAAGCCCATTAAGACTAAGCTAGCTATGTTTAATTTCTTTGCAATCATATGTCTTGGCTTTTGCTTCATTCATGTCATGGTGGTGGTGTTCATATAAATTCATTCATATAAATTCATATAAATCAGGAGTGTCAAATTCGATTTCATTGAGGGTCGCATCAGGGTTGTGTTTTACCTCGGGGGTGGGTGGGCGTGGCCAGGGTGGGTGTGACCAGCTCAACGTCACTCATATTGGGGGTGCCTGTGTTGGCCCGAGCGTTCTGCCAGCGAAAATGGGCTCCCAGGCGCCATTTTCGGCTGCGACAGCCTCCTGCAACCCTCTGCCAGAGAAAACAGGTTCCCAAGCTCCATTTTCAGCTACAACGGCCTCCTGCAACCTTTGCCAGCAAAAACAGAGCTCGGGAGGACTGTGTGTGGCTCTCCCGAGCTCCATTTTCACTGACAAAGGCACCACAGGCTAATCCTTTGCTGTTTCTAGGGTGGCCCCATGGGCCAGATCTAAGCACCCCATGGGCCAGATCTGGCCTCCGGGCCTTGAGTTTGACACCTCTAATATAAATGGTCTTTATTTGCCTTGATATTTTGTTCCTTTTTTTTTTGTATTACCATATAAATTGAGACATCTTGTGGAGGAACCTGAAACAAAATGCAGGGTGGTGGTGGAAATTGGCACAGTGGGAAAGATCAAATGAGACACAATGACAAACTTCATGTAAAAATCTGGATTTAATGCTGTTAGTACAAGGAGGAGGAAATCTTCTGAGAGTAATAAGTGAGAGATTCACTTCAGAAAACTTAAAAAGCCAGCCATGCCTCCTTTAGATCAGAGTTTCTCAATCTTGGCAACTTTAAGATCAGTGGACTTCAACTCCCAGAATTCCCCAGCCAACCAAAGTCTGTCCTGATGGGCGGCATAGAAATTTAAATAAATAAATAAATAAATCAATCAATCAATCAATCAATCAATCAATCAATCAATCAATCAATCAATCAATCAATCAATCAATCAATCACTGCCAAATGGCTTTAAGAAGTAGTGGGTTTCAATTACCATCGCTACTGGTTTGCTATTGGGAGCGTGCGCACACAGCACTTCTGCACATGCGCAGAGACATCCATGCAGGTGGGCGGAGCCTCCCACCACCGCCGCTACCAGTTCCCCGATCCGGGGCGAACCCGTAGCAACCCACCACTGGCTTTAAGCCTTAAGAGGAAAGTCAGGAAGGAAGAGACATATTGAGTTATTCTTTTAATCTGATGCAGCATAGTTTCATTTTAGCAGGTTAAACCTTTTATTTATTAGGAAAAAGGCAACTTTATATAATAATATCTGTGAGCATGTAAGGTGCATTGCTCTTTTTATTGAATGTCATTTATATGCTGTGAGGATGGATGGACGGTCAGACAGACAGACATACTGTACATACATAGAGATTTGATAATGCTAGAGAAGAAGCAGACTGTAAGTGTTTAACTATTCTTTTCCCTCTGGTAGGAATTATGGAAAAAGTTGCTCAACTATCTAATGCAGCCACATTACATTAGTTTGGCTACACCTCTGTGCCAAGCCTTGCGGCTCCTAGCTGAACACCGACTGAGGTGGGTTGTTCCAACACAGGCCACATTGGAGCCAGGTGGGTACACTCAGCTGGGCTGCTTCATTCCTTGTAGGGGGAGGTAGTAGAAGCAACCTAACTGAGGCATCTGCAGTTTTCTAAGAGATTCTGGAAAATCTTGCAGATCTTCCTGGCTATGAAGCAACTAGGCACCTATAAATGTCTCAGGCTATCATATTATGAACTGATGCTGTCCATTAGCCATCACTTCATGATTTACTGAAGTTTTGTACTTCTCTGCCTCATCCATATTTCTCTCTCTCTTTCTCTCTCCATCTACTGGTAGATTCACCAACACCCCAGGGATTGATGGCTCGCCTTATAGTAAGTGATATAGCTGCAGGGCCCAGGTTTATCTCTCCTGCAACTTCACATGCCTTGTTGTAGGAATTTTGCCCCCTTTGATCAGGGATGGGTTCTAACTTACCTCGCCGCCGGTTCGCTTCCTCATGTGCCACGTGGCTGCACGCACATTGCGCACCATGTGGCCGCGTCACGCTTCACGTGCACGCGCATGCGCAGTGCCAAAAACTCAGCTTCTGTGCATGTGCAGAAGCAAAAACCAGCAAAAAAAAGCCAAAAAAAAGATGGCGGCGGCCACAGACCGGTACTGACAGAACTGGATCCGTGACATCACCCCTGGTTAACTACCGGTTCTATAGAACTAGTCCGAACTGGGAGAACCCATCTCTGCCTTTGATGCAGGAAGTCCATCAATTAGTTTCCCAGGTGTCCATTCTTCCTAAAATAGTCTAATGACGGACAAGATCTGCTCAGAGGAGGAATTGTCATAACACATCTAACCAACAATGGTCAGAAAGGCTAAAACTGACAAGAAGCATTTCTATTTATATTCCAATGTGTTCTCTCCAATGTAGATATTTGAAGGTGCATGGAGGAAAACCTTCAAAAGCTGGCAATCTGCTGGACCCCAGCTGGTCCAGCAGGTCTGTCAAACCATCCAATTACTAGATTCTTCTCTATTGTCATGTTAGCTGTGAGAGAGACCAGACACCTAGCTTCTTCAACCTGTCTCTTCTTTTTTGTGGGGGCAGAAGGGATATGGACATGGGATCATTGATCTTATGGAAAACCAAATATGGGTCTTCCAGGATATTCTTTTTTTTTTTTTTCAAAAAGTTTTATTAGTACAAAATTACATAAGTAGTAGCAAAATATTAAATATAAAGTACAAACATTTTTTGTTTTTTTCTCCCCCCCCCGAACCCGCCCCCTTCCCTCCCCACCTCCCCCCCCCGGACTTCCCAGAGATAATACAGGGCATAATAATAAATTTAAATTGTTAATAAAAAGAAAAGAAAAAAGAAAAAAAAGAACACTATTTTTTAAAAAAACTTCAACTCCAGATTATACACTAATAATATATCACATTTGTATACAATAGTAAAGATACAAAAAAAATAAAAAAAAGAAAGAAAGAGAAATCTCTTTAACAATACAAACAAACCTCCTACCTCCTCCCTTCAATCCTCTATCTAATACAAAGTAAATGTTATATAAATAATAACTAAGTATAAAATACAAAAATCTTAAACTAATATTTTGTGATAGACTTTACACATTTAGGCTTATGCTTAAACTGATATTATTGACATTAAAAATAACCTCTAAGATAAAACTTGACTAAATGTTACATAAGTAATCATTAAATATTGAATTTCATCATAATATTAATAACATAATATTATTCTAAATTAACTTACTAACTTCAATAAACAAAAAAGAAAGGGAAAAAGAATAAACAAATCTTCAACAAACTATATATATCTAATATAATTAACATTAAAAGTAACCTCAAAGATATATAAAACCTAGCTAAATATTGCATAGGTAATCATTAAGTAGGGAAAAGGAAAAATGCAATCATATTAATCTCTATCCGTCCAATATATTTCAACATCACATCGTTTTGTATCTTGATAGTTCATCTTTTAATAGTTCAGTAAATTCAGATTTGTCGACTCGTCTCCCATCTGATCCCAGATCTCCATCTCCTTTTCCCCGGCTATCTGGTTCTGGCACTCCTTTTGTGTTTTTGAATCTATTTCCTTTTGATCCATCAAAGATGGCTTCCCCTCCTCCTCCTCTTTTATTTTCATACATCCTTCCTCTGGAATCTTGGATATATCAGCCTTTAAAACATTGACATAAAATTCAGTAGCTTTTTTTATCGTGTTTGTTAGGTCCCTGACCATAACTAATATTGGGTAGGACAATATATGTTTTAGCTTTTAACAGAAGTGTGTCTGTTTAGCTGAGGTGTTGCAGACTGCCACAAGAGGGAGCTAGAGTTCACAGCTTATTTCTATGGGAGTCCCTCTCTGTTTGTCTTTGGTCTTTACTACTTAGTGTAGTCTCTACTACTGTGTGTATTCTCTGCTACTCATTAGAGCAAGGCCTAGAGTATGTATGCTCTGCATTTCTCTCTGTGTTGTAGTTATGTATTATAGCTGAAATGTATTTGTACTGGATAATACTTGGATTGTCATTATGACTATTAAGTGTATGACTTTGGACTGTTTATAGGAAAATGCTATTTCTTAAAGTAAATTTTAATTCAAGTTAGTGTATCTGTGTGTGGCTGAGTACTTATTCACAACTGATCTCAATCTAAACGTTTCTGTATGCACAACCTTGGTAACACAAGGAATACTCTGCTAATACATTAACACTGGTTATGGGCCCAGAGAGATATTGAGAGTTAGTGTGAATATTCAGTTTCATACTCAGACAGCTAACTTGTGGTTTACTGTTAAATTAACAATGGCACAAGAACAGTCAACTAGCTTATCCCTGATAACCAGGTTAGATGGAACTAACTATGTTTCCTGGTCTATGAAGTGCAGCTTACTTTTGCGTAAAGAAGGATTATGGACTGTGGTTAATAATCCACCTGATATAACAGCTTGGGATCTAACAAATGATGAAGATAAGAAGAAAATAGCTGACTTTAACCGGGATAATGAAAAGGCTCTTAGTATTATTGGACTGACACTGAGTGATCAGCAACTGGTCCATATTCATGGTGAAGATTCTGCTGCCAAGTGTTGGAGTACCTTAAAGAGACTTTATGTTCGTGATAGTGTTGGTGCGCACATACACCTTACACGTAAGCTGTTCAGAGCCCGTTTGTTAAAAGGCGGTGACATGTTAGCTCATTTGGAGTTTATGAAGAGAACATTACAAGAGCTACATGAAAAAGAACTGATTTTTTCAGAGTTGCATCAAGTTTATATTATTCTTTCTTCTTTGGATGACTCTTATGATGATTATGTGTCTTCACTGGAAGTTTTGACCAGAGATGAACTGACATTGACTGGCATAATAGGAAGACTGTTAGAAGAGTCTAGAAGAAGGCAAGATAGAAAACAACTGAGAGAGAAACAACCACAGGAAGAACCACAGAGAGAGAAACAACTACGGTCTTCAACTGCCTATATTGTTAGGAAATGTTATTCTTGTGGGGCTAAAGGTCATATAGCCAGATTCTGTAAAAAGGGTAAAAAGCAGAATGCTAGTAATATGCAGAGAGCTTATAATGATGTTAGTGTAGCTATATCAAGTACAAATAAAACTGTAAGCCATGATATCTGGATAATAGACAGTGGGGCATCTCAGTGTATAACTAAAAGTAAAGAGAGATTTGTTAATATGACTAAAAGTAACCAGCATGTATCATTAGCAAATGGCTGGAAATTGAGAGTATCTGGAGAAGGTAATGCATATTGTTCATGTATTAATGAAAGTTTACCAATGTTATATGTACCTAACCTTATATATAACTTACTATCTGTGAGAGAATTGGTAAAAGCAGGGTTTGTGGTAACTTTTCAGGGAGATAAATGTTTAATTGAAAAACAAGGTAAAAGAGTTACTGCAAGATTGCATGATGGCTTATATATTATCCATGATAGTCCATTAAATAAGGCCAATTCAGTTTATGAAAATAGAAAGCCTCATGACAAATGTATTCATTTGCTCCATAGACGTATGGGACATTTAAATTTCAAAATTTTAAAGAAAACTGTTGAGTTATCTAATGGTATAAAATTAAAACCTTGTGCAAGATATTTAAATTGTAATGCTTGCAATCAGGAAAAGAGCAAGGTAATTCCTGCAAACAGGTTAAATGGATTTAAAACCAAGGAACCATTAGAGGTTGTATTTGCTGATCTCATTGGCCCTAAGAAACCCAGTTTAGGTGGAGCCTGTTATATATTGAGCATAGTTGATCATTTTTCTAGATATGGTTTCTGTTATCTGATGAAAACAAAAACAGAAACATATCAGCATTTTGTAAACTGGTTAAGGTTTGTTGAACGAAAAATGAATAAGAAACTGGTTAGTTTAGTAACAGATAATGGTACTGAGTTTACCAATAAGAGATTTGAAGATATGCTAAAGAGAGCTGGTATTGAACATAAGCGTTCTGCTCCTTTTCGGCCGCAACATAATGCGCATATTGAAAGAAGAGGTCAGACATTACAGGCTATGTCTCGAACCATGATTTCAGATTCTGGTTTACCAGAAAGACTCTGGGGTGAAGCTATAATGTGTGCTAACCATGTTTTGAACAATGTAGTGAATGCAACAACTGGTGAATTGCCATTTACTCGTTGGTATGGTAGGAAACCAAATCTTAGTTATTTGCATACATTTGGTGCACCAGCATGGGTGCATATTCCCACACAAGTAAGGCGAAAGGGACAACATAGAGCACGGAAATTATGTTTTGTAGGGTATGAATCTAATCATAGATCATTTAGATTCTGGGAGCCAGGTACTACTAAAGTATATTGTAGTGCAAGTGCTAAATTCCTTGAGCATGTTGGATGGAGTAAACTGGAACAGGAATACAAGGAACAAGATAGTATTGTTGTTGAGGATCCATTGTTTCCTGATGATTTTGATAAGAAAAGTACTGATGGTAGGATAGTGAAAGAATCCTCAATAGAGGAATCATCTATGGAAGAACCATCTATGGATGATGTAGAAGATACCTCGATAGGGGAGGAAAAGGAAGAGGAAATTCCAACAACTTGTACTAAATTGCCTAGGAGGTCAACTAGGGAGAGACGTCCACCTGATAGATATCAGGCAAGTATTGTATGCCAGATTAATGTGGAACCGTCTAATTATAATGAACTTAAGCTGTATCCAACAAAGGAACAGGTAGCTTGGCAGGAAGCTATGAATAAGGAATTAAAATCTTTAAGGGATCTTGAGGTATATGAAGATGTAAAGTTACCACCAGGTGAGCGTGCAATAGGTTGCAGATGGGTGTATAAATTAAAGACTGGTGTGGATGGCACTGTTACCCATAAAGCAAGATTAATTGCTCAGGGATTTGCTCAATCAAATAAGGATTATGATGAGGTATTTGCACCTAGTCTGAGAGCAAATACATTGAGAGGAGCATTAGTTTGGGCAGCTAAAAATAAATGCATAATTAATCATGTAGATGTCGAAACTGCATATCTACATGCACCTTTACAACATACCATTTATATGAGAAAGCCATTAGGTTTAAAAGATGATGGAAAAAATGATTATTGGAAATTAAAGAAAAGTCTTTATGGTTTAAAGCAATCAGGTTATGAATGGAATAAATGCATTGTAAAAGAATTAGTTTCCATGGATTTTAAAGCTGGTATAGCTGATCCTTGTTTATTTAGGAGAGAGAAAGATGGTTTGATTTCTCTGTTGCTATTATTTACAGATGATATAGCGATTATAACAAAGACTGAACAAGAAGCAAATGATATTGTTTCTGAATTACAAAGAAAGTTCAAGATTAGAAATTTAGGAGAAATTAAACATTATTTGGGTCTTGATATAATGAAGACAAATAGAGGATTCAAAATTTCGCAAGCTAAGAAGATTAGCCAATTGTTAAAAAGATATAACCTGGAGAATTGTAAAACTGCTAAGACACCAATGGATCAGGGATTTACAAATAGTGATACTAAATGTCCTGTGTTTGATAAGGAGATATATCAGTCTCTAATTGGTAGTCTCTCATATTTGAGTAATTGGTCTAGGCCAGATATATCTTACAGCGTAAATCAACTGGCTAGATATAATGCTGAACCAAATGAAAGGCATTGGCAAGCAGCTAAACGAATACTTAGATATCTAAAGCACACAATACATTATTCTTTATATTTAGAACCGAGAAATGAATTAGTGTTATCTGCATATGCTGATGCAAGTTTTGCTACTGATGCAATGACTCGCAAATCAACATCAGGTATAGTGGTAATGTTGGGTAATGCTTTAATAGGGTGGAAATCTATTAGGCAACAACATATTAGTTTATCCACTATGGAAGCAGAATTCTCGAGTTTATCATTAATGTGTACAGAATTGGTATATTATAAACAATTGTTAAAGGATATAGGAATTACTGTACAGGAGCCATTTATTGTGTATGAAGACAATCAATCTGCCATTAGTATGGCTAATAGTTTAGCTGTGAAAACAAGGTCGAAACATACTGATTTGAGATATCTGAATGTTAGACAATGTGTTCAAAATAAAATGGTTAAGTTGGAATACTGCATGACTGAACAGAATATTGCAGATCATTTCACTAAAGCGCAAGGTGCAATTAAACATAAAGAGTGTTGTGAAAACTATGGTTTAAAGATGTAAGGTATTATATATTGACCTACCCAAAGGGGAGAATGTTAGGTCCCTGACCATAACTAATATTGAGTAGGACAATATATGTTTTAGCTTTTAACAGAAGTGTGTCTGTTTAGCTGAGGTGTTGCAGACTGCCACAAGAGGGAGCTAGAGTTCACAGCTTATTTCTATGGGAGTCCCTCTCTGTTTGTCTTTGGTCTTTACTACTTAGTGTAGTCTCTACTACTGTGTGTATTCTCTGCTACTCATTAGAGCAAGGCCTAGAGTATGTATGCTCTGCATTTCTCTCTGTGTTGTAGTTATGTATTATAGCTGAAATGTATTTGTACTGGATAATACTTGGATTGTCATTATGACTATTAAGTGTATGACTTTGGACTGTTTATAGGAAAATGCTATTTCTTAAAGTAAATTTTAATTCAAGTTAGTGTATCTGTGTGTGGCTGAGTATTTATTCACAACTGATCTCAATCTAAACGTTTCTGTATGCACAACCTTGGTAACACAAGGAATACTCTGCTAATAAAGTTCTTTCCAGTTTAAAAATCAGGTAGTCTTTTATTATTGGAAATATTTCTGTTATAACTTTAATCCAGAGTTAGGAGACAGAGAAAGAAAAAACCATTTTCCAAGTTAAAAGTTTCCATAAGAAAGAGAAAAAAAAAAAAGCCTCTGGGGAAAGTCACTTTCACTTCTCAATCGCCATATTGTTACTCTGTTTCCTTTGTTCCCTTGCCGAAGTGAAAGCTTACCCAGGAGTTGAAAAAAAAGAAAAAAAGAGGTTTCAGTACTTGCCCATCTCACGCCTGTTTCTCTCTGTCTGCTTCTATAGTTTAAATGTAGTTATAAATCCCATTCTTGAAGCAGCGGCTGGTCACTCCATCTAGCTCCGCAAAGACGGAGGTTTCCTGATCTTCGGAGCTGGAGACAGGCTGCATGGGGAGCTCTCCCTTCGCGCCCTACCAGATGGCTCCTAGGGTGCTGGGGGGGGCTCTACCCCACCTGTCAGGCTCTCATCTCTCCCCTTTGCCCGGGGAAGAGATTTCAAAGCCGCCAGACAGCTGTTCTGGCGGCTTTTAACAAAGATCGGAAAGGCGTCCAACGAGGGGATGTCCGCGATGGAGCGCTCCAAACCGGAAGTCCGGTCTTCCAGGATATTCTTATCAGTCAACTTAACTGTATTTTCCCCTTACAAGTTTCTTAACCACTAGACCAAACTGGCTTTCATTTTCTGTCCTGAAAGTACTTGCATTATAATATGTGAAGAAAGCAATTTTACCAGTTTCATTGTTGAAGTGTTGCTGTGGGGCAGTGTTTTTTACATCCACAATTATGTCCACGTACTTTCCAACATCTCAAGGACAGAAAGACAACACATTCATAAGGCTATAGAAGAGCCTATTGGTAGTTGGGTAAGTCCCCGGGGTGAGTTCCTCCCGGTTTGGACCGGATCTCCTGAACCGGTAGCAACCCGCTGGTGACGTTACGGATCCAGTAAGGTCAGTGCTGGTCCGTGGGCGCCATCTTTTTTTTTTTGGAATTTTTGTTGAATTTTTCTGTGTTTGGATGGCTTCTCCTCTTCCACTGCTTGAAAAAGGGTCCTCCCGCCCGCCCCTGGGTTAATACTGAACTTTATTTCTTCGCCCGAAGCACAGCTGATCAGCTCCTCAGCTGTGTTTCGGGCTGATTCCTCCTACTGAGCATGCGTGGAAGCCAAATTGCACGAGGGGACATGCGCGAAATGTCGCAATGCGAACCAGTGGCGAAGGCAAGTGGAACCCACCCCTGGTAAGTCCCACACTAGATGGGTGGTAATGAACTCAGCAAAGAGTTTGGGAGACAGAATCTGTGAGGGAAATCCCTCAATTATATGTAGCTTGAAACAGCGGGTTACATTTTGACTTAGTTGGAAATTCCAACTGCTTTTCAAAGTAGCCTTTCAAACATGATTAGAGCATCATTGGGAAAGGTTTTGAAAATTTGGATATAAAACGATGTTCCTTTTATTGTCCTAATTTGCAGGCCCTTGCAGTTTGCCCTCTAGAAGGAGGTGGCCAAGGAACTGCAGCAATTCTCTTGCTAAGTGCTTTGCGCCCAGAATTCTACAAAGGTGTGGGTGAACATTGGTGGGTTGAAGTGCCCCTCCTGGCCCATTACCTGGAAGGTGAGACGAATGAAACCAAAGATACCTTGTCATCTGCAATTTTCTGTATTCTTCTAATGCAGTGGTTCTCAACCTTCCTAATGCCGCGACCCGCCTCCATGCCCCCACCGTGACCCAGACCACCGCCATGCCCGCCACCGCAACCCCCGCCCTGCGACCGCCATTTGGGTTCTTTTACCCTCTGTGCATGCGCAAAGAGTTCCGCACATGCGTAGAGGGTAAAAAAACCCAAATGGTGGCATCCGGGCAAAGTCTCCCGACCCCTGTGAAAGGGTCGTTCGACCCCCAAAGGGGTTGCGACCCTCAGGTTGAGAACCGCTGTTCTAACGTATTTAGTTAATGTGTTAAAGAATTTTAACCAGACAATGGGACTGCATACCAAGTTCTAATCCATACTCTTCCTGACTTGCAAATGTTTGATTGGGAGATTTGTAAGATAAATTTCTTTAGTTTGCTTTGAACATGTGTATAGCTGCCCATATGGTCCAGGACTCTACAAAAACAGGGTCCTGGATTGTATAAAAAAAACATTCAAGCAAACTTAAGCACTGTATACAGTTCTCTATTCAGTTGAAAATCATTCCTGCATTTAGGCAAATACTGTACCTGACCGAAGTATATACAGGTAGTCCTCGACTTACGACCATAATTGAGCCGAAATTTATGAAGCTAAGTGAGACGTTTGTTAAGTGAATTTTGCCCCATTTTATTACCTTTCTTGCCATAGTTGTTAAGTGAATCCCTGCAGTTGTTAAGTTGGTTACACAGGCATTAAGTGAATCTGGCTTCCCCATTGATTTTGCTGTCAGAAGGTTGCAAAAGCCAATCACATGATCCAGGACACTGCAACCATCATAAATATGAACCAGTTGTCAAGTATCCAAATTTTGATCATGCAACCATGGGGATGCTGCAATTGTTGTAAGTGTGAAAAATGGTCATAAGTCACTTTTTCCAGTGCCGTTGTAACTTTGAACAGTCACTAAATGAAGTGTTGTAAGGTGAGGATTTCTTGTACACATGTTGATGAAAATTCCATTTAAATAAACCATAGTTTGTACGGTACAACACAGTAATCTCAGAATATATGTCCTAGCTTCTTATATCTCAAGTGTGGCAGTAAGAACTGTATAAGAAAGTTTTAGCCATGATGTGTTGCTTTTCTAAGGCTGAATGGGTTGTCTAAGTCTTAATTTCCAACTACCGCAAATAAAACAATTGACAATTAACCTTGGTTCTAAATTTTAGTACAGTATGTACTAAACAAGTGTTTCTCAACCTTAGCCATTTTAAGATGTGTGGACTTCAAGTTCCAGAATGTCCCGGCCAACAATGCTGCCTGGGAATTCTGGGAGTTGAAGTCACATCTTAAAATGGCTAAGGTTGAGAAACACTGTGTTAAACAAGAATGGGGATTACTTCAGGTTCAGATAATTCAATTAACCTCAGTTAAGCCTAACTGGTTAAAGCAATATATGGGTTGGAAAGTAAGATTCCAACACCTGTCCTGTGCTATCCATTATAAGCATAGGATGTCAGACATAATCATAGATCATTATCTATGGCAGCTGTAAATCTTTCCACAATGCAGGAATGTGTGAGCTCAAGGAAAAAAAGTTTATTTCTGAAGCCAAGGTTCCATGCCAACAAGCCCAATATTGAGAAATCAAAGTGATTTTGGTCTTGTATCTTTCCAAACATCCTTAGAGATGTCAGGAAAAAAACCCTACAATGTTAGGCTCATCCAACCATCCAGACAGAACACCAATATATTTGGAATTAGCAATAGCAATAGCACTTTACTTATATACCGCTTCATAGTGCTTTCCAGCCCTCTCTAAGCGGTTTACAGAGTTCAGCATATTGCCCCCAACAATCTGGGTCCTCATTTTACCAACCTCGGAAGGATGGAAGGCTGAGTCAACCTTGAGCCTAGTGAGATTTGAACAGCTGAACTGCTGAACTAGCAGTCAGCCTGCAGTCGCAGCATTTAACCACTGCACCACTTCAGCTCATTCATGGAAGTGATGGCTTTTTAATGTCTAGTTGGCATGGTTTATTTCAATAGTTTAGTTAGGTATCCATCTGGCCCTCATATTTTTTATGGAAATTTCTCCCATTTCCAAAGGGCTTTAAAAAGAACCATCTCTCCTCCTGATTCTCTGGGTAATGTTGGTCTCCTATGCTCTCCCCAAAGGCCACAGCAAGTACACATTGCCACCAGCAGCCTGGGAGCAGAAGCTACTGGAGGTAACGCCAGTGATGTGAGCATGAACATTTCCCATGGCACTGATGTCCCTCTCTAATGGCCTCCATTCTCCTGATGCCTCCACAGTTCCTGAAGAAATCCTTACAGAGAAACCAGGAAGAAGGCTGGAACCTAATCTTGGGGCAGGAACTCATGAAGCAGATGGGTGTCTATCACAACTCCTCTAAAGAAAAAGTCAGTGTGATTAAGAATATTGGTGATGTCCAGTGGTGGGTTCCTACCGGTGCGGTCCACTCTATAGCACCGGTAGCGGCCCGCTGGTGACATCATAGTACCGGTGCGGTCGGTTGCCGGTACCTTTTATACTGTTAATTTTATACAGTTTTATACTGTTATTCTTTAGACGAAAACATTGAGGACTGTTAAAAGATAATGTTCTTTTAACAGTCCTCAATATTTTCGTCTAAGGAATCCATGACTGAAACCAAAAATGCTGTATGAGACTTGCTTGTCTTTTAACTATAGCATTTTCTGCATATAAAGGTTGCTGTGTTGCCATGGTGTAACACGCACTTTGTATGCAAAGCTTTCCATGTAAGGTATAAAATAGCAAAAATAGTAGTAACATCTCTCTGAAATAACTAATATATGACCGGCAAGCCACGCCCACCCAATCACATGGCCAGCAAGCCACACCCACAAAATAAGCCACGCCCACAGAGTGGTAGTAAAAAAATTAGAAACCCGCCCCTGGTGATGTCCTTCATAAAAAGGCTAACCAGTTCCACCTTGTAACTCATCCACTAATATGGACCATGTCAGCTTTCCCCAGCCTAGAGACCCTTCAAATGTGTAGATTTCACCTACAGTAAATCTCCCACTATTGTGACCATTGTTGAGAATTCTGAAAATTAAAGCCTACACATGGGATGTTGGTTCTGGATGGTCTGGGTTTCTTTAGGCCATGTTTAAAGAGCCTCCAGCTGTTTCATTTCTCTCCTCCAGGTCTTCCTCTACAAGACTTTAGGAATTGCTCTTTCTGCTACAGGGGACGTAGGTGGGGTGACCCAGCAGCTCCTGCATCTGCTCTTGCATACAGATTATACTGAGGAAGCCCAGCGAAAGGCAAGAACCGCAGTCTGCTCCAAACTAATGAGAATTCTAGATTTCTTCTGTTATAATGTTGTGTCTTACTCATATAGTACATGATGATGATGTTATTTGGTAATCCCAATCCTCTCTCTGACTCTGTATTCTGATGTTCTGGGAATAACTTTGTCTTTTAAGCATGGCTTTACTGGAATTATATAGCATTCCGCTCCCTATATTCCATTTGATATTATTGGAAGAATATACCTGTTCAAAAGAGGTTATTGTTGTAAATGTTACAATGTTCTCTTTTGCTCTGTTCTTGTTTTATTTTGTCACTGGGTTCTGCTTTAATATGTTAAGGAATTAATTCAGAGTCCAGGGTTTACACAGCAGAATGTGTGGTTGTGGTTTGATAATAGAGTCAATAATGGATTGTCTTCAACGTGTTGAAGAAAATAATCTTTACTTGAAATAAACAGCATAACTATAACATAAATAGCCCGTTCTTGGATAAATGCTAACAAGCAATAAATTCAGCTCTCTTATTTATCTCTAGTAGATAATGTTCTTGCAAACATCAATAGAAGACCTTGAAATTCTTATATGCTGTAGATTCAAGAGTAAGCAGTCCCTCACACACAGTGAGCAATCAATCATCAATTAGTCTCTTTCTCTCTGTCCTCCTGTGTATGTGCTCTCTCTTTATATTCATTAGCAAACAAACCTGGATTCATTTAAAGCACCACTGTCATATTTTACAAACTTGGATTAACAGTTTACTTTTATATTAGGAAATCCAATCTGGTTAGACATAGTCCTGACATAGTAGAAGGCTTGTTCCCCCATGCTGGAGAGAAGAGGACACACTTTCAAATATTATTAAATCAGAGAAAAGTATCAGAGTAGAACACAGGTCACATTTGCTGTTAATTTTAAAAACGTCTTTGATTTTTTTCCCCTGTGATGGCAGGGCCTGTAACCAGTGGTGGGTTCCTACTGGTGCGGTCCACTCTATCGCACCGGTAGCGGCAGGCTGGTGACGTCATCAAGAGGCTACCGACCCGGTGCGGTCGGTTGCCGGTGCCTAGGAGCCGCCATCTTTTTTTACGAATTTTTCGGCGATTTTTTGCTTCTGCGCATACGCGGAAGCAAAATCTTGCGGGGGGATGCACACGCGCATGAGATTTCAGCAAGATTTCACATGCGCGGAAGCAAAAAATCACCAAAATTGCGCGCATGCGCGTCCCCTCACAAGATTTTGGCACGGCTTTGCTTCCGTGCATGCGCGGAAGCAAAATCATGTGAGGGGGCACACGCGTAGTGCATGTGTGCGCATGAAATGTGGTGATGTGCGCGCAGCACACTGGTAGCAAGGTAAGTGAGCAACCTGCCCCTGCCTGTAACTGAATGATCCACTTAGCTCAATTTCTCTAGGAGTGAGAAAATGGAGTTTAAAAGATCCTAAGGGGGGAAACTGGATTTGACAGAGAAGCTCTTCTGTTTTCTGGCTACCCCTTCTCTTTTTCCTCAGGGTGTTCGCTGGTGTCTGGCATACTGTGCAGAGGGGCAGCTGGTGGCGGTGCTGGAAGCTCTACATCGCTTTGAGAAAGAGATTTCTGAGGGAAAAGATTTGGTTTGCTTTCAGATTGGCCAGGTTTGGAGATTTATAACTTCATACTATCTTCTTGGTCTTCTTGACTAGCAACTGGGAAGCTGACCATATGAGAACATGGTGCCCTTTAAAAAGATCATGCTTAAAGCATGTTTCAGTCAGACCTAGAGTCCAGATGATGCAACACATGTAATCATATATGCTAGGCTCCCTTCCACAGGAATCTTCTCTATGTGTTGGCACTGCAATTCCCAGAAGTTTTAGCTCATATGACCTTTGGCCTTTGTGTCTGTCTCTTTGGTTTGCCAGCCTAAAAAGAGAGGTACAGAAGACAACCTTCTCCAGCTTGGATTTTAATGTATTTGAGCAGGCTTTTACAATTCTCAATTTTTTTCTGAGTCAGACTGAAGAAAATTTCTCTAGCACCTCTAAATATGAAACTCAAACAAATGGCACTTTAAAAGAAAAATACTTATTGAGCAAGAAAAACCAAAATTATTTCTGCTAACTTGTCATATTTTCTCCGAAACAAATTTGGGACCCCAGTAGAATATGGCTCTGCCATTGGAGTTGGTTTTCTTCATCATCTGTAGGCCTTGCCTCAGCCAGAGAAAGAACATGTGATGAATACCCTCCTTCTATTCTATGGTAGTGTGGCAATCCGTGTTTCCCAGGAGCAGCTAATGCCTCATCTGGCCAATGAGATTGTGCCAAGGATCCTACACCATTATATGACACTAAACAACCCAGAGGTGAGTTATTTGCCATATTGTGCTACCAGGGTAGCAGGATTCTGCTTCATTTAACTGGTGGCATTGGATTTTGAGAGCATGCTTTTAGGGATGAAGGTGGAGAAAATGAGTTCTGGAATCACGAAGTGCGTAAATTACAGGAGGAGATCTGTGTTTGCATGCCACCCAGGCCCAGCCCAAAAGTTGAATGGATGTTTGCAATAAGCTATCCACCCACTGGCTACCTTATTGCATTAGGTCATTATGTAAGTCAAAAAAAGATAATCCCCTAAAAGGTATAACATAATTTCATCTATGCAAAAGAATCCTGGTTAATCGGTAGACTACTGTATATTTTACGGTCCTATCTTTTGGAAGCGCTGGTGTTCCTTTGCGGTATTGTTCAGAGGGCCTTTAGGACTTCTCCATAGGACTGATATGGGTGGTTGAAGTTCTACAAATTACATCACTATTTATAAGCAAGTCTGTTACTCATCTCTTACTCAGGAAGGATAGCTCTCTGATTATCCAGTGCTTCCTTCCTGTTCTTTAATCCAAGTTCCTCTTGGAGTCAGCCTCCATCATCCTTTTCCCATTTCCATCCAGAGGGCCAATGATGCTGAGCTGGTTCTGAGTTTTGCCCAGTGTGTGTCAGAAATCAGCCTTTCCATGCAGAGCAAAGAGGATTCCACTACCTTCCAGCTGCCTCAAAAAAGAGTGTTGCTTGACCTTCTCATGGTGAGTACAATTTGTTTATTTTATTTAAAATACTTGACTTGATGCTTGCAAAAGGTCACCTAAAGGGATATTTTATACTTGGATTCAGGGAAAATTACTGTAAAGAAATGGAAAGATCACATAAATCTACCACGTGGTTTTTGTTCTGGCTGTGGCTCTTGCTGGAAGGGACATTAAAGACATGAGCATCTTCACTTATTGGTTTCTCCTTCTCCTTCCCTGTAGAAAGTGGCTACTTTGAAGGTTTTGTCTTCCAAGCTTTCAGACTCGTACTAGGGATGGTCCTGAAAGCTCGAAAGACAAAAGCTCTGGTCCTGGCGACCAACCCAGTCTGGATCCTGCAAAGTTGCCTTTGCCTCAATAAATTCTTCCATGCCAAGCACCACACTTGGCAATTTACGGGCATGTGAACTGATCTGATGTGGTCGATTTATAGATGCAACATTTATTATTTATTATTCCAAATTATATCAGGGCTTAACTTTCATTTTAATGTTCTTTTTTCTAATCATATCCAGGTTTTATTCTTACACTCCACCCTGGCTTCCTTCTGGTTAGACAGGTGGCCATATAAATTGGATGGATGGATGGATGGACAGAAGCCAGGACAAAATTTATTTGAATACATACATTTATTTGTCATTAAAATTAAATATAGTCAATCTCATACTCCACAATCATCACTGACCCTTCCCAATTGCTTTAAAAATGACTATATGGTGACATCTTTGGAATGTTTCTGGGGCTGTGTTATGGCCTAAAACCCCAACTGATTATTCTGGAATGTTCCTTACTGAGGAATATTGCTTGGGAACTTAACCGAAGGATCCCAATCTAAACCATGCCCAATTTATTTCCCTCCTATGCTGTTTGCTCCAGAATATTGTTAAAACAGAGTCCCTGGAGGTGCTTGTAACTCCTGTCTGTCAGCATGTGATGGTTGCTCTTCGGCACCTGAGGCAAGTACCCATTGCTATGCCCTTCTTTTTAAGATCAGCCCTACATGGATCAGTCAGAGCCCAAATAAAGATTGAGGAACCAGATTCCATAATCTACCTTTAGTTCTGGCACACAAAATGCCTTAAAGGAAACATATAAAAACAATATAATTGAAAGATACAAGCAACATGGTTATAGTAATAAGTGGGAAGAGATAGATACTAGTAAGGAAGAGAAGAAGAATAGTAATACAGTAAATTATTTGACAACGTTGTGGGAATTAGTTGTTAAGCAGAGTGATGGCATTTGGAAAAAAAACTCTCGTGTCTAGTTGTTCTGGTGTGCAGTTCCCTATAGCATTGTTTTGAGGGTAGAAGTTGAAACAATTTGTGTCCAGGATGTGAGGGGTCTGCAGATATTTTCACAGCCCTCTTTTTGACTCGTGCAGTATACAGATCCTCAATGGAAGGCAGGTTGGTAGCAATTGTTTTTTCTGCAGTTCTAATTATCCGTTGAAGTCTGTGTTTGTCTTGTTTGGTTGCAGAGCCAAACCAGACAGTTATGGAGGTGCAGATGACAGACTCAATAATTCCTCTGTAGAACTGAATCAGCAGCTCTTTGGGCAGTTTGAGCTTCCTGAGTTTGCGCAGAAAGAACATTCTTTGTTGAGCTTTTTTGATGACGTTTTTGATGTTAGGTGTCCATTTTAAGTCTTGAGATATGATAGAACCTAGAAACTTCAAGGACTCTACTGTTGATACTGTGTTGTCTAGTATTGTAAGAGGTGGTGGTATAGGAGGTTTTCTTTGATAGCTTATTAGTAACATTGACTATCACTAAGTGTTGTATCTTTTTATTCTTGATGAATGTATTTTATTCTCCTTATTTATTTTGTTATTCTTATATGCCGCCCAACTCCCGAAGGACTCAGGTGTACTTATGTACACTGAGAGCATATACACCTAAGACAAATTCCTTGTGTGTCCAATCACACTTGGCCAATAAAGAATTCTATTCTATTCTATTCTATTCTATTCTATTCTATTCTATTCTATTCTATTCTATTCTATTCTATTCTATTCTATTCTATTCTATTCTATTCTATTCTATTCTATTCTATTCTATTCTATAGCGTGCACAGATGCCAGATCCTCACTCCAGTTAATGAGAAGCCTCATTGGTTGGGTTTGGACAACATGTGAAACTAAATCACTGAATTAACACAATACATTGAATCTTTAGCTTACCAAACCTAGCCAAGTTTACCATGATCCAGGTTTTTGATATTTTGTGATTCAGCTAGTAGGTCTTTGACTTAGTTGTAAAAGCAGCTGTTATGTGAATCCAGAGGAAGGGACATTATCTCCCTCTGCCACTCACCAAGTCAGAAATTAATTTCTGGAACTTGGCATTTCTTTGATTTCTGTCCATTTGATGGCTGATAGGTATATAAATAAGGAGATGCTGTCAAGAAACCATTCACTTTTTAGATATCATATACTGAAGATGTCCTAAATGTGGGCATTCACAATAAGGAGGCCTCTACTGACCATAACCGGCATCAGTTGGGGAAGGTGGACATATGAACCAGCACATAAGAGTTTTTGATTGTGGAACCTCTGGTGAGATGTTGATATAGTAAAAGAAAGGAAAGGAAAGTGACTGGATCATATAATGGGCCTCAATCAGGGGCAGGTTCCTCTTACCGTTTCCTACCGGTGCGCTGCATGCACATCGCAACATTTCGCTCATCCCCTAGCGCGATTTTGCTTCTACGCATGCGCAGAGGGATGATTTTCCTTCTGCGCACGCTCAGAGAGCCAAAAAATAGCCAAAAATTAGAAAAAAGAGATGGAGTCACGCACAGACCGGCAAAGACAGCACCGGAGCCGTCGTGCCAAAATTGCACAATTGGCGGGCCACTACCGGAGCAGAGCTCCGGACCGCACCGGTAGGAACCCACCTCTGGCCCCAGTGAGATTCTGCTTTATTTTCCTTCAGGAACTGGGAAGGCTTTTTAAACAGAGTATTATTGTTTCCTCAGCAAGGTGCCAGAAACGCTGAGCCCTGAGGAGAACTGGAAGCTGGCAGAGGCCTGTCTGAGCCATGTCTTTGCTCTTCCTCCTTTGGGGGTTGCAGAAGGTGCCAGTCAGGTAAGTAGTTGTGGGTTGAGGGAGAGGTCTTTGTAATCCCCTGCTTTTTCTATACTAATAAGTGCTATTGTCTTCTGCATTTCAGACTCTATATACTGGTACTTTGACTTCCCTGTCAGAGCTGATGGAGACCTTACTGGAGCCAAGATCAGGAGAGAATGACTTTTCAGACTGGTTCCAACAGATCTTCCAGGTGAGCTGGACAGAAGAACTTCATGTTTATTTAAATAACACTGTCTATGATTTTTAAATATATATATAGTGTCATCAAGACTAGCATAATTTAGGCCTCCATTAATTTATGTAGTTTGCTTTTAAAACAATTTAAAGCTATATGCCAGCAAATTCTATATCTTATCTAAAGAAACACAACTTTTTATTGGTGCTAACTCTCATTGCATTTAATTTCGGTGAATAACCCTAGATTCTAATGGTGGATGATGACGTAGCCTTCCATCTTCTCCACAGCTCTTGAACTACTGGCTGGTGTCGGAGCATGAATGGGAGCGGGCTCGGGCTATGCAGCTTGGTGTCCATCTACTGAAAACTCATTGCCAGAGGACTAACACTTCTGTGAGTATGGCCCAGCATCTGTCAACCGAAGCCTGGCCCAGCAAACTATTCCCAGGGGGTATGTGTTCTTATATGTTGGGGGAAACATCTCCATGAAGATTGGTCCAGGTGTTGCAAAAGTAGCTTTTTGGAATTGTTACTCCCAGCAAACTAGTTTATTCTGTAAGATTAACCAAAGTTTACCAACCCATTGCCTTTTTAAAAATAATCTTTCACAGATCTCTCAGAACCGGTTCAGCCACTTGATGGCACTGTTGGGTCCTTTCACTTATGACACATTGGGCATCATTCGTCATAGTGCGGGTAATTGCATTCGACTCCTGCTAAACATCCAAGGTGAGTTTAACAATGGAAGAGCTCTACATGTGTAAACTTACATAGGATTGCAAATGAATGAACCATTCGGCCATCTCAAGCCACTGACTAGACCCGTGATGGCGAACCTATGGCACAGGTGGCACGCGGAGCCATATCTGCGGGCACACAAGCTGTTGCCCTAGCTCAGCTCCAGCGTGCATGCGCACGCCGGCCAGCTGATTTTCGGCTGGCCCCACCCAGCCGCCCGTCCCCTCCCAAGAGTCTCCACGCAGCCCATTTTGGATACCAGGTAAGTACAGGGCTCGCGCAGAGGCTGTGAGGCCATTTTTGCCCTCCGGGGGGCCTCCAGGGGGTGAGAGAGGCTGTTTTCGCCCTCCAGAGGCTCCAGGAAAACCTCTGAAGTCGGGGGAGGGTGAAAAACGGGCATACCGGGCCCACCAGAAGTTGGGAAATGGGCCGTTTCAGGCCTCCGGAGGGCCTTGGGGAGGGGTGGGGGAGGCCATTTTTGTCCTCCGGAAGCTTCAGGGAGGCCTGCTAGGCCCAAAACTGGGCGCAGGGGGGTCGTGTGCTCATGCGCGGAGGAGCAGGGGGGTTGCACACACATGCGAGGGAGGCGGGGCAGCGCGGGGGATCGTACGTGCATGCGCAGGAGGGCGTGGGATGTGGGGCACTGAATTATGGGTGCGCTTTCAGCACCCAAGGGAAAAAATGTTCGCCATCACTGGACTAGACCGTTGAATTCTGTGTAGGGCCCATGTTCAAAACAAATAGTCCTTGGGCTACATCCCATTTGTTCAGCAACCGTTAAAAGTTACAAAATTGTTGAAAAATTGAACGTATGGCTGGTTCTCACACTTAACAACCATCATAACATCTCCATGGTGACATGATGAATATTTGAGTGCTTGAGTGATCAGCTTACATTTGCTATAATCGCAGCTTCCAGTCATTCATTTCCAATCCTTCTGCCAAAAGGATTTCTAAGCTCCCGCGGGGTGGTGGGATGGCAGCAGAGTACAGTGGTCTTTTTATCTCAGCCCTGCTGTTCAGGGTGGCCAAAAGAGCAGAGGTAGCAATAGCAATAGCACTTAGACCTATATACCGCTTCATACAATCCTCTCTAAGCGAGTTACAGAGTCAGCATATTGCCCTCAACGATCTGGATCCTCATTTTACCAACCTCAGAAGGACGGAAGCTTGAGTCAACCTTGAGCCGGTGAGGATCGAACTCCCAGCAGTGGGCAGAGTTAGCCAGCAATGCTGCATTCTAACCACTGTGCCACCATGGCTCTTGGAGATGGACGAGGTAGATAGGCAAGAGGGGAAAATTGAAGCAGAGGCAATTTGTGGAAGGCAGGAGAAGCAAGAGGTCGTTACCTAATGACCGCAACTGAGACTGCTGGGACAGCCATTGCTAAGTGAAATGGTCATGTGATGTTTTGCTTGACATCTGCTTCTCTTAGCGATGGAAATGCTGGTTCATTGCTTCATTGCCATTCCCCTGATTGTAGGGAGATACATTTTCAAATTTTGTTACATCCTTGCTATACTACTAAAACTTAGTGAGAAATTTTTAAAGCTATAACATGGAATAATAGAGCACAGTATTAAGCCAACTCCTTCTTTATTCCTTTAGGATGCACAAAGTTGCGTGAGCCCAAAGTGCGTGTCAACCAACAGCGATTGTATTGCATTCAAAGGGACCTTCAAAGTGAGAGTGCCGAGACGATGCACACTGCCTCTCTCCAGTTGGCCAAAGTACTAAAAAAATGGACACCTTCTTGTGTGTGACTGCATATTGTGTGCATGAATATCTGTAGATGTTTGGACAGCTGCCACAGTGCTCATTGCTGAGGATTCTGGGGACTGACTTTCACACACTGGGATATCGTAGAGTAGGGGTCCCCAACCTTGAGGCTGCAGCCCACTACCAGGCCACGGCCTGTTCGAAAGTGGGCCACGGGGAAATAGGCAAGCGCATGCGCATGAAGCTCCGGTCGCATGAGTGGATGTTGCTTGGGTTCGTGCGCGAAACTCCACTTGCACAAGCAGAGGGCGCTTGTGCTTGTGCACAAAGCTCTACTCGTGTGAATGGAGGGCACTCGTGCGAGTGTAGCTTTGCACATGAGCACAAGCACCATCCACTAGTGCCCTCTGCTCTCGCACAAGTGGAGCTTTGTGCACAAGGGCAAGCACCCTCCACCTGTATGTGAAGCTCCATTTGAGTGGGGGGAGGGTGCATGCACACCTTTCACACAAATGGAGCTATGCGTGTGTATGCCTGCCATTCACACACACATAGAAAGATATGTGCCAGGCTGGGCCACCAAACTGGAAAGGTTGGGGACCGCTGTTGTAGTGGATAATTAATGGCATCTTTCTCTGACTCTTAAAGAGAGTTGTCAGTTTATAGCAAGGGTGCTGATATAGTCGTGATGGCGAACCTATGGTATGCGTGGCAGAGGTGGCATGCAGAGCCCTCTCTTTAAGCATGCGTGCTGTCGCCAGCTGCACTTTCGAGTTCCATTGCACACATGCGCGCCAGCCAGCTGGTCCGGCACGCATGTGCATGTGGCCAGCCGCTCTCTTCCGGGTTCCGTCACACGCATGTGCGCCAGCCAGCTGGTCTTTGTGCATATGCATGACAGAACTCAGAAGTGCAGCTAGCGACAGCATGCATGCGCAAAGACCAGCCACTCTCTTCCAGGTTCTGTCATGCGCATACGCGAAGACCAGCTGGCCGGCATGCATATGCATGATGGAACCCAGAACAGAGCAGCTGGCCGCGCGCACATGTGCACGACAGAACCCGGAAGTGCAACTGGCCGCCGCACGCATGCACACCGGCCAGCTGCTCTCTTCTGGGTTTTGGTGCTCCGGCATGTGCACGCGCACACACACTCCTGTTTCGGCACTCCATGCCAAAAAGGTTAGCCACCACTGTGATATAGCATACAGTATGTGTTGCTGCTGATAGAATTAGTATAGATTAAGAAACTGAAGATATCAAATTTTCATCAAGTTTCTAAGTTCCCCAACTGGAGCACCTTCCAAATGTCTCGGCTCACCTCCCAGAATTTTCAGCTGATGCCATGTTGGCTGGAAATTCTGGGAGCTGAGGTCCATGTAACTGGGGGCACCCAGGTTGGAGAAGGATGCTCTCAGAACGTCAACAAAGCATGAGAACAAAAAAGTAGGTAGAATAAAATGAAATTTTCATCCTGGCCCACATAGATAATACAACCTTGCCTGTTTTGTTTTGTTACCCATCTAGTGTTGAAACGTTGCCAAAACCTTGTTCTAAAATAGGCATCTGACTTGAAGAAAACTGACCCGGAAAATTGATATATATCAAATATATATATATATATATATATATATATATATATATAAGAGTCAGATCACTTATAGTCAATGGTGGGTTCCTCCTGATTCGGACCAGTTTGCCTGAACTGATAGCAAACCGCTGGTGACATCATGATGATGTCATGGAACCGGATCGAATCATTTTTTCCCTGGAAATTTTTTTTCTGCTTTTTTTCCCCGAATTTTTTTCGGTTTTTTTTTTCTTCTGCGCATGGGCAGAAGCCAAGTTTCCGGCACTGCGCATGCATCACCATCTTGTTTTTGGCTTTTGGGGGGGGTTCAGATTTTTTTGTACTGCGGCCACGCGGCACGGGAGCAAGCGAACCGGCAGCGAGGTAAGTTAGAACCCACCCCTGCTTATAGCCTAGTTGGATGCACAGTGTAAAACGAGAATCTCCCACTGCAGTGATATGGGAGAATGACCTTGGGAGACAGGAGGAAAAACCACAAACCAGATGACCATTGTAAAAGATATCTCAGTACCCAGGAGAGGGATGAGGGAAGCACTTCATAAGGCAGTGTTTCCCAACCGTGTCAACTTGAAGATATCTGGACTTCAACTCCCAGAATTCCCCAGCCAGCATTCGCTGGCTGGGGAATTCTGGGAGTTGAAGTCCAGATATCTTCAAGTTGACAAGGTTGGGAAACACTGTCATAAGGGACCCTCCCTACTTTTCCAGAGAATAAAAGGAGATGAGGATGATGAGTTATGTTAATATAGCCTTAAATAAAGATAAGAGTTTGTACTTATAATTGAGTTGGGTTTGTCTGGGCTACCTGGAAGAGCTAACAGATCCAAACTAAATCATGTGAGGCAGAAGAGATCTTTCGGGATCCTCGAAAGCTGTTGATGTATTAGAGGGAAAAATGTTCCGCCCATGCTCGGTCCGAGTTCATAGTGTACGCTCAAGAAAGGATGAAGTGATGTTGCTCTGGCTTGAGATGAAGCTCCTTTGAACTTTCTGCCCTTGCTTTCTGTTTCAGATTGTCAGCTGTGTCCTGCCTCTCCAAGGAATCCTAACCTTCTTGCACACTTTGCTGGAGCAACTGAGGACTGTGAACAGTGCCTGCGACAAGGCTGCCCTCCTGTGGTTTGAGGTGGCTGTCAAGGAACGGCAGCCAGATCTAAAAGACAAGGTAAAGCCTAAATCTGAAGAAAATAGAACAAGAGCAGCAAACCTGGATCCTTGTTCAAATGCAATATTCAGCAGTTTGGCTCATAAGGAGGAACGCTGGGAGTTGTGATTCAATAACTGGATGGACACAGGTTATCCATTTATTTGTGAGATTTGTATACCGCCTCACAGTGCAAGCACTCTCTAAGCGGTTTACACCAGCGGTTTCCATCCCTTGATTAGATGATGGCTGGCAACAATTGGCTGGCAAGGAAATTTTTACTCCTGCCCTGCTGTGTATTTCTTAAGGCTGATAAAAACAACATTCTTATCTCATTCAAATTCTAAAAGTATGGCTAAAATAAGAACTTGACACCTTTTATGAAAGCAGGAAAATGGGGTCTATCTCCAAGGGGTGCATTGCACAGCTTATGAACAACATAAATAGACCCTTGCCCAAGTGACTGAGAAGCAGAACTTGAAGAGTGAGGTCCTATAAAACAGCGGTTCTCATCCCGGGGGTCGCGACCCCTTTGGGGGTTGAACGACCCTTTCACAGGGGTCCGGAGACTTTGCCTGGATGCCGCCATTTGGGTTCTTTTACCCTTTGCGCATGTGTAGAACGCTTTGTGCATGCGCAGAGGGTAAAAGAACCCAAATGGCAGCAGCGGGGCGAGGGTCGCAATGGCTGGCCAGGCGGCGTGGTGGGGGCGCGGGGTGGGGCGCGGGGCGCGGCATTAGGAAGGTTGAGAACTATTGCTTTGAAAGAGCTTCTCCTGCTAACCTTGTACGTGCAGACAGGTTCAAATTGAGGCAGGTACTCCTTCAAGTGGTCAGGATCCAATTTCTGGTACATCTAAAGGGTAGCCCGATGGAAGGTACATTTTTGTTGTCCATTCATGATGTGCCTGAACCATGTGTGACTGCTGCCAAATCCGACTGGCTTAGATATCTGTGGAGATTCTCAGTCATCCAGGTCATGGTTGTCCCAAAGATGCTTTTTCAAAAGGCAACTGGACTTTGTTTTTCCTTGAAGACATTTCTCTTCTCATCCAAGAAGCTTCTTCAGTTCTTCAGAACTAAAGAAGCTTCTTGGAGGAGAAGCGAAACGTCTTCGAGGGGGAAAAAAATCCAGTTGCCTTTTGAAAAAGCACCTTTGGGACGACTGGCTTAGATGTCGTCACAGGATGTCTATGAGATGAACTTTTCAGCACTTCTCACCCTGATTGCCGTCTGGGACTCCAGGAGTATCTGTAGATCAAGGGGCCCTCCTAGCCTGAAGACTTCCAGTAGCAGTTGTTTCCTACCATCCAAAAATACCCCCACCTTATCTGGATTTAGTTTAAACTTTGCTACCAAGTCAGATCAGACCTAATTGTAGCTCACAAAATTATCTGCCAGCATGTCCTACCTGTTAATGACTACTTCAGCTTCAACCGCAACAATACACGAGCTCACAATAGATACAAACTTAATGTAAACTGCTCCAAACTTGATTGCAAAAAATTCGACTTCAACAATAGAGTGGTAATGCCTGGAATACATTACCTGACTCAATTGTTTCTTCCCCAAACCCCAAAAACTTTAACCTTAGATTATCTACCATCAACCTCACCCCATTCCTAAGAGGTCTGTAAGGGGCGTGCATAAGCGCACAATCGTGCCTACCGTTTCTGTCCAATTGCACCCATATATTCATAATTCTTGTACTCATGATCATGCTTGTACTATTATACAGTGTGTATGTATATATATATATATATATATATATATATATATATATATATATATATATATATATATATATATATATATATACACACACACACACACACACACACACACACACACACACACACACACACACACACAATCATATTTATACTTTGTGTATACTTTCCTTGTTATCATATACGCTTGACAAATATAATAATAAAATAAATAAAAATAAAAGTAAAAATCTTTGCAGGTTAACTCCTGAAGGATTAAGATCTTAACCATCTTTCTAAAACTGAGAGTTGCTAGTAAATTTGGGGTATTTTATAGACCTTCGTTAGAAAGAATAAAACTTACATAATTTGTTTTAGGCTCGCATTTGTCTAAATCCATTCCAGTCGTGAAGAAAAGCTGCAGATATAATTTCCTTGGTGATGATGCCTTCTCCTTTTTTCAGGTTCACAATATTGTAGATATCATTTGTTCCTTTTGGCAATATTCCGAAGACTCAGCTCAACGCCACTTCCTGGCCCAGGCCATCTGCATTTTGGCTGAACATCATCGCAAACCAGTTTGTTTCTCTCTCCTGGAGCAACCCCTGCTTCAAGACAAGTGAGTGGTGGGCCTAGGGCTGGCCTTAATCATTATGAGCCACAGTGGCGCAGTGGTTAGAGTGAAGTACTGCAGGCTACTTCTGCTGACTGCCGATTGCCTGCAATTGGGCAGTTCGAATCTCACCAAGGCTCAAGGTTGACTCAGCCTTCCATCCTTCCAAGGTGGGTAAAAGGAGGACCCAAATTCTTGGGGGAAATATGCTGTCTCTGTAAACCACTTAGAGAGGGCTGTTAAAGCACTCTGTTAAAGTCTAAGTGCTATTGCTATTAGCCAGAAAGGTACGGAGCAGTCACAAATTAATGCAGCATTTATATTCCACACATTTCACATAAAAATGTCATTGTAGGTCTCCTTTCTGCTTCAGCAGTAGTAAATATTTACTGTTGTGAGCCGCCCAGAGTCTCTGTGGAGTGGGCAGCATACAAATGCAACAAATAAATAAATAAATAAATAAATAAATAAATAAATAAATAAATAAATAAATAAATAAATAAACAAACAAACAAACAAACAAACAAACATAAATAAATAAATAAATAAATAAATAAATAAATAAATAAATAAATAAATAAATAAATAAATAAATAAATAAATAAATAAATAAGGATAGAGACTGTTTCTTTCCATCCATCCAGTGGATGGATTCACATACCATGCTAAACCTTGATCCTGGGTTAAGAAAACACAGTTCGTAGGTGTGCAACCAAATTACTTGTATTCAAATACCCTAAGACAATAACTACATTCCACCACAATTATGAAGCATCCTGTTTTAGCTTAACCTAGTCTAACACGCTGTGAGGAGTGGTAAGCTGAATGGCAAAGAATTACAGGAGAACTCAACTATCTTTTTAGGTGGGGGCAAATCTTTGCACAATGCTTTTTTTTCAGATTTTCTCCTTGGCTAAGGAGACTTCTTCTACTACTTTTCATTGTCTACTGCCTGCTTTAATTTATACCTCCCTGCCTTTCATTAAAGGTACACAAGACAATGTAAATGGGAGTCATTCTCATGCTTTGTTCATAAACTCAGTGAAGTAGGTTGGACTGGGAGATTGGGACCGGGCTAAAATCATCAAGTGAGTTCCATGGTCAAATTAAGGTTCCCAGTTCCAGTCTGACACCACCACACCAATCAACATAACCCTGTAAAAATAGTACGTAGGTTGTCATCTTTGTTCTCCTCATTCAGCTCATTGAAGAACCAACAAAGATGCAGGAAGAGTAAAGTGGAAGAGTGTAAAGATTTTGAGCTCCTAAGATGTCTTTGAGAAACGAGGAGGAGGAGGAGGAGGAGGAGGAGGAGGAGGAGGAGGAGGAGGAGGAGGAGGAGGAGGAGACTAGGCAACAGTCAGATAAGAGGCACTCTCCAGTGTCTTGGACTGTAAAGAATGGAATGGAATGGAATGGAATGGAATAGGATAGGATAGGATAGGATAGGATAGGATAGGATAGGATAGGATAGGATAGGATAGGATAGAGAATTCTTTATTGGCCAAGTGTGATCAGACACACAAGGACACACAAAGCTCTGTGTGTGTGTGTGTGTGTGTGTGTGTGTGTGTGTGTGTGTGTGTGTGTGTGTGTGTGAGAGAGAGAGAGAGAGAGAGAGAGAGAGAGAGAGAGAGAGAGAGAGAGAGAGAGAGAGAGAGAGAGAGATGCTCTTTCAGACTTGCATGATTCTTTTACTGTAACCTTACAATAAAGGTACTGTTAGTACTCATGGTTCATACTGTTTA
The DNA here is from genome assembly GCA_023053685.1 of Diadophis punctatus similis. NCBI lineage: Eukaryota > Metazoa > Chordata > Lepidosauria > Squamata > Dipsadidae > Diadophis > Diadophis punctatus. The sequence continues at coordinate 24,172,300 of JALIGW010000001.1, forward strand.
TTGGGACTCCAGGGGGTCCTTGATTTACGACCACAATTGAGTCCGAAATTTCTGTTGCTAAGCAAGACATCTGTTTAGTTAATTTTGCCTCATTTTACGACCTTTTTTGCCCCAGTTGTTAAGTGAATCACTGCAGTTGCTAAGTTAGTAATACGGTTGTTAAGTGAATCTGGCTTCCCCATTGACTTTGCTTGTCAGAAGGCTGCAAAAGGGGATCACGTACATGACCTCAAGGACACTGCAATTGTCAAAAATGTGAGTCAGTTGCCAAGCATCTGAATTTTGAGCATGTGACCATGGGGATGCCTCAGTGGCTGTAAGTGTGAAAAAGTATTATAAGTCACTTTTTTCAATGCCATTGTAATGGCATTGCCGTTCGAACGGTCCATTCAATGCCATTCGAACGGTCACTAAAGGAGGACTGCCTGTATTTCTAAATCGAGGACCACCTGTATTGCTAAGCGCTGACTACAAGGCTTCCAGTTGCCCTTCTCCTGGGACATGTGTCTTGGGAATATCCATGAATGGTAATTCTTGGTCCTGGACTGGCAGACTACCATTGCTTTAAATTGTCAATTTTTTTTTCATCCCTAGAGTAAAGAGGGAACTCTGGGCATCGCTTGCAACCTATAAAAATAGTGGTCCTTCTGTCCTGAAGTGTTTGCTCATCTGGATGAGAATGGAAGGAAATGACAGCCGCAGCTGCCTTTGGGTGAGAGCTCTGGACTCGAGACTGGGGGACAATCAGTATATCCAAGGGGAGGGGGTGGAAGGCTGATTTTCTACGGATGGCTGGGAAATAGGTAAAGTGACTGGACAACTCATTTCTTTTTTTCTTTTTTTTTCTTTTTTTTCAAGTTTTTTATTGTATTTCCATATGGACATTTCACATATTTATCATCTCATTTCAATCTTTTATACATTCATTTCATATTTATACATATTTCTTATATTTATCTTATTGCTTTATTTTAGTTCAGGATTGCTTTTTCTTCCATCCCCCTTTTATCTTATATAGCCCCTCCTTCCATTTCTTCTTTCCTTCCCTTCTCCTCCTCCTGAACTACTTTCTTCCTCTCTCTCCTCACCTCTTCTCTCCTTCCTCTCCTACCCTCTCTCCTCTCTCACCCTTCCTCCCTCTTCTACTTACTTTCTTCTTCTTCTCCCTCCTTTCTTCCTTCTTTGCTATATTTTCTCCTTTCTGGGATGGTTTTCCAGCAACCCTGAATTGTACATAATCTTATTTTATTCCCAATTATTCCATTTATAATCTTTTACTTTAATTTTTTTTGATGTGTTTGTCATTTAAAATCTTCCCAATTTCTGATTCCCCCCCTTTTTTTCTCCCCCTCCTTTCCCCCTCCCTTTTCCCTTCCCACCCACCCCTAAACCCCTCGACAACTCATTTCTTAACAAGTTGGGAGAATTGCATTGTCAGAGAGCTGTTGCTAGTCAAGGTCATCAAGAGTGGGGTAGGTAGACCAGTGGTGGGTTCCTACCAGTGCGGTCCACTCTATAGCACCGGTAGTGGCCTGCTGGTGACATCACAGTACCGGTGTGGTCAGTTGCTGGTGCCAGGGCGCCATTTTTTTTAAAAAAAATTTTTTTAAATGTTTTTTTAAAAATTCTTCTGCGCATGCCCAGAAGCTGAATTTTAGGCACTGCGCATGCGCTGCCTTCCTACCCCACAGTGAGTCCAAGCAGTGGAGGATGGCTGAGGGAGCGTGTGAGACGCTGAAAGAACAGGCGGCAGGAGCTATCTCCATTCCCCTCCCTTCAGCAGTCTGAGAAGCCACGAACGCGCGGTGATGATCCCAGGCATTTTCGCACGTTCGAGGCTTCTCAAGCTGCTGAGGGGAGGGGGAACGGGCGGCAGGAGCCTAGGATCATCGAATGGGGAGAAGCATTCAGGCCGGACGGAGCCTCCTAGAAGAACCGCTGCCGCGGTCTTGCTGCTCCCGCTGCGGGGGGCTGCGTTGTGGGTGGGCAATGCCCCCCCACTTCTCCGGCCACTGCCAAGCTCCAGAGGCCCACGCCCACCCGGTCATATGGCTGACAAGCCACACCCACAAAATAAGACACGCCCACAGAGTGGTAGTAAAAAAATTAGGAACCCGCCCCTGAGGTAGACCAACAGCAGACCCAAGACAAATTACAATTCAGATGTTCCATTCATTCCATTCTGTCCTTTTCAGGGTCTTGAGGCTCTCCATGAGGTAGTCTTGGCTTCGGATGGCTGTGCCACCTTGTTTCCATTACTGACAGAGCTGTGCTACATTCTTCTGCAGCAGCTCAGCAAACATCAGGAGGATAAGATGCCAACATTCTCTTTTTCTCCTCTAGAAAGCAACAGGAGTCTTGAGACAGAGTTCATGACATCCCATGGGTAACGTTGTGCCTTTCCTAAAAGTGGACCGTTCCTTCAAAACCTCTCTCTTTCATGTTTCTGGCACTTTCTCCCCTTAATACTGGTTTGCCAGGAATGTTTCACTGCCTGCAATCTGATTGTTGCACAGATGTGCACCAGTTGCGGCCATACTTGGAGAAGGAGGCTCTACTCACAGTCACTCATGCCCTTGTCACCTCCCGTCTGGACTACTGCAACGCGCTCTACATGGGGCTACCCTTGAAGAGTATCCGGAGACTTCAGTTGGTGCAAAATGCGGCTGCGCGTGCTGTGGTGGGTGTGCCAAGGTACACCCACGTGACACCTATACTCCACCAGCTGCACTGGTTGCCCATCGGTCTCCGGGTCCAATTCAAGGTGTTGATCACCATCTTTAAAGCCCTTCATGGCTTAGGACCAGGCTATCTCCGGGACCGCATTCTGCCTCATACTTCCTTTCGACCGGTTAGGGCCCACAGAGTTGGCCTCCTCCAGGTCCCGTCAGCCAAGCAATGCCGGCTGGCGGGCCCTAGGGGGAGAGCCTTCTCTGTGGGGGGCCCCGCGCTCTGGAACCAACTTCCCCAAGAGACCCGAACCATCCCCACCCTGCTGGCCTTCCGAAAGGCCGTTAAGACATGGCTTTTCCTGCAGGCTGGGGGTAGAGCCTAATCCATCTGAGCTCTCCCCCGGGTATGTTTGGTTGATGGATGTTTTTTAATATTGGAATTTTTAATTTTTGTATTCGATTTTAATTATGTTTATTGCTGGTTTCTTGTATTTTCTTTGCTGTACGCCGCCCTGAGTCCCTCGGGAGTAGGGCGGCATATAAGAAAACCAAAATAAATAAATAAATAAATGTTGAAGATTTGTGCGGCATTGTCCAGCAGCCATCAATTGGCTAGCAATCTGTTGCCTGGGGAAGAGGCCTCTTGACAATAATCTGGAGCAGGGGACTCCAACCTTGGCAACTTTAAGACTTGTGGACTTCAACTCCCAGAATTCCTCAGCCAAATCTGGGAGTTGAAGTCCACAAGTCTTAAAGTTGCCCAGGTTGGAGTCCCCTGATCTGGAGGAAATGGCTTCATAGTTTCCTTCTAGCAATAATTAAGCTGCTTGGCTGGGTTTCCACTTCATTATTAATTTATTACCGTATCAGTGTTGCTGCACTGATAGTGGCAGGGGTCTTTGGGTTGGGGGATAACGTGTGTTCCTACCATCTCTTTAAAAAGCAAGGATCCATAGGAAGGACCAGGATCTCTCCCAACAGTCGACTGTCTAGTGCAGGGGTCAGCAACCTGCGGCTCTGGAGCCGCATATGGCTCTTTCATCTCTCTGCTGCGGCTCCCTGTTGCTGGTCGGCACCACAATTTTGAGAGGAGCTTCCGGTTGGGGGTGGGGGGAAACATGGCGTGCCAGGAGGGGACTCTATGGCAAAGGGCGGGTTTTCCGGTCGGCTCCATAATTGATAGGGCTTTTGCATAGGACAGGTAGACGAAAAAGGACACTGCACTAGGAGGAGACTCTATGGTGGGGGAACCGGACTTCCGGTCGGCTCCAGAATTGAATAGGGGGCTTCAGTTTAGGACCTTTGTGGCTCTTTGAGGGTTTAAGGTTGCCGACCCCCTGGTCTAGTGGAAAGGCATGAAGGTCCCAGCCCTGTCCTTTTCCCTGATCTGCCATAGGGTGGTGGTTGGTGGGTCTTTTCATTGAGCCATTATAGCTTTAAGCATTTGCTATTCATTCAAGTTGGGTGAATGCTCCCTCTTTTTATTTCTGCCTAACTGCTGCCATTTTCAATATAATTTGTAAAGCTGGAACATAAAATGCAGACTTGGAATGGCACTTCCAAATGGGGCCCCAATCTGTTGAAGAATTGCGGCAAGCCTGCTCTGATTAAATGATGCTGCAGCCAGGGCCTTGTAGATGTTCTCAGTTCCTTTTACTCGTGCCATTAAGGAAACAGCAGGAGCAGAAACAAAAATCCATTTCCCTAACACTGGTTTGCAGCTCCTGTTTCTAAGAGGGAAAATCTATGCGTTAGGGTGGAGAATCCAGCTTGCCCGTAACATGCTGGCATACAAAGGAGCCCAAATGCAGAGCTTTTGGCACATTTATTTATTTATTTATTTGGCAGTTTTTCTATGCCGCCCTACCATACATACATAGGGGAGACATCAGATATAAAGTCGTCTCAAACTCACCCCGCCTGCAGGAAGAGCCATGTCTTAATGGCTTTTCAGAAGGCCAGCAAGGTGGGGATGATTCGGATCTCTGGGGGAAGTTGGTCCCAGAGAGCAGGGGCCCCTACAGAGAAGGCTCTCCCCCTATGCCCCGCCAGTCGGCATTGTTTGGCTGATGGGACCTGGAGGAGACCCACTCTGTGGGACCTGAGCGGTCGAAGGGAAGAATGAGGCAGAATGCGGTCCCGGAGATAGCCTGGTCCTAAGCCATGTAGGGCTTTAAAGATGATGATCAGCACCTTGAATTGTACCCGGAGACCAATGGGCAGCCAATGTAGCTGGCGGAGTATAGGTGTTACGTGGGTGTACCTTGGCACACCCACCACAGCACGCGCAGCTGCATTTTGCACCAGTTGAAGTCTCCGAATACTCTTCAAGGGCAGCCCCATGTAGAGCGCATTGCAGTAGTCCAATCGAGAGGTGACAAGGGCGTGAGTGACCGTGAGTAGAGCCTCCTTCTCCAAGTATGGTCGCAATTGGTGCACCAGGCGAACCTGTGCAAAAGCCCCGCTAGCCACAGCTGCAAGATGTTGGTCTAATTTTAGCTGTGGATCTAGGAGGACTCCCAAATTGCGAACCTGTTCTGAGGGAGTTAATTTTTCTCCCTCAAGAACCAAGGAGGGACAGTCGATATAGTCTTTCGGAGGCAATATCCAGAGCCACTCAGTCTTGTCGGGGTTGAGTCTGAGTCTGTTCCTCCCCATCCAGGTCCTAACGTCGGCCAGGCACTGGCACATCACATCAAGTAATATGTGATGAGCACAGAAATACCACAATATAGATCTTTCTAAGAAGTGGAATGGATATGTTCAGCTGGGAACCAGAGGGGGGCAAGACTGCCTGGCAGCAGAACTGTGGTTGGCAGATGGAATCTTGTCTATGGAGATTCTCAGTCATCCAGGTCATGGTTGCCCCAAAGGTGCTTTTTCAAGAGGGAACTGGATTTCCTTATTTTTCTTAGAAGACATTTCGTTTCTCATCCAAGCAGCTTCTTCAGATCTGACTGGATGATGGGGAATAGAAGGATTTAGATTCCTTGCAGACAGTTGGTCATTTGCATTATTTTAAAGAGTCGTTGAGGCCACTTGGAGGTTTGTCTGTGTCCTCAGGGTCACCTGAGTAGTGTAAATGAGTGTGGAGCTTTTTTGGAACGGCTGAAAGGATTCCTGTAGTTTTTCTGCAGTTTTTCTGGAAATCTGTTCATTTCCCCACACCATTCGAGGGTGTTCATCCCAAAGTGCATAGCTAAATATCTATGGAGAGTCTCAGTCATCCAGGTCATGGTTGTCCCAAAGGTGCTTTTTCAAGAGGCAACTGGACTTCCTGATTTTTCTTAGAAGATGTTTTGCTTCTCATCCAAGAAACTTCTTCAATCTAGCACTGCCTTTTGCTGCAATCTGGTAGATCTGCTTTCCCTGATTTGAAATCTGCCAGATATCTTGGAACTGTTTTGGAACTACATTCCTAGTCAAATGGAAAGAAAATTTGGGTGTTTTAATCCCAGCCTTTACAGAGGCTTTCTGCAAATGAAATCCTACCAGTCAATGAATACTTTGGCTTCAACCACAGCAATACACGAGCACACAATAGATACAAACTTATGGTAAACCGCTCCAAACTTGATTGCAGAAAATATGACTTCAGTAACAGAATTGTCAATGCCTGGAATGCACTACCTGACTCTGTGGTTTCTTCCCCAAACCCCCAAAACTTTAACCTTAGACTGTCTACAGTCGACCTCTCCCCGTTTCTAAGAGGTTCTTAAGGGGCATGCATAAGCGCATAAGCGTGCCTACCGTCCCTGTCCTAATATTCCCTTTTATTCATATCCATTTCTTGTATTCATAATCATGTTGATACTTATATCTGTTATCTAATACATGCTTGATGAAATAAATAAAAATAAATAAATAAAATAAAATGAATTCTTTATCTGCCCCCATCCTGTGACTGCCCTTCAGGCTACAGGATAGTTAGGTGCCATTGAGTTGAGTTTGACTTCTGGTGACGGAGTAGATATTTGCCACCTTGATTTATTCAGATCATTATGAATAAAATTTGCAAACTTTCTGTCCCTGATGTGTCTTTTCTGTCCCTGTGGGGTCTTTTGCATTCCAGGCTAGCTGTTGCAGTACTGCAGGCTGTGTTCAGCAGAGCTCTGCCAGAGATTGCAAGGGAACTGAACTCTGGAAAGACCTGGGATTTCTTGATGGATCCTAGTAACAGCCTCAAGGGTGTGGCCCTGTTGGCCAGGTAAGGGGCATATCCCTAGCATTGGAAATATCCATTTTTAACTCAGCCCTGGAAAAATTCATTCTCTAGATCTTTAAACCTAAGAACTAAGGTAGATGTTCTTAAATCGATAAATTCTGCCATCAAGGGCTTAGATTTGAGCTCAGCATTTTTTAATCTGAAGTTCTGTGGAAATTCAACACAATTCCACGGTGTTTTTTTGCTTTGAACTAGCAAATTCACCAATGGAACTTGGAATTTGAAATACAATGAAAATGAAATTACACAGAGTAATGGCAAAGTTGGCATATTTGAACTTTAAAAGGTTGGGAGGGAGTTCAGGATTATAATAGAAAGCTTTTTGGAACATTTGGGGATCCAGTTTTGGGGTAATCTTGAGAAGAAACAGATTATTTGATAACAAGTTAGTTGGCACTTGATTGCTTCCTTCATCAGGGCCTTGATGCATACAAAGAACCCCTTTTTAGATGGGCTACTCCTTCGTCTCCATTCTTCTCTGCAGTCCTCCAGAACAACATCTAGAGATCTTAGCCTGATCTTCTGCATGGAGGTGAGATATTATTTCAGGTAGTGCAAAGTAAAAGAACGCAGAGAAATGGCAACATAGGGCTGGGCTGTGATAGCCTTACTCTTGTGGAGGAGGGGAACAATAAATAAGTCGTGCCATGTGCAGAAATAATTAAGAAACATACTGTATATATATATATATTTTCTACTGTTTTTCAGTGGGGAAAAATAGTGAACTATTAAACCATCCATTTCCAATGGCCAGTTTGGAAATTCAGTAACTGTAATTTTGGTATTCCAGTTTATAGGCCATCCTCTCTTGAAAAAACCGGAAACACTGAACCTTCTTTTGCATTTATTACTGACCCAAGTTCAAAATGGAAATTATCTCATGCGTATCTTGTCAATGCGAGGGCTGGGGAACATGGCAAAAGGTGCTCCAGAAGAGGTAAGCCAAAAAGTGCAAAACCCAGACTTCTTGTTCTAAACAGGAAGGTGAGGGAGAGGGACAACCATACTCTAATGGACCAGGGATTTTGTGGATTGCTTTAAGTTTAATACATATAAATTTGTTAGCAGTGATTGGCTGAGCTGCTCTTCTCAGAGAGAGGTTGGCCAGGCAACATAATCTTTGACTGTCCTTGATTGAAATGTTTATTAAGGGGGACCAAATAAAGAACAGAGAAGATGTCTGAGGAAGGAATAGCCCAAGGAGAAGAGGTCTCCAAAAAGGTGTCTTCTCTAAGATGAAAGAAAGAGGACACTACAGAGAAGGGAAGTAAGATGGACAGTAGCATACTGGACCTGTTAACGGGAAGAGAGCTTCTGCTTATCATATTGATCTGAAATAGTCATTCCACAATCTGTTAGTTACTTTTATAAACATTTTGCTAGTAATAAAGATTAGAAGCAGATTGTAGGGGATAAAAGTAGTCTAGGCGTTGACAAATACAATAATTGTTTCACAGGCAAAGAAGCACCAGAAAGCTTTGCTGAAGCCTCTTCTCCAAGTTCTGCAGGACAACTCCAGCCCAGAATTAGCCACCGAAAGTCTATATGCCTTATGCAAGTCATGCAGATGTCTTGGGAAATGGCCTGCAGATTGTACTTTCCAGATTGTGGTCAGCCAAGCCTGTGCACATCTCCGGCATGTAAGTTAGGCCACAGAAAGATCATTCTCCTGTTACTACTTTAGTAGAAAAGTCCTCCTAAACTAGCATTATACGGTATTTCCAACTCTCTCCAGGGAGTTTATAAGTGGAATTAGAAAAGAAGAGTCTTCCCTTTTGGTTGCTGACCAGCAGTTAATATTTGCTTCTGAATCTGGAAATCCAAGCATTGGAGCCTTTGCCACTGAAAAAACATCTCCTCCTCCACCTCCACTTCCACCTCCTCCACCTCCACTTCCACCTCCTCCTCCTCCACTTCCACTTCCACCTCCTCCTCCTCCACCACCTCCACTTCCTCCTCTATCTCCTCCTCCTTTTCCTCCTCCAGCTCCAGCTCCAGCTCCTCCTCCTCCTCCTCGTCCTCCACCTCCACCTCTGAATTTCGCCTGAATACACTTTAAACCAGCCATTATTATTACAACCTATGACAACAAATTGTCATAAATTTGCAATCAGTTAAAGATTATAGGAATACTTCTACTGGTATTCAGTTATGAGACTGGAATTCCAGCTTTCTTGTGGGGAAGGTTGAGGGATACATTTAGAGTCAATGAAATATTTTGGGTGTTATATGGAGGAAGCAGGTGGAATATGAAGGGGAAATGGAGGCAATCGAACTATAAAATGATAAATATGAAATGTTAAGGGAGGCAATCAAACTATAAAGCAATACATATAAAGTGATAAACTACAAATGTTCAGCATAAACGTTGGGGCTGTCTGGCTCTTTAGCAAATTCTCCATTTCTCATAATAAACAGATATTTCCGCTCTTTCAACTCACTCTTGCCCATGCTTTATATAAAATAAAAGGAGAAAGAGTTTGACAGATACGAAGAAAAATGACTTTGTGAAAACAATAGTCCCATACTTTTCAGCAGCAATTATGAATCCCACTGAAATGTCATTGATAACAGGAAAGTAGCAAGAAGTTTGCATGAATAGACTTGGGTGGGGGACACATGTATTCAGCGGGCCATAGGCTGTGCACCCCTAACCCTCTATCTATAGAGGAATTGCCTGGTTCTACCCACCCACCCCCAACCCATCTTGGGAATGGCTAGCCGCCCAGAGTCCCTTTGGGAGTTGGGCGGCATATAAATTTGAACAATCAATCAATCAATCAATCAATCAATCAATCAATCAATCAATAATATTGTGTTTCCTGCTGTCAAAGGAAAACTTATTTCCTGAAGATGGGCTTAATTTTACCTCTCTTTTGCAGGCAAATGATGCTCTCCGTGCTGCAGCCTTTGAGCTACTTGGTGAACTGGCCAAGATAGTCCCACTGAGGCTTTCCAAGTTTTTTGCCAAGAAGGTGGGAGGTGCTTTGGCTGCCCTCCTCTTGCACTTCCATGACCCTTGCCCACATGTGGCCCAGGTTTGCTTGAAAACAATACAACCTTTCCTCTTTGAGCAGGGCACCCTGTCCCTCCGCAACAGGGCTTCTGTTGAGATTTCAGATTTCAATTGCACTAGAATTGGCTGCAATGTAATACAGTTCTGGGCTGGCCGAGTGCCATTCCTGCACTAGGAGGCTTGGGTCTAAGTAACAGAAGGGATGTGGTGTAGTAAACTTGCCTATCTTTTCCGCTTAGGCCTGCCAAACGGCCTTTATCTCGTGTGCCCCGTTCATGGGTCTGTGTGGATTCTTTAAAAGTACAAATTCAGATGTATTGCTGATGGACCTCTCAGATATACAACACTCTCACCTCATGGACAGAGTTTGTCAACAACTGGTAAGCAGACAAATTTGAACCAGGCAATCTCTTTTGGCATGATCAGACAGCTTAAACTTAAGCCTAGGTTCCTTATGGCAACCATATACTACTATTCCTTCCCCCCACTTTCTCCCGGATATTTTATTTATTTGTTTGATATATAGAATATAAGAAAAATAGAAATTAGGAAATTAAGGGAAGGGAAAAGAAAAGGGAAAAGAAGGTGTGAGGTACAAGGGGAAAAAACAAAAAAAAGGTATTGACTTCCGATTCTTTTTAGCACAGTTCAAGATAAAAATACTCCAGCCTCAACTTTTGCTTTTACTACTACTACTACTACTACTACTACTACTACTACTACTACTACTAATAATAATAATAATAATAATAATAATAATAATAATAATAATAATAATAATAATAATAATAACAACAACAACAACAACAGAGTTGGAAGGGACCTTGGAGGTCTTCTAGTCCAACCCCCTGCTTAGGCAGGAAACTCTACACTACTTCAGACAAATGGTTATCCAATCTCTTCTTAAAAACTTCCAGTATTTGGAGCATTCACAACTTCTGAAGGCAAGTTGTTCCACAGATTAATTGTTCTAACTGTCAGGAAATTTCTCCTTAGTTCTAAGTTGCTTCTCTCCTTGATTAGTTTCCACCCATTGCTTCTTGTCCTGCCCTCAGGTGCTTTGGAGAATAGCTTGACTCCCTCTTGTTTGTGGCAACCCCTGAGATATTGGAACACTGCTGTCATGTCTCCCCTGGTCCTTCTTTTCATTACACTAGACATACCCAGTTGCTGCAACCGTTCTTCATATGTTTTAGCCTCCAGTCCCCTAATCATAGTATATAATATTGTATATAATATTATATAGTATATAATATTAATATATAACTAGTCATTTTCATAATGACAGATCTATCTGATCGACAAAACCAAAGGCAAAGTTTCATTTTTTTTAATCACAAGCACAAAATCCAGAAGTGATATCCAAGTGAAAAACATAAATATATTCTCCTCTTTTGAATAAAACGATCAATTTAACCATTCCTGTTTTATCTTGCTTGCTATGGAACTATGGTAGTATGTCTTTCTATTTGCGCTTAATAATCTTTGTGAACCACCACCATTTTTATTAACAAAGTTCTCTATATTCTTTCAAATTCTTTGATCTTGCCAGAAAAAACAAAACAAAACAAAAAATTGATACGACTATTCACGTCTTTGCAAATCTTCTCTCACTGCGTATATAAACCAATCAGCTGAGGAAGTTTCATACAATGTGCTAAGCCCAAGAAAATCTAACCAAGATTAATGTTAATCAAATTTAGCGTGTTCTGTGAATGTATCTGCCATACCTTTACCTCAGCTGGGTAAGCATGTTTCTAAACAAAGCTTTTGGGTCAATTGAGAGATCTGTACATAAGAAAAACAATGAGTAAAAACTACTACAATCCCGAGGAAGAAACTTACGAGGTATCACTTGGGTTTCATTTTCTGTAAATGTTTATCAAACTCTTTTCAAAGTGTTTGAACTAGTGGCCACGAGGCTCTCAGGGTTAACTAGGAGATGCACGGGTTGATTGTTTTTCCTAAATTGATAGAATATTATTACAAAATATATGATTTTTTTTCTTTCAATGCTTTGTGGATTGTTTTAAAAGCTGATCATGCCTCCCTCCCTTTAAACATTTGTCCAAGTAGGTGGCAATTCCTTCTTTATAGTATTTTTTTTTCTTTCCTGCATTCCCTTTCTCATTCGTTCCTTAGGCTCAGAGAAACCCATTGCTGCTGGAAGCTGTCATGGCAGAGGTGGCTCAATATATATGTTGTAACTGGGAAGAAATCAGGCTTGTGGCATGCAAGCTGGCAGGTAGGCCATTTGGTTAGATTTGCATAATACTGTAAGCTAAACCCTAAAGGTAAAGGTTCCCCTCGCACATACGTGCGAGTCGTTCCTGACTCTAAGGGGGCGATGCTCATCTCCATTTCTAAGCCGAAGAGCCAGTGCTGTCTGAAGATGTCTCCGTGGTCATGTGGCCAGCATGACTAAACACCGAAGACGCACGGAACGCTGTTACCTTCCCACCAAGGTGGTCCCTATTTTTCTATTTGCATTTTTACATGCTTTTGAACTGCTAGATCAGTGATGGCGAACCTATGGCACGCGTGCCACAGGTGGCACGCAGAGCCATGTCTGCCGGCACGTGAGCCGTTGCCTAGCTCAGCTCCAGTGCGCACGTGCGTGCCAGCCAGCTGATTTTTGGCTTGCACGGAGGCTCTGGGAGGGCGTTTTCGGCTTCTGGAGGGCCTCCGGGGGGACGGGGAGGGCGTTTTTTGCCCTCCCCATGCTCCAGGGAAGCCCCTCGAGCCTAGGGAGGGCGAAAAATGGGCCTACTGGGCCCACCAGAAGTTGGGAAATGGGCCATTTCCGGCCTCCAGAGGGCCTCTGGGGGGGGCGGGGGAGGCCGTTTTTGCCCTTCCCAGGCAGTGAATTATGGGTGTTGGCACTTGCGCATGTGCGATAGCACACGCGCATGCACTTTCGGCACCCAAGGAAAAAAAGGTTCGCCATCACTGTGCTAGATTGACAGAAGCTGGGGCAAGTAACGGGAGCTCACTCCGTTATGCGGCGCTAGGGATTCGAACCGCCGAACTGCCAATCTTTCTGATCGACAAGCGCAGCATCTTAGCTACTGAGCCACCGCGTCCCCCAAGCTAAACCCTACACCCAAGTTAACAAAATGGAATAAACCATAACATGGTGCCCTGGTTCACACAAAATGTGAAGGCTGTCATCAGGCTCGCTAGAATGCACTGAACTACCCAATTCTGTATGAACTAATGGTGGGGTTCACGCATGTTGACCCTCAACCTACTCACTTCCACTGCAGTTTAACATTGTGAAATCCACATCAGCGTATTGCAGGCATGCACACATGTATTCTTTTACTTATACTAGGAATTCTTGTAGAGAAGGTGGAAACCCAGCATCTTGGACAGTTTGATGTAGAACATCTCTTACAAGGTAAGTGTTGTATGTGAAGTTCTTTGACTAGAGCAGAGGTGCAAAACTATATTCCGGACACGGGTTATAATGGTTCTTTGAAGGTCCTGTTAGGGACAGCATTACTGAAGGTATATTTGATTTAAATATTAACACTATTTAAATGATCCCAAGAAGGAAGAGCAAATAAAACGTTACAACGTGGATGAAATTCATGGTCACGTGATATATTTTCACTGAGTGAGATTGTTGCTCTGGTTTCCACCAAAACTCCTGGGCCTTGTCTCTCGAAATCACTGTTCTCCTCCAACACCACCAAACAATGCAAAGAAAATATTCCAATCCACTATCAGCAAGGAATAACTAAGTTATACATACGCTAACAATGTACTATAATTGTACTTTGTACAACACACTATTTTGTTATTGAATTAATGTTTGGGTGTGTGTGAAATGTGCATACTGCAGTGAGACATAATCTGTCCTAATATGTTGGGCTCACACAATAAAAGTCCTTCACCTGGATTGATAAATTGCCATGTTCATATAATATGCTGAAACTAATATTGTTGCTGCAAAATGGCTTAACGCAATGGTTTGGTTCACACAATCCGCAAAGATATGGTTTGATTTGCACACTCTATTAACCATAAATAATCCAGTTGATCTTTAGTCTAGACTTTAGTGTGTGGTACAAACCCAAGCCATTGAATTAATTTACCGCAGAATTCTATCAGGACCTGATACGGCTGTCTAAAAAAATAACCAAAATATCCTTTAACTAAAAAGGAGTCTGAAACTGCAATGATTTAATATGAATTTTAGGCTACAGTTGCAAGGGATATATAAGTAGCTTGTGCACAAAAGGCTTTTGTCAAGATGGCATGAAATGAAGGACCAGAAACATGGTATCCAATTAGCTTTGGGTTAACCTTTCTGTCTCAGTGCTTCTCATCTCGCCCTTCACAGCTCTATACTCCGCGAGTCATGATCCCAGCGCCAATGTGATCAGCGCAGCCTTAGAAGCTACTCACACTATCCAGCAGAAGTGGCATGAGAGGCAGACGAGGTTGGCCTCTGGACACCAAAGGAGAGCTGTGCTTTTGGGATGGTTCTTCAAGAGGGAGCCCAAAAAAACACTGGGAGCTGCAAAGCCTAGGCCAGCTTAGAGACAAGAACCATCAGAAAAGAAATGGAAATATAGCCTCTTTCATAGTTGATGCGAGTGGTGGTAGGTGTTTTCCAAAGAAGCATCCTTTTGTCTCTTGGCTATTTACCCTTCAAATCTAAGAAGCAGCAATCAAGAATTTGAGTGGGGTTTGTGGAAAGGATTCGCTGAGATCTCTGTGCTTTTTTCTTTTGCCTTTTTCTGGTTGTCTTGTGGGGGGGGCAGATGGATAGAGGAACTGGTGTCCCATTCAGATATCACTGATCTAGAAAGTTTGAACCATTCTTGGGGGTGAGGGGAAGGAATTAGCTGAGTTGCTGAAGAGGCGAAGCACCAAATGGAAAAATAGCTTGCAGCAAGTTCCTGTCATATGACAAAGTACTCACTCAACTTTGCAATATTTGAGAATTTCCATATAGCTTATACCAGTATCTAACCCTTCCTAAAATAATATAAAACACATTTCAGTAGGTAGAAAATATGGACATATTAGTTGACCAATCAATGTCCTTGCTGCCTTGCAAGAGGCTTAAAGATTGTCATTGTTGAGCAACCTTGAATTCTTCCTCCATTGCATCTGAGAATATGTAGACATTAGAGCAGACAACTGCTGAAGCCTATGACAGAATGGAGCAGATAAGAGTACCTTGAAATTCTCTTATATGATAAACTCTCTTGGGAAAACAGTTGAGTAAGAAACAGATAAGATTTTCACTTATGAGTCCCAGTTGCGTAGTGGTTAGAATACAGTATTGCAGGCTAACACTGCCCACAGCCAGGAGTTCGATCCTGATGGAGCTTGAGGTTGACTCAGTCTTCTATCCTTTTAAGCTTAGTAAAATGAGGACCCAGATTGTTGGGGGCAATATGCTGACATTGTAAATCACTCAGAGAGTGCTGTAAAAGCACTGTGGAGCTGTATATAAGTGCTATTGCTATATGTATAGAGTTTCTCAGATGACAATGGGGAAAAAGCTGAAATAGGTCAAGGAGTTAGTAGGAAGGAAGTTGCTGTCAGATCAAGTGTTACCGTATTTGGGTGTTTTTAGACTGCTGACAGTATATAAATACTGAGGTAAATTAAGACCATTGAAGATAATTTCTGGGTGATTCAAGTTCACTGAAGAGACACTGTAACATAGGATCACATCCATCGGGTGCACAAATGAGGAAAACAGAATAGAAAGACATTATCAATTTTTACTTGACATGAGAAATTGCCAGTAAAGGAGAATTTGGAATAAACACATATTGCGATAGAAGTTTTATTATTTCAAGTAGGGAGATAATTGAGCTCAGAATGGTAGAGAACTTAGGCAATCAGAAAACAGAAAACAGAAAAGCAGAGTTGGAAGGGACCTTGGAGGTCTTCTAGTTCAACTCACTGCTTAGGCAGGAAACCCTACACCACTTCAGACAAATGGTTATCCAATATCTTCTTTAAAAGTTCCAATTTTGGAGCATTCACAACTTCTGGAGGCAATTTGTTCCACTGATTAATTGTTCTAACTCTGAGGAAATTTCTCTTTAGTTCTAGGTTGTTTCTCTCCTTGATTAGTTTCTCCCCATCGCTTCTTGTTCTACGCTCAGGTGCTTTGGAGAATAGTTTGACTCCCTCTTCTTTGTGGCAGCCCCTGAGATATTGGAACACTGCTATCATGTTTCCCTTAGTCCTTCTTTTCATTAAACTAGACCAGTGATGGCGAACCTATGGCACGGGTGCCACAGGTGGCACGCAGAGCCATATCTGCCGGCACACGAGCCGTTGCCCTAGCGCAGCTCCAGTGCGCATGTGCGTGCCCGCCAGCTGATTTTTGGCTCGTGTGGAGGCTCTGGGAGGGCGATTTCAGCCTCCGGAGGGGCTCCGGGGTGGCGGGGGGAGCGTTTTCGCCCTCCCCAAGCTCCAAGAAAGCGTCTGGAGCCTGGGGATGGCAAAAAACGGGCCTACCGGGCCCACTGGAAGTTGGGAAATGGGGGAGTGGGGGAGGGTCGAGCACGCATGTGCAGGGGGGTGGGGCGAGTGGGGAGCTTTGAATTATGGGTGTGGGCACGCACATGCGTGCGATAGCGCGTGCACGCACTATTTCGGCACCCGAGGAAAAAAAGGTTCGCCATCACTGAACTAGACATACCCAGTTCCTGCAACCGCTCTTCATATGTTTTAGCCACCAGTCCCCTAATCATCTTTGTTGCTCTTCTCTGCACTCTTTCTAGAGTCTCAACATCTTTTTTACCTCGTGGCGACCAAAACTGGATGCAGTATTCCAAGTGTGGCCTTACCAAAGCATTATAAAGTGGTATTAACATTTCACGTGATCTTGATTCTATCCCTCTGTTACTGCAGCCTAGAACTGTGTTGGCTTTTTTGACAGTTGCTGCACACTGCTGGCTCATATTTAAATGGCTGTCCACTAGGACTCCAATATCTCTCTCACAGTTACTACTATTGAACAAGGTACCACATATACTGTACCTGTGCATTTTGTTTTTCTTGCCTAAATGCAGAACTTTACTTTTTTCACCATTGAATTTCATTTTGTTAGATAGCGCCCAATGTTCAGGTCTGTCAAGATCCTTCTGTATGTTAAGCCTATCTTCCGAGTGTTGGCTATTCCTGCTAGCTTGGTGTTGTCTGCAAATTTGATGAGTTCCCCATCTATCCCCTCGTCCATGAAGATGTTGATGAAGATGTTGAAGAGTACTGGGCCTAAAACAGAGCCTTGGGTTACCACACTGCATACTTCCCTCCATGTAGATGAAGTTCCATTGAGGACTGTATACACGTTGAGTGCGGTTGGTCAGCCAGTTACGAATCCATCTGGTGGATTCTATTTTTCTATTTTATCTAGTAGTAGGTTATGGTCTACTTTATCAAATGCCTTACTGAAGTCCAAGTAAATTATATCGACAGCATTCCTCTGGTCCACTAATCAAAGCGATCTTTAGCAGAAGGGGGGATTTGTTTATCTTCTGTGCTCCATGCCACTTACAGAGCTATCTACTGTAAAAATAAAATTCTCCGGGAAGCTATGGTACAAATAAAGAATGCTACTCACATATTTTTTCACTCGACTCCCAAACCCTATATGCCAATCTTCCTTTCCCTAGGTGACAAAGCCTACTGTGAATGAAGGGAAATATATGTGTCCCAGGATAATGTTGCAAGATCCAATCTGAATTGGTCACCAGGACCAGAGGCTTGTTCTTTCAAGCTTTTGGACTTGTGCTGGAGCCCATCCTCAGGGAATTTCTCAATCTCCAGGATGTGTTGGAGATTGAGAAATTCTGGAGATTGAGAAGTTCCCTGAGGATGGGCTCCAGCACAAGTCCAAAAGCTTGGAAAAACAAACTTCTGGTCCTGGTGACCAACTCAGATTGGATCCTGCAAAACCTACTATGTTCAATGAAAATAATTTAATACTACAGTAGTTTACAAACTGGATTCCTGCACCTGGTACCGGTATTATCTAGATATTTAGTTAGAGCTGGTTTGCTCTAATTTGTACAAACCAAATATTTTTTCTGAAAAGTGTATCTGGTTTGAGATGGTGCACACATTGATTCTACTGCATTGCTGGACACTTCAGGGTTTCTTCATGCTACTGTAGAAGAAATGGCAAGACTTGGCACATCTGAGATATCTGCATAATCCCTACTGTTGTGGCAGCCAATACAACCTCTTCCTGCAGATCTTGTTCAATAGTTGCAGTTGGAAAACCTAGTCTTGCATCTTGGGTCAGCCTGCTGGAGGCTGCTGCTGGTACTGTGGTCACCCCCATTCAGTGAAACCATCACAACCACTGCACTGCTTTCTTTTGATCAGCTCAGCCACTTCGAGAGTGAAGAGCAGGAACTGATCTGGTTTGCTGCATAATTTGCCCTTGTCACCTCTCGATTGGACTACTGCAATGCGCTCTACATGGGGCTGCCCTTGAAGAGTATTCGGAGACTTCAACTGGTGCAAAATGCAGCTGCGCGTGCTGTGGTGGGTGTTTCAAGGTACACCCACGTAACACCTATACTCTGCCAGCTGCATTGGCTGCCCATTGGTCTCCGGGTACAATTCAAGGTGCTGATCATCATCTTTAAAGCCCTACATGGCTTAGGACCAGGCTATCTTCGGGACCGCATTCTGCCTCATTTTTCCCTTCGACCGGTTAGGTCCCACAGAATGGGTCTCCTCCAGGTCCCGTCAGCCAAACAGTGCTGACTGGCGGGGCCTAGGGGGAGGGCCTTCTCTGTAGGGGCCCGTGCTCTCTGGAACCAACTTCCCCCAGAGATCCGAATCATCCCCACCTTGCTATATATATTAATTGTTTTAAATTGCCTTTTTAAAATTGTTTGGAGTTTTTTACAAAATGTTGTACGCCGCCCTGAGTCCTGAGGGAGTAGGGCGGCATAGAAAAACTACCAAATAAATAAATAAATAAATAATTTATACAAAAACTCTTGTGTGCACCCTTATTATTTAAGAAAGAAGGATAATGAAAATATATATTTGCACTTCTTGGGCACTATTGATGAACTGCCCTTCAGGAAGAAAGGAACATATATGAAATTTCCAATGATAATGAATTACAGGCTTTCTGTGGCATGGAAAAATATTGGAAGATGAGCAAATAGTGGACTACATGCTTGGTGGCAGGATCCAGGATAGACACCATATTTTGCTGATGTAGATTATTCTACAAATGCAGCTGCCTGGTGGGCCTCGTACTTTACAAGCATAGAGCAAAGGTCCCTGTTTCTGATGAAAATATTTATTCTTTCAAGTATATAAAGAAATTTTTTTTTATTAGGGGTCCTAGTCCCCTGGGGATTTCTCTTGAACTGTTGCAGATTGGGTCAGGTTGCTGGTTGATGTTCGAGAGAAAACTTTTGAAAGAGCAGTGGAGACTTTCTCAAACACAGAAGATCGTTGTTGGGGTGGTACACTTCCCTCAGGGTTAGTGGTTGCAGTGAGTTTTGCATCCTCTTCTGTGGAATGAAACAGAGCTCTTGTCAAGGGTTTGCATGCCTTAATACAGAGGTATTAAAACTTGCAATTTTAAGACTTGTGGACTTCAACTCCCAGAATTCACCAGCTAGCTATGCTGGCTGGAGAATTCTGGGAGTTGAAGTCCACAAGTCTTAAAGTTGCCAAGTTTGGGGACCCCTGCCTTAATATATCATTGGGGCGTATAAAGAGAGACTCGGAAAGTGTAGTAGCAATGTGGGAAAAAACCATTGTTATTCCAAGGAGTTTAATGTTCCTTCAGATTAAAAAATGTCTAGGAGGTTTAGAGCTCATTCTAAGCTAACCTGCTTGATTTTTACTCTTGCTTACTGAATACAGGAAAAAGGGGAGGAATTTTCATGTTAGCTTGAAAGCTTTTCTCACTGTGAAATTCTCAGACTCTCAATTCTCATCCCAGCGTCATGTGCCAGACAATCAAAGGTCAGGTCCTGCAGTCTCCTGACCATTGCAAGGCCATGAGCTGTGGTGGCGCAGTGGTTAGAATGCAGCATTGCAGGCTGACTCTGCCCACTGCTAGGAGTTCGATCCTAACCGGCTCAAGGTTGACTCAGTCTTCCATTCTTCTGAGGTTGGTAAAATGAGGACCAAGATAGTTGGGGACGATATGCTGTAAACCACTTAAGAGAGGGCTGTAAAGCACTATGAAGCGGTTTATAAGTCTAGGTACTATTGCTATTGCTCTGAAGTCATAATGACAGGTTTTTGATAAAAACCCTGGGGTTGTGTTGTTTGTGGAGAGCTTTTGCACAGAATTTAGCATTAGGTATTATATAAACTGGCTGCCCATGGGGTATCTCTGTTGCCATTACTAAGGAGCTCCTGAAAGCTTGTAAGAAATTTGGGTATTATCTTGCTAGGTACGTATGCTTTTTTGTTATGCTTTTAAATCTGTTTGCTTGAGCTAATAATAAAGCTTAAAATCTCGCTATTTACTGGTGTGCTTATTATTAAAAAGAACTAATTGCCTGGGCACTTACTCACTGTCCTGATACCTGGCAAAGCAGAAAATAAGAGAAGAGCAATTCTCTGATCAGTCTCTTTGCTCTGTGATAATCTCATTTCAGCAGGCTACTGGGTGCGTCAGTAGCCCCTGAAATCTCAATTTCATTTACCTGTATTTTTTTTTTAAAAAAATCTCCCATAATTACCCAGATGCTGCAAGCTGCCTTAGGGTCCTAAAAATGACGTGTATGCATACACATCTATACCATCACACCATTTGTTTTGGGAATATGCAAAGGAGAAAAAAGTTATGTTGAAGAAATTAAAGGCATGAGGCAAGAAAGTGAAATATGGTAGGAGCAGAGTGGGAAACAATGTGTTTTATAAATGCTTGTTAGCTGAAGTGGTGCAGTGGTTAAATGCTGCGACTGCAGGCTGACTGCTAGTTCAGCAATTCAGCTGTTCAAATCTCACTAGGCTCAAGGTTGACTCAGCCTTCCATCCTTCCGAGGTCGGTAAAATGAGGACCCAGATTGTTGGGGGCAATATGCTGAACTCTGTAAACCGCTTAGAGAGGGCTGTAAAGCACTATGAAGCGGTATATAAGTAAAGTGCTATTGCTATTATAAGACCATCAATAATGAGTAGAAGTTGTGCAGTGTCAACAATCAATCAGAGAGCCTTCTTTGTTGATTTATGGAACTATTTACTTAAAGCAGCTTTCTTAAAAATTAAGAATTCTCCAAGACTCAACTTTCTCCAGCCCAATGCCACCCATATGGGATGGGATTGTACCTCCTTGGCTGCAGATCGAACTCATCTGGGAGGTAGCAGCATAAGGAAGGCTGCTAGAATATATCAGTAGACACCAAGGAGAGCTTTAGAGCAGTAGCCCTCAACTCTAAAAACTTTAAAAGATGTGGACTTCAGCTCCCAGAATTTCCCAACCAGTTTGCTGGGAATTTTGGTCTAAATGTATGTATTAGTTAGAATTTTTTAAAAAATTACTGTTGTATTTGAGAATGATTGCTAAACAAGGTAGTTGCTAAATGAGGAGTAAGTGTAATTCAGCTGAATTAGCAGTGACACAAAGTGCATCTCAGAAGCATAAAATGATCTTTCCAATACTGAGTAGCCTTTCTCTTGCCAGCTATTTGGAATCCAGAATCTAATGTTTTTTAATCAGCCTTGAAATATACATAAAATGTACTAAAGTAAGCACCAGGAGGACATCTGGTAGTTATTCCCAGCTTAGAGGCTCTATTCCTCTCTTAACTTTGACTAGAGTTTAAAAAGCAAAGGTTATGGGAAGCAACCACATACCTGACTGGGTCTGTGAACTAGTTTTGCCTTTGACACTTTTGTCCTGATAGACAGAGGTAATCTGCAAAAGCAGAAAAATATCATAAGAAAATAACACATCACTTCTATTTTAAATTTATTCAGATTCTAGGTCCAGGAACTACCGGTAAATTTATCAGAATTGGGCTGCATATCCTTGAACTGCCATTAGGTGGCAGCACAAAAATAAATTTGCTACTGCCATTTATATTGGTCATTTGGATTTCTTGCAGTCCACATCTGGTAGTCCTAAATCAAATACTGTCTGCCCAGATGGGCAGTAGCTCTCTAGAATCTAAGTTCATCCAACTGATTAAAATATGGATGGCTAGTTTCTGTCTAGGTTTGATCCATGAATCCTAGCGGTGTTTGGTGACTAGAAGGAAGGATATTTTATCAGTCTTCACCATACTGGCAGGATTAATGAGATACAGTATTTGAGAGGGTGAGAGAATAGCCAATCAGGAGCCAGTGTAGAATGATGATGTAAGTGCTGGCGTAGATTCCCAGATTCTAGTCCTCCCTTAGCCACAGAAGCCTTGTCCCGGTCATTCCCTCTCAGCTAAGGTGACCAGATTATTTTTTTTAAACCGGGACACCATTGATGGGGGTTGGGTTTCTAGGGGAGCCGCCATGAGTTTTGCCCTCTGCGCATGCGCAGAACGCTGTGCGCATGCGCAGAGGGCAAAAGAACGCAATCAATCCTTCAAACAGCTGTCAGCAACCTCTCCCGAGGATATCCCCCCCTGGCTGCCTTTACGCGCCCTCCCTTCTTCCTAGGAGCTTTCGCAGTCCTCGCTGGCCAAAGAAAGGCGTCTAGGAAACCCGGCGCAGTCCTGCCGGCTCGGCTTCCTGAAGTGCTTGAATTCCTTCTCCGGCATTTGGGGCAGGCTAGGAGAGACTTTCTTCGCCTCGCTTGAAAACTTCTCAGGGTCTTCGCCCGGCGTGGGGCGTGGAGGAAGAGCGGGGAGGGGGGAGGAAACGTTGCGGAGAATTGGGGGTGGGGGGGAAACACTCCGCGCTCTTCGCCGAGAAAACGAGTCTCAGGCAGGGGGCCGTCGGTGGCGAGCAGGCGCGGGGGCGAGAAGACGCGCGGCGCTCGCTTTAATTGTCCTCATTGATTCCGAGCCGGTGTGTTAATTTCTTCCCTTCGCCCGGCGTGCCCTCTGGCTGGCTGAGTGCGCGGAGGGGGTGGGGAGTGAGGGCGGCGGCAGCGGCGGCGTGGGGGGGGGAAACGGGACGGACGGAGGAGCCTCTGAAGTGGGTGGGGGTGGGTGTGTGCGCGCACGCAGGAGTGGGGGGGAGGTTGGAGCTGCGTGGAGTCGAGAAAAAGTTGCCCGGGCGGAGGGAGGGCGCGCGCTGAGGAGAAAAAAAGTAACTTCCTTTTCACTCCGCCGCCGCTTGATCACAAGGGAGGAGAAAAAGCGTGTGAGCCAGGGAGAAAAGGGGGAGGAGGAGGAAAGTTCCCCGGGTGTCTCCTCCCCGCGCTGCGCCCCACTTCCGAAGAGCTCTGGGGACAGGACCCCCCCTCTCTCTCCTTCCTCTCCCCCCTCCTCTCGCGTCTTTGCCCCGCGAGTTGCCTCTTTCAAATCCTTTCTTAAAACAACCCTTAACAGCCACCACCAGCATACTTGGAATTTTTCCGTGTCCCGCTATCTCCCAGATAACCTAAGCCTCCCTCCCATTAATGCGGCTTTTTCCTTTGGCTCTTCCCAAACAAAGCGGCTTTGCAGGAAAAAAACGACCCTCGTTATTTTGAAATATAGGGCCTGGACTCTCAAGCCCACAATGCATCACTTCAGGTTGCTAAGGAACAAGAACGCTGTTTTACGAGGAAGAAAATATTCAAGCATGCGCAGTAACCACTGACGAAGCTTCCGCTAGCTAGACAATTATTGCCGCGTCCTGTTTGCCAGCGGTGAGTCATAGCTAGAAATCTGGCAGCAGCCGTTAAAAAAAAGAAAGCAAGGAGCATTTCAAAGAATAGCTAGTAAATATTGATTTACAGTATTTTTCTCCGATTTTTCGTGCTTCGGATTCCACCAAGCCTAAGGTGACCAGACGTCCCGCTGTTTCGGCATTCTTTCCAAAAAAGCGTGACTTTTTGGAAACAATGCGGGACGCGGGACACATGCTTGAAAAGCGTGTCTGTCCCGCCAAAAGCGGGACGTCTGGTCACCTTACTCTCAGCCCAAATCATCATCAGGCACAGTGGCAAGGCAGCTGACAAAGGAAACCTCTGGTCACATCATCCATGTGACCAAGGCAAACTGTGCATAACAAGCAGATCTTTTGCAACCAAGCAGGCAAACACCACGAAGCAGAAGATGCTGAACAGCTAACAAACAGATTTACAGATTTACAGAGTTGGAAGGAACCTTGCAGGTCATCTAGTCCAACCCCCTGCCCAAGCAGGAGACCCTACATCTGCCTCTACCTAGGCTTGAACTCACAACCTCCTGATTGTGAGGCAAGAGCTCCACCTCTAGGCCACAGCAGCTGCATCGAAATCTCTAGGATGTTTTGACTTTAATAAAAACAAGTAAATGATAAGGGATGAGCATTGGAAAAACCCCTACATCCTCTGATGTAATGGAGCCCACAAATTGATAAGACTCTTTAATGAAAAATTGATTGCACCAAGAAGAATGTGGCATCTTTTTTGTCACCAGCTACTACGGTACCCATCATCTATAATCTCTCTCTCCCTCTCCCTCTCCCCCTCCCCACCTCTCTCATCTAATTTATATCCCACTTTATTATTTTTATAAATAACTCAAGATGGTGAACACACACAATTCTCCTTCCTCTTCCTATTTTCCCTACAACAACAACCACCACCTTGTGAGGTGGGTTGGGCTGAGAGAGTGAGTGACTGACCCAAAGGCACCCAGATGGCTTTCATGACTAAGGCAAGACTAAAACTCAAGACTTCTGGCTTCTAGCCTGGTCCCTTAACCACTACATCAAACTGGCTCTTGAATGCCCAGGATTTTCCACTCACAACCTTTCTAGGATAGCCATATTTAGACAAGTAGCACCTTTCCTTTTTTAAAAAGTCATAAGCTTTTGTGTAGCTCATGAAAGCTTATCTCATCACACCCAAGACCAGTGGTTCCCAACCTTCCTAATGCTGCGACCCACGACCCGCCCCCGCGCCCCCACCACAACCCACCCCCCCGCCGCCATTTGGGTTCTTTTACCCTCTGCGCAAATGGCGGTGGCGGGGTGGGTCGCGGGTTGTGGGGCGCAATATGGCCAGGCTTGTGGCAGTGGGGGGGAGCTGAGAATGCCGGGGCGACCCCTGGGAAATGGTTGTTCGACCCCCAAAGGGGTCACGACCCCCAGGTTGGGAATCGCTGCCCAAGACACTTCTGAGGTGCTCTGGGTTGAAAAGATTACCATTGCCCGGGGGACACCCAGTTGGGGGCTTCTTTCATGTCCCTGGCAGGAGCAGGAGTGAAGGACTAGAACTCAGCTCACCTGTCAGATCTGCCAACTTCAGCTTTGCGCTTTGCTGGCATCCCAATCATAAATTGTTGGGAAGGGGGAGAAGGAGAAGCAAGCAATTGGCATGTAGAGGCTGGAGATGAGCATGGGGGAAGCCAGAGGTGTGAGAGCCAGTCTGTTCCAGTCTTCAAGACCACGGAGCCCGGGAAAGGAACGCAAACTGCACCAAATGGCACCAAACATCCGAGCGGTTCCCAAAACAGCTATGTAGCATGCCATTGGATGAAGACACACCGGGCAAGGGAGGAGGGCCGGGGAGAAGGGAAATTTTTGTAACACTTGGCGCGGGAATTTTAGTTCTAGCCTTGTTTTTGCCGCAACCGGTAATGCTTAATAAAAGGATCTATCACTTTGATCAAGTGGAGTCAAGGGTCTTTCTTTCCTAGGGAACTAGCTGGGGCAGGCCTGACACCACCCCACAGCAGCACTCAGGTCTCGACGGTGGGCTTGCTAACCGCCAACCCAGCGTCCTAAGCACATGAGCCACCATGCTCCTTATGAAAGCTTATGACTTTTAATAAAAGTTTTAGTCAGTAAAAGTCGTACTGAACTCCTGGTTTTTACTCAGTACCAGAGATGGAGCTAGAAGCATATGCTCCTTCTAATGCTTTTGCCAAGCTCCATTTTTACAAAGTTCTAAAACCAGAGTATTTTTTTTCTAAGAGAAAGGCAAATCTCCACAGGCAAGAATACTTTTATGAACATTGAGAACACTTTACCTCAATGGCAGCTGTCTCTTCTGTATCCCGGGAAAGATGCATGCCAACAACAGCTGGAACAAAAATTGCAAGGAGGGCCCTGTTAGCATTTAAGTCCACTGTTTTTAAGGAGTAACAGTCTGCCCTATTGCTTTGGGAAGGAGGGGATAGTTCTATGTTCCCCCGCTCACAAAGCATGGACCCTGTAGTCCTCACTTGCCTGAAGGCTCTCTTAACAAGGAATGCTCATATGAACTTTGCAACTAAGGCAAAGATGAGCAAGATTTTAGTAGCTGGGATAGACACGCTTAGAATTTTGGAGGTGACTGGGTGAGTGGATGATAATACAAATAGAGCAGGGCTATGAAATATCTGAGGATATTCAGCTTTTCTCTGTTGGAGATGGGAATTTCCAATTGTTTTATGTTTCTCCTAATATTTATGTGAGTGCTTTTCATCTCAGAACATGGGGAAAACATGCCATCAGGTTTGAGCAACTGTATTGCTAAAATTTGATGGCACAGCTGGAGGAGTCTAAAGGTAAAGGTAAAGGTTCCCCCACACATGCATGCTAGTCGTTTCCATCTCTGGGGCGGTGCTCATCTCCGTTTCTAAGCCGAAGAGCCAGCGCTGCCCGAAGACATCTCCGTGATCATGTGGCCGGCATGACTAAACGGCAAAGGCGCACGGAGCGCTGTTACTTTCCCACCAAAGTGGTCCCTATTTTTCTACTCGCATTTTTTACGTGCTTTCGAACTGCTAGGTTGGCAGAAGCTGGGACAAGTAACGGGAGCTCACCCCGTTACGCGGCGCTAGGGATTCGAACCGCTGAACTGCCGACCTTTCTGATCGACAAGCTCAGCGTCTTAGCCACTGAGCCACTGCATTCCACTGAGGAGTCCATAACACCACAAAAAAGTATGTAACTTTGAGACAACACATTGCCCACCCACCCCCCACCCCGGTTTAAAGATGACAAAGAAATAGCACACAGCATTCAGATGGCATTTAACAGTTTCAAATCAGTTGTGATAGTTACCTTTTTCAATTGATGTATCTTTTTCATCACTGGAAAACAAGCAAAATAAAATGAAATAATGTCACTATTTCTTTTCAGCCAGGCTATATTTTCAATTGCCTGGAGGCACTCCCTTCTAAATCAAGACCTCAGGGAAGATAATACTATTTTCTGTGTGGACCATTTATTAAGGCAGTTGTCTGAAAGGCTTTACAGTCATTTTAACTTTCTGCCTCTAGTTTTTGAGGTTTACCACAGTTTCCTTTCCACATGGTGGAAGGCTTCAAGAACCAGATTATGAGCTGTATGGGTCTTTCTGCTTTCATCACTTGTGTTTTCCAAAAACTCTAGCAAGCTAATTTGAAGTCCTCATTAAAGCTTATCGAGGTACTCAATGTCCGCACAAAGCAGATACAGGTAGTCTTCAACTTACGACCACAATGGAGCCCAAGTTTTATGTTGCTAAGTGAGAAATGTATTGAGTTTTGCCCCATTTTGCGACTTTTCTTGCCACATTTGTTAAGTGAATCACCGCAGCTGTTAAATTAGTAAGACGGTTGTTAAGTGAATCTGGTTTCCCCATTGACTTTGCTTGTCAGAAGGTCACAAAAGGGGATCACGTGACACTGCAACCGTCACAAACGTGAGTCAGTTGTCAAGCATCTGAATGTAAATCTTGTGACCATGGGGGATGCTACAACGGTCATAAGTGTGTGAAAAAAACGGTCCTAGGTCCCCTTTTTCCCGTGGTGTTGTAACTTCGGACGGTCACTAAATGAACCGTCGTACGTCGAAGACTACCTGTAACTGTAACGATTAAAACATTCAATATAGTAACATTTGAAGTAGATTGGGTGGAAGAGGGAAAAAATCATAAGCATTTGCCTCTCACCTATTGCACATAGCATGTGTTATGTGCATGCCTGTGAACATTAAAGAATGGTGGCTGTCATCGCAAAGAAAACCTGTCTTATTATCACTGCCTGTCTTATTGAGCCTAGAACTCAGGACTTCCTCTAAAGCAGTGGTCTCTCCAACCTTGGCAATTTTAAGCCTGGAGGACTTCAACTCCCAGAATTCCCCAGCCAGCTAGCTGGGGAATTCTGGGAGTTGAAGTCCGCCAGGCTTAAAATTGGCAAAGTTGGAGAGACCCCTGCTGTAAAGGACTTCCTTTAAGTTTAAAGACTGTGTTAGGAAAGTAATCTTCTGAATCACTTTGTAGGCCTAACCAGCCCCCAAATTCTTACCTCTTGATAGCCTCTGCAGATGGCACACTAGGCTGCAAGGACTTAGGAGGGGTGCTCTGGCCTGTTGCTGTAGCAGAAGAACCAGGGGAAGAGGCGACAGCCTGGGGAGGGGGGGGGAGAAAGAACATTACAGGTAGGACCTCAGGCTTTCCCATTGCTTCATTTGGAAAGCAGAAACATTTTTAAAAAAACTTTAAAACGTAAGAAGCCATTTCTCCCAAAACTGCATTCAATGGGTTAATTATCCCAAAGGTGCTTTTTCAGGAAGCAACTGGACTTTCTTGTTTTTTTTTTCTTTCAGAGCTGAAGAAGCTTCTTGGATGAGAAGCGAAACGTCTTCAAAAGAAAAAACAAGAAAGTCCAGTTGCCTCCTGAAAAAGCACCTTTGGGACAACCATGACCTGGACGACTGAGAAGCTCTACCGAATGGGTTAATTAGTTCTGTGCCATGGTTGGGCTTGACCCTTGGAGACTGCAAGGACAAAATGTTCACCATCATAGCCTCTCTCCAAACAACAACTTTGAGCTCCTCTTTTTGTCTCCTTCCAGTTTTCATTTTGATGTTGTTGTTTTTTCTCTGAACCAGCTTCCCTCATCTTTGCATAACCACCCTGGCCCTCTGGGTGTCTGTGGCAAGTTCCTCTTAGCTTCCCTCTGCCCTTATGACTTTGCCAGTAAAGGTGAGCCTATTAGGGGCTCACATTCCCATTAGGGTCGTTTTTAAGATCACAATGACTATGAAGCCTACCACCAGATCAACATCAGAGTGGCCGCCGGGGAAGGGGATGAAGGCAAGGGTGAAAAGCCGGTTCGCCCGAACCGGTAGTAAAAAATGCTTTAAAGGGGGGGGGTTCTGCCGATCATGCATTGCACAGATGATCTTCGGAACTTTTTTTAAACTTTTAAAGCATTTTTACTACCGGTTCTCCAGAACCAGTAGTTAAAAATGCTTTAAAAAGTAAACAAAAAGAGCAGGAAATCCAAAAGCGCATGTTTGTTGTGGATTGTGCATGCACACGCAGCGTGAGTCTGGCATGCACTGGCATGCGCCCGCACAGCATGCGTTTGGCGTGCACCACACATGCGCGGGCAGTGAACCTGTAGCGGCCCACAGAGGATTTCATCACTGGATGAAGAGAAATTGAATGGGACATATTGAAGTAGAATGGAATGGAATGGAAGGGGAGGGGAGGGGAGGGGAGAGGAGAGGAGAGGAGAGGAGAGGAGAGGAGAGGAGAGAAGAGAAGAGAAGAGAAGAGAAGAGAAGAGAAGAGAAGAGAAGAGAAGAGAAGAGAAGAGAAGAGAAGAGAAGAGAAGAGAAGAGTTGGAGGGGACCTTGGAGATCTTCTAGTCCAGGGGTCTGCAACCTGCGGCTCTGGAGCCGCATGCGGCTCTTTGGGTCCTCTGCTGTGGCGGTGATCCCATCACTGACTGGCCCTGCCCCTCGCCCTCCCCTCACACTCACTAGGCTAGGGGGTCATGTGACTGGGAGTGAGTGAGTGACATCGAGTTGGCCACGTCCACCCAGGTTTTGTGGCTCCCGATGTTTTCTTTTCTGTGGGAAACGGGTTCAGATGGCTCCTTGGGTGTTTACAGGAGTGCAGACCCCTGTTCTAGTCCAACCCCCTGCTCAAGCAGGAAACCCTATACCATTTCAAACAAATGGTTATCTGATCTCTTCTTAAAAACTTCAAGTGTTGGAGCATTCACAACTTCTGGAGGCAAGTTGTTCCACTGCTTAATTGTTCTAACTGCCAGGAAATTTCTCCTTAGTTCTAGATGGCTTCTCTCCTTGATTAGTTTCCAAGTAATCTTTTTTTTTTTTTTTGCTTCCAACTAAGCAAGCAAAAGATGAAACACACATTTCTTCCAAAAAAAATGGGGAGAAAGACAATCTGGGTCCTAGATAAACAAGAGAAAGTCTTCTTTCGCCTTACCTCATGTAAAGAGTGTGTCAGAGATGGGGATGGAAGATGAGAGTCGTCTTTCTTGGGAGACCAAACTCCCTCAACAATGCTGGATGCATCTAACAAGCATTCACTGGTGGAACCGTTCCTTCTCCAGATGGAGGGCCTTGTTTCTAGGGAGTCGCGTAGTGTGGTCTGCATTAGGAGAAGAGAAGGGTTTCAAAACTATTGGGCCCACTTTGACCACAAATTATCACTTCCATAGAAAACATGGAACTTTCTAGCTGTGTGTGTATGTGGGGGCATTTGTTCAGCTGGATGGCTGTGTCCTTTATATCTAAAATACTCTTTCTGACTGAGAATAATAGCACATTATTGTGCCAAAAGGTCTGTAGGAGCTCATGACCCAATAAATGTGCTATTCTGTAAGGGTTTCAGAGTTTTCTTGTAACCGCTATATTAAAAATTCTGATTCCTCAATAGGATCTTTCTAGAACAGAGGTTGGGCATGTGATATTCTTAGCAATATACAAGTAATCCTCATCTAACAAGTATTCGCTTAACAGCCGTTCAAAGTTACAACAGGCTCAAAACCTGTTATTTACAACCCATTTTCAAAGTTATGACTGCTGCACACCCCTCACAGTTACACGATTGCATTGTGAGCCCTTGGCAACCACCTCACATGTATAACCAGTTATAGCATTCCCTGGTCACGTTACTGCAATTTGCAATAATGTCAATTTAAGTATTTGATGAGAGTTTAAAATTGTCATTAAAAACAGTTGTAAAACCGAGCCAGGTCACCTTTTGACGTGTTTAACAATGGCAACAACTGACAACCAAAATTCCAGGCCCAACTGTGGCCGCTAAGTGAGGACTACCTGTGTAACAATTTCAAGATATTGGTGATCTTGCATGAGATTTGAAATTTCAAACAATTTTTAGATGTCGGGAGAGAAGTCAGATGCTTCGCAACTGATTCATATTTATGACGGTTGCATTGTCCTGGGGTCATGTGATCCCTTTTTGCGATCTTCTGACAAGCAAAGTCAATGGGGAAGCCCGATTCACTTAACAACCAGGACTCTAACTTAACGACTGCAGTGAGCCACTTAAAAACTGTGGTGAGAAAGATCATAAAATGGGGCAAAGTTCACTTAAGTAACAGAAATTTTGGGTTCAATTGTGGCCGTAAGCCAAGGACTACCTGTATAGGATGCATTCTCTCAGTGCCTTGTTAAAGCCCCAGTTGTGAATTATCTACATGTAGAGTTGCCCACAGAAATTATCCTGTGAGGCCTCCTTTCACTGAACTATCCGCTTACTGAAATCACTGTACTTTCATGTGGTGGATGATAAGGTGGAACTGCAAAATAAAAAGATGTGTGCTCCCTCAGTACTTGTTCCTCCTCGTCACTCTCACTCGACACTTCTTCGGGAACCTTGCTTGAAGGGTAGTCCCGTGTGTCAATGTCGTGGGCTACCAGGCGAATGATGAGGTCTTGCTTGCTCTCCACATCCTTCAGCAGTTCCACTTTTGTGATGTCTGGCTTCATCAGGCTTTGGAAAGAGTTTCTGCAGACAGGCTGAAATCCAGACGGGAAGCCAACCAAAATATCACATGGGTATACTGGTCCATTTTAAAATCAGTTAATATTTAGGACATTAAATTAGAATATTAGAATAGAATTAAAATATTCTTTATTGTGCAAGTCACTTATATGAAATGGCCTAGGTTCTCCTGCTTGAGCAGAGGGCTGGGCTAAAAGACCTCCAAGGTTCCTTCCAGCTCTATCCAGCTCTATTCTATTCTAAGTGTGATTGGACACACAAGAAATTTGTTTCCGGTGCATAAGCACTCAGTTTACATGCAAGCAACAAAGTGATAAAACTTAAATCATAAGATACAATCATAAATCATAAGATACAAACCATAATATACCAATAGGAGAAGTTAATAGGAAAGATGAGTAGGATGATAGTAATGGAGCCCTACTACATGGGAAAATATCCTTAGGCATAAGACAATGCTGTGGGAATTACCGTACTTTTCGGAGTATAAGACGCACTCCCCCCCCCAAAAAAGTGGATGGAAATGTATGTGCGTCTTATACACTGAATGTTGCCGAAGATCCCCACGCCTGAAACCGGCCAAAAATGCGACACATGGAGGCCAGAAATGGGGCGTGCGGAGCAGTAATGGG
The DNA here is from genome assembly GCA_023053685.1 of Diadophis punctatus similis. NCBI lineage: Eukaryota > Metazoa > Chordata > Lepidosauria > Squamata > Dipsadidae > Diadophis > Diadophis punctatus. The sequence continues at coordinate 24,204,647 of JALIGW010000001.1, forward strand.
TTTCACTTACCTTTGCTACCGGTTTGGAGATGTGCACACGCATGCGCAGATCGTCCGTGATGACGTCCAGGTGGGTGGGCAGAGCCTCCCGCCACCGCTACCAGTTCATCCGAACCAGGGCAAACCGGTAGCAACCCACCACTGGTGCAGAGGCAGAAAATGCAACATGCGGAGGCCAAAAACGCGACACGCGGAGGCGGCGAATGGCGGCGATGTGCTGTGGTGATCCCAGCAGCCTGGGATGGGTCTAAAACGGAGCGTGCAGAGGCCAAAAACGCAATGTGCGGAGGCCAAAAACGCAATGCATGGAGGCAAAAAATGCGATGCGTGGAGGCAAAAAATGTGACGCGCAGAGGCAGCGATGGGCAGTGGCGATCCCCGCAGCCTGGAACAGCTGATTGGCGGTATTCTGGGAGGCCGATCCAACCGCCAATCAGCTGCTCATGTTGAATCAGGCTGCGATAACATGCTGAAGCTGACCAGGCTGTTTGCTGTTTGCTGCAAGGACGCTAGCCAGATAATACCGATGGATGCTGGTAGGCAGAGGCAGAATTTTTTTTCTTGTTTTTCTCCCCAAAAACTAATGTGCATCTTATACTCCGAAAAATACAGTAGGTGTTTAGTAGAATGATAGTACGAATGTGTGTGGGGGGGGAACTGTCTATGTGTCTAGTTGTTTTGGCATGCAATACCCTATAGTGGCATCCTGAGAGGAGGCATTGAAACGATTTATGTCTAGGATGTGAGGGGTCTGTAGATATTTTCTCAGCCCTCTTTCTGGCTCATGCAGTATGGAAGGCAGGCTGGTTGCAATTGTTTATTTTTTCTGCAGTCCTAATTTGCTGAAGTCTGTATCTGTCCTGTTTGGTTGCCGGTACCAAACCAGGCAGTTGTAGAAGTTTATTTATTTATTATTTATTTTATTTATTTATTATTTGTACTTATATGCTGCTCAATTCCACAGGGACTCTGAGCGGCTGACAGGAGTACAAATAACATTAATATAAAAAAGCATTTAAAAACAAAATTAAAAAAAACAATGTAACAATTTAAAAAACATTCAATCATCCAATCATTTCATTTCATGGGCCAATATCAATAAATCATTCATTGGCCCCAGGCTTGCCGAAAAAGCCAGGTCTTCACGGCTTTTCTGAAGGCCAATAAGGTGGGGATAGTCCGAATCTTGGGGGGTAGTTGGTTCCAGAGGGTAGGAGCCGCCACAGAGAAGGCCCTTGCCCGCGGGCCCGCCAGCCGACATTGTTTAGCTGACGGGACCCGGAGCAGGCCAACTATATGTGATCTAACCGGTCGTAGGGAGGTATGTGGTAGCAGGAGTACAAATGACAGACAATGAAGTACAAATGACAGACTCAATAATTTCTCTGTAGAACTTTATCAGCAGCTCCTTGGGCACTCTGAGCTTTCTGAGTTGACTTAGGAAGAACATTCTTTGTTGTGCCTTTTTAATGATGGTTCTAATGTTAGGTGTCCATTTCAAATCCTGGGAGATTATAGAACCCAGAAACATGAAGGTCTCTACTGTCGATGCGGTGTTGTCTAATATTGTAACATGGTAGAATCGGTACAACAGCCATGTTTGCTTAATGGCCACCTCAAAACAGGTTGTAAAAATGGCTATGGTCACACGGTGACCGATTTTACAACTGTCACAACTTAGGACCATTTTTATAGTTTTAATATTTTAATTGGTATAGTTTTAATATTTGAATTTTTTTTCTATTTGATTATAATCTGTAAGCCACCCAGAGTCGCCTTATACGGGAGATGGGTGGCATAAAAAATTAACAAATAAGTAGCAGTAGCAATAGCACTTAGACTTATATACCACTTCATAGTGCTTTACAGCCCTGTCTAAGTCAGCATATTTCCCCCAATAATCTGGGTCCTCATTTTACCTACCTCGGAAGGATGGAAGTCTGAGTCAACCTGGAGCCGGTAAGTATCAAACTGCTGACAGTGGGCAGAGTTAGCCTGCAATACTGCATTCTAACCACTGCGCCACCACGGCACATAATGAGTAGGCTCCACTCTGGTCATAAGTTGAGGACCACCTGTATGATATTTTAATTCACCTTTAAAACTCCTAAGGAGTTGAAGTCCACACATATTAGAATATAGAATAACAGGGTTGGAAGAGGCTTTGGAGGTCTTCTAGTCAAGCCCCCTGATCTAGCAGGAACCCTATATCATTCAGGGCAAATAGCTCTCAATCCAATTTCTCCTTAAAAACCTCCAGTGATGGAGCATCCACAACTTCTGGAGGAAAGCTGATCCACTCATTGTTCAGTCACAATTTTGAACAGTTACTAAGCCCTGGTCGTAAGTTGAAGGCTACCTGTATTACAAAGGAAATTATATGGGCCTATGCCAGTGGTGAAATCCATTTTTTTTACTACTGGTTCTGTGGACGTGGCTTGGTGGGCGTGGTGTGGTGTGGCTTGGTAGCGTGGCTTGGTGGGTGTGGCAGGGGAAGGATACTGCAAAATCTCCATTCCCACCCCACTCCAGGGGAAGGATATTGCAAAATCTCCATTCCCACCCCACTCTGGGGCCAGCCAGAGATGGTATTTGCCGATTCTCCGAACTACTCAAAATTTCCGCTACCGGTTCTCCAAACTACTCAAAATTTCCGCTACCAGTTCTCCAGAACCTGTCAGAACCTGCTGGATTTCACCCCTGCCCTATCCACAATCATCAGGGAATATTTGGAACCAAATAGTATCTACCTGGTAAGGTCAGGTAACATACTGAAAAGGACAAAGATAAAAAGCATTTAACAGAAGCCACTTCAGTTCATGCAAGCAGTCTCACCTACCTCCTTTGGTCTCACCGCGAGGCGCCCAGTCATATCCAAAGATGGGCGCCTTTCCTTCTTTTTATTGGTTTCAGGAACACTTGCAGCCCCCTGGTAATGGGAGAGACTTTTGCCTGATGCAGAGGCTCTTCTTAATTCCTCTAAACTCATACCCATCTTTGATAAACATGCCTTTTTCATAGTCTCCAGGGGTTCTGTTTTTATGGACAGCACTGCCAAGTGGTCTCCAACTATGTCTGGGTCAACTTTCAGGGGCCTTTTACCAATATAAGGGACGATCCTCACTGACATGTCATCTGACTGCGATAGGTTAGCTAGTGAGGATTCATCTCGAGATTCTGATAGGCCAGAGAGGTCTAATAGAGACTTATGTTCGTCCAGTTCCATATGGGAGTTAACTTGAGCAAGGACTTTGCTTACAATGCGGTCCAATTCCAGGGCACTGTAGGTTTCGTTTTCTGAATTATCGCCCAAAGGCTTTTCTTGATTGTTGCTGGAGATCTCATTGAGAATGATACTGGCTACTTGCTCTGGGAATATCACCTGCTTGGTTGTCATGTCCTTATATAGTTCTTTCTGAGACCCTGATTTCTCCAGGACATTGCTGATGACAGAATGGACAACTTGGTTAACTGCCTCTTCGTACTGTGGATCCAGTACTGGGTGACGATATGAAGCAACAAGATTGATCTTGTTCTTTGATATCTCTTTTTCCACCGATGTTTTTAGCTGGACAGCAATTTCATTTACATCTGTTTTAGATAAGCTTTTTTTCTTATGAATTCCCAAATCATACTGTGCCACTAGGATTTTTATCAGGAAGCGGCTTACGATTTCTTCCAGGAAAGCAACAGACACTACGGGAGTTTGAGTACTTGGGGACTCAAGTACTTGAGTACTTGAGTACTTATTCAATTTTTTTCCTGCTTCTATATCAGAAATAATTTTTTTGAGAATTTTTTCAGATTCCAGCTTTATCAAACTGGGGCTGGGTATCTCTTTCTCTGAGTCAACGACCGGCTGAAAGTCATGTTTAGAAATCTCACTCACCATGAAGCAGGCAACTCTGTTAGCAAAGTCTTCATTGCTGTTAGTTAAGTCTTCATACAGAGACGTTTCAGAGTTGGAGTGTTTTAGGATATCCGTGTAAACGGAGTCAACCACTTCTCCAACCGTTCGGCTATCTTCCGAGGCTAAGTCTTCTGAGTCATCATGCTTCCACACTTTAAGTTCACCATTTGAGAGGAGATTCTGCAAGGAATTAATAATCTTTCTTGCCACTTCCTTCATAGATGCAACATTCCTTGTATCCACTTCATCCAGAGGAAGAGAACTGAACATTTTTGTGAGAAGTTTAACAGCGATCTCCTCTAAGATTAGAGAGGATAAACCTTTCAGGTGGGATCGCAACTGTGTCTGGCCCTCTGACAGCTCTGAACTAGCTCCATATTGATCCTCAAGAGCCTTCTCAGCTTCAATGGCTTCTTGCTGTCGGTTTAACTCTTCTGTAAAGTACATCTGCATTTGAGCCCCAGAAATCTCTTTGATCACAATGTCCACAATCCTCTCCAGAAGAATTGTACAGCCAGTTCGGATGCACTTTTGAACATCGGAGGTGCTTCCAAATTCTGGCAAAAGATTGTTATAGATTGAGTTGGCTACTGTTTGACTGACAACACGGTTGGGCTGCACACGGTCAAGATACTTAACGTCTGCATTTTTGTTTTTTGAAATTTCAGCCATCACTTTGCTCAGGAGTTTCATGTGAATAAAATCGAATTCTGCACATCGCTCTTCTGTATCAGTAGATGGAGAGAGCGTTGTAGGAAGAGGGAGGATTTTAGATAAGAGGAAAGCAAGGACATCATAGATAAATCTCTGAGAGACTAGAAATGGACATGGTGTATGTATCTGGGATGGAGTACTGATTTTCTTCACCTCTGTGAACACTTTTTTAGCCATTTCTCCAAGTTCAAAAGGTTTAGAGGCTGGATCTTGGAATGTCTTTGATTGTACTTCCTGAATCTGGTAGCCTAAAATTTCTTTCTTTATTGCACTAGCCAATTTCTCTGCAAGCGTCTGACCATTTTCGTTGTCCATGCAGATTGAGACTCCAGATCTCTGATCTTGCAAAATGCTACATAAAGAAGCATGGATAATTTTAGCAACCTCTGCTTTTTCCACATCTGGGCAAGTATGCCCACCTTCAGGTATTTGTAGCACTTTTACTGGGGACTTTGCAAACTCCTTTAAGATGGATTCAATTAAATATTTAAGTGAAGGTTCAGCCTCAGCCCCTTGTTTCCCCACCATACACACACTGGCTGTAGATGTGAGCAATTTGCTAATTAACCCACTAAATATGTCCTTCAAGAAGGACGCTGAATAAGTATCACCTCCATTCTCAAACTGCATTGACTGGGGTCTTGTATGATAATCTTGTTTTGTTTTATTGAGAAATCCTGTTTCCATTAGCCCTTCAGCTGGGCTTTCCTGTTTTCTGTTTGGAGATCCAGACTTCACATAGACTGTTTTACAAATATTTTGTACTATGTCTTCAATAGTTTTGCTGGCATCAGAACTTGGTTCTTCCTTCAAATGGCTTATAGCCATTCTCTTCCCTTCTTCATTCACTGTTGGGCCAGGAGAAGCTGATCTACTATCAGGAAGCCAAGATGGAAATATTCGATGTAATATCTTGACGAATATATCTCCAAATACAGAACCAGAGGATGGCGGTTCTGGGAGGAGTGTTTCAACTCTGTCAACAATGGTTTCTGCTTCCACAAATGAAAACAAATATGGAGAAGTGTCACCAGTAAATAAAGGCAACAACTGGAAACCGGAAATATCTCTTATTATTATGGGAGCCAGTTTTTCTGCTAACAGGCAGCTGTTTGTTTGAAAAGCTTTAAAAATCTCAAACTCTGACCCAAATTGTTGCAGTAACTTTTCATAAATGGAATTACTTATTTGAATCACTTTTTCAGCACCTATCTGTGGAAGGCAGATATTCTCCCCTGCGCTCTGCATGACCTTAACGTCTGACATTTTAAATTCAATTACCAAACCATTTACAAGTTCAATCACTAGACCTCTCATCTCATTCTCTGATAAATTAGTGTCCTTAGAATAGGCCAAAATATTAGGGGAAGATAAGAATTTGCAAAAGAAAGCAACAACCACATCCTCTAAAAACTGGGCAGAATAGATGCGCTTGGAAACTTGTTGCCTTTCTTTTTGCCACTTGGAACACTCAGAAGAATCGTTGCTACTTAAAAATGGGTGGAAGTGGAAGTTTAAAATTTCTCTGATGAGTAATTTGGCAATTTCATGCACAGTGCTGTTCCCCTGAGCCATGAGAGTATTTTGAAGTTCACCTTGAGATTTATACCCTTGCAAAACCTGATTATACACTGAATTAGCAATGTCTTCTTCAGTCTCTTGATCCATGTCTGGGATTCGCTCCGAGATATTTTCCAACTTGACTTCATGGGCTGAAATCTCTGTAACAACACAGCCTTTCAGGTTTGCAGCCATCTCGGTGAAATCGGTTTCAGAAAAGTCATCGTATTTCCCAGCACAATCAGCAATGTTCTCTGGATTGGGGAATAATTTGTCCAAGAGCTGGTTAAGCATATTTTCTAAGACCATGCAAGGAAATACAGTTATTTCAGAGTCTGGAATGATCCTACCATCATGATTTACGTAAAATGGTGCATATTCTGATGTTAAAGACTGAAGATGATGCTTAAACATTTCATTAATAATGAAACAAGCTATCTGCGTGACATACAAATTATTTAAGCTTTCTCTGTCTTCTGAGAAAGGCTGCTGCAGCAGAACCTCATGCAGGACATCACAATACACGGATTCCACCATGTTCTCTATTGCTTTTTCTGAAATACCAGTTTCTTTTTCACTGCCATAAGTGCTGGTCCAGATGGCCTGTCTCAAAATTATTGCCCTGATGTCCATCTTAATCTGAGCAAGTCTGTCTTGCAATTCAGATCCGTAGAGACCTTCCCCTTTATTGGATGTTGCAGTAGTTTTACAAGTTAATGGGAAAATATAGGCTAATAACCTATCGATGATAGCTTCTAACATTGGATAAGAGAGCACAGTGATATAAGGCGAACCTGAAGGCTTCTCCTGAGGACCACCTTGTTCTACCATCAGATTTTCCTGGATGAGGCACTTTGCTTCTAATACATTGGATGGGCATGCTGAATGAAGCAGGTGATCTACAGCTTCTTCAATTTTTATAGTGGCTGTTTGACAAGGGGAAGCGTCCCCTACATCTTCTGTAGCTTCTTTAGGCAGAAAACTTCCTACAGATCCCTTGCAAGATGGATTCTGGTCTGCTACATTTGCATCCGGCGGAGCGGATCCAAGAAGCTCGTCGGGACCCTCCTGAATGCTGATGTGAGCTTTCGCAAGCTCTTTCGTAACTGTTTTTGCCAACCTCATAGCTACATCTCCCACATCTTCCCCAGAGGCGCTAAGAGGGATGTCTGATAATGTATCGGAGATTTTTGAAAGCAATTCGGAAATAACATTTCCCAGCAGAGAAGTAGGGGAACTTTTACTTTTTCCCTCAATTGCTTCCCTGAGGTCCAAAGGCTTGATAGCAGTTCTATAAACTTCTAATCCTCCCATAGAGTCTCCTGCAGCAGCTCTATCCCAACTGGAAGTCTCCTCACTGGATACAAAAGCTTCAACGTGCTGTTGGAGGAGGTCTCCAACAAGAAAGCCAGCTAGTTGATCAATGAGGGCATTGCTCTTATTTTTCACGTCTCTCTGGACAGCTTCAAGGGAGCCCGATTTCTGTATGATCTTGCTGCACAAAGAATCTGTCAGGTTCTGAATATCCTCCTCAGAATATTGATACTGTTCAGGGTGTGTATCCTTTATAACTCTGATTTCGTGCTTTAGAAGTTTCAGCCGAACATCATTGAGCAATTGAGTGGAGAGCTTGCTTAAGTCAGTTTCTGACATGGCCGTTTTTTTCCAAGTGGATGAAGCATCTCCTGGTGGTGTGGAAGGGAAAATCCTTGAGAGTAGACCAGTGATTAGATCTTTTAGGAACCCTGATGATAATAAGGTGCTAAATGGTGGCCAACTCTCGTCCTCATGGAATTCCTTGCCTCTAACAGCATCGCCAATCTCTATTGCAGTTAAACCCGAAACTCTAGACAAATCTCCAGAAAACAGAGGGTGTAAAAGATAATCAGAGATGCCTTTTTCAATCAATCTTTTAACGTTGTCATAAATGACATTCTTTCTTATGTGGCTGACATCACCGCCTGAAATCATCTGTTTTTCTCTGGCCATATTGTTGTATACAGAATCTACCACATCATCCATGACAGCGGACAATGAGGCTCCAAGGCTCTGTTCTTCTCCTTTTTGCACCCCGCTAACCGAAGTTCTGCCAAACTGCAAGTTGATTGAACTGGCTATCCTTTTAACCACGTTACCAAGCTCAGTTTCAGGCTGCCCTTTAGACATTTTTTTTTCGTCTACAGAAGCAGAAAATATTTTACATAAAACTCTGGAAACAATTTCTTCTAAAAACTTAGCTGGGAAAACCTCAGTAGAAGACACTGAAGATTCACTAATGCTATCCAAAACCGTCCTGACTATATTCTCAGACAAGGCTTCAGGCTCAGGATTTTCCAAAAAGTCTTCATCTTTGGAAAGAAAAGTCTGAAGGTGATGGTTAGTGATTTCTCGAATTATGAAGCTGGTCATGCAATCGATAAAAGCAGTATCCCTGCATTCCACATCCTTTTGTATAGAGAGTTGTGAGCCAGACTTTTTTAACATGTTTCTGTAGACTGAATCAACCATGTTCTCAATCTCTTTCTCTGAATGTAATCGGCACCGATCATCCTTTTTTGCTACCCAGATTTTGTGTTTTGAAATGGACTTCATTACATGTTTGTTTATATAGGAACAGAGGTCATTAAAGTCAACGTCTGACATCTCTCTTTTGTCTTGGTTGCAGGGAGTGTCCTCTGAGGGTGGGAAAAGCTGAGTTAGGAGTCGACTTACAACTCTTTCTAAATATTTCTCAGACAATATAGTAACGTATGTTGGAGGAGGTGGCCTGCTCCTTTTTATTTTAGGAAAGCAGACACAGCGCTCAATGTTTTGGATGATGGGTCCAGGTTTAACGTTTCTGAAAGCACTCTGAGGTAGTCTCCTAAACACTGCTGGTGGCAACTGGTAATCCAAAATTTCTGTCAGGATAATTTCAGCTGCCCTCTCAGCCAGATTCTCTATGTCCTTTCCCGTGTCTCCCTCAGCAGCTAACTGGAATCCAAACTCTCTTAAAATGGAGTCAGATATTCTGCTGACAGTTCGACTATCCACAAGTGAGAAGTATGATTTCTCCTCAGCTCTCTGCAAGACTCCAACACCAGCTTTCTTAAATTCTTCCATCAGTGCATGCACAAACAATATGTTCATCTCATGAAGGTCGATACAAGAATCTCGATCGTATTTGTTCTGCAGTGAAGAAAAGATCTTGATCAGGAGCTGAGAAACAATGTCCCCCAGGAACAGTGAAGAATAAATAGCAGAAAAAACTGGCTGGAGTTGATGATGATCTCCATGTTCTGTCACTGTCAGGACTTCTTTTCTGTAGTACTTCTTTTTGCAGCTTGCCAACAAAGGTTTTTTTGCATGTAATGTGCAGATGGGTACAACTGGTCTACGCTGGATTGCTGCATCCAGAACGGACCGGTTTCTGTCTCTTTTTCTCATTTGACGCCTTCCTGCACTAGTTGCCCTAGATTCTGATTTTCTACTTCGTGATGAGGCACAGATTTCATTTTTACCATAGCGGGCATGCTTTTTATTAAATGATTGACCGTGTCCTTTTCTAGAGCCCGGCTTTGTGAATTCAACCATCTTTTTTGAAGAAGTTCTCATTCTTCTGGGATGCTCAATGCTGAAGGAAAGCTCTGTCATTACAGGTTTTACCAGAGTGTGAGCTAAAACATCCAGGGCTGATTCACAGGAAGACACTCCTGACTGAGCCTCCACCCATGGCTCCTCTATGTATCTAACGTCATATGTGAAAAGGGAAGTGCTGGAATCAGTCTTGTGGACTTTAAACTCTTTATATGAATAGGGCAAGACTTCATCGTCATACTTCCTCACATCACGAAGCTGTTCATTCTCTGGAAACTCATCAAAAGCAAAAGTGCCCGTAAAATTATCTGTCAAGAGGCATTTATCCAAAAGTGCACGGATCAGCTTTTCACTCACAACATCCAAGAGGACAACAGACTTGGGAGACAGACCCAAGTTGCTGTTAAATAGGTCATTACTAAGTTTGCAAGCATGTGGACACATCGAGGAATAAAGTAGCTGTTTTTTAGTTGAAGTATTTGTATTTTGATAAGGCATCATATTTTGAGAGCGGGCATCTGGGTAGGACCCGCCAAAATCATTCTGTGACTGATCAGGCCATAACGAATCTAAAATGATGTGCAGAACTTTGTTGACAATATTTTTCGACTCACTGGTTTTCAGGCTACGGATGAAACTGTCCAAATTAGAAGCAACATTGTTTAGCCTCCTATTTTTAAGGGCTAATTGATCTATTGTGGACAGACAGGATGTCCTTTTGACATCACTGGAGCCTCTACAATCACCCCTAGAAGCTTTACTTAAGCGAGGTGAAGAAATCAAATGCTGTTGAGACAAACTATCTCCAATTCTGTCTTGGTTTACACATCTGCTTCTCATTTCAATTTCCAATGACAATACATTATTAACTTCTTTCACAAGAGGTTGATAAACATTATCAAAGTCAGCCAAACAGAGAGGTGGGACAAAAATTCTTCTTGATCTCCTAGCCTGAAAACCTTTTCTGCTGAAACTCTCTTGTAAAATGTTTCGTTCACACAAGCTATTGATGATAACCTCAGAAATGTGGAATGCTAACTCTTCAATGTTCATAGGAGGGTTTTTAGAGCATCTCAGCCCATGTTCAGGACAGCAAGCATCCACAGAGCAAAACATTGAAAGGGACCTTTCACAAAACTCATTTCTTTCTGGCAAGTTGTGGCGTGCACTGGGACTTGAAATGCTGTACAGCACATTGGAAAGAACTGCTTGAGTCAAAGGTTCCCAAAATACATCATGGCATGAAGACTGCTTTCTACCAGAAGGCAGATATGTATTCCTCCAGATCTGATCCTGAAGCCATTTTGATTCAGACTGGATTAGTTCTTGTTTCCATGCTGGCAAAGAAGTCCTGCAGCACACTTCATCGAAAGCATCTGCGGAAGTAAACATGAACAGGTTACTATTTCACATCTGGGGCACAATACCGTGTTCCCCCGAAAATAGGACATGTCCTGAAAATAAGGCCAAGGTTGATTTTTCAGGTGAGCATAAATATACGCCCTCCCCCCAAAATAAGGCCTAGTGAAAGGGTGGTCGTGGCCAGCACAGGAGGCAGCCCTTTCCTTCCCTGGTCACCTCAAGGCTGCTGGTCCCCTTAACCACAGCCCACTGATCATCTGATCGAGTGAGGGCCTAGAATTCTGTCTCTCTGGGTGCCTGGGGATATTTCCAGCACACTCTTGCTAGCCCCAGCTCTGCCCACAGTGCTAGGCAACCTTGCAGCCAAGGGCCCCTCTGTTCCGCAGCTCACCTTGTGGCTATGGAGCAAGCGGTGATCACAGCTTGCGCTCCGCGGGTGTTGCTTAGGCTCCTGCTACAATGAGGCAGAAAGCCATGCGGCCCATCGGAATCGCCACCCTCCCTACCCAGCTGCTGCTGCTTGAAAAAAGGATAGGCGGTTGTGGGAAGCGTATGCTTACAATAGAAGCAAAGCGCAGCCTGTCCCTTTCAAGCGATCAAGTGTGTGTGTGTGTGTGTGTGTGTGTTTGTGTGTGTGTGTGTGTGTGTGTGTGTGTGTGTGAGAGAGAGAGAGAGAGAGAGAGAGAGAGAGAGAGAGAGATGTCTGAGGGGAGTAACAAGAATTGCAGGCAACGCTGTTTGAAAGAGTTTCCTCTCCACCGTTTCTCTTTCTCTCTCTCTGTCTCACACACACACACTTGATGAAAACGGCAGAGGGCAGAGCCGGTAGTGGCGGGGATGGTGACCCGGCCCTGGGTAAGGGCAGGGAGAAGGGCAGAGGCAGAGGCGAGCATGCCAGTGGCACTAGGAGTGGCAGCGCCAGAGGCAGGCGAGAAAAGACAAGGAGGAGGGCATGGTGACTTTGAGCATGCTGCGGTGGAGGTTCAAGCGGCGGTGTTGAGGTCTGCCGGGACTCACTGGCTGTTCAGAAGCTGTGAGGAAACAAAGCAGCTAGCAGCGGCTTCTCTGTTCCCACCCCTGCCTCCGGTTCTCGAGCGAAGCAGGAGGGGGAGGAAACTCTCACGGGCTGCCTGAGGAAGCCAAGCTGACAGCCAAACTTCTAGCCGGGCGCAGCAGCAGAAGCAGCCAGCGAGAAAATCTTTCAGGTGGCGGGGGGAAGAGTGCACGTAAGACACAGCACCAGGACAAGGAACCTTTTGGCTGCACGCTGCATGCAAGAAATCTTTCTCCCCTTTTGCTCCAAGAGGCTGCACTGGCGCGATGAGTCTCATTTCTGGCGGAGTTTGGAGGAGAGAAAGATTTCTTGCGTGCAACTAAAAGGTTCCTTGTCCTGGTGTTGTGTCTTATGTGCACTCTCCCCCCCATTGCTGCCTGAAAGTTTTGATCGCCGGCTGCTTCTGCTCAGCGGGGATGGCTGAGGCACTGCAGGTGTTGCTGCTGCCCTCGCCGCCGCCCCCTACGGTGGCCCCGGCCAGCCCCCTGCAGGCCAAACTCAGCTGCGGGCAGGGAGCACTGGCCATGGCTGGTCCAGCTGAGCTGCGTCTGTCGGTGCTGCCCTCGGTGTGGCTGCCTGGTGACTCGCTGCAGGGCACCTGGGAAGAGGAAGAGGGGTCTGCAGGAGGAAGGGGGTGCAGGCAAGGGTCCTGCGAGGCTCCCCTCCCCAGGAAGACTCCGGCTCAGTCGCCATCCCATCTGGTGACTCCAAAGGCGGAGAGGCTTCCTGGGCATGCCGACGGGCGCTCCAGTCAGTCAGCGCTCAGGTGGGGGGACTGCGGGGAGATTGGAGCAGAGAGGAGCAGGGGGGAAGGGGAGGCCTCCAATGACCGTCACCATAAAATGATAAGCGCACTCGTAGGGCGGCCGCTGTCCTGGCTGGGGTTTGGAAGCCACAGAGCCGGAGTTTGGGGGAGAGAAAGAAAGACTTCTGCGGCTTTCCTTGCGTGCAGCCAAAAGCAGGAGCAGCAGAAGTCTTTCTTTCTTTCTCTCCCCCAAACTCCGGCTCTGCGGCCTCCAAACCCCAGCCAGGGCAGCAGCCGCTCTGCAAGTGCGCTTCCCACTCTATGGTGACGGCTGGAACTGGAACAAAACAGACCGGCCGAGAGATGCCATGTCGTCCCATGGCCCGGCCCACCTCCTGCACCCCAAAAATAATAAGACACCCCCCCAATAATAAGGTCAAGGCCATATTTCAGGGGTCAAAAAATATAAGACAGGGTCTTATTTTGGGGGAATCACGGTAGTTGAAGATGTAATTTGAGAGATGAAACATTAGGTTGCATGGTTTTCCTGCAACTGGCACGTTTTGAGCTAAATTAATGGATTTATCGAAATCAATTTATGGCCAATACTACTTGTCACAGAAACATAGGTTCATATACTGGATACACACAAAGGAATTATTATACAGCACTGGAAAGATAGATCAATGTCTAACTTATAACAGTGAATTGTTGACATGTGTGAATTGGTTCTTTTTTCATAGGGGGCAAGGAAGAGGATTTTCAAGCAATTTAGTTAAAATCTTTTAGAGACAGAAATGTTTCTGATCTAAAGAAATGTGAGCTACACAGCTTATTGGACATTATCTGCTACAAAGCTCTCAAGACTAACCTCTGTATTGGAAGGTAATCAGTTCTTTGATGACACTTAAAACAATGTGGTTGGCTAGCAGAACAGTCTCACAGGGGTCTGGAACATGAGAACAAGCCAGAAGTTCTAGTTCTTTATATTTGTCTGGACTCTTGCATGTGAAGATATGCTGTTTACTCTCCCATTTTGAGAGAAGGCTGCCACTGTCCAGCAGGAGGTAGCTTTCTTCTGTCTGTGTCTTGTCACTGGAATCACTCAACCTGATTTCCCAGCGATTGAGTAAGCTTTGATTCCTCTGCTTCGGTTCTACAAATTTGGAGGAGCCTGAAGATCTCAGGTGAGATTTTTCCTTCAATGGAGAAAGATGTCTGGATTTCTCACTGTAGCTGCTTTGCACCATAGGCTCATCTTCCACTCCAAACTCACATAGGAGAGCGTTGACAATGGTTTCAGCTGTATGGCCAAGCTTCAGAGGACAGTAGGCAGAATAGCAGGTGCTTTCTGGACCTGTAAAAGGATATTTCCCTGCAAAGGATTCATGGCGAGGAAGTGTGTTGGCCTTCTTCTGATGTCCCATTCCAGCTTGCTTAAGAGTAGCTTCAGACTCTGCTGTTTTCTTAAATAGCTTTTCCAAAATGCTTCCCTCGGGGATAGAGCTTTGTCGGGGAAGCCAATCTTCCTCAAGACAATCTCGTTTGACTTGACATTTATCCTGTCTTCGTCTTCTGGGATGTCTTGATCTACCTTTCTCTCTCTCTGATGCATCCCATTCAGAATACTTAAAGACAGAAGGAAATTTAGCTGGGGCTTCTTCTTGTATTTCATTCTCCTCCTCTGAGTAGATTACCATGCCAGGAACATTGATTGGTGGGAAACTATCCCTCATATCTACCCTTCTGTACAGTTTAGAAGTTGTTTTCACCCTCGGTGATTTAAACTGATTCTGGGCAAGAGCCCTGTCCTTTGCAATTGCTCGGCCTGACATTTCTAGCTGGAGGTTCTCCACCATTAATTCAGAGGTGATCTCAGTAAGACTTTCGTTGCAACGATCCAACATGACACTGATAGTCTCACTTACCACCAAGCTTTCAGAAGAGCTGCTAAGTACATTGACCTCCTTCTGGGTTAGCTCTCTGTCCAAAATGTGCTTAATAATTTCAAGAATACTGCTGACAGCATTGTTGGCATACACACTCAATTCAGAGTGGAGCATTTGCACCTGATGGAAAGCAGTTTCAATGCACTCCCTGGTGACAGCACCACCCAACTTTGTAAAGTCCAAAAAGTTATGGGTAGATCCTAAAGTAGGCAATGTTCCTTTCCCAGTGTCTCCCTGCAGCTTGTTTCGTAATGCTTCTACAGTTGTTTCTGCTATGTTTCCTACATGACCTGAAAGAGAATCTAAGGATCGTGTCAGTTGTGCAAAAGAAAGGCTTTCTAATGGGAATTTCACAATGTCCAAAAAAGTACATTTAAAGTCCCGTTTAAAATGTCGAGACACAAAAGTCTCCAGTGTGTTGACAATACATTCAACTGTTTCTTTGGCTATTTTGTCAATTGTGTCCATAGCACTTTTCAGTGCATTATAAAAAGGAAATTCAGGTTGAGTGAATCGTTGTTTTGGATTTTTTGCACATCCTTTGGGTCCTGCCTGGTCTTTTCTTCCCAAAAAGCTATATTTATCTTGAGAAGTAAGAACGCTGCATAATAAACATCTATGAACATTTTCAAACACGCTTGCTACAATATCTCTGGCAACAGAGCCAATCTCTTCCTGAGAATCGCTGTGAAAAAGCCTAGGGCAGTCAACTGTTTTAAAACTACAACAGAATAGTCGCTCGTTCAGCTCACCTGGAATCTTCTTCAAAATGCAAACAGAAGGTTCTAGATCTCGACTTCTCATGTAAACCTCACTTACAATATTCTCGGCCACCTGCAGCATTTTTAGGGTTTCACTCATGTTTGCATCTGTCATGGGCTGTTGCTCAAAAATTTCTCTCAATATGCCTTCCTTTGGAAGGATTTGATTGAGGTAACATGCATAATCTTCATAAGAGAGGCCTTTAGGCTTTCCGTGGATGTCTTTAGTTGTCATTTCAAACTGGAAGAACGTCTGGGTAGAAGGAAGTCCATCAATTTGGGAACGGTTCAAAGAAGTATGTTTATGCATATGAGAAAACTGCACATCATCAGTGTGTAGATCATGCACGACAGAATTAATGAGTTCACTTGCTTTGGAGATCTGCTCTGATGACAAGGTATTGACTTGAAATATAGTTCTGTGATAATTTTCTGTTTTGAATTCATCAATAATAGTTCCCAAAACTTTGCTTACTACGTCTTTGGCGTATACTGTCAAGTCAGATTTTGACAAAGTCCCTCTCAGGAACGAGCTGTCTGAATCATCTGACATTGCTCTTGGTCTATTTATTGTGTTGCTGCCAGCGTGCATGTCACATTGAAAAGATGACTGTCCTTTCCATCTCTGTTGCACAGACAACGGAAGGACCTCTTCCAAATGAGCTGAAGCGAAACAGGCAATTTTATTCAAAACGCTTTGAATGAGTTCTTCACTCAAGGACTGTGGAGAGGGTTGGAGTTGAGATACTGCCAGAGTAATCTTTTGGATGTCGGATGAACCTTTATTGCAGCCTGAATTATTTGTTTCTAACTTTGATGCACTGGAACTAAACAGAGTGTCCACAACTGCTGAATACATCTTATTAAGTATTCCATCCACAATCTCACCAGCTACGTTACAAGCATTTGCCTGAGATGCAGTGTCCATCATTCTGTTATAGTGCGAAGACTTGGGTTCAGAATTAAAAAATACAGAATCGTTATTAAAAGAGGACAAAAGTCCCAGATCTCCCATTATTCGCTGTGTAACCTGGTTGAGAACATCTTCCACACTTGCCAACAATGGAAACCCTCCATGCTCTCCCGGTTGTTGTTTCTTAAAAATCCTTTTCAGAACTCTTTTTTGAATCTCATTTTCAGTCAAGGCTATCTGAACAGTTATGATCTTGAGGAGATCATTTATAATTTCGTTGGCGGAAGCATTTTCTTCTTGGGGGAGGAGATTTTGACAAGAAAGCATCTCCCGTTCCAGGTCCTTCTGAATGACTTTAACAATGGTGCAAGTCAGTTTTTCAGCACAGAGCCTTAAATTATATTGAGAGTCCTGAACTGCTAATTTTGCTTTATCGCAGTGGTTGCCTGTTCTGACCTCTGTGGCTTTTTGTGCACTTGGTGTTGCATATCCACTTTCAAGATGAGTTTGCGGCTTTCCTTGCTTAGCAGCCATTCCCAGTTCAGATTCTAGTTTACTTTCAACAAATATTTCCAGTCTGAGGAAGACATTATCAACTAAATATTTTGCTATGCCTTCAGGAGAAAAGTCTTTTATATCTGGAAGTTGCTTAGCGCTAAATTCTGCCAGCTTTCTGCCAGATGGTTTTTCAGCTTTTGATACGCCAGGGACTTGATGCTTACTTCTTTTGAGATCCGGAAAACGACTCTTGTGTCCAGCCTTGGATCCACGTTCTTTCAACTGTGCCAGAGGCTCTACTGTCTTCTGCACACAATCATAGAGGAGAGACTGGACTTGAGGTGAAAGTGCCCCCTTCATATTCAGAGCAGCTGCAAGACCAGAACTCAGATCTTCAAACACAATATCCACCAAGTCATTGGAAACCAGCGAAGCATCAGATTTCACCCCAGCTGGGGTGGACAATGATTTTTTTGTGCTGCCATCTGCAGCCTTGGGAAACTGTAATTCACCCCTTCCAGAATTGTCCATATCTAACATTATCGTCTGAAAGATTTCATTTAAAAGACTTTCCACTGTGTTTTGGATTTGGGTCTGAAGATCTCTTTTATAGGTAGCGTTTTTCTTGAAAACTTTTTCCAATACACTTTCTTTCCGTGATAAAGAGGTCTTTCCTTCAGAAAAATGTTCTGGCGGGGCAAAAATAGTCAAAACCATGCTGACAATTTGGATAGCAGCTATGCTTTCAGAGAATATAACGGGAGGAGTTGAAATGTTATCCACTTCCTTATCCAGCTCCTGCTTTACGTTTTTCAAAATCAACCTAGCCACATCGCTGGCGTATGATTTTAAATCTGAGAAAGACAATGATACTGACTGTTCTGGTTTTTCTTTTGCAGCTAAAATAGAATTATTGTAGGAGTTAAAAATATCCTCTAAACAATTAGGCAAATTGCCATGTTGGTTGGCTAGGATTCTTTTGAATTCTTCTTGTAAAGCCGAGGAAAAGTCTGAACTAATTGACATTTTTAAGTTTTGCACATCCAAGCATAACTGAGATTCCACTTTGGATATGACAAAGGATTCCAGTTTTGCTATAAACATCTGCACTAAATCATTAACCAGATCTGACTTAGATGGATGTTCAGGCTGACCAATGTGCATTGGTTCATGCATGGTTTTTCTGCTACTCTGCACTTCTTCGTGTGGAAATTCTGACTCAGAGCACTTCTCGGGGTCTCTGAAATGCACTGTTGGTAGGCTTTTGCCAGATTCTCTGGGCACACATAGAGGAAGAATATCAGTGAAAACGAGGCTAGATTGCCTGTTCCTGATGTCTTGCATGCTAGTCTGAGCAATGCGGGAAAGCATTTGGAACACAGTTTTTACCAGATCGTTTGCAAAAGCATGTACTTCTATGTCAGAGATTAGAATCTGACCAATGATTTCACTTTGTCCTTTGAAGGCAGGTTGCTCCTCTGCCTGTTGCCTGCTCATGTTCATTTGGGCAAGAGATGAAGGACGAACACCGGGGGGCCAGACTGTTTGCTCTGCCCAAACATGCTGGAATGTTTCCTTTAAAAGATTCTGCACTATTTCAATGATTGCCAATTGTTCTTCCCCTTTAAAGTCGTCTTCCATTTGTTTCATGGCCTGCTCTAAAGTCAATTCGGAAGCTGTCATCCCTTGTCTTGACTTCGACATTGGGTCAGCGGAAACTGTAGTGGTTTCCGGGCTTTCCAAAGAACAAAAAATGGCATTTTGCACAAGAGTGTCCAAGGTACTTTCTGTCTTCTCTAGATATTTTGATTGAACCGTCGTATCATTGTCCAGAAATTCCCCATCATCCTGCAAAGCAGACTTGGGGTGAGACCTGCTTCTTTGCCGTGGTTCAAGACCAAAACCTTCATACGCAAGCTTTTGAACCTTGTTGGTTTTTAATTTCCCATCCTGATGCCGCTTATCTTTTTCTTCCTGCTCAGCTTCAGAGTAAATTACCATGCCAGGAACATTAACAGGAGGAAATGGTTTTCTTGTATTTTTCTCAGTTGTAAAGAGTGTTGTCAGGGTCACCGCTGGTGTTTCAGAAGCTTTGCGGCTAGGAGACTCTCTTTGCATTTTGGGGCAAGAGCTGGGTTTTGCTGATGGAGAGAGAATCCTCAGTTTTTCAGTACTTAGATCGTTGAATACGTCGTTAATGATCTGGACGATAACTGAGCTCTCTCTGGATGGAATAATTCCTTCTTGGCTCACCTGACGCTGGATGTAGCCTAGGATGTTGCCAATCATCTCTTCCACATATTGAAGGATGTTTGTCTCTGAAGAAGCAACTGTTTTGGAAACTATCTTACGAATTGTGTCTTTCACAATGGCATTTGCTGCTTCAGATTCTGCTGTGTGTGGTGGAACTGCTGCATAAAGTTGTTCAAGCGGTATGCCAATTGCTTTGATTTTAGAAAAGAGTTCAAACTGGGACACTTTTGTTTGGCTCGACAAAGCAAAGACCTTCAGTTTGTCAATAATAATCTGAACAATCTCCTCAGCCATGCCCAGCATAGACTCAAAGGACAGGGGCATTTGAGCCCTCCAAGAGGTTGGATCCGGGTCAGCACATTTCTCAGTGGCTGCAAGGCACATCGCTTTCCATTCTGTGGAGAAGTCATCTCTGGAAATGGTTTCAAAATATTTCTTCTGAGCGGTGTCGTGGAGTTTACTGAGCACATTTTCAACAATATCGTTGGCGACAAAACTAGCCACCCTTGAAACCGAGCCAGCGACTGGTGGCTCGGCAGAATGGCTGCCTAGTAAGCTATCTGATATGGATTCAAGAAGGACTTCCATTGAAATAGAGACAGAACAAGCTGTGCATCCCAGGTCACCTAATATTTTTTTGAAAGTGTCATCCAGAATCACTGCAGTAACTTTGGCAAGAGGCAACTTCAGGTCACTGAAAATACTCTTAAGGTCCTTCACATCGATGGTCTCCCTTTGGCTAGTAGAGAAATTTGGTGGCTTCTGTTCCCCTCCAGTAGATGGCAATTCTTCTGAATCAGTGGTCATAGTCGTTTCAGTTTTACAAAGGAGCCCTTTTGGCATTCTGTGCTTTTGTTTGCTGTGGTATGAAGTACTAACATTTTCTGGATCATCTGTAGAACTTTTCTGCATCTGGGAGATATGGCTGTCTGATTTGGAACTCTTCATGCTTGGTGTGGTAGACAGAAGACAATTGTCTTTAGATGGAGAGAAAAAAACGGCTGTTTTTCCTCTCGTAAATTTTCCCTTAAGGATTTCACTATCTAGAGACAGATGGGTGCTCTTGGTAAAAGAGGTATAGGAAGACTTAGAGGAGACCAAAGAAGTTGACACTGGTTTCCCACTAGTAGAACGGAATTCACTCGGAGAACTGGTGGTAGGTTTCATACTTGTGTTAGTAAAGCTGACTTTCCTACTGGCAAAGGCTGTGAGGCCCCCATAACTTTCACAAAGGTCTTCATTGCAACTGGTACAGCTGCTGGAGTTCTCTGAAGATACTACAGACTCCTCAGAGATTGTGTACACCCGTGTCCTGACCCTTTCTTCAAATTTGGTGAGAGCTGGATAGAGGATACTTGTGACTGCTGACACTACCCAGGTCATGATATTCTGGATGATGTTATTCAGTTCTGAAGAAGATACCTAATAAGAAGAGAAGAAGTGTTATATAACAGGCAAAAGACCTCCACATAACTCCAAATAAGGAGTTTTGGGGAAGGACGAATATCTAGACCATCTCCTCTGCATTTCTGCTGAACCAATAGTTCTCTATGCATGTTCGACTTTGATCTATATCAAGGACATACAGGTAGTCCTTGACTTACGACTGGTTCCAAGGTATGATGAATCCCTGAAAATTACAACCCAATTTTGAAGTTATGATGGATGCATCTGCCCCATGGTCATGTGACTGCATTTTGGATGCTGGTAAACCAGCTCACCTTTATGGCCATTTGCTACATCCCAAAGTTACGTGACTGTGATTTTTGATGGGTTTTGCTGGTTCCCGGCATTTACTTCTGGTTTCAGACCAAAAAAAACCCCATTGGGTACCATAGATTTGTTTAATGAAGATTGTGTTCACTTAATGACCAATGCAAAAAATAATAAAATCAGGTCCAGTCACATGGTGATCTTTTTAACAGTCACAATAATTTACAATTGTAATTCTGGATTCAATTACAATCATAGGTTAAGAACTACCTGTACAGCCTGACCTCAATACCAGGGAAGATTCTGGAAAAGATAATCAAGCAACGAATCAGTGAACATCTAGAAGCAAACAAAGTAATAACCAAAAGCCAACATGGGTTTGTCAAAAACAGATCATGCCAGACTAATCTTATTGCATACTTTGACAAAGTGACAAAATTAGTGGACAGGAATACTGTCGATATAATTTACTTGGACTTCAGTAAGGCATTTGATAAAGTAGACCATAACCTACTACTAGATAAAGTAGAAAAATGTGGGTTAGACAGCATCACCACCAGATGGATTCGTAACTGGCTGACCAACAGCAGTCAACGTGTAGTCCTCAAAGGAACTGCATCTACATGGAGGGAAGTATGCAGTGTGGTACCCCAAGGCTCTGTTTTAGGCCCACTACTCTTCAACATCTTCATCAATGACTTAGACGAGAGGATAGATGGAGAACTCATCAAATTTGTAGATGACACTAAGCTGGCAGGAATAGCCAACAGTCCAGAAGATAGGCTTAAGATACAGAAGGACCTTGACAGACTTGAACATTGGGTGCTATCTAACAAAATGAAATTCAATGGTGAAAAAAATAACGTTCTACATTTAGGCAAGAAAAACAAAATGCACAGGTACAGTATATGTGGTACCTTGCTCAATAGTAGTAACTGTGAGAGGGATCTTGGAGTCCTAGTGGACAACCATTTAAATATGAGCCAGCAGTTAATACCACTTTACAATGCCTTGGTAAGGCCACACTTGGAATACTGCATTCAGTTTTGGTCGCCACGATGTAAAAATGATGTGGAGACTCTAGAAAGAGTGCAGAGAAGAGCAACAAAGATGATTAGGGGACTGGAGGCTAAAACATATGAAGAACCGTTGCAGGAACTGGGTATGTCTAGTTTAATAAAATGAAGGACTAGGAGAGACATGATAGCAGTGTTCCAATATCTCAGGGGTTGCCACAAAGAAGAGGGAGTCAGGCTATTATCCTGTAGGTAGGATAAGAAGCAACGGTGGAAACTAATCAAGGAGAGAAGCAACTTAGAACTAAGGAGAAATTTCCTGACAGTTAGAACAATTAATCAGTGGAACAACTTGCCTCCAGAAGTTGTGAATGCTCCAACACTGGAAGTTTTTAAGATGATGTTGGATAACCATTTGTCTGAAGTGGTGTAGAGTTTCCTGCCTAAGCAGGGGGTTAGACTAGAAGACCTCCAAGGTCCCTTCCAACTCTGATATTCTATTCTATTTGAAGGCTATTAGTGATTAGATCTCCAAAGTTCATTTTTAATCATCCAGGTGGAGGAAACTTTGAATGGAGTAGCACCAGACAGATGGGATATTCAATCCTTTTATTACAGTATTTTAGCAATCAAAATCCTATTTTCTGCATCCTGGTTGTTAGACCCACTGCTGGAGAAAAACACTTGGTGCTTAGAAGAATTATATATTTATTTGATTTTTATAGCCACCCATTTCTCATTCGTTCATTCATTCATCCATTCATCCATTCATCCATTCGTTCTTAAATTTATATGCTTCCCATCTCACTATCCAAAGTGACTCTAGACAGCTTTTACATTATAAGTGGCTTTAAATTTCAATTAGCAATAATCGTGGGATAAACTTCACTGGCTACAATACTGCTGCTGTGCAAACCTAGTGGCTTTAAGTTAAAGAAATAAAAACACAAAACGCGCAATAAAAAATAAAAATACATTAACCGCCAGGCATGGTCTAACTCTAAGCTATCACCCATACAGTAGGGTAAATTGGGGCTGCACAGCATTTTAACCAGCTCATTCCACAAATTGTTAAGCTTTGCTAGAATTCACTTTGGTGAGGTCTTTTTTGGGTTCCAGCACAAGTCTACCTAACTGTACCATAAAGAATTATTTATTTATCATTATTTGATGTTAGCTTTTTGCCAAATTCTGGGTGATTCATGCCAATAACTTTCAATAAAGCCTCCCAACAATATAATCAATATCAAAATTATTGGAACATACAGTATGATTGGAGAACTGAATGACTAAAGGTCAGGATGGTAACCTCTCTGAAAATATTGCCTAAGTAGAAGCCAACTCATATTTCCACAAATGGCAAGGTCCATTCTTCCTCCACAGAAAGTAGTCAGTTGTGAATTACTTATATATAAGGTTCACATTTAAAAATAATGGTACTGACTGGAATTCTTGTGCTGTTCCTTAATCTTAGCAATTTTAAGGTGTGTGGACTTCAAGTCCCAGAATTCTCCAGCAAGTTGGCTGAAGAATTCTGGGAGCTGAAATCCATATATCTTAAAGTTGCCAAGGTTGAGAAACACTGCCTTAATCTCTTCTTAATCAATCTAAACAATCAAACCTTTCCTGGCTTACTCATTTCCATTTCCGTTTTTTGCTATTATTTTAACAACTGTCACTCACTACCTAAAAACATAAAATACCACAGCCTCCAGTGGCAAAATAGAAGCCAATATTCAGTCAATCTTACCATCCAAAAAGATTCAACAAAAGAGATAATTTTCATTTGTTCCCAGAGCTCCATTAAGGAAGCAACCGTTCTCCATTCAGGAATAAGTGGGGGAAAGCGGTTGATGCAGCTATGGAGAAAGCTTGCTTGTGTGCTACTTGTCCCCCAGTGATCAGGATTTAAAGGGGAAAGCCTCTTAATTTTCTTTTTGTCTTCAAATCTGGACCAGTACACAGTCCTACTTACATGACGTTAGAAATCAGGCAATTCAGTTAACGCACTGTGCAAAGCCAAAATTGAGTAACGCGGTTAAACATGTTGTGTAAATGCGATCACATTATACCTGCATGTTTCCTCATATGCAGAAATTTTATTGGGGATAAAATTGGGGATAACTGGAAAATAGAGCTCCAATGTCTAATTACACTTTTATTAACATTTAGGTTCTTTATGGTTCTGTATCAGATGGTTTTGGATAGCAATAGCACTTAGACTTATTTACCACTTCAGAGTGCTTTATAGCTCTCTCTAAGCCCGGGGTGTCAAACTCGCAGCCCATGGGCCGGATGCATCATGCACTGGCCACACCCACCCACGGTTTAGTAAAGGGGGAAAAGTCACGATACGTCACATGACGACAATATGATGCCACGAGTTTGACATCCCTGCTCTAAGCGGTTTACAGAGTCAGCATATTGCCCACAACAATCTGGGTCCTCATTTTATCAGCCCCCAAAGGATGGAAGGTTGAGTCAACCTCGGGCCGGTGAGAGTCGAGCTGCTTGCAATCAGCAGAATTAGCCTGCAATGCTGCATTCTAACCACTGTGCCATTCACGGCCCTTACAAGTACACAGTCACTTCAAATGTAAGAATGATTAATAGAGTGACCTACTTTTCCTTTGAGGCTCTGTCGAAGTGCCGATTGATCTCTGAAAGCAAAAAGTGATGGGGAGGGTCAGTGAAAGATTGTGGAGCAAACTATTACATCCATACACATACACAGAGAGAGAGAGACATAGAGATACAGATACAGATATACAGGTACACATGCACACAGACATATATACCCTCCAGTGAACAACCTGGCAACATTCTCCTCATCAGAATGATAAAGGAAACTTATTGGGAATTCTGGAGATTGTGGTTTAGTAATACAAGGGTTAGAAATGGATGTTTTAGGATGCCTGAGACTTACGTAGTAGAAAGCAAGTGCTGAAGATAAGCTGAATAAGATGACTCACATTCCTCATTGTCCTGAAATTTTGTAGTCCTGTGCTCTGAAAGAATGTGAATACCAGCATTAACATGCTGTACAGCAATCTAATTAATGAAAGGAGCCTTGAAATGCCAATGCTCCCCTCACTTCAATCCACAAAACTCTTAACACAACTGAATATCAGATAAGGGAAGTCCACTAAGTCAGACATGGGATTTTGATCCATAAATGGAGTAGATATGCACTCTAACACATGCGCAGAAGCAAAATCGCCCAAAAATTAATGAAAAAAATGGTGATGCGCATGGTGGACCGTCAAGAGAGGGCTCTGGAGTGGTCTCGCGCAAATTGCGCAATCGGCTGCTCCCTACTGGGCAGCTCCGGCAGGAACCCACCTCTGCACAGAAGGATCCTTTCAGAGAAAGGCTTGTTGGAGTGTATTGTTTAGTGGGCGTCAGTAGGCAAAAACCAGACCAGCATAGCTACAACAGCATTTATTGACTCAAAACTGGAACTGAGGAACAGCAGGAAAATGCCTGTAATTTAAACTTTAGGCCCACAGGGCCTTAACCAATCATAGTACTTGAAAAAAGCCCGCCCAAATATGAATGTATCAAGTTTCCTTCCAAAACAATTGGAGTTAACAGTTAGGGTCATCTAAAGGTTAGCTTCACTTTAGCAGGGCTTAACACAACTATATATATTCAATACATAACAGAGTGAGCTTTTTCGTTTTGTAAAAAAGGAGATTATTTGGACATGGAAAGCCTGATATTAAATGTCCAGCTGCTAACAGCAGGCCTGAAAAAGTGTGAACTAGTTACACCCAGTGGGAAAACAGTTTGGCCCTTACCTGTTTTCCCCTTATTAAGTCGTCTCTTCTTCTCTGAGTGTCTTTCACGTGGTTGACTTTCTGGCTCACTCTAGCAAAATTTAAAAAAGGATTTTTAAAAAAATGTTATCAATGTTTCGCCTGCAGCCCAGAGTTTAAACTACTCCCTGTAGTCTAACTGCTATCTATTCAGGCCCTCCCTCAGCCCAAGCACAGCCCCTCAGCTTTTTCAATTCCAAAGGGCAGTGTTATACCATTAAAGTTGCTTTCTTCTTTTGCTTCACTTTATAAGAGCCTTCGTTAGCAGCATGACGAGAGGCTGCTGAATACATGGATGCTTTGCCTGACGGCTTCGATGGAGTTCGGTGAGATGGATTTGCTCCTAGCATGAGAAACAGTGGCAATAACTTGCATTTTCAAATGCTCAGAACTCAAATTTCATAACCACCCAACTGTATTATTCCAATGCAACAAATCATAGGATGGCACAGGCCAACAGAGCATCATGAAGCGCTTTGGGCCTTTCAAGCTGATGAGCACATCGCAGCATTAGCGATACCAACAGCAAAATCAGAACAAGGTTTGCAAATTTAGTGTCCATATCAGAGCTCATTAGCGTTTCATAATGAAAAGAAACATCTCTTACACATTGCAAAACATTGAAAGGGAACACTGAAAGCACAGGAATGCAACAATTTTTATATGATGAGCTTGAAATTTGCTGTAAAAAGAAAAAAAAATGAAGAAAATAATGCATTTCCAGAACCAAAGGCTAGAAATAGAAACAATTTTAGAGATAGGCCAGATTTTGATCAAATGTCTTACAGTTAGTCCTCGGCATACGAATGGTCCCTTAGCAACTGTTTGAAGTTACGATCTACCTGAAAAAGTGACCTATGATCCAGATCTGAAATTCTCATGGTTGCCACCCTCCCACAATCGTATGACTGCACTTTGAGCACTTGGCAACATGGTCACATTTAGGGCCATATCCTGCAGTCACATGACCATGTTTGACAACAGTTTTGTCAAAAACCAGCATTTACTTCCGGTTTTTGCAAAACCACATGTCAATATTCCAAGTAATGCACCCATAGGAAGTAGAACTCTGAGGCAGGTAGATTCCTCAAAGAACAATTTTATTGGATACATCCAGGGGTGGGTTCCTCCCGGTTTGCCCGAACCGGTAGCGACCCTCTGGTGATGTTACAATGATGTCACCAAACCAGATCGGTCGGTGCCGATCCGTGGGCGCCGCCATCTTTTTTAAAAAAAAAATTCGATTTTTTTTCCAATTTTTTCCCCTATTTTTTTTTAAATTCTTCTGCGGATGCGCAGAAGCTGAGTTTGTGGCACTGTGCATGCAGTCGCCATTTTCTTTTCGGCAGGTTTTTTCCCCCCAGAGGTTTTTTGTATTGCGCAGACGAGGCGCAGCCACACAGCACGGGAGGAAGGGAACCAGCAGCGAGGTAAGTTGGAACCTACCCATCGATACATCATATTGGCACAACTGGTGAAAGAAAGACTGAAAGTTCCTGCGGCTTTCACCTAATTAAAAAGTAAAGTTTCCCCTTTCCCCCAAGTCACTGTCATGTCCAATCAAAATGCTGGCTGGTTGCTTGGTTACCTCACTCCTCCTCTGGCCAGCCACCTGTTAGAATATCCTTGGTTTATTTATTTATGTATTTATTAATAGTTCTTATATGCTGCCCAACTCCCGAGGGACTCAGGGCAGCATATAACATATTACAAGAACAATTAAAAGACGATAATAATGGATTAAAATACTTACAAAAATTAATAACAAACCAACATTCATACATGGGGGATTGATCTATTTCACTCCGCCTGCAGGAAGAGCCATGTTTTAACGGCTTTATGGAAGGCCAGTAGGGCGGGGATAGTCTAGATCTCTGGGGGAAGTTGGTTCCAGAGAGATGGAGCTACCACAGAGAAGGCTCTCCCCCGCGGTCCCGCCAACTGACATTGTTTGGTTGATGGGACCTGGAGGAGACCAACTCTATGGGACCTAACCGGTTGTAGGGAGGTATGCGGTAGGATGCGGTCCCGAAGGTAACCTGGCCCTGAGCCATGTAGGGCTTTAAAGGTTAAAACCAACAACTTAAATTGTGTCCAGAGACTAATGGGTAGCCAATGCAGCTGGCGGAGAATAGGTGTTACGTGGGTGGATCTTGGGACACCCACTACACTCGCGCAGCTGCATTTTGCACCAGTTGCAGTCTCTGGATACTCTTTAAGGGTAGCCCCATGTAGAGCACGTTACAGTAGTCCAGCCGTGAAGTGATGAGGGCATGAGTGACCGTGAGTAAGGCCTCCCTCTCCAGGTAGGGTCGCAATTGGTGCACCAGGCGAATCTGTGCAAAGGTCCCCCTAGCCACAGCTGACAGATGTTTATCCAATTTTAGCTGCAGGTCTAGGAGAACCCCCAAATTGCGAACCCATTCCGAGGGAGTTAATTTCTCTCCCCCAAGAACCAAGGAGGGACAATCGACAATCCCTAGGAGGCAATATCCATAGCCACTCGGTCTTGTCAGGGTTGAGCTTGAGTCTGTTCATTCCCATCCAGACCCTAACATCATCCAGGTATTGGCACATTACATCCACTGCTTCCCTGAATTGAGACGCGGTGGAGATGTACAACTGGGTGTCATCAGCATACTGTTGGAACCTCACCCCGTGTCGTCGGATGATCTCACCCAGCGGTTTCATGTTAAACAGGATGGGCGAGAGGACCGAGCCCTGAGGCATCCCACAGGTTCCCACAGGAAAACTTTTTGTTTTGGCTACAAAACCCCATCTAGCTATTTCCCCCCTCCCTGTCCCTTCTGTTTTGTGGTAACCCTGAAGCCTCCAAGATGGCCTCAGCCAGGTTCACTTCAGAGTTGACACCACACTCACAGTGATCAATGGGTTCACACTAATGACCATTGCATTTGCTTAATGATTGCCGCAAAAAAATATTGTCAAATCAGATTGGTCACATGACAGACCCCTTTTATGACCGCTAATGACTTGCGACCTCCATTATAGTCGCAACTCAAGGGCTACTTGTATTCAGCTCTCTATCCTATATTAGCTATGGATATCAAATGACAGCTCCCCCACCCACCCAATGAACATTTTCTCCATAGAATTCCTTTATCCTCCTGCCATTTTTCATGACTGTTTGTCTCATTTCAGTCCCAGGACATGAGACTGCATCTTGAGGTAAGACTTACCACCTGAGCATGAGAAAATGTGCTTGTTGTTGCTATTGCTGGTTCCATGTTTGCTGCTGCCACTTGAATCATAACCACCACCTGCTTTTCCATTGCTGCTCCCACACCCGGCTGATCCACAGCAGCCGGTCTTGCCACTGTTACTGGAATATCCTCCTAGCCCACAACCGGAACCACAACAGGAAGTCTTGCTCCCACATCCAATGGATCCGCAACAGGAAGTCTTGCTTCCACATCCCATTGACCCACAACAGGAAATCTTGCTTCCACAACCAGTGGATTCACAGCAGGAGGTTTTGCTCCCACATCTGGTCAATCCACAGGAGGTCTTGCTTCCACATCTGGTTGATCTGCAAGTTTTGCTTCCACATCCAGTTGATCCACAGCAGGAAGTCTTGCTTCCACAACCGGCTGATCCGCAACAGGAAGTTTTGCTCCCACACCCGGCTGATCCAGAACAGGAAATCTTGCTTCCACAACCGGCTGATCCGCAACAGGAAGTTTTGCTTCCGCAACCGGCTGATCCGCAACAGGAAGTTTTGCTCCCACAACCAGCTGATCCAGAACAGGCAGTTTT
Organism: Diadophis punctatus similis; assembly: GCA_023053685.1. NCBI lineage: Eukaryota > Metazoa > Chordata > Lepidosauria > Squamata > Dipsadidae > Diadophis > Diadophis punctatus. The sequence continues at coordinate 24,234,266 of JALIGW010000001.1, forward strand.
GCTCCCGCAACCAGTTAATCCACAGACTGATGCTCCACCATCATTGCTGGCACACACAGCTGAAGCAGAGCTTGGAAATTTATCTTTGCTCATTCTTGCCATGCTAGACCCAGGATTGGCTGATGGGTTGTTACTAATCATACTACTGGTCTTTGACACAGCATTCTTAGTTGAAGGGAAGGAAACTTTGCTGCTGCCAGGATGAGGAACAACAAGTTCGCCTGCAGCAAAGGACAAGAAGTGGTATCTAAGATAGGAGGACTTATGAAAAGGAGAAAAAATCTACTTATTACCCTGCCAGTTTCACTGCTCATGGCTGGGACTGCTCAGTACATGACAATAAAACTTTTAAAACTGAAACGCACAAACTAAGGCCCTGAAAATTTTGAACATGGCATCAAATAGGTCTAAAAGGTGTCATCAAATTCAAATTTTAAATATGAAAGAAAGGAAAATGACCAAGTACAAATGGGAAAGTCATCACACTAACTATATTTTGTGTTAATTAAACCTTTCAATTTAAGTAAAATTAATCCAAATTTAGTTTTATCCCAGGTCTACCAATCAGAGACCTGTATGGGCCTAATCTGAAATGTAAAGAAAAAAAATACAAATCTTGCTTACTGTACAACCTAGGAGGCACACTACCCATGTTTCCCCTAAAATAAGACCGGTTGTTATATTAATTTTTGTTCCAAAAGACACATAAGGGTTATTTTGGGGTAAATACAGTACTAAAATGCCGCTTCATAGTGCTTTACAGCCCTCTCTAACGGTTTACAGAGTTCAGCATATTGCCCCCATCAATCTGGGTCCTCATTTTACCGACCTCAGAAGGATGGAAGGCTGAGTCAACCTTGAGCCGGTGAGATTTGAACAGCTGAACTGCTGAACTGCAGTGCTGCATTTTAACCACTGCGCCACCTCGGCTCTTGGGGCTTATTTTGGGGATGGGGCTTATATTATGAACATCCTGAAAAATTGTGCTAGGGCTTATTTTCCAGTTAGGTCTTATTTTCAGGAAAACACGGTAACATTGCCATATACTGATAATTTAAACATGAGGCTCAATTGGAACCCTCCATTGTTTTTTTCTTCTTTTTCTCTTTTCTCTACCAACAACTCTCTAAAATCATCAATAAAGGTTCTCTTGTTCTATGTTCTTCTCTGTTTTTGCATCTAACATTCCCCAACCAGCAGCAGGTTTCCAAATCTTACATGGGCCTCCCAATGCAGACATTAGATGCATTTAAAGATGTGTGAACTTCAATTCTGAAAATTTCCCAGTCAGTATGCTGGGTAATTCTGGAAGTTGAAGTTGACACATCTTAAGAGTTGTTAAGGTTGAGAAACACTGCTCTAGATCACAGGTGTCAAACTCATGATGTCACATTGCCATCACATGATGTTTTGTGATGTTTTTCCCATTCGCGGAGCTGGAATGGGCGTGGCCTGTGTCTGACGCATCCGGCCCATGGGTCGCCAGTTTGACACTCCTGCTCTAGATGATCCCACGTGACTCTTTGGATCCCGAGGCCTTTTGAGAAATCAAGTGGATGGGTATAATTGTATTTTCATACACTTTCATGAACAATAAAACAGTGTAAAAAGATAGTTGTTGCCTAGTAAGCAAGAGGTGTGTCTGTCTGTCTGTCTGTCTGTCTGTGTGTGTGTGCACATGTATGAGTTCATGCAATCCTGCCTAAAGTTGCAGAGAGGCCTAGACTATTTCCAGCTTTCAAGGATCTTAGCCATGGTAAAAGTTAAAAATGAGAATGTAGAAAAATATAATATCAATATTTAAGAGGTTTTTTTAATTAGCAGATTTTTAAATCTGAGCCTCTCTTTTAGTTTGAGGTTCAGGGCAAATGGTCATCCTGACTTTTCCTTTTCACTGATTTTGGGTGAGAAATAAAGGCATAAAGAGAAAATGGGGGAGAAAAAAGAACAGGCTAAGAAAACCAAGATGGAAAAACCAAGAGAGTATGGGGAGTATCCTGAGTGTCCCCCAGGATTTACTTATATCCCCAATATTTCCCTCCTTTTTTTTTATCCCTCCACTCTCCATTCATTGATGTTTTCCTCTCTCACAGCTGAATTCATGAACATCCTTTACTGCACAGAATCATTGGGCATATCAAATAAATAAATAAATTAAATCAGTTACCAATTTAGCAACTGCATTCACTGCAACATGTTAAACTGGTTATTGTGGCTTTAGTATAATAGATGATTTCAGGCCATTTAGTTAGCCTATGGTACAATGTGTTATACAAGCCTAGACAAAGGTTTAGATCAGGTACCAAATTAAGCATATAGTGTGAACACAGTTACCGTGTTTCCATGAAAATAAGACCCAACTGGAAAATAAGCCCTAGCATGATTTTTTTCCCAGGCTGCTCGTAATATAAGCCCTACCCCCTCCCAAATAAGCCCCAGTTAAGATTGTCAGGCAGACGGATGCATTTAGTACTGTAAAGGTAAAGATTCCCCCTCATATGCGTGCAAGTCGTTTCTGGCTTTATGGGTGCTGCTCATCTCCGTTTTTAAGCCGAAGAGCCAGCACTGTCTGAAGACGTCTCCGAAGGCGCACAGAGCACTGTTACCTACCCACCAAAGTGGTCCCTATTTTTCTACTTGCATTTTTTTACATGCTTTCGAACTGGGACAAGTAATTGGAGCTCACTCCATTACGCAGCGCTAGGATTCGAACTGCTGAAGTACTGTAGTACTGTATTTCCCCCAAAATAAGACCTAATCAGAAAATAAGCCTTACTGGGTCTTTTGGAGCAAAAATTAATAAAAGATCCACTTGTATTTTCAGGGAAACATGGTAATAGTAAAATAACCAAAAGGGAGAATATGAGAAAGAAATAAAAGGAAGGAAGGAAGGAAGGAAGGAAGGAAGGAAGGAAGGAAGGAAGGAAGGAAGGAAGGAAGGAAAGTTTTGATACAGATTCCCTAAGAAGCTTCACAGATAAATAAATGGAACTATTAGGAAGAAAACAGAGCAGGTTAAGAAATTTATTCATGACTTAATATTTGAAAAATCAGAAGAGAACATAAACAAGATCAAACAAAATGTCATGAAGATATAAACTTTCAGTATTTGCTGGGAGTGGATAAAGCTTTTACAACTGTCAGGATCATCTCAATGGAATGAAAACAGAAGACAAAAGCCAGATTGGGAAGGATCGGGAATAGGACTGTTAGTAAGGCATTTCACTGGTAACAAGGTAGGGGAAGATAGACCATGCTGAAATTACATCCTGTTAAGCCAAAAGTTACCCTGAACAACAGAAAATCAAGGTTTTAAAGGATGAGACTGTGCTAGATGAAGGACTACTATACTGCAAACGCATTCAGACTTTTCCAAAACAGACTGAATCTCACTGCCAAATACCCAATAAGTTTAAACAGGTGAAACAGAATAAATAAACAGTGTGACTGAATGATGATTTAAAAGATGTACACATCTGAGGATAGCATGCAAACTTCTAAAGTTTTGAATGTGGCCCTCTGAAATCTTGCAAAAGTTGCCACTGAGTTTTAATTTATAAGTGATGAGGAAAATTATTAAATACCTAGAGTATAATGTCTATATTACATTACTTTTAATATTACTTAAATAAAATGTAGTTATTGTTCTGCCTACATCCATTTAATTGGCTGTGGCCATTTCTTTGCCTGGTCCAACCTACTTTGGGAAACACCAATCCAATCATATGAGGCAAAAGTCACATTCAGGCCAGGGGTGGGTTCTAACTTACCTCGCTGCCGGTTCACTTCTTCCCACACTGCAGGGCTGCACGCACACTGCATGTGGCTGCGCCATGTGGCTGCGCAAGCACAGAAGCAAAAGCCGGCAAAAAATAGCAAAAAACGCCAAAAACAAGATGGTGGCGCATGCGCAGTGATGAAAACTCGGCTTCTGCGCTTGCACAGAAGCAAAAACCAGCAAAAAATTCCCCCCAAAAATTCCGAGTGGCGTATGTGAGGCAAGTGGGAAAGGCCACGCAGCCCCCCCCCCCAAATTTCCCATGCAGGAGACCGAGGAGGTGGCGGCCTCCTCTTCCGACGCTCTTTCTGACGCAGAGGGTTCCGGAGGAGGAGGAGGAGGGAGCAGCAGCAGCAGTGAATCAGAGGCCGAACGGCCACCAACAGAGTCACCTGAGGGACGGGAGGCCCAGCCAGAGCCCCAACCGAATGAAAAAGTCGACACTGAGGAGGCTGAGGAGAAGGAAAAAAGCAGCGGGGGGGCCATATTAGTCTTGTTCCACCACTTAATAATCCTCTCGGCGGCCCTGGTCAAGTTTGCCCAAATTAGTTGTGTATCCCTGAGCTAAATGCTGGATATAGGAAATCCAACTTATTTCTACTCCCTTTCTGTATAGTCTATGTCAGAGAATGAAGTTATGATTTTGGAAGTGTTCTGAGTATCCTTGAAGGAACAGCAGGTGGTAAGCCTGAGGCAAATAATCTTCAGATTTGTAAGAAAATTTGCCTGATGTGGGAATAAAATACCAGTTCTTTTTCTTCCAATCTTGCTAAAGGCTGGAATAAAATGGGATGAATGGCACAACTGTAATAATAATATAAGGGCAAAGTGGCCCCAAACAGGCCTTCAGAGTCATTAAAAGATTGTCTACCACAAACTTGCATTCAAGAGTGAGTCAACAGCAAGATTAGTAACATTGTCATTCAAGCTGAAAATTGTGTTCTCCATGGGACATGGGATGGCCTCAGCTATAGCATTATGAATACTGTTTATTTGGTGGTAAAGTGTGGCTAGACACCAACCCAGTTGGTTTTGGGGAGAGGTGAGAATTACAGTGGGAAAATATGTCATTCAGAAGGGTAAGAACAGAGTTCCCCTGCATTAAGTACTCCTTAAGGCTCATAGCTATATGTTTTATGTGCTTCCTGAGTCACAACGCAAGGTACCAGACTCCACAATTTTGGCGATTGTGATCAAGCCACTGAAATTCAGAGATGTAGTTGGAGAGGATTCTGGAGCTTGTAAAAAGCAATTATACATTGCATGTAATAAATATGTAGGTTGCCTTCTGGATTACCATTGTGTGTGTTGACATTATGTACTAAGGTGGTATATAAACACAGCAATAAAATCATTGATATATTTTAGAAATAATTGTATAATGATTGCTTTCTGGTCAGGGCCTCCATAATTAGTTGGTGGCGGGAGAGGGGTGTGGCCAACGCCGTGGCAACACGACGGATTTTTCGGGGTTCCTGAAGAAACGTCGAATCCCAGCTGATTCGGGGTCTTTATTGACCTAAATTGTTCTGGAGGAACAGTGGATAAAGAGACACGAGCCGACACGAACAGGGAAAAGGCAATTTCCCTGGAGAGTCAACTGAAGCCTCAGAAACCGGCAGCTGAGGAAAGCAGCCATTGCGAGCTGTTACGAAGCCAGGGCGGCCACACTGAAAGAAGCAGGAAGAAGAAAATGTGGATTATCGGGGTGTGAAGATTGTTTTGATCCAAGTATTGTGCAGGAGTGGCGAGTGAACAAGGTGATGACACCGGGTGAGTGATTGACCAATTTACAGATAAAAGGAAACTTTAAAATGAGACTGTAAGAGAGCTTGGAGTGGAAATTAGCAGCTAATTGGCAACCGGGAATACTACAAAGGGGAGGGGACCAGAGATTATAATATTTAAAGCCCAAAAGGATTGTGATTGTTACAATTGGATTTGGTGAAAATGAAGAGAATAATTAAAAAAGAGAATAAAGAGTAAGAAGAAAACATTTTATATTTGGATTTAAAGTATTTTGAGAAGTTTTAACAGAAAGCCGATCTATGTCTATGGGGAACTTGAGAATGCCATCTGCTGATAGAAAGAGAACATTATAATAATTTGGTGGAAGACAAAGGAGGAAAAAGAAAAAAAAGGAAAAATGATGTGCAGCTGTGGATTGACCTTGCTTACAGAAAAATATTTTGGAAACTGTGAAAATCTTCAAGGAGTGATTGCTTTGAACTATAGAATTTGGTCTTGACTTTAACGTTAGTGGAAGATAATAAAGCTTCGACTCTGAAAGGAGCAGAATAAAACTGGACATTTGGATACTAGAAAATGAAAATTTAAAGAGACTATATGGACATTAAGTTTGAATCAAGAAAGTTATAATAGTAAAACCCTAAAGACAGTAAGATGGATAAAATGGAACTGTGGATATATGAAGAATTGATGGAGATCTCAAAAACTATACGTGAAGTTTTAAAACTGGTAAAAGGTGATGAGAAACTAGAAGTGATGTTGGATGATACAAAATACGTAGAAAATATAGTGTTGGAGAACCAGGAAAAAAACATAGGACAAAAAATAGAAAGCAAAAAACAGATAAATGATTTCACTGGGATTTACAGTGGTATAGTCAGGGGAAAATACATATTGCAAAAAACCAACTAAGAAGTAAAGGGTGTAATAGTGGGAAGATCTTAAGAGGTTGGAGGAAACTTAATCAAACAATATACTTAAAAGATAACAAAAGAATTAAAAAGAAAAGAAAATATAGATACAGAAATAACAGAAAGAAAGAAAAAGAAAGAAACCAACAGAAAGGGGGGGAGGAAGTTATGAGAGATGGAATTGAGAGACCAAAAGAAAAAGGTTGAAGAGACATTCTAGTTGACTGAATTGTATTAATGTGATTAATTGTGTTTGATCATTTTAAGTTGTTTTCAAATAAGATTGGCATATAAGGTCATAATGTTTAGAAATAAAATGAAATATAGATACTCAAATTAAAAAGAAAAAGATATAAATGTGAAAGATGAAAACTAGTAATATGGCTTACCTTTTAATGATGATTAAAGATGTGATGAAGAACATAGATATTAGAAAAACTAAATGTATTAATGTTATTAATTGTGTTTAAATAATTATCTTAAATGGTTTTTATATAAACTATATAGTGTATACTAAATTAGAAATACAGATGTATAAGGTTTCTACCAGTGGTTAATATAGTAAGACATGAGAATTTAAGGTCTTGCAGTGATATTGTTTGTATAAAAATAAAATGAGTAAAAATAAAAAATAAGGAAAAGAAAAATTATGGTTGAAATTAAAAGAAGAGATCAGGGCAACATCTTGTTCACAATAAAGTTATGAAGAAGAGGAGAAAGAAGATGAACATTGGAAAAAAAGAAGTAATATAAAATTAAATAAAACTGAAAGAAATAAGGATGATTAATATCATCAATGTAATTTATAATATTAAATATGTTTGTTTTTAGTAATATATCGAGAAATAAATTGTAGATGGGGCCGAGGTGGCGCAGTGGTTAAAAGCAGCACTGCAATCTACTTCAGCTGATTGCTAGTTCAGCAGTTCAGCTGTTCAAATCTCACCAGGCTCAAGGTTGACTTAGCCTTCCATCCTTCTGAGGTGGGTAAAATGAGGACCCAGATTGTTGGGGGCAATATGCTGAACTCTGTAAACCGCTTAGAGAGGGCTGTAAAGCACTATGAAGCGGTATATAAGTCTAAGTGCTATTGCTATAACTGAAAGTAGCATTGGGAAGAATGGAGGAGTGGAGGGGATTGGAGGAAAGTAGGGGAGAGGAGAGGAGAAAGGCCAGAAAAAGAAGAGAGGATGAAGGAAGGAGGAGGTAGAGAGGGAAAAGAAGAGAGGGAAAGAAAGGGAAGAGATGGAAATGGCAAAGGAGAAAGGAGAAGGAGAGGAGAGGAGGAGGGAAGCAGGAAGGGAGAGGAAGAGAGAAAAGAGGAAAGATGGAAGGATGGTTTTGATTGTAAAACTGGGGGAAATATGAGAAATATAAGAAATTAAACAGAAAAATAATCTTTTTTTTGGTTGATTTGACGGCTGTATGATTAATATTAAAATGGAAGATGTTAAAAAGGCTAAAAATATTATTAAATGAATGTAATTAAATTTGAAAGTACAATACTGATGTATGTATGTATAAGCACTCTGACAACACATTGTTTAAATTGAAAATGGAATTTTTGTATTATAAAATAAGATAAAAATTTTATTATGAATCATAATTAGTTGGGTGGCAAACCCTCTCTGGGCTCTATGTCTGGCTCAGAGGCGTTGATGGAAATACGAGTGAAATTTTGCTTTGCAGTATGCTGGCTTTCTATTCATTTTTTGTAAATAAAAAGAAATAAAATTAGCTAAGGCAAGACGACTGGTAGATGCTAAGGAACTGGTCAGCAGCACAGGCATGCAGGATTTTGAGCTGACTGAATGTCCACGTATTAGTTCCCATGGACCTTTCCTAATAATGAATACATACCTAATATTGCGAAAGACTCAAGGTTATGTTAAAGAATGAATAAAGGAATAAAAGAATGAAGCAAAAACAATAATTAGGTTTTTGACAATTGCTAACCTCTTGGGGGACAACAGATTCCCACATTTTAACACACAAAGAGAATTGCAGCCCTTAGTCACTTATCAATCCAGGGAATTATGTCTATAGGGCAGGGCTATCAAAATCGCGGCCAGTGGGCCAGATGCGTCACATTCTGGCCATCATGCCCACGCCCAGTTTAGCAAAGGGGGGAAAAGTTGTGATACGTCACGTGACAATGCACTGACGACGCGGGTCTCTATCTTTTATATTTCATTTCTTCATTCTAAGCACAGAAACCTTGTTTTAGCATATATATATATATATATATATATATATATATATATATATATATATATATATATATATATATATATATATATATATATATATATATATATATATATATATATATATATATATATATATATGTCTTATTCAGGCAATGAAGTGGACAACAATTTATGCCATAATAGTTTTTAGTTTTCAAGGGGCCACAAGTTTCAGATTTTTATCTAACTTACATCATGTAGCTTGGCTTCAATCAACTAATCTATGCATAAATTTTAGCATCTATAAAGACCTGAAACCTCCCACACTTAACAATATGTTATTATTGCAACAAAAGACGCAGAAAACTCCGCAATCTGTGCCATCTTATTTATTTTAAGCCTTGTGGAAGGAGACTGCTCACTGATTACCTGGCTCCAGGTCAAGACTTCCCCTTTTCTGCTGGTCTTTCTCGACAAGGGTTTCTTGCTACAAAGTTTAAAAAATATATATTTTTAAAAAGTAGGGATGAGAGCCTTTAATTGAATATTTCAACTTCAGAGTAGACTTTAAACAGCCCCAATCTTATCTAACAGAGCTTAAAAAGACTGAATTTACTATGACTCTACTCTTACGTATTACAGCAATATTTCTCAGCCTTGGCAACTTTAAGTTGTGTGGACTTCCAGAATTTCCCAGCCAGTATGTAGGCAAAATATGTCTGTATTACTATGTTGTCTCGTCCAAACTTTCAACTAGCCCCATCATTAGGATAGGCCACCCACTATTACCTGTATGTGAGAATATATATTTCCGCTACACACTCCCAGCTTGCTGCAAATCACATCCCACAACTAGTTTTCACTGAACCAGCTAGACGTCACTCGTGTCTGGTGGCCCGAGCGCTCTGCCAGCAAAAATGGGCTCCCAGGCTCCGTTTTCAGCCGCGACGGCCTCCTGCCACCCTCTGCCAGTGAAAATGGAGCTGCCCCCCCACGAGCTCCATTTTTACTGGCAGAGGGCTGAAAATGGCTGAAAATGGAGCTCAGGCACCCGTTTTTGCTGGAAGAGCGCTCGGGCCACCACAGACACCCCCACACAAGTGATGTCTAGCTGGTCACACCCACCCCGGCCCCCGAGGTCAAACATAACCCTGATGTGGCCCTCAATGAAATTGAGTGTGACACCCCTGCCATTTTGTGACTAAAAGAATGGAGCAATCCTGCAAACGAGGAAGCATGCCGGCTGGGGAATTCTGGGAGTTGAAATCTACACATCTTAAGGTGGCCCATGGTTGAAAAACTTAGTCTCAAATTCCAAACCACAAACTTAATCACCCAGCAAAAGCCAAACAGCAGAGGAGCAAAAAAGTATTTAGAGAAAAGGAATCTACTGTATGTAGGAATAGGTTATTACTTCTGGAATTGGGACTAACCAGTGCCAGCTGTATTGAGTTACACCTTGAGGCCACTTCCTGAAAGCAATCAGGTAATCTCACAGCTTTTGCAATAGCTCAGTTTATTCCTGCGACAGTTGAGTATCTGAATATGACAATACCATTTTTTTTAAAAAAATCTTACTTTACAGATAGTCCTTGACTTACAAACATTTGTTTAGTGACTGCAATGGTCGTAAGAGTGAAAAACAGTCATAAATAACTTTTTTCAGGGCCAGTAACTTCGAGCAGTCAATGAACGAAGTGTTGTACGTTGAGGACTCTATATATAAATATTAGCCTGATTGACACTGGATATTCTTCTAAGTCAAGGCAAGATAGAAGTGGCTTCACAGTGCAGACGTTTCCTTTCCATCAGACATATCTTACCTCTATAGTACTGATAAACGTTCTTGGGATCAGTTCAGAGCTGGGCATAAGAGGAGATTTTGCCCCACTTCTTTGTCTGGAAAGTGTTATCTGGCTCCCAGGCACAATCACGTCTCCTGGGATGTGGGGAGGAAAAGATAGAACTGAGCAATCAAATTTGGGAGTTATGAAACCCATCCTTAGCTCTGGTGCTTCTAACCAAAGGAAGGGTTTGCTAGATATGCCAGAAAACTAGCAATATTATTGCTGGATCCAGCCTATAGCCAAAATCTCTTCCCAGCACATTCTCTACCTTTGTGCTTTAGGCCCAGTGAAGGATTAGAGTAGGAACAGAGGTTTCCTTTGTTTCCTCAAGAGCTTGCATGGTGTCTGTGCTAAATGAAGGGGAGGGAAACTTATCTTTCTCCCTACCTGAATAGAAGCTGAGTGAGCATCCGGTAGAGAAAAACAGATTGCTATGGAATAGGTTTGGGTGGACAAATGGGAATGCCAAATGTATATGGCTGCATTTGCATATCATACGAAGTGAAAAAGTGACTTACTTTTTTGGCTTTGCACATTTTTATGAGAACAATCATTTCGTTGGTATGTCATGGTTTACGGATCAATAGCCATGTTTACCTCACATTTAATCCGATTACCAAATCAGGTCCATTTCTACATTGGCAGAGAACAACGCTGGACCATCAATTAACGCAACAACTTGGGTTCATATAAGCTAAGGCACAAACTTTCCAAGTTTAGATAGGTGAATGCAGCCCCTGAGTTTGTAGCGTCCTCTGTTGCTTCTTTGGCCAGTTTAAAAGCAACCATCCATACTGTTATTTAATGAACCAGGAAAGTTAATTCGTCCTACCCAGGCTCCTTCAGTCAACTCCTTTCTTAAATTTGATAATCTAGACAAAATTTCTGAAAAATATGGTGGTTGGATATGTTTTAAACATAAGATGTGTTCCTACTGCCCATACATGTTCATTTTCTGAAATTCTGACCTACAGTGATCCTTTGCTCACCCTTGGTAATAGATCTGTCATATCTTTAGCTTTGAACTATTTTTCCCCACATTTTTCATTTCGCTGATTCTCCTGAAAAGTGGTTCTCATTCCAGACCAAAGACCGACTATTCCAGCCCAGTCTCTTGTCTTGCATCATAGAATTGAAAAGTACCTTTGGAAAAGCGTGTTTCTTTATCAGGGAGACTAGTTGATGCATTTTCCAGCTCCATAAGATCGCTAATGTCTTCTACATTTTTCTTCGAGGGGGGTTCTTAGGGGGGGAAATCAACATTAATGTAGAAGATACATACATCAAAGCAGAAAAAAAATCCCGATGGGATTTGCAATATCAGAGAAGAGAATTTTATAGGATTTCCATATTTACTTGTCTCACACCATTACTGGTGATGATAACTGGTGAGAGTGACCATCACTGTTCTATCAGCACCATCGATCTGTTGCTTATCAAACATGTCTACAGCCTAAGGGTTCATCTTCACAACCAGCTCTTGAACCAGCATTAAATTTGCTGTCTCAACTGACAATCACTAACTTGGCACAATTGCAATAGCGGCAAATATTGCTATGCTTATTTATAGGGGAGAGGGCACATAAAGGGTTTGGTTGATTAATTTGAATTTTAAATTTATTAAAATTTCTACGCCGCCCAACTCCCAAAGGGACTCTGGGCGGCTCACAGTAGGGTATAAAAACAACAATCAACAAAAACAATTAAAAAAAAACATATTAAGAAATACAATCATTATTTAAAAGAACTTTCACTCCAACATGCATACATGGGCCGATCTAACAAGACCACATCTTCAGGTCATTGGCCCCATGCCTGCCGGAAAAGCCAGATCTTAAGCTCTTTTTGGAAGGCCAGTAAGGTGGGGGTAGTACAGATCTCGGGCGGCAGTTGGTTCCAAAGAGTCGGAGCCGCTACAGAGAAGGCCCTCCCCCGCATACCCGCCAGCTGACATTGTCTAGCTGACGGGACCTGGAGGACACCGACTCTGTGTGATCTCACAGGGTGCTGTGAGGAATGCAGTAGCAGATGGTCACGCAGATAAACTGGTCCTGAGCCATATAGGGCTTTAAAGGTAAGAACCAACACCTTAAATTGTGTCCGGAGACCAATTGGAAGCCAATGCAGCTGGCGAAGGATGGGCTTAATTTAATTTAATTTAATTAATTTAATTTAATTTAATAGATTTGTATGCCGCCCAACTCCCGAGGGACTCTGGGCGGCTGACAACATATAAAATCATTGTTACATATCAAAACATATAATTAAAAATTTTAAAAATTAAAAAACATCTGACATTCATAACCAAGCTTAGTGTGGGTGTACCTTGAGGTACCCACAACAGCTCGCGCAGCTACATTCTGGACTAACTGCAGTCTCCGAACACTCTTCAAGGGTAGCCCCATGTAGAGCACGTTGCAGTAATCAAGCCGTGAGATGATAAGGACATGAATGACCGTGAGTAGAGCCTCTTGATCCAAATAGGGCCGCAATTGGTACACTAGGCGAACCTGTGCAAAGGTCCCCCTAGCCACAGCTGTCAGGTGGTGGTTTAATCTCAGCTGTGGATCTAGGAGGACACCCAGATTGCGAACTCGTTCTGCAGGGATTAAATTTTCTCCGCCCAGAACTATGGAGGGACAATCTACCTGGTCCTTTGGAGGCAATATCCACATCCACTCGGTCTTGTCTAGGTTTAGTTTGAACCTTTTGACTCCCATCCAGACCCTTACATCTTCCAGGCACCGACCCATCACGTCCACTGCTTTACTGAATTGACATGGGGTGGAGATGTACAACTGGGTGTCATCAGCATATTGCTGGAACCTCACCCCGTGCCGTCGGATGATCTCACCCAGTGGTTTCATGTAGATGTTAAATAAGAGGGGGGAGAGAACAGAACCCTGAGGTACTCCACAAACGAGGGGCCTAGGGGTCGATCACTGCCCCCCTGCCAACACCGACTGTGACCGACCAGAGAGATAGGAGGAGACCCACCGTAAAACGGTGCCACCCACTCCCAAATCCCTTAGTCAGCACAGAAGGATACCGTGGTCAACGGTATCGAAAGCAGCTGAGAGGTCAAGTAGCACCAAGAAAAAAACCCATCTCGGGCTCGCCAGAGATCATCCATCAGCGCGATCAAAGCAATTTCTGTCTGTAGCCGGGCCTGAAACCCGATTGAAAAGGGACTAGAAGGGGTTTAACAGATTAACAGAGTCAGAAGGGACCTTGCAGGTCATCTAGTCCAACCCCCTGCCCAAGCAGGAGACCCTTACATCTGCTATCTGACCATACAATCTGGAGAATGCTTGGTGAACCATATTAATGCTAAACTCTGCTGGCTGCCTAAGGAGAAACCACTATTATTATTTTTTAAAAAGAGAGAACAAAGGTTCATCTGAGGCTCACCCAGGTATGGATGGGAGAGAGAGGATGACAGCAATGTTATTAGGATATTATTTTTTTAAAATTAAGAGTTTGCCAAAATTCTTAGCTGAAACTCTTTTCAATAGTGGCTGCAATTTACTGATGGATCAATGCAAGCAATAAGGGAAAAGGATAAGCAGCCATTCAAATTCACTTACCTTCTTTTTTATCTGACACGCTCTGGTTTTCAGGGGTGCTTGAAGAGAAGATTATGGAAGAGGGCAATTGAAATTGCTTCTGCAGTTTCATCAGCTGATGTGCCATTTTCTTCTCTAGCATGACTTGTTTCTAAGAAGACCAAGAGGGGACCCAATAATTATTCAAAGTCTCTCCCAAGAGCTCTAAGAAAAGGCCCAGTGACTAAGGTAAGGGAAATAAAAATACTGGAAATGAATAGGGAGAACCAAGAGATCCAACACAGAAGACAAATCTGATGTGATAGACATCACCGAGAAACTTCAGGAATAAGAGCACGGAAAACCTCTTGAAGGAACTTGAGTTATAAAAAATAATAATAGAGAGAAACAGAAGCAATATTGTGGAAGGAGTTCATTACAGACCACCGGCTGAAGACACAAATGTGGCTTTTCTGTATCTGATGACCAGGCTTTCAAAGAGACATACAATAGGGATCGTAGAGGATTTAAATTACCTTGTTATTTGCCAGGAATCTAACTCTGCTAAGAATCAGAAGACCAACAGATTGTTGTCTTATCTCATGGACAACTCCCTAGAGCAGGGGTCTCCAACCTTGGCAACTTTACGAGTTGTGGACTTCAACTCCCAAAATTCCTCAGCCAGCTGGCTGAGGAATTCTGGGAGTTGAAGTCCACAACTCGTAAAGTTGCCAAGGTTGGAGACCCCTGCCCTAGAGGAGTGTATGGCAGGAACAATTACTTTACCTGAACTTTCCAACTCAGGTTCTCCCTGCCCCCATTCTATAGTAATACATTTTTCTAACTAGATGTGGAACTTTACATTTTCTCTGTTAAATTCCATCCTATTCATTTCAGCCCACTGCTCAAGTTTGTCTAGATCTGTAGAGGAGTGGCATAACCTGGGGGAAGGGGGGGTCAGGGGGATTAGTCTAGAATCCCCACCCAGTCACAAGCGAACTAAGTCCCACCCCCTGTTGAATTCCATTGACCCATATCTAACCCCAAGCAGCTGTTAACCATTAGTTGAGAAGATTCTTGTGCATAGGCATGATTAGCATTAAATTAATTTTAATTGGACTTTTTCACGTGTGGACCTGATCTTTCACAAGATCTGACAAGATCTTTTTAGATCTTTTTTCTCTAAAAAGGAGGACCCATCCTTCCCAGCTTTATGTCACCTGCACACATTGTGACTTAAACATTGCAAACTGGTGGCAAGGCTTTTAGGGGCCAGAATGCACAGTCGGAGGTCCACATTTATGTCCCTGTGGATTAATAGGCTCATTCTAGTTTGATTCAGCCTGCAGAAGGAGATCTTGATTTATACCTGAGAATACGCCTAGAAGAACTGGGCAACGCATCCCAGACTGAGCAGAATTTGACTATAAGGAGGTCCCATAGCTACTGTATTTCAGTTCCATGATGGGATGACAGCCTTGTTCCTTGTAGCAACTTACCCGTTTCAGTTTATCTTCCTTGGTTTTCCGTTGCTGTTCTTCAATCCTTGCTTCTCGTTTAACATCATCACCAATTTTTATTAAAAGTGACATTTCTTTTTTTTTCCATTCCTGAAAACCAAAAATTGAGCTGTTGGTTGCTATCTCTCTCTGAGGGTTGCTATCGATTTCAAGATAGTTATTGTTACTGATTTTTTATATGCTTTCAGAGAGTTTAATAATAATATTACCCACCAATGCCTATCAGATTTATTGGATTATAAATCCTACATATTCTGGCTAGAAATCTAGGACGATGAATAACAATTTCTAATCTGTATAGGATTACAATTAGGTTATCTATGATCTATCTTGAACAGTGGTATTGCAAGATTTGAAGACAGCTCCATAATATTCCTTTTGCTTAAAATTTGCATATTACCACTTTTATTTTTTATTTTTTAAAAACATGTATTGTTCTAAGGTTGAGCACTCTCTTAACTGAAACCAAGGAGGATCCATCATTAGCCACATCCTGAATTATGGTTTGTTTCTTATTTATATAACAAATATATTTTATTTAAATAAAAATTGTTAGCAGAGCCAGAGTGAAAGTGATGAACAATCTGGCAAGCAACCAATTATGTGGTCCCAATGTTAATCCCCCAGGTCACTAGGCTTTTCACAGAGAAAAAATCCATGGTTACCAGGAAGAAAAACTTAACTTCTTCCCATTCTTCCCAATGCCGAACACCGGTGATGGCAAACCAATGACACACTATGACATTTCGGATGGCATGCCAATGTTCACCCAACAACAACTCTTCTTGAAAGCACACCCCATTCTCACATGATTTGTATAGGCCAATGGGATGGGTGTGGCCTGCAGACCCTCTGAAAATTATGCAAGAGGGATGTATTCAGAGGTGGAAATTATGCAAGAGGGATGTATTCAGAGGTGGATTCCTACCAGTTCTAACTGGTTCTTTAGAACCGTTAGTAAACCGGTGATGATGTCACGGAGCCGGTTCTGTCAGTGCCGGTCCATGGGCACCGCCATCTTGGATTTTGTTTCTGCGCTGGCGCAGAAACTAATTTTTGCTTCTGCGCATAAGCTATTTTTTGATTGCTGCTATTTAAGCTATTTTTTGATTGACCCTGAGTGAACCGGCAACGAAAGAATCCACAACCCACCCCAGGATGTGTTCTTGTGGTGGCTCTGCAGCCTCTGAAAGTTTTGTGAGAATGGAGCAGTGGTATTCAGAGGCTGCAGAGGCCAAAAGAACATTTTCTGAAGCTGCTTCAAGACTGAAGGCCTTGTGCAATATGGGGCAGCCTCAGTGCTGCTGCCAAGTGCCACTGTTGAAGAGTGGCCTTTTGTTCAGAGGCCTGGTGATGTGTCAATAGAGTCAAGTTAGGTGTTTTCCAAATTTTTGATATGCCAAGCCCAAAAGGTTCACCATCACTGCCCTACACCAAGGCAATGAGTGGAGCAAGGGACATTGAAATGAAGATTTACTTCCAAGAACATCCATGCTTAAATCATCTGGGGGGGGGGAGTAAATAGCATTTCTTTTAAGAGTAGCCCCTTAAAAACAAAAGTGGCTAGTCTTAAAAGCGCCACTATTCACTTTTTCCAGATGATTTAAGCATGGGTGTTTTTGTAGGTAAAGGTTTTGTGCATCAGAGTATACCATAGTACTTTTAAAAGCAGTGATTAGGGTGTCACAAATCTCTTTAAGGTAATTTTCGCTCCAAAGAAATACATGGCTCTCTCTTGGAAAACTAAAATCATTGGTGAATTATTTCCTTGGAATTTGGATGCCTGAACCTCCTGGAATTTTGTAGGCTGAGTTATTCCATTTTATAAGTCAATAAGGATGTCCTAAAGAAAGCAGGCTTAAAAATAAACATTGAATGCTTATGCAATGTCATAAAACATCCAACATTCAATATGGCTGGTGTATGAGCTTTTCCTATTCCCTTCTGCCCCAGACGTATTACCTCTTCCATTTTCTTACGAAGCAGAAGCTGCTTTCTCTTCTCAACTCCCTGCTTCTTTTTGTCCTCTTGAGCCAAACTGAGGCGGCGGTTCTCTTCAGCGAGCTCTTCAAGTTTTTCCAGTTCTTGGTTAATTAGTTCTAAATACCTTTATTTTTAGAAAAATGTGAAGAATTAAAAGTTTAGAAATGCCCATCTGAGATTCAAACTACATTCCCTTAGATTTTGGAATATATATCCCTGGGATATGGTAGAGAGTAAAGAGGATGGCCCTGAGGGAGGGTGCATCAGTTACTATGACAACAAGTAGATAAACATTCTTTAAACCTGTATGAGGATGGAGGGTTACAAAAACCCTCTCAGACAGGCAATCCCTAATTCAGATGATATATAAGAAAAGGAGAAGCAGAAGCAGATGCACACTTGCCAGATTTTGCTACTATATTTAATCTTAATAAAAGTAGTCTCAGGTCTACATGGCATCTGTTTCTTGGTCTGATCCACCTTCTAGGGCTGACAGATACTCACCAATAGAATACAATATTTGTAGTTCACGTTTCGCTTCTCATCCAAGAAGCTTCTTCAGCTCTGACTAGATGGTGAAATCAGAGCTTCTTGGATGAGAAGCGAAACATCTTCCAAGAAAATCCAGAAAGTCCAGTTGCCTCTTGAAAAAGCACTTTTGGGGCAATGACCCCACAGTTTGGTGAACTACAAATATTGTCTTCTATTGGTGAGTATCTGTCAGCACCTTTGGAACAACCATGATCTGGATGACTGAGAATCTCCATAGACATGTGGGGTCATTGGTGCCCTGTGAGCTTGGCTGTTTTCTTCTAGACCAGGCCTGTCAAACTTGCTGCCCACCCGCGGGCTGGATGCCTCACACGCAGGTCATGCCCACTCCAACTCCGTAAAGGCAAAAAACATTGTGATACATCACGATACATCACGTGACACGATCAAGTTTGACACCCGTGTTCTACACCTTTCACTACCAAATTAGGTAACATCATCGGTGCACTAAGGACCCCACAGATATTCACCCTAAGTGGGCAGGTTGGAATGAGGACAACATATTGAGGGCTGTATCACAAAACAGGAGCCCTTTGACTAATTATCATTGGCAACCTGATGAGATTGCTCCCTCTCTACTCCCCAGTAGTTGCTCAGTTCACAATTTTCTTTTCCAGATCAGGCAAACCCAGCTCAAAAAATGGGCTGGCCTGTAGACATCCATCTAGGCCAGGGGTGGGCAAACTACAGCTCTTTGAGGACCTGTGGACTTCAACTCCCAGAATTCCTGATTAGGCGATGCTTGAAGCCAATGCTTTAACTATATAATTTTAGATTATTTTTATTTTTAAAATATGATGTTAAGCATAGAGGCCGATGGTTGCTAAGGAATGTGCTAGGGCAAGGGTAGGCACAGTTGGCTCTTCTATGACTCGTGGACTTCAACTCCCAGACTTTCTGAGCTAATCATGCTAGCTCAGGAATTCTGGGAGTTGAAGTCCATGAGTCATAGAAGAGCCAACTTTGCCTACCCCTGTGCTAGGGCACAGGTATCAAACTCGATTGCGTCATGTATCGTGACTTTTTTGCCTTCGTGGAGCCAGGGTGGGTGTGGTCTGCGTGTGACGCATCCGGCCCGTGGGCTACCAATTTGACATCCCTGTGCTAGGGGCTTGTTTGGAAGGATAATTCTCTTTTATGCATAAAGATAACAGGTATGCAGTATCTATCATTTGTGCTGTTCACCAGTGGAAACTCCTTTCCACAACAACACTCAAGTTGTGGTGACCCCCAACCATAAAATAATAAAATTATTAGGAAACTCAGGGGTGGGTTCTAACTTACCTCGCTGCCGGTTCGCTTCCTCCTGCGCTGCCTGGGCGCACATGCGCTTTGCGTGCACACACATGCACAGTGCCGATTTTTTTTAAAAAAATGCCAAAAAGAAAAGCTGAAAACAAGATGGCGAAGCATGCGCAGTGCTGGAAATTTGGCTTCTGCGCATGCTCAGAAGTTCCCATGGTACAGATTTTTTTTCAGTAATCTATCTGCATGTGGGTGGACCCGCCTGGAGACGGATAGACCAAAACACACAAGATACAGTTTCTCTGCATAAAGGTGAAAGGTCAGGTATTGCACAAAAAAGAAATAATAATAATGCCCCTAGAAAGAGATGTGATGCCAGCATGCTGATTTCCAGCGCAATTATCCAGGATTGGCTCTACCATTAAGCAAATTGACACAATGACCTTGGAAAATATTTGCTCGGGGGACCCAGCGAAGTGGGGGGAAAGAGAACTTTATGTACAAATGCCTATCCTATTTGTTGCGTTCTTTACCTGTTTCTCATTACATTCTCTTGCTCCTGTATGGTAGGTCTTTCTTCTTTCAATAGCCAGTCTCGGTATTTTGAGGTTTCTGCAGCCTCTGGAAGACCTTGAATGTCTTGCAACTTGGTGACTTGTTTCTCCAGCATTTTCTGGAAATCAGGTAGGAAACAAAAAGTTTGTAATGAAATGTTTGTGCAATGCTGCCACCATGTTGACACTGTGATAATGCCACATAGTAAGTAGCCTGGCTTAGGGCCAAGGAATCTTTATGGTGTAATTCCTTCAGATTAGAATCAGAAAGTCCCCATAGGGTTAGGGTTAGGGTTAGGGTGACACAGATTCTCTAAACAAACTAAATATGTTTTTTGGATGGTTTGAGACCACAACTAACGTTCCAGTAAGGAAGGCTGTTCACCTCCCTGATAAACAGGGAGCTTTGGAAGGTCCTGTGGAAAGTCAACATTCGGAAAGCTGCTGGTCCTGATAATATCCCTGGGCGAGTACTTAAGGAATGTGCTGACTAGCTGGCGACTCTTCTCACAGACATCTTCAACCTCTCGTTGCATCAGGCCGTGGTTCTATTATGTGTTAAAATTGAAATAGTTGTACCAGTGTCCAAAAAGGCTATCACCAAATGCCTTAATGATTACTGTCAAGTTGCACTCACTTCCATTAAGATGAAGTGTTTTGAGAGATTGGTTAAGGACTATATGGTTTCATGCCTTCCCTCTACATTTGACTCATTGGTTTCCTCTGTCGGATGAGGAGAGTACATCTTTCTCCTTCTGTTCTGGCCACTTTTTACAAAGGCATTATTGAGAGCTTTTTAACAAACTGCATCACTGTTTGGTTTGGTGGCAGCAGTGCCTCAGATAGAAAGTCCATACAGAGAGTGGTAAGGACAACGGAGAAGATTATAAGGAAGTTTGCTTCCTGTTATTCAGAATACTGCTTATAAGCACTATGTGCTTAGAGCTCAAAGCATTCTCAGAGACCCCACACACTCACTTTACGGTCTGTTTCTGTTGCTCCACTCTGGGAGAAGGTTTCTAGTAGGACTATCAGATCTGTAACAGATTTGTTCCCTATGCCATCTGTCTGGTAAACTTGCAAGATTCGTTTTGCTCGCCATGTACATGTCTACATCCGAACGAGACTGTGTTGTTTCTCTGTGTCATATAATATATGTGGGGGTTTAGGCATAATTTTGTATTTATTTATTTATTTATTTGCTTGTTTTGCCGTGTTTATGTAGTGTATATTATGTAGTATATATTGGTGGTGACCCTTTGAGCTGTATGCAACGAAATTTCATTTTAATGTATGCTGATTAGTGTACATTCAAAGTGACAATAAAATTATTCTAAGTTCTAAGTTCTAATGTACAGTTTAACTGTGGAAATCACTGCCAGCATGAGTGATGAAAACAGCTAATTTGGGTGGTTTTAAAGCGAACATTAATTAGACCTTCAAAGGCTACTAATACTGATAGCTGTTTATTAAGTTTTGAGTTATGGGCAGCATGCTTTATATATTAGTTTCTAGGTAACAACTGCAGAAGTCAAAAAGAAGTATTGCCATTTAATCAAAGGTGATGAGGTTCCCAAATGCATCTAGAAAGTGGGGTCAGATTGGCTCTGGGCCTAAACAAGCAGCACTCTTCCTGTGCTGCTTGATTACCAGCTAAATTTTCTGAATAATGCATATGTCAGGCCGAGGCCATTTTATTTGGGATCTTTGGCCTGCCACACTTTATACTATTCTACTATACATTTTCTACTGTGGGGAAATGGGAGGGGGGATGGTATGAGGATTGTTAGTAGGTAGCCATAACAAATTCTTTCTATACAGCCAAGGTCATTCTTTGTCTCTGCACCTCTGCACCTGCACGGAAGGAGATGGGTGGACTCTGCCAGCATGGCAATTGAAGATTGGACAACGTGATGGATTTGTGGGTGTGGGGGCAAGGGCCTGAACTTTCAACTGGGTGGTGAAACCCAAGGGACTTCAGATTCGGGTTTCATCCAGATGTACCAACATGGCTCTGTTAATAAATTGGAACTTTGAGGAATCCTTTGCCTCGGACTCTGATCTAATTTTAGATGCTATTTTGAACCCTGACAACATATTCAATGGATACTAAAACAAGAAATTATATTTACAACATTCCTGTTAGCATAGGATGAAATTTCAAATGGTTCCAGAACTTACTTGTTCTTTTAGGTAGTGTTTTTCAAACTCCAGCTTGCGGGAGGTCAAATACTGTCTATATTCATTAAATTCCTTCAAGGTGCACACAACCTAAATAACAAAAGGTGAGAAAATAGCAACTTGTATTGAGAAGCTTATCAAGCTAGTTTAATGCTTATCATTGCAGGACTATCAGAAATACAAAAGGTACACCCACGTTACACCTATACTCTGCCAGCTGCATTGGTTGCCCATCGGTCTCCGGGTACAATTCAAGGTGTTGATCACCATCTTTAAAGCCCTACATGGCCTAGGACCAGGTTACCTTCGGGACTGCATTCTGCCTCACACTTCCCTCCGACTGGTTAGGGCCCACAGAGTGGGCCTCCTCCAGGTCCCGTCAGCCAAACAATGCCGGCTGGCGGGCCCTAGGGGGAGGGCCTTCTCTGTGGGGGGGCCCGCGCTCTGGAACCAACTTCCCCCAGAGACCCGAACCATCCCCACCCTGCTGGCCTTCCGAAAAGCTGTCAAGACATGGCTCTTCCTGCAGGCGGAGTGAAATAGATCAATCCCCCATTTATTTATTTATTTATTTATTACGGTTTTCTTATATGCCGCCCAACTCCCGAAGGACTCAGGGCGGTTGAATGTTGGTTTGTTTTAATCCATTATTATCGTCTTTTAATTGTTCTTGTAATATGTTGTATGCTGTATTTTTTAAATTTTTGTATATTTTTATTGTTGTTTTTAAATTACTGCTTATTATTGATGTTCTCCTAAAACTGATGTACGCCGCCCTGAGTCCCTTGGGAGTAGGGCGGCATAGAAGAACAAATAATAAATAAATAAATAAATAAATATTGTTATTGTTATTGTTATTAATAATAATATTATTAGTAATATTAGTAATATTAATGTTAATTAAATTAATTTAACATTAACATTAACATTAACATTAACATTAACATTAACATTAACATTAACATTAACATTAACATTAATAATAACAATAATAACAATAACAATAATATTGAGCCATAATATTGGCTCAATTTTGATCATAAGTCAAGGAGTTAGGTTTAACTGGAATTGAAGCAATCTAATTGTGAATAGGATCATATTCTGGAATCTGGCTTTCCCATTGACTTTGCTTATTAGAAGGCTGAAAAAGGTGGATCGTATGATCCTCAGAACACTGCAACCATCATAAATATAAGTGAGTTGCCAAGCATCCGAATCATATTCTGGAATCAGAATATGTTAATACTATATATTTACGCTGGTAGTTTAAGGCATAGCTGTGTGATAAAGTTCATGGACAGTGATACAGATGTGCTACTGTACCAATGGACTTATATTTAAAATGGACTATTCAGACATGCCAAATGTCATTTAGTATTTGCAACAATCATGATTATATGCATTATTAGGTCACAGTTTGTTAGAGATTGAGAGGTCATTAAGACTATTAAATGTTCTTTACATGAGTCCAAAACCACTGAAAGGCAATAGGATATTTTCCCCCAAGATGCTAATATAGAGAATAGAGCTTATTGTAGCTTAAGACATGAGCTCTAGTGTTGGATACGCCTTTTAAAGGCAGCAATCTTCATTTTTGTGCAAATTAACATGAATCGTTCAATGATCAAAAAATGGAAAGGGAAAATGAATTGATGCTGAAATGCAGAATGAAGAACGGTTCTTTGAAAGGTGAATTAATGTACGCCCACCCGCCTAGGTATTTGCATGGCATTCTGAGTCAAATTAAAAATATCTGAAACCAATCTGAAATATATCAATATGTCTAACATTAAAAGAAAATAACTTTGTGTAAAACATGTTATTTTCCAAAATCATTGAGGAAAACGTACCTAAAACCATAAAGTGCTCAGCACAAGCCACAACTGTGCTGGTGGCTTGTGCTGAGCATAAGTGAGATGAATAAGAGACAAGGATAAAATGCCCTAAGTATCAGCCTACGTATTGTTTTCAATCTGTAAGCCAGGAATATCTGTTGAGTATGTCAGAATTGGGGAAAAACAGACTTGGGTGTGTTAGTATGTTTTCTGCATCTGTTTGCAGGATTGCAAGATTGCAGGATTGCAAGGACCTTGTGTAGGAAACCTACAAAAGGTCCAGTTTGGGACTCTCTTAGAATTTTCTGAGAGTTAGAAGATAAAGAAAATGTGGAATCTCTTAAAAATTTACCCCTAAGAATAAAAGAGGTCCTTGAGTCTTGACAAGGAAAGTCTATTTTCAAAAAAAAAATGTTGACATTGAAGGCATGCACGGATAGCAGCTCCAAGTTCACAGTTTGTATTTAACATCACAAATAGACTTCGGAATAAGACTAACTGTGATATTTACCACTGTTTAGTTCAGGGTCTATTTTTTCTTCTACCATGTTACTGATTGTTGCTTTAGTAACTTTAATAAAAGAGAGAACGGGCACAAACTTACTTTGTTTTTCTCAGTGATCATGCCAGTCTTTTTCAGTCTCCGCAGATTGTCTTTACGCTTGTAGTAAGCACGCAAGTGGGGGTCATGAAGACTTTTGTATTTGGGGGCCATGATCTTACAGTATGGGTCACTCAGATCAAAAGTAGCTGATGGCTGATAAAGCTGAAAGAAACACAAAAGACTGATGAGAATAAAGAAAGATGGCATCCCATATAACAGTGATGGCAAACCTTTTTTTCCTCGGGTGCCGAAATAGTGCGCACAGGCGCTATCACACGCTCGTGCGTGCCCACACCCATAATTCAAAGCCCCCCACTTGCCCCATCCCCCCGTGCATGTGTGCGTGACCCCCCCAATCCCCCATTTCCCGACTTCCAGTGGGCCCAGTAGGCCCATTTTGTGCCCTCCCCAGGTTCCAGAGGCTTTCTTGGAACTTGGGGAGGGCGAAAACGCTCCCCCCCGCCACCCCAGAGGACCGCCGGAGGCCAAAATCGTCCTCCCAGAGCCTCCATGCGAGCCAAAAATCAGCTGCCGTGCACGCACATGCGCGCTGGAGCTGAGCTAGGGCAACGGCTCGCGTGCCGGCAGATATGGCTTCGCGTGCCACCTGTGGCACCCGTGCCATAGGTTCGCCATCACTGCCATATAACTTATTGGGACACACACACCCGGGGGGAAAAACACCATGTTTGATCTATCAATTACTTCAGAGGACTTATACAAAGAAATATTAGGTAATGTTATGCTAGGAAGGAGCCTATGGAAAAAAAGTACGTATACAAGCGTGTCAAAGAGCCCCTCTTTGTGGGAGATGCGTAGTTTAGAAAGATGATAGATGATAGATAGATAGATAGATAGATAGATAGATAGATAGATAGATAGATAGATAGATAGATAGATAGATAGATAGATAGATAGGATAGATTAGATAGATATCCCGTTTCCCCAAAAATAAGACCTAGCCTGATTTTAGTGTGTACCTAATATAAGCCCTACCCCAAAAATAAGCCCTAGTTAAGGTCATCATCAATGGGGTGGGTGTGGACAGCACCAGAGGCAGTGAGAGCATGGGGGGCGATGGTGTCCAGCAGCAGTCACAGTCTGCACAGCGCAGGTGAGTTGATTACCTGTCCAAGCAGAAGGCGGATGCAAAGGCGGGGGAAGAGGCATGCAATCTGGATGCACCGCACAGGATGCAGGAAATTTGAGAGTTGATGGGCTAGAGCAGGCAGGCGGCCGCAAGAGGCTTGTCTTCGTGTGGCGGCACCCGCAGCAGACGAGACAGAGGCACAGGAGGGAAGGCAGGTGATCCCGACGCACCACGAGGGCAAGCCAAGAAATGCGGACGAGCCTCCCACGATCACCCACCCACTCCGTCCCACCATCTCTCAGCTTGCTGGCGCCATTGCGACCACGAACAATGGGCCGTGGGCCGGCAGCCACACAGGGTCCTGCTGGATAGGGTTGCCGAAGCCGCTGCCATAAGGCAAGGGAGGTGTCAGGGCATGGATGGCCTGGCTGCGGAGCCCTGAGGTAAGTCGGTGCAGGGCACATGGGGCAGCTCCACCCCCCGCGTCACAGCAGCGGCACAGACACACTGTGTGGCCTCCTGCCCTGTTGTGGCTGTGAGCAAGCAGAAGAAGTGGGGCTCCCATACAGGGGGAAAAAATAAGACATCCCACGAAAAGAGAGAGAGAATTCCCACACTGGTTTTTACTGAGAAAAGTAGCTTCAAGAGAGAGGAAAGTGCCAGGAAACAGATGAATGAAGGGTTCTTTCCCACTTTTACTTCTGAATTTCTTTCTCAGGATAGTTTCAGTTATTTTAAAATAACACTAGGATACTTCTACAAGTTTTCATGCAACATGCCCCATAAAAATGGTTTCTTGTTGCATGCTTTTGTATTTTGTGTCCACAACATTTTATGGAAAGCAGAACTGAGATAGTCTCTCTTCACCTTTTCACCCAAGTTTGTTCTGTAAAACATGGTATTGGAGCCAGGCAGAAGTGGGATCTTGGTGAAAAGTGGCATGTCCAGAATTTGATTGGGTCCCACAACTGGCATCTGTTTCCCAGGACCCAACTAGAAAAGAAAAAAAGCATAGAGGAAGCATGTTATTCATTATCTGTTTTGCATAACTCAGCAGTAATTTGCTTCAGTATTTTAAGATCTCCAAGAATATGCACAAAGCTTTGGTCTTGCTTTGATTTGGTCTCCCCTTCCAAGCCAGGGCTAGTTTATTTTTTTATTTATTTTTTTATTTATTTTTGTCAAGTACATGTTGGTAATATACATAGATATAACATTGTTTATATACATAAGATGGGTACTGATAAGCGGGAACATTAGGACAGGGACGGTAGGCACGCTGGCGCACTTATGTACTCCCCTTACTGACCTCTTAGGAATCGGGTGAGGTCAACAGTGGACAGTCTAAGGGTAAAGTTTTGGGGGTTTGGTGACGAAACCACAGAGTCAGGTAGTGAGTTCCAGGCATTTACCACTCTGTTGCTAAAGTCATATTTTCTACAGTCAAGTTTGGAGCGGTTCACTTATAGCACTTAGACTTATATACCGCTTCATAGTGCTTTACAGCCCTCTCTAAGCGGTTTACAGAGTTCAGCATATTGCCCCCAACAATCTGGGTCCTCATTTTACCGACCTCAGAAGGATGGAAGGCTGAGTCAACCTTGAGCCGGTGAGATTTGAACAGCTGAAGTGCTGAACTAGTTGCAGTGCTGCTTTTAACCACTGCACCACCTCGGCTCCCTTTGAGCCTTCACTTTGGCTTCACTTTGAGTTTGTATCTGTTATGTGCTCGTGTATTGTTGTGGTTGAAGCTGAAGTAGTCATTGACAGGAAGGACGTTGTAGCAGATAATTTTATGAGTTATGCTTAGGTCGTGCCGAAGGCGACGTAGTTCTAAGCTTTCTAAGCCCAGGAGTTCAAGTCTGGTTGCGTATGGTATTCTGTTGCGAGTAGAGGAGTGGAGGACTCTTCTTGTAAAGTATCTCTGGACACTTTCTAATGTATTTATGTCCGATATGCGGTGTGGGTTCCAGACAGATGAGCTGTATTCGAGGATTGGTCTGGCGAATGTTTTGTATGCTCTGGTTAGTAGTGTGATATTACCGAAGAAGAAGCTATGTAAGATTAGGTTAACAACTCTTGTTTGTATGAGTTTGTTTATCAAATTTATTTGCCACCATCTTATGGTTCAGGTGACTCTGAGCAGCTTACACCAAAATAAAACTCACAAGCATTCAATAATTATATGTCATGCAGCTTGCATAACAATGATGTTACATGTGTCATATTAGGGGCCCTCAAAACTGTCTGCACCAATGCATTCTGGATCAATTGTACCTTCCAAATACTCTTCAAAGGTAGCAGAACAGAATAACAGAGTTGGAAGGGACTTTGGAGGTCTTCTACTCCAACCCCCTACTTAGGCAGGAAACCCTACACCACTTCAGACAAATGGTTATCCAATATCTTCTTTAAAACTTCCAGTATTTGGAACATTCACAACTTCTGGAGGAAAGCTGTTCCACTGATTAATTGTTCTAACTGTCAGGAAATTTCTCCTTAGTTCTAAGTTGCTTCTCTCCTTGTTTAGTTTCCACCTATTGCTTCTTGTCCTGCCCTCAGGTGCTTTGGAGAATAGCTTGACTCCTTCTTCTTTGTGGCAGCCCCTGAGATATTGGAACACTGCTATCATGTCACCCCAGTCCTTCTTTTCATTAAACTAGACATACCCGGTTCCTGCAGCTGTTCTTCATATGTTTTAGCCTCCAGTCCCCTAATCATCTTTGTTGCTCTTCTCTGCACTCTTTCTAGAGTCTCCACATCTTAGCAGTAGAATGCATTGCAATAATCCAAGTATGAGATGTCCAAGGCTAAGCGCAGAGCCTCACAATCGAGTGCAATTGGCGCACCACACAAAGTTGTGTGGAGGGTCTCCTATCCATGACTGTCATGAGTCTAGGAGAACCCACAAGTTGCACACTGGGTCTATCTGGGGTAGTGCGACCCCATCCAGAACTAAAGGTGATATGCCTCCGGATTCCGAGGCTCTGCATACCTACAGCCACTTTATCTCACCAGGGTTTAGTTGAAGCCTGTTGTCCCCCATTCAGGCCCCCACAGCCTCCAGGATCCGCAAAATTTTCAGAACGCAACTGTATTTACTACTCTCTTTTTTTTTTCATTTCATTCATCTTTTCTCCAAGAAGCTCAGACAGCATCCAATTTTTCCTTGTCACAGATTACTTGGCTATTGGGATTTTATAAATTTTGATTATTTTTAACACATTTCTTAACAGGCCCTATTAGTCTGGAGTGGGGGGGAATCTTTATTTCTTAGTCCCAAGTAAATCCTACCATATTTATGCCTTTTACATGAATAAATATTTCAAGGGAATTTACAGACACTTGCTTGGCTTCTGCCAGACACCAAGTCTCACCTAATTTTTTAACATTTTTAATTGTTTTAATTAAAATAAACATAAAATCTAATATGCCTCAATATACCTCTCAATTTTAGAAACAAAGTATACAACATAAATATCAGAAAGACTGCATTAAACCAGAAGATGGAATAATAGTCTATATGGCTAGATTCAATGTATTAAAGGATTGAGCTTGTTCTATATTGGCATTTTATTTATTTATTCCATTTCTACAGCTTCTGATATTTTACTATTTATCTTTAATTTCTTCAAACATTACTTATTTACTTACTACTTCGTATATTTTTGATCATATTAGCAATGCTATATTTTAGTTGTACTTCATCATAATTGTTATAATCTACCAATAAAATATTTAAATGTAAAAAACCAGATCACCTCTCCTTCCTCGCGTAGGCTTAATATTCCTATAAACTAAAAGTTGTATATGGCCATATCACTGATGTATCTTTAAGTGAATGGTTACATGTTAAATAGTAACCATTCACTTAAAGGCAAGTCAGTGATGTGGCAGGCATTTTGTGACAGCACCCATTACACACACACACACACAATCTCAAAAGGGGTCATCAACCCTAAAGTTTTGGGTTTGAGTCTTTAGCTGAAGCAGCCAAAAGATGTTTCTATTAAACATGCGCAGATCATCCGCAGACATGGGAGATCATCCGCAGACATGGGGTGTGTTTCCACCAGTACACTGATGACACCCAGCTGTACATCACCACCCCGTCTGACTTCAGGGAGGCAGTTGATGTAATGTGCCGGTGCCTGGACGACATTAGGATCTGGATGGGGAGGAACAGACTCAGACTTAATCCCGACAAGACTGAGTGGCTTTGGATACTGCCTCCTAAGGACTATGTCAACTGTCCCTCCTTGGTCTTCGAGGGAGCAAAACTGACTCCCTCGGATCAGGTCCGCAACTTGGGGGTCCTCCTAGATCCACAGCTAAAATTGGATCACCATCTTTCTGCTGTGGCTAGGGGGGCCTTTGCACAGGTTCGCCTGGTGCACCAGTTGCGGCCATACTTGGAGAAGGAGGCTCTACTCACGGTCACGCATGCCCTTGTCACCTCGCGCTTAGACTACTGCAACGCGCTCTACATGGGGCTACCCTTGAAGAGTATCCGGAGACTTCAGCTGGTGCAAAATGCGGCTGCGCGTGCTGTGGTGGGTGTGCCAAGGTACACCCACGTGACACCTATACTCCGCCAGCTGCATTGGTTGCCCATCGGTCTCCGGGTCCAATTCAAGGTGTTGATCACCATCTTTAAAGCCCTTCATGGCTTAGGACCAGGTTATCTCCGGGACCGCATTCTGCCTCATACTTCCCTTCGACCGGTTAGGGCCCACAGAGTTGGCCTCCTCCAGGTCCCGTCGGCCAAGCAATGCCGGCTGGCGGGCCCTAGGGGGAGAGCCTTCTCTGTGGCAGGCCCCGCGCTCTGGAACCAACTTCCCCCAGAGACCCGAACTATCCCCACTCTGCTGGCCTTCCGAAAAGCTGTCAAGACATGGCTTTTCCTGCAGGCTGGGGGTAGAGCCTAAACCACTCAAGCTCACCCCAAGTATGTATGGTTACTGAATGGGTATTGGATAATTTTAAATATTGTGTTTTTTAATTTTTATATATCGTTTTAATGTGTTATTTATAAATTGGTGTCCTGTATTTTTTTTCTGTTGTACGCCGCCCTGAGTCCTTCGGGAGTTGGGCGGCATATAAGAACACCATAATAAATAAATAAATAATAAAACACGTGTTATTTATTTTTTCTTCTTAGTGCAGTTTCTTAATCTTGGCAATTTTAAGACATTTGGCTCTCAACTTCCTCATTTCCCTGGCTGTATCCTGGCTGGGGAATTTTGTGTGTTGAAGTCCATACATCTTATAAGTTTCTGAAGTTGAAAAGTACTGGTCTGGGCTACTTACCAAAAGGAGAACTAAGCTAGTAAATGGAATAAGCCCTACATAAGTTTATACAGAGAGCCAATCTGGCGTAGTGGTTAAGGCATCAGGCTAAAAATCAGGAGTTCATGAGTTCTAGTCCCATCTTAGGCATGAAGCCAATTGGGTGACTTTGGTCCCGTCATCCCTAGGAAGCATCCCCATATCTTGAAAGTTGCCAAGGTTGAGAAACACAGTCCCACTGCAATGAAGAGGGAGAGTTGGTTCAACTGCAGTTTTTCCTCCCTCACTTACTTCTATTACATCCTCTTCAGGTTCCATGGCTTCAAGTGCTGTCCGGGCACTTTCTGTTAAGTAATGTCCCATGGCTGCCTTCAGGACCCCTGGGTTGGGGTACGTCATCTTGATGGTTCACAGTGAGCTGCTGCCCTTGGAGGACATCGCTTCCAACTGCCACCTCTTAGCAACCCTTCTAGAACATTCCTAGACGTTGTTAGCAACAAAGGTTCTACTAGTTTGGTCCTAGTTGCTACCCTCACATTCTCTGTGGAGCTTTCAACGTCTCACAGGAAGGAATCTGATGCTGGAATCCCATTCTGTCAGGTGATCTTATGCTGCATAACATGGAAGCAAAACTGTTGTGTGGATACAGTAATCATTATACAGTGCAGCTACTAGATCAGTGGTTCCCAACCTTTTTGTGATCGAGTACCACTTGGCGGTCCCGTACAGTCGCCGCGTACCACCTGGTTCCAGAGAAACTAAATTCGATCAGATATCACTTTATTTCCATAATTGTACCGTTCCTTTTTTGGCCCCGCGCATCCAGCAACTGGATTCTCGGGCCGCTGGGACCAGATGGGTGGCGTGTGGCAACAGTTGTGTTAGGCAGTAAACATTTTTGTGAAGTAAAAAATAACTAACTAAAAATCGTTCATGACCCCAAAAGTGTTCGCGTACCACCTGGAAGGCCCTCGCGTACCACTAGTGGTACACGTACCACAGGTTGGGAACCACTGTACTAGATGGTACAAGATACAGAGATCAGGATGAGTCAGGTATTTCTCAGGTTTATTATTATTGTCAGTAATGAGCCCCTTTGTTATCTTGGATTGTCTCGTGAACTTATGATGCCGGATGTAGGGACAAATTACCGGGAATAAAATCTCCAATCTTCGCTTAGAACAGAACAGAATAGAATAACAGTTGGAAGGGACCTTGGAGGTCTTCTAGTCCAACCCCCTGCTTAGGCAGGAAACCCTACACCACTTCAGACAAATGGTTATCCAACATCTTCTTAAAAACTTCCAGTGTTGGAGCATTCACAACTTCTGGAGGCAAGTTGTTTCATTGATTAATTGTTCTAATTGTCAGGAAATTTCTCCTTAGTTCTAAGTTGCTTCTCTCCTTGATTAGAAGCACCCATTGCTTCTTGTCCTACCCTCAGGTGCTTTGGAGAATAGTTTGACTCCCTCTTCTTTGTGGCAACCCCTGGGATATTGGAACACTGCTATCATGTCACCCCTGATACTTCTTTTCATTAAACTAGACATACCCAGTTCCTGCAGCCGTTCTTCATGTTTTAGCCTCCAGTCCTCTAATCATCTTTGTTGCTCTTCTCTGCACTCTTTCTAGAGACTCCACATCTTTTTCACATTGTGGTGACCAAAATTGGATGCAGTATTCCATGTGTGGCCTTACCAAGGCATCATAAAGTGGTATTAACACTTCACGTGATCTTGATTCTATCCCTCTGTTTATGCAGCCTAGAACTGCATAAATGTGTTGGCATTTTTGGCAGCTTCTGCACACTTTAAATGGTTGTCCACTAGGACTCCAAGATCCCTCTCACAGTCACTACTGTTGAGCGAGGTACCACATATACTGTACCTGTGCATTTTCTTTTTCTTGCCTAAATGTAGAACCTTACTTTTTTCACCATTGAATTTCATTTTGTTAGATAGCGCCCAATGTTCAAGTCTGTCGAGATCCTTCTGATTCACCTGAATCACTTGATTCTTTCCTGCCAGAGGCAACTATTTCTATCCTGATTTCAAGCACCCATGGCACTTAAATAGCTTCTCCTATGTTCTGCATAAGGAAGTGTGCTGAATGAAATAAAAAGCCTTTTCAGTTCTACAACATCCTCCTTCCTCACTACAGTTATAGGAAGAATCTTGTGTCCAACTTTGTGATGAAGACATATTCAAAACTGAATTTTATTTATATATGAATTTTAACCTTTCAAAATTTTCAGTGTGTTATACTTTGCCTACGTTTTCACTGATTCATCAACCATAAACTAACATGTATTTCCTGTTTGGCCAGCACGTTCAATGTAACCTGCTATCTATAATAAAGCTAGGATCTGTTTCCTGGTGCAATCATTTATTCACACTTATTTGAAACAACTCTTCTTTGCTCATTCAGTCCATTTTGGATTTATATTTTAGGAGACTGTTACAATCCAAGTGGATTTCTTCACCATCAAGAATAATTTGCTGTTATATGGAGTACTTGGAGTACCTTGGAGTACTCATATCTAATGACCTAAGCGCCAGAGCCTATTGTAACAACATTGCAAAAAAGGCACTAAGAGTTGTTAACCTAATCTTGCGTAGCTTCTTCTCTGGCAATATTACACTGCTAACCAGAGCATTCAAAACATTTGCCAGACCAATCCACAATCCACTGTCTGGAACCCGCACTGCATATCGGACATTAATACAATTGAGAGAGTCCAGAAATATTTCACAAGAAGAGTCCTCCACTCCACTGCTCGCAACAGAATACCTTATTCAACCAGACTTGAAATTTTGGGCTTAGATAATTTAGAGCTACGTCGCCTTCGATCTGATCTAAATGTAGTTCATAAAATCATCTTCCGCAATATCCTACCTGTCAATGAATACTTCAGCTTCAACCGCAACAACACACAAGCACACAATAGATTCAAACTCAATGTAAACCGCTCGAAACTCGACTGCAGAAAATACGACTTCAGCAACAGAGTGATCAATGCCTGGAATGCACTACCTGACTCTGTGGTTTCTTCCCCAAACCCCAAAAACTTTAACCTTAGACTGTCTACAGTCGACCTCACCCCATTCCTAAGAGGTCAGTAAGGGGCGTGCATAAGCGCACCATCGTGCCTACCGTCCCTGTCCTACTGTCCTATTGTCCAAATTTACCTATACCTACTTTGCTTTTGTTTATGTTTATACCATACCTGTTATCTTGTATACGTTTTGACAAATAAAATAAATAAATAATAAATAAATAAATATATGAGGACTTTTTGCTTGAAACTACACATAGTAGCAGCTTTGTGTTAAAGCATGAGATAGGATGTGTGCATACATCCATGATGAAATAGATGGACTTCACAGTCAGACACACAGTGTGAGGAGATGGGACGCTGTGATGAATCTTTAGCTAATTCAACACTTCATCTCAAGTTTACATATCTTCACGGACAAGGTTAACAACTTTTGATTTTTTAAAATTTTATTTTGGGTGACAGCTGTAAATCCAGATGCATAAGAGACCTAGAAAAAAATGCATGTTATTAGAAGGAAATCTTACCTTTAGATCAGGGGTGAAATTCAAAAAATTTTCCCTACTGGTTCTGTGGGCGTGGCTTGGTAGGCGTGGCAGGGGAAGGATACTGCAAAACCTCCATTTCCACCCCACTCCAGGGGAAGGATACTGCAAAATCTCCATTCCAGAGGTGGGTTCCTCCCGGTTCCCACCAGTTCTATACAACTGGTAGTAAACCGGTGGTGATGTCATGGAACCGGTTCTGTTGGTGCCGGTCCATGGATGGCGGCATCTTTTTTTTGGAATATTTTTGGGGGGGATTTGAATTCTTTGCTGGTATTTTCTTCTGCGCATGCGCAGAAGCAGAGTTTCTGGCATTGTGCATGCACCACCATCTTGTTTTTGGCTTTTTATTATTTTTTTGCTATTTTTTGCTTGTTTTTTGGCACTGTGCATGCACGGCGGTGCGGCAGCGCAGTGTACAATGCGCGCACAGCCACATGGTACGGGAGGAGGCAAACCGGCGGCGAGGTAAGTTAGAACCCACCCCTGCTCCATTCCCACCCCACTCCAGGGGGAAGGATATTGCAAAATCTCCATTCTCACCCCACTCTGGGGCCAGCCAGAGGTGGTATTTGCCGGTTCTCCAAACTACTCAAAATTTCCGCTACTGGTTCTCTAGAACCTGTCAAAACCTGCTGAATTTCACCCCTGCTTTAGATTATAATGGAATATGAGGAATACTGCCCAGCCACTAAGCAAACTGCTTCTGAATATGAAGGCCTCACTTTTGGCCAAGCCCCTTTTAAACTTACATCTTCATATTTTTGCATACAAAGTGAATTAATTTCTGCCATAGCTTCACCTTCCCACCAGTCCAGTTGGAAAAAGAAGTCAGGCAGTTCAGCTTTTACAAACACATTTTCCTGCATCTTGTACCCACCTTAACCATGTAGGGAGGGCGATGTGCAGGCAGGGAAGCAAGTTTCATGCTGGAGAATAGTTGTAGAAGTAATAGCCTCCATATGCCAAGATTCCAAACCACAGCATTGCTCCAAAAAATTGTATCACCGATTTGTCCAACCACAGTAAATTGGCTTTAAGGGAAGAGAAAAATTATTTATTCTTTATCATATCAAAGGAAATACAAGAGGCCACATCTCTGCTTTCTAGTGAAACTTGGGAAACCACCGAGAATGAAGAGGGAGACAGAGCCAGATAAGGAGGAAAGAAGAAAAGGAGATACATTTATTGCATACATATATGGTAAGATAGGCGATCAATAAATTGGATCTATAAATAAAATAAATATGGGCAAATATTGACAGGAGTCCTCAACTTATGACCAAAATTGAGATGGGAATGTCAGTTGTAAGTTAGTGTGGTCATAAGTTGAGACATCATGTGACTGTACCTGATTTTATAACCATTTGTATGACAGTCATAAGGCGAATTCAGCTTCCCCAATGGATGTTTTTTAAAAGGTTGCTTGAAGTTTTTAAAATGCGAGTTGCTTGTCCAGCCTTGGAATTATGATCATGTGACTGTGGGATAATGCAATGGTTGTAAGTACAGGTTATAAAGCACTTTTTCTGAGGCTGTCGTAACTTTGAACTGTTGCTAAACAAGCATCAGTTGAGCACTACTGGTATACAGTAATGTCTCAATTCACATTGTCAGCCTTTCCCAATTAACTGGGTGTGTCTGGACTACAATTTCCAGATTTCCACATCAGGAAGGAATTCCAGGAGTTGCTCTGATCAGCACTGCCTGCCAGACTAGGAAAGTCTGCTGCATATAACAAGTGATTTTGAAGGATAAATGATGAGGAGAAAAGAGTTTCCAAATTCTCTGTGAATTTGGCATCGTTTTGTCAAAAAGCTCCAATCTCTGTGCATCTGCACAATACTCAGCTGCCAGGATCCACTTCTGGAAATATCGATCTGGCTTAGGGGGAAGTGTTGGAGGGGAGGGAAGACCACCAGGTCAAAAATATCAAGATGCGGGATGCATCTTTGTGATGAAAGCTCTTCCCTTTTATAATGTGGTCATGTCCAAGCAAAAAAGGGGGGGCTTCCATCCCATTGTTGTGTTTGCTCTGTCTATTTGACTGGCTAGTAAATGCTCTACAGGGGTCTCCAGCCTTGATAACTTTAAGACTTGTGGACTTCAACTCCCAGAGTTCCTCAGTCAGCTTTGCTGAGGAACTCTGGGAGTTGAAGTCCACAAGTCTTAAAGTTGCCAAGGTTGGAGACCCCTGCTCTAAAAAACATTGTTGGTGAATCTTCTTTCAATGATAGACTGACCTGGCATTGCAAAGGGCAGCATAAGGAGCCCAAACTTGTTTAACAGGGGCACCAGGTAAGGACACTGGACCCATTGCAACAGATAATTAAAATAATCACTCTCTCGGTAGATATAACATTTCCTCCCTCACACACAGCCGCCCTAGTGTGGCAGTGTGATTAAACATGGGAGTAAGAGTGAGGAAACCCTCAATGGGTGTCTCTGACTGAACTCGTTATTATTGTGTGAAAGCAGCTGGGTTTCCTGGTAGCAGTAGCTTCCTGCAAGGGTTGATGTAAGCCCATGATGGCAAAACTATGCGAGCCATTGTCCTAGCTCAGCTACAGCATGCATGTGTGCGCCAGCCAGCTGATTTTTGGCTGGTGCCGCCCATGCCAACCCTCCCCTCCCAGGAGTCTCCACACAGCGCATTTTGGATGCCAAAGAAGTACAGGGCTCGCGCGGCGGCCTCCAGAGGGCCTCCAGGGGGGCGGGGAGGCTGTTTTTGCCCTCCCCAGGCTCCAGGAAAGCCCCTGGAGCCTGGGGAGGGCGAAAAACGGGCCTACCAGAAGTCTGGAAATGGGCTGTTTCCGGCCTCCGGAGGCTTCAGGAAGGCCTGCTAGGCCCAAAATGGGACACGGTGTGTGTGTGTGTGTGCGCACATGCGTGGTGGAGTGCTGGGTTGTGCGCGCATGCGCAGGGGGTGGGGCAGTACAGGGGACACACATGCATGTGCAGGGGGTCAGGGGACAGGATTGAATTACGGGTGCTGGCACACGCGTGCTATCGCACGCGCCTGCGCACTTTCAGCACTGAGGAAAAAAAGGTTCACCATAACTGATGCAAGTCCTATAAAGTCCCTGTGAATGGAATATGGTCAGCATGAAGAGGGCCTCTGAACCTATGCATAATGCCCCAAGGTGTTTTTTCAAGAGGCAACTGGACTTTCTGGTTTTTCTTTGAAGACGTTTCACTTCTCATCCAAGAAGCTTCTTCAGCTCTGACTGGATTCCCTTCCAATCCTTCCATTCCCCACCATCCAGTCAGAGCTGAAGAAGCTTCTTGGATGAGAAGCGAAACGTCTTCAAAGAAAAACCAGAAAGTCCAATTGCCTCTTGAAAAAACACCTTCGGGACAACCATGACCTGGGTGGCTGAGAATCTCCATAGACATATGCATAATGCCCTTTCCTCAGTACCAGGTAACCCGACGACGACCCTCTCTTTGCCTAACCATCTTTGCACACCCCCTCACCCAATGCCCCGTCCTTGACGCGCTTGAGCTCCAGGGCACCGTCGCGTCGCCCCGGTGCGAAGACGGCCGTGTGCACCTCCATGGATCCGGCACCTTGGGACTGGAAGATCTCGCGGAGCAATTTCTCGAGTTGCAGGCGAGCCGGCTTTTCTTCGTCGGGTCGCGGCTGCACGATCACCCCCACCAGGGCAGCTGGGGAGTCCCGGCTTTGATCCCGCACGCCCTGCAACACCTCTCGCAACCGATCGGGCCGCTCCCGCAGCGACGACGGCCGGCACAGGAAGAAGATCAGCTGGCCCGACGGCGTGGAGGGCAGGGAACGGGGCGCGGGGAGCGGCCGCGTAGCAACGGGGGCGCAAGGGTCAGCGGAGCCACCCGGGCTGCCGGGGGCGGCGGCGGCGCCCGTCGCGGGCAGCACGTGGTGCGCGAAGGAGCTGAGCACGGTCTGGCCCCCGTCGGAGCCCCACGACTCGCCGGCCAGCAGCACCACCTGCGTGCGCTGCACCACCGTCCCGTCCTCGCACGGTTCGGGTTTGCTCTCCTCAGCCACGCCGCGACCGCCGGTCCGCCGCCCGCCACCCGAGCTCCCGCCCCGCTGCTCTTTGCGCTCCATCCCGCCCGGGTCCGTCCAGCCGCTCGCCGCGCCGGCGTCGCTCCCCGCGCGCCTCTCCTGCGTCTTGCGCGGGTGTCACAATCGTCCGCCGGACCCATCTGGGCGTAAGGAGCAGCTTGGAGTCCCGGCCTGTGATCCCGCGTCTTTCCTGGGGGGTGGGGTGGGGTGCGTGGGGGGGACTGAACGAGCTGCCTTTCGTGTCCAGAGAGGCCCCGACGCGAGCGCGCTTCCTTTCTGGGCGCTTTGCTGGAAGGAAGGTCGGTCTTCCCCTTCGTTCTCCGGTTCCACCACCCGCAAGCCATGCGCTAGCTAGATGCTGCCTCTGGCCACGATCCTACTACACCACAGGTCTTCAAACTTGGCAACTTTAAGATTTGTGGACTTCAACTCCCAGAATTCTCCAGCCAGCTATGCTGGCTGGAGAATTCTGGGAGTTGAAGTCCACAAATCTTAAAGTTGCCAAGTTTGGGGACCCCTGTACTACACCTTCTTTTTCATCACTAATGTATGTAGATGTAGATCAGGGGTCCCCAAACTTGGCAACTTTAAGACTTGTGGACTTCAACTCCCAGAATTCTCCAGCCAGCATAGCTTGCTGGAGAATTCTGGGAGTTGAAGTCCACAAGTCTTAAAGTTGCCAAGTTTGAAGACCTCTGATGTAGATAGAAGAAGCAATAGGGGCTTCCTTGGGTCCATAGAACTCCGTTTGAATGAACTGCTTTGCGTGCATTTCTTGGCAAATTCAACCAATTTCCTTTTCCTTGTCCCCCGTAGCATACTAACCTATTTAGTTGGTTGAAAACCCTGCTATATTCGGTGGGATCATTTGTCCTCCATATAATACACCCTAAATCCACAATTTTATGGATCGGAGATGTCCAAATTCTACTGACTGCATGACATCAAATTCAATCTTAAATGCATTGCTGCATAGGAATAAGGACGAGCAAATTCAACTCAGTCCCAGCCGTTGTAGGATAGATTATTATTGATGATGTTAGCTAGATCTGGATCACTTCTGAAATCTTGCCAGGAAAACTGCAGGGACTAGTCCAGGCAGTCATCAGGAGTTAACATTCACTTGACATATAAAAAAAGAATAACATCTATCACAGGGGTCTCCAACCTTGGCAACTTTAAGACTTGTGGACTTCAACTCCCAGAATTCCC
Source organism: Diadophis punctatus similis (assembly GCA_023053685.1). Lineage (NCBI taxonomy): Eukaryota > Metazoa > Chordata > Lepidosauria > Squamata > Dipsadidae > Diadophis > Diadophis punctatus. The sequence goes on from JALIGW010000001.1 coordinate 24,273,998, forward strand.
CAGCCAGCTTTGCTGGCTGAGGAATTCTGGGAGTTGCAGTCCACAAGTCTTAAAGTTGCCAAGGTTGGAGACCCCTGATTTTCTAGAGGGCATTAGGTTCCTTAGTCTTTTAATGTGATATACCTATGAAAATGAGAATAAAATTAAAGGTCCTCCAATTACAGTCTAGAAGGCCAACTGTTTGTTTGCCAGATACTTGCTAATTTATTTAGCAATAACCTAACTATATCATCAGGAGAACCCTACTAAACAACATTTAGGAGGTGCTTGGTGATCATGCTCTGCCAAAATAGTCTTATCTGCCGTGCTGGGAACTGGGAAGTCTTGAGTTCAAAAGCAGCTAGTGACTGATTAATCTTCTTAATTAAAAAAGTCTAAAATATTTTTTGGCTGGCTGCGATCTATCATTTGAGGATTAGATTATTGTGCTGGTGACTTACTCTAGAACAGTGGTTCTCAACCTTCCATATGCTGCAACCCGCGACCTGCCCCCGCGCCCCCACCCCGCCACCGCGCACGCCGCCGCGACCCCTGCCCCGCCACCACCATTTGGGTTCTTTTACCCTCTGCGCATGCGCAAAGCGTTCTGCGCATGTACTGAGGGTAAAAGAACCCAAATGGTGGCGTCCGGGTGAAGTCTCCCAACCCCTGTGAAAGGGTCGTTCGACCCCCAAAGGGGTCACGACCCCCAGGTTGAGAACTGCTGCTCTAGAAATCTAATAAATTGTTTAAACCCCCCAAAAATGACCAGATAAACTGCTTAATGTGTTCATTTTTTCCCCAAAAGAAACTTTAAATTATGTACATCTTGATGAAAGCATGGCAGATTTTATTGTGATGGTTTTATTTAAGACTTTTTAATTCCCTTGTAAAACACTCTAAGCTCCTTGAGGAGGAAAGATAGTATAGAGACAAATATGTATTACAGGTAGTCTTCAACTTATGACCACAATTGAGCCCAAAATTTATGTTGCTAAGGAAAATGCTTGTTAAGTGAGTTTTGCCCCATTTTACAACCTTTCTTGTCACATTTGTTAAGTGAATCACTGCAGTTGTTAAGTTAGTAACATGGTTGTTAAATGAATCTGGCTTCCCCATTGACTTTGCTTGCCAGAAGGTCGCAAAAGGGGATCACGTGATCCAGGGATACTGCAACTATCATAAATATGAATCAGTTGCCAAGTTTGATCACATGACCATGAGGCTGCTGCAATGGTCATAAGCTTGAAAGACGGTCACAAGTCACTTTTTTCTGTGCTGTCGTAACTTTGAATGGTCACTAAACAAAATGTTGTAAGTCAAGGACTAACTGTATTATTAGTAATAACAGAGTTAGAAGGGACCTTGGAGGTCTTCTAGTCCAACCCCCTGCTTAGGCAGGAAACCCGACACCACTTCAGACAAATGGTTATCCAACATCTTCTTGAAAACTTCCAGTGTTGGAGCATTCACAACTTCTGGAGGCAAGCTGTTCCACGGATTAATTGTTCTAACTGTCAGGAAATTTCTCCTTAGTTCTAAGTTGCTTCTCTCCTTGATTAGTTTCCACTCATTGCTTCTTGTTCTACCCTCAGGTGCTTTGGAGAATAGTTTGACTCCCTCTTCTTTGTGGCAACCCCTGAGATATTGGAACACTGCTATCATGTCTCCCCTAGTCCTTCTTTTCATTAAACTAGACATACCTAGTTCCTGATGTTGCTGTAAACTAGATTTCCTCAGATTTCCTTTACTTTTCTCCTAACTTCTGCCTCCAATTTCTTTTTCTTACTTTTGCCCTGCTTTTTTTATGTAAATGGATTATTTCCATAGGGAATAGTATTCCCCTCCAGCTGATCAGAGGAACTATCTAGGAAGGAAGGGATAATCAGATTTCCTGCCATCATTGTGCATTGGCTGCAGATATTTGTGGGAAATCTGGACATAGTTGTTCAGAGGCTGAATAACTGGCTAACCTGGCTGGTATGGACAACCTGATTGGGAGCTGCTCGTGTATTCTTATTCCTTTGCAAACATTTCTGTTCAGTGCTCGAAACTTCTGTTGCTTAGTGGCTAGTTGTTAAGTCAAGGACTAGGTGACTTGGTTGTGGTTGACATTTATGGCAACCACAAGAAAAATAGCAGAGAGTTTTCTATGTTTCTTGTGGTTGCCATAAATGTCAACCACAACCAAGTCACCTAGTCCTTGACTTAACAACTAGTCACTAAGCAACTGTTTGGAGTTGTAACCAACCTCCCTGAAGGTACTGTACTTATGACCTGGATTAAAAGTTATGATAGTCAGGGGGAGGCATAATCATATGACCGCACTTCAGGCATTCAGCAACCAACCAACATTTTGGCTTTTTGTAGTGTCCTGCAGTCACAGGCATTTACTGCTGGATTTTGGTAAAACCACATCCATAAAAACCACTGCTTCGCTTTACTACCATGGTGTTCGTTTAATGACTGCCACAAAAAAGGTCAGTCATGTGGGTATCATGATTTACGACCATCATAGGATCCTTAGGGAGTAGGGTGGCATAGAAGAACCTCCAAATAAATAAATAGGTTATGATTATGATGGGCAGGCTCCATTAGGGCACAACTCAAAGACTATCCATAATGCACAAAAGTAGTTATTTGGAATCCAAGGTGAAACCATTTTTCTGCAGAACTGAAAGTACCACTATAGATTGGTAGTGAAAATGTTTGCATTTGTCGCTATATGGGGTGAAAGCTCTCTATAGAAAACAGGTCCATTAAAGAGAAAACTAATATGAATTATCCCTTCTCGCTGACATGCTGATTTTCTATCCGCAGAGTTTTACACGGTAATGGACAAAGAGCACGCAGAATCCTTTTTCCTATGTCTAGTGTTGCCATTCACGTTTGATTTTGGTGATTGAGTCTTCAAAATGCAAAAAGAAACTGCAAGGTGACTCTCACCAGAATTCATCAGCAAGTTCGATTCTGTTTCCTTAAAGAGAGCAAAAATAGAATTTAAATCTTTACCGGTATATGAGTTTTTTAAAAAAATTGGATGTATGGATTTCTCTGCCATTCCAGGTGTTATTCTTTATAGCTTTCTTATAGTGACTGTCATTATAATTCTTTTTGATTCTTCATGTGTTCATCCTTGCATAGAATTATCAAAGGTTTGGGTCTCTTGCTTCCTCTGATCACTTGATTTTACATTTTCTTTTACTTCTTCTGGAGATCCATTTAGGCAATATCTAAAAGTTCACCCCTCTGACAAAGTGGTTCCTGACAGTAGATCTCCGTTGCAAGGCTTTGGGATCTGCTATGTTTGACTGACTTGGCTGCAGCCCATCTCAGACTTGATAGTAACAGCTAGTTCTAACTGTTGATGCTCTATCCAGAAAGAATCCATCTGGGGTCCACTAGCGAGGTAACAATTTGTCTTCAATCCCATGCTAAATAATTAACTTCGCTATTGGTGGTCTTTGGGACAGGCTAATCCAGGTTTACAAGCTGAGCTTGGGCATTGTGACATCATGTGGGGGGTTTGCCTAGAGGCCTTTCAAGGTTAGTCCAGGGCAGCTGGACAGAGACTCCATGAAAGCAGGACATGACCAAGGAGGGGCAGGCCTTGGAGCAGCTTCCTGCACCAATATGCATCCCAGGCCCCGGGGAAAAGATCTTACAGGATTTTCAGATCCTGGTGCAGAAGGTGGGGGGGAGGCCTGAGGTTCTTCTCATTGGGGAGACCCTGGAAGGCAGGGACATTCATAAGATGATGGCCTCTTTTGTGAAGGACTTGTTTTCTTCCTCCTGCCACTCAGTCCACCCTGCCGAAGCTTTGAAAGAGCCTTGTGTCACCTGCCCTTTTGGTGGCAAGCAATGCCAGCTCATCTTCTTTATGTGCCGGGCCTCCTGCATAAAGGGCAAGGAAACGGAACTGCGGAAAGTTTTGCAGCAGGTGAAGAAGTACGTCCAGAAATCCCCCTGTGCCTTAGTGGGAATCATTATGGAACCCAAGAGAGGGGAGGCCGAGGAAGCCCGTGCCCGCCTGCTTCGACTGTTGCGGGGCATCTTCCCAAAGTCTTCGCAACAGAAACGGGGCAAACAGCCGTCTGGCAAAGGAAATCAGGATCAGGCAGGGCCATTGGAATTGGAAGAAGTGGAGGTAGAAGCAGAGGTCTACGTCCCAGGTTATCCCCGGGGTAACTTGGCCATCATGAAGGCAGCCTGTCGTGCTTCGGAAGCCCTGAGCAGAGGTGGGAGACTAGACTAGACTACGAATGGGCTACTTTTTTCTCAGTGGGTGGGGTATAGGCATGCTTTTATTTTTGGTCTCCTAGGGCAGGGGTCCCCAACCCCTGGTTTGTGAACCGGAACTTGTCCGCGGCATGTCAGAAACTAGGGCGTGCAAACTAGGGAAGCCCCATCCGCGGGATGCAGGCAGCACACGAAACCACGCCCCTTCCGGTCTGTGGAAAAACCTCTCTCCATGGAACCGGTCCTTGGTGCCCAAAAGGATGGGGGCCGCTGTCCTAGTGCTTCAAGAGATGGGACAGTAAGACCGTAATGTCCCTAGAAGAGGCAGAGGAGCTTGTGTTTTTGTCTCCTCGCTTTAAATTAAGATTGTCTATCAGCAACCTAACTGATGTATTCTACTTGTTGCTGTTTTTAAAGTATGCATAATTTTCAGTGGTTAGCCACAATGTATGGATGCTGTGATCTGGGATGGTCCCGGGGACGACAGACATCCCTGGCCATAGCATAGGCAGCGGGGGGGGGGGGATCTTAACTGGCATCTCAACTGTATGAGGCCTGGCAAGAATCGTTTGCAGTTGTTTAGCTTGGAAATGCTGTTAACAGCTTTGACAGCTCTTTTGGACTGAAAGTAATGGGATAAGACATAATGCAGTTTCTTTGTTTTGTCCTAGCAAGATATGTGAATCCAGCATATGTAGCTTGTAAAATATGATTTATGCTTTCATCTTATATATGAACCAGACTGCTAAGTCTTGTTCAACAAACCCTAGTGTGATATGAACCAGGGGCGGGTTGCTCACTTACCTATACCGGTGCGCTGCGCGCGCATCTCCACATTTTGGCTACGCATGTGCTTGCTACGTGCGCACGCCCCCTCACACGATTTTGCTTCTGCGCATGCGCGGAAGCAAAATATTGCCGAAATCTCACGAGGGGACGCGCGGAAGAGAGAGAGATTTTGACGCGATTTTGCTTCTGCGCATGCGCCGAAGCAAAAAAGCCCAAAAATTCTCACAAAAAGATGGCGATGCGCGCGACGGACTGGCGGAGATGGCACCGGAGCGGCTGTGCGCAAATTGCGCAATTGGCTGCTCCCTACCGGAGCTACGCAACGGACAGTTCCGGTAGGAATCCACCACTGATATGAACCATATTTGTGTAAGTGTATGTGTGCATGCGCACGTAAAAAGTTAACTTCCTGATCCTTAGGGCTGCACAGATGAACTTGCAAACATCTTAGTGGTGTTTGTTTAAAAGTCTCCAAAATCAGAAAAGGTTTGTAAGAATTCTCAGCAGCTGTACTCTATGCTAAGCCAATGCCTCAGTTGATAGAAATAGATGCAATTTCCCTTCATTTGCAAAATGTATACATTGCCTAATTTGGGTTAATGATTTTTTAAAAAACAAAAATTGCAAAAAGGTCCAAACAACATCTGATCTCTGAGGCTATTATCAACCTTTATTGCAAACAAAATGAAAACAGCTACAATAGAAGACCTATTCAATGCAGCAAGCACAGCCTATATGGGGTTTCGTTCTTGTCTACTAATGGCAAACCTGTGACAGACATATCAAAGGTGATACCTCATGTTTTGGGTGACATGTCAGCCTACACCAACACCCAACAACAATTATTCTTTTTTGTTGGGGGAGAGTTGTCGCTCCAACTCCTGCGGCTATTGGAGGATACTGATTATCTGGATCCCTTTCAATCGGGTTTCAGGCGCGGCTACAGTACGGAGACTGCTTTGGTCGCACTGATGGATGATCTCTGGCGAGCACGGGATGGGGGTCATTCCTCCATCCTGGTGTTACTTGACCTCTCAGCGGCTTTCGATACCATCGACCATGGTATCCTTCTGCGTCGTCTTGGGGAGGTGGGAGTGGGAGGCACTGTTTTACGGTGGTTCTCCTCCTACCTCTCTGACAGGACGCAGTCGGTGTTGACAGGAGGGCAGAGGTCGGCCCCTAGGCCCCTGGTTTGCGGGGTGCCACAGGGTTCGGTCCTCTCGCCCATCCTGTTTAACATTTACATGAAACCGCTGGGTGAGATCATCCGACGACACGGGGTGAGGTATCAGCAGTATGCTGACGATACCCAGTTGTACATCTCCACCCCGTGTCAGTTCAGTGAAGCAGTTGATGTAATGTGCCGCTGCCTGGACGATGTGAGGGTCTGGATGGGAGTGAACAGACTCAGGCTCAACCCAGACAAGACTGAGTGGCTCTGGATTTTGCCTCCCAAGGATTATGTCGACTGTCCCTCCCTGGTTCTCGGGGGAGAAAAATTGACTCCCTCGGAACAGGTCCGCAATTTGGGTGTCCTCCTAGATCCACAGCTAAAATTGGAGCAACATCTTTCAGCTGTGGCTAGGGGGACCTTTGCACAGATTCGTCTTGTGCACCAATTGCGACCTTACTTGGAGAGGGAGGCTTTGCTCACAGTCACTCATGCCCTTGTCACCTCACGGCTAGACTACTGTAACGCGCTCTACATGGGGCTACCCTCAAAGAGCATCCGGAGACTCCAACTGGTACAGAATGCAGCTGCGCGAGCTGTAGTGGGTGTACCGAGATACACCCACGTAACACCTATTCTTCGCCAGCTGCATTGGCTGCCAATTAGTCTCCGGTCGCAATTTAAGGTGTTGGTCGTTACCTTTAAAGCCCTACATGGCTCAGGGCCAGGTTACCTTCGGGACCGCATCCTACCACATACCTCCCTACGACCGGTTAGGTCCCATAGAGAGGGCCTCCTCCGGGTCCCATCGGCCAAACAATGTCGGTTGGCGGGGCCACGGGGGAGGGCCTTCTCTGTGGGAGCCCCGTCCCTCTGGAACCAACTCCCACCAGAGATCCGAACTATCCCCACCCTGCTGGCCTTCCGTAAAGCCATAAAAACTTGGCTCTTCCGGCAGGCGGGGTGAATAGGAAGATCAGATTCCCCCCTTGAATGTTGTTTTTATAATTGTTTTAACTATGCCTTTTAATTTTAAATTATGATAATTGTTTTTATTTTACGCTTCTTATTCTGTTGTACGCCGCCCTGAGTCCCACGGGATTGGGCGGCCTATAAGAACGTCTATTAAATTAAATTAAATTAAATTGTTTCTCTTGTGTATGTGTATATATGTATTGCAGGGATGGGTTCTAACTTACCTCTCTGCCGATTTGCTTCCTCCCGTGCCGCGTGGGCGTGTGTGTGCTTTGCACGTGCGCGCATGCGCAGTGCCAAAAAATAAAAAAAATATCTCCCCCAAAAAGCCAAAAACAAGATGGCGATCGCATGCACAGTGCCGGAAACTCGGCTTCTGCGCATGCTCAGAAGAAAAAAAAATAAGAAAAAAATTAAAAAATTTAAATTTAAAAAATCAAAAACAATTTTAAAAAAGATGGCGGTGCCCATGGACCAGCACCGACCGAACCGGTTCTATGACATCATCGTAATGTCACCAACGGGTCGCTACCGGTTCGGGAGAATCGGTCCGAACCGGGAGGAACCCACCTCTGGTGTATTGTATGTACAGTATATGACACACCAGCAGGTTCAAGTTAGGTATTTTCTGGATTTTTAACATACTGAGCCCCAAAAGGTTCACCATCAGTGGTCTAGTCTTTTTCCTCCTGCTTTTTCAATGTGCAGTAATTGATAGGTGGCTAATATCATCAAAGCAGCTGAGATTTGTTAATGTAAGAGTCACCTTGTAGGGGATATGGGGGGCAAAATAAACAAACCAGTAAATAAGAGCTCTCCTTAATCTGGGAACCACAATTTCCATCTAAGCCAGCTTCATTCTTAGCATGTCAATTTGCATCTTTTGAAATTCAGCCTACCCCACCTCCCAGTTGGGAATTTACTCTCCTATACCCATTTCTTTAAATGTTGTCAAGTTAGAACCATCAGCTCAATTCAGTTAACCAGAGAATTCCTGTGCAGGTTTGCCGGAGGAGGTCACTAAGGATCCCCTACCCGTTGCAGGTTCTTCCTGGACTGTCATCGTCGTCAGAGGTATTTTGGGGACTTTGTGCATCATTGGCATGGCATCTGCTGCAGGATGGTACCTCTACCAACAAGGCATGATCCCACCTGAGATGATCCCTGCGGAGCTGCTTGCTTTCCTTTGAGGTGAGTGTGCATAGTTTTTGACCTTATGGTCAAGAAAAATATAAGTGTAGCTTTAATCCATTTATTTGGATTCTCTTTGTTAACCCTTTGGGTAGTCCAGACAAGAAGCAGCATAACAATGAATACTAGCTCTATCTTTATTATAATGTTACATTAACAGAACCCTGCAAGTCAAATAATATTTCTTACCTTCTTTACTTTAACCCCCTGGAAAACGAGAGAAGGCTCCTTTTGAAATGCTTCCCACATCCCTTCTGTTTCTGTGGATTCAGATACAGATATTATGCAGATACTTTTGCATAATAGTTGTCCAGTCTGTGGTTCTTTCTTCTGTCTCCCAATGTCATTCCCACATATCATTATGGTCAACTGCTGTACCCTTTTCATGCATTATATATAGTTGAGAATACAGTCATCACATTTATGAGTTTAGTAGTAGGTCTCCTGTACACAGAACATTAGCCCAAATGGTTGCTTTTTATGTTTTTGAGACTTAAGACCATGTATAATAAGGATGCAGAAAAGTGATTTGCCTTGACATTTTAGTTTTCGATAGGACAGAAGGGACTTTGGGAAGAAAGGAACATAGTGAGATTTATTTATTTATTTATTTATTTATTTATTTTATTTGTCAAACATGTATAGTAGTAATTTGTATAAACATAAGTAAAAAGTAACGATAAAAGAGGACAATAGGACAGTAGGACAGGGACGGTAGGCACGCTGGTGCGCTTATGCACGCCCCTTACAGACCTCTTAGAAACGAGGAGAGGTCGACTGTAGACAGTCTAAGGTTAAAGTTTTTGGGGTTTGGGGAAGAAACCACAGAGTCAGGTAGTGCATTCCAGGCATTGATCACTCTGTTGCTGAAGTCGTATTTTCTGCAGTCGAGTTTGGAGCGCTTTACATTTAGTTTGAATCTATTACGTGCTTGTGTATTGTTGCGGTTGAAGCTGAAGTAGTCATTAACAAGGACATTTTGGTATATGATTTTATGAACTACATTTAGATCAGATCGGAGGCGACGTAGTTGTAAATTGTCTAATCCCAGTATTTCAAGTCTGGTGGAATAAGGTATTTTGTTGTGAGCGGAGGAGTGAAGGACTCTTCTTGTGAAATATTTCTGGACTCTCTCGATTGTATTTATGTCTGATATGCAGTGCGGGTTCCAGACAGGTGAGCTGTATTCCAGAATTGGTCTAACAAATGTTTTGTATGCTCTGGTTAGTAATGTAATGTTGCCAGAGAAGAAGCTACGCAAGATTAGATTAACAACTCTTAGTGCCTTTTTGGCAATGTTGTTACAATGGGCTCTAGCACTTAGGTCGTTGGCTATGAGTACTCCAAGGTCTTTGACAGAGTGAGGGTCATCTACAAGTTCGTTTCCTCCAAGTTTGTATTTTGTATTCTGATTTTTTTTGCCAATGTGTAAGACAGAGCATTTGTTGGTTGAGATTTGAAGTTGCCAGTTGTTTGACCATTCTGCTACATGGTCAAGGTCTTTTTGAAGGGTAGCAACATTGTCGGTGGTGTTAAATAGTTTAACATCATCAGCAAAGAGAACGCAGTTGCTTATAATATGATCACAAAGATCGTTTATGTAGAGTATGAAGATTTGTTCCCGAGAATGTTTTGTACATTGTTAATATTGAGTTAGTGAAAAAAGAATCAAGAAAAGTCTACAAAAAAGTGAGAGGTTTCTGGCAAGGAAATGTTCCTTGACAAAAACACTACTTGTAAATCCAGTAATGGTTGTCATGAAACCTTATGAAACTATGAACCTGGTCTTTCTGGGAGTACATTCCAGTGGTGGGTTGCTACCGGTTCGCCCCTGTTCAGGCGAACCGGTAGCGGTGGTGGTGGGAGGCTACGCCTGCCCACCCGGACGTGATCACGGTCGATCTGCGCATGCACATCTCCGAACTGGTAGCAAAGGTAAGTGAAACACATACCCATTCCCATCTCCAGTTCAATTCACCATACACCTGTGTACTTTTCTCCTTTCTGGTATCGCCTCCATGTTTGTTTAGATTGGTTTGTTTGTTTGCTTCCCTGTGTGTTTGGATTTGTTTGTTTGTTTTGTCCATGTCCAGCCTATAACCCAGATTAGACAACAATGAACAGAACTAATGCTTCCTTGGAATTAGATAGTAAGGAGCAGTTAGAGCAGAGGTCTTCAAACTTGGCAACTTTAAGACTTGTGGACTTCAACTCCCAGAATTCTGGGAGTTGAAGTCCACAAGTCTTAAAGTTACCAAGTTTGGGGACCCCTGCATTAGACCTATGGCTCATCAGCATCTGATAACACCCCCCAATCTCCAAGCTTCTAATGATTTCCTCCAGTGTGGATAATTAACAGATTAACAGAGTTGGAAGGGACCTTGCAGGTCATCTAGTCCAACCCCCTGCCCAAGCAGGAGACCCAAATCTGCCTCTACCTAGGATCAAACTCACAACCTCCTGATTGTGAGGCAAGAGCTCCACCTCTAGGCCACAGCAGCTGCTTTTCTTTTATGTTATTATAAGCAGGTTAAATATTAGATACCACAGGTAGCAAAGGTGGAACTCTGTGGATCATTATAGGTTAATATCCTAGATGTCAAAACAATAGTTCCCCTGCATCATCTTCTGGACACATCTTGAATAGAAAGACTGGAGCCACTGCAAAGCAGTGTCCCCAAGGCCCTTTCCCACTACTTATTGTAGGTGTTGGGGAAAAAAACGTTGGATTCTAAACAAAAATCATGCTTGCATTTTTAATCAGTGTTCAAATAGTGCAATATACCAACATTTTGACATAATCCATAAATCTAAAACCAGTATCTATTGTTCAACGCAAGTCTATTTAAAAAAAAAACACAGTTGTCCTAGTTTTAAATGAGGCAGAAATACATCTATATTGTCAGACATCCAGGGGTGGGCTGCTGGGGGTTCGCAGGGGTTCGGGAGAACCTCTAGCTAAGATTCTGTGCAGTTTGAAGAACCCACAAATCCAACTCCTGGCTGGCTCCGCCCACCTCACCCCTCCCAGAAGTCCTCACGCAGCCCGTTTTGGATGCAGCTAAGTGCAGGGCTCGCATGGAGGCTCGGGAGGGTGAAAAATGGGCCTACCAGAAGTTCGGGAAGAGGGCCTCCACAGGGCCTCTGGAGCCTGGGGAGGCCATTTTCGCCCTCCCGGAGGCTCGAGAAAAGCCTCTGCAGCCAGGGGTGGGCAAAAACACCCCCCCACACCATGGTGCAGGAAGCTGACTAGGCCACGCCCACCATGGCCACGCCCACCCAGCAACCGGGCAGAGAACCCCTTGCTAAAAATTTTGAAGCCCACCCTTGCAGACATCCCTCCTTGCAGTCTTTGCTGAAAACAGTTAACTGAAGAATAAGTATCTAAGAGTTCTTATTAATCATACGTATTAGGGAAAAAAAGATTTAGATAGACTACAACATAAGAATTTCAGAAACTAGTGTACCCTTCTTTCAGCTGAGACTCCTTTAATATAGAGCGGATTTTTTTTTTTGAGAGGGGGGTATCTTTGACTTGACTAGTCCCTGTAGGTTTTTTTTGGGCAAGGTTTCAGTAGTGGTTTACCATTGTCTACTTTCTGGGGCTGAAAGAGTAACTGGCCCAGGGTCATCCAGCTGCTTTTTGTACTGTCGGAAGAAATGTCCATCTGGGTTCAATTCCAAGTGGGGAGAAAGACACTGGAAACATGGAGACTGCTTGGAAAGATGGTTTATTGATGAACAGGATCACATGGCTCCTGGGCAAAAAGGGAAAAGATGCTGGGAGTGCCTGGGTTTTATGACCTCTGTTGGGTTTTGAATCTTGTGTTCAGGTTTGTTGTCAGAGTCCCATGGGGCCATGCAGGGGCAACTCTGTAGGTTGTCCTGAGTCCCAGGCTTGGTTGAGTCTTGCTGGGTGATGATGATGTAATAAAAGGGCTTTGGGCAATTCCTACTATAGCTCTGCCTGAAGAAGGTAGATCTTTGTTATGTAGAATAGACTGGCCCAGGCCTTAATGGCCCATTGACAAAGGGGGGGGGGCTGAGTTTCTGCCTCCCTTTTAGGGAAAATATTCTGCCCTTTTAATATTTCCTAAAATATTTCATTTTCCTAGGAGAGGGGTGGGTGCTAACTTCCTACAGTACCTAAGGCAGGATAGGAACTCACAGGTCTCCCACTTTTTAAACAAGTTCCTTAACAGCTACTATACCAAATATAGACAATTTAGAAAAGTAGAATTCTCTCCGTTTCTGTTCACACTTTCTATACAGTGGATGGAAGCTTGCCTCTCATACAAAGTTTGTATGAGTTCACTGTTCTGATACCTCATTTCTCTCAGTGTGAGAAGCAATTCTAACAAATGACTTTATTAGGAAGATTTTTTTTCCAAATCTGCTATTGGCCTATGAAAGGGCTTTTGGTGAACCATGATTGGTTGGTCCTGTTTGAAATTTTGGGATAATATGGGCCTATTATAGTGCTGTAACATTACTGAGGTTATTATTGAAAAATGGAAACAAAAATATTTTTACAACATGCCAATTGCCTATATTCTCTTAGCAGAGGTGGGTTCCTGCTGGAGCTGCCCAGTGCGCAGCTCCGGTAGGGAGTGGCAGATTGCGCAACCGCTCCAGAGCCCTCTCTGCTGGTCCATCGCACGCGTCACCATTTTTTCCTGTGAATTTTTGGGCGATTTTGCTTCTGCGCATGCAGAAACAAAACCGCACCAAAATCTCGCGAGGGGACGTGTGCGCGAGCGAGATTTCGGCGCGATTTTGCTTCCGCGCATGCGTGGAAGCAAAATCGTGCTTTGGGGCGCGCGCACGTAGCAAGCACGCGAGCGCCCGAAGCGTGGAGATGTGCGCGCAGCGCACCGACACCGGTAAGGCAGCAACCCACCGCTGTCTCTTAGTGTTTGCAAGAAAACTGTTGAAATTTTAATGAATGGGTGGCATTTTTGAACCTGCGAAATCTTTTGCAATGTATGATACACACTTTAAAGTCTGACTGAATTAATTATGAAGTACATCAATGTGGTTTTTGGCTAATGCTTTTGTTATATTTGTGAAAACATGATGCTGTTGTTTGTTTGTTTTTCTTCAGATCCTGAATTCATCTGGATGTTAAGCTGTCCTGCCAAAATAAAACAACAGCATGTCACACTGTGTTTGTAAATATCAGTTGTTTTATTACTCTTTAACTGGGAAGGTTATCCTATCAGTCCATAAAGACTCCTAAAAAACTGTTATTACATATATAGTATTAGGATTGAGGACACTTTGAAAATAAATTGGAAGATCTGGTTGTGCTTTGAATCAGTGGTGAAATTCAAAAATTTTCTCTACCAGTTCTGTGGGCGTGGCTGGGTGGGTGTGGCTTGGTGAGGGTCATATGACTGGGTGGGCATGGCCAACTTTTTTTTTTTACTTTTTTAAAGCGTTTTTTAACTATCAGTTCTACCAGTTAACTAAGTCAAAGTGCTATTGCTATTCTCTCGAACTGGTAGTTAAAAATGCTTTTAAAAAGTTTTTAAAAAGTTCCAACGATCATCTGTGACAATCAGCTTGCCCTGGATCATCGGAACCTATTTTTTACTTTCTAAAGCATTTTTACTACCTATTCGCTTTAAAAAAGTTTTTAAAAAAGGTTCTGATGATCACGCGGCACAGCTGATTGTCACAGCTGATCGTGGGAACCTTTTTTTAAATTACTTTTTTAAAGCATTTTTACTACTGGTTCCGACGAACCTGTAGCATTTTTACTACCAGTTCAGGTGAACGGGCCCAAACCGGTAGCATTTCATCCCGCTTTGAATTTTATGCACAGTCAAGCACAACACTACTTAAAGCAATTTGATTTGTGTGTGTATTTCCTTCTGATTACCAGTCTACCCCTGAGGAAGCCTGGTGAACTTCAGATATTCTGGTGCTGAAGTGATGTTTGCCCTCCTATCCCAGCACAAGATCTCCCACGACACAATCTGGAGAAGTGGTGAAGGAGCCTTGGAACGACCCTGTTGGGGTCAATGATCTGTTGGGCTCAGTTGGCTCAGCAGATTTGCTGTGAAACTGCCCCTTTTGACTAATTGGGGGGCTCTGTGAGTATTATGCATTATTATTTTGGGTGCGAAAGAGGCTAGAACTCCAGCCTCTGCAGTACTTTATTTTCTTCATTTTAAAGCCGGGGTCCCCAACCTGTGGTTGTGACCTGTTAGCCACAGGGCCGCATGTGTGGCTTGCACATGCGCACACATACCCCACTCATGCCAGCGTTGCCACATGCGCACATAAAGACGCCTGCCCCTCCCCTCCTCTGGATCATCAACCCAGAAAGGTTGGTGAACTCTGTTTTAAAGGGACCAACAGAATGGTACCGTGTTTCCCCGAAAATAAGACCCTGTTTTATATTTTTTTGAACCCTGAAATAAGTGCTTGGCCTTATTGCCATGCACTCAAAAGCCCGATTGGGCTTATTATCAGGGGATGTCTTATTTTGGGGGAAACAGGGTAGATACAGCATTTTGAAACAAGAGATGCAACCACAGGCACCAAAAGCCTTTCTTGAACTTTGGCTCTTCAATGACATTAATTGGATGTTCTGTACACTTTTTGCTGGTGTGTATAGATATGTGTTTTGACTTGTAAGCTGCTAAGAATCAGGTAGATTGTGATGGGATTAAAATGAAACATATATGTAAATCTTCCACATGACCTGCCTCCGCAGACTTTTGAGGATCCGGTGGAAGGACAAGGTGCCAGACACAGAAGTCCTCTCCAGAGCAGTTCACACCCTGCTGATGAAAGCCCAGACATGCTGGGCAGGCCATGTTGCAAGGATGCCAGACCACCGCATCCCTAAACAGCTCCTCTATGGTGAGCTGTCTCAAGGAAAGCGATCGCACGGGGGACAAAGGAAGCGATACAAATACACGTTGAAAGCATCCTTCAAGTCCCCGGATATTGACACCACCTCCTGTGAAACCCTGGCACAAGAACACCCTGGCACACGATCGACATGGCGCATGCTGATCCACCAAGGCTGCCAGACATTTGAAGACAGAAGAATA
This sequence comes from Diadophis punctatus similis, assembly GCA_023053685.1. Lineage (NCBI taxonomy): Eukaryota > Metazoa > Chordata > Lepidosauria > Squamata > Dipsadidae > Diadophis > Diadophis punctatus. The sequence goes on from JALIGW010000001.1 coordinate 24,289,409, forward strand.
ACCATTGCACAAGAGAAGCGAGCACTCCGCAAAGCCAGAGCTGCAAATGCTGCAACAATGGTGCCTACACATGTCTGCCTGACATGTAGCAGAACATTTCGTGCCCGTATAGGCCTTACCAGCCACCTGCGGAGTCCAGAGGTGGGATTCAGCAGGTTCTGACCAGTTCTGGAGAACCGGTAGTGGAAATTTTGAGTAGTTCGGAGAACTGGTAAATACCACCCTGAGTGGGATAAAAAGTTTTAAAGTGCTAAATAAACAAAATTAGAAAATTGAATAGCGAAATTAAAAGTTAAAAACCAAAATGATGGGGTGGTGGGATGGTAGGAATATCTGATTATTCAGCCAACCTCAACATGGCAGACCCCTGCCGTTTGCTGCCATCTAGTGGTCGGCACATTGGTATTGCTAATTCTTTGCCAAAGAAAGTTAAAAATAATTGTTTTGATGAAGTGCCTGGAACTACAATACAGGTAGTCCTCAATTTATAATAGTTCATTTAGTGACCATTCAAAGTTACAACATCATTGAAAAAAGTGACTCATGACCATTTACGACCGTTGTAGCATCCCCAAGGTCATGTGATTTACAGTTAGATGCTTGAAAACTGACTCACATTTATGACGGTTGCAGTGTCCCAGGATCATGTGATCGCCTTTTGTGACCTCCTGACAAGCAAAGTCAATGAGGAAACCAGATTCACTTAACAGCTGTGTTATTAATTTAACAGTTGCAGTGATTCACTTAACAAATGTGGCAAGAGAAGTCTTAACATGGGACAAAACTCACTTAAATTTGTCATTTAACAACATAAATTTTTGGTTCAATTGTGGTTGTAAGTCGAGGACTTCATGTGCAAGCACTGCCTCAATACACATTCTGTATGGCAATTGATGGCAACTTTTCCTAGGAAAAGAAAGTGGGTGGAACTGGAATTTAAATTCAAGGAATCACGCTAACTGTGCAGGGTGGTATGACAGAGCTATATGGACAACAGCATACAAATATTTCTCCTCTTATGATTACAACTAGATTTTCAGTTGCATGAAGTTGTTAAATGAGCCATCATGTGACAATTTTACAACCATTTTTACTGTGGTCATTAAGTGAATCATGATTATTAAGCAAATCTGGCTTTCCCAAATGACTTCTCTTGTTAGAAGCCACCTTAGGTCGAAAATTGCGATCTCATGACTACAAGATATTGCAACTGTCATAAATGTGAGCCAGTTGCCAAGTGCCCAAGTTACAATCATTTGACTACAGGACTGGTATAGCAGTCGTAACTTCAAGGATAGGTTGTAAGTCACTTTTTCCAAGTTAGGAAGCATACAAATTTGATAATGATGATGATGAATAAGAATTATCAGTCTAAATTTGCTTGTTTTCTCAATTTCTCCATGCTTATTTAAACTTTTACCACTGTCTTCTTTGGAAGATATCAGCAATGACCAATTAAAAATGACTTTTAATATGAAAATTTGTTTCCATTGTTTCAGTGCATGGGTGATTTTATTTTGATCATGCAAATTAAGATTTTGATCGTGCAAGTTAAGATTGGTTCTTCTGTAAGCTACTTCTAGTGAAAAAAGGTGGCATATAAAACAAATACATCTACAGTATATCTAAACTGTTATTGTGAGCTATGCAAATAGATTGGGACATATACTATAAATAAATTTTATATATATATATATATATATATATATATATATATATATATATATATATATATATATATATATATATATATATATATATATATATATATTCATACATACACATACACATACATATATGATGTCAGTATGATTGGCTGGGGAATTCTGGGAATTGAAGTCCACACATCTTAAAGTTGCCAAGGTTGAGAAACACTGGTATAAAAGATAAGGCAGGACTGCTGGAGGATGCCACAAATGTTGGCAAAAGGTACAGCTCAGTATTAAGGTTCACTATTGTACTGTAATGCAGCTACCCAGTTATTTTGTAATTTTACCATTAACATTAGGCTAAAATCCAGGGACCAAAAATAAAAGAATACCAGTAACAAGAATAGGAAGGGACCTGGGAGACCTTCTTAGACCAACCCCCTGCTCAAGCAAGAGATCCTATACCCGTGGTGGCGAACCTATGGCACGCGTGCCACCATAGAAGCCGGCACGCGAGGGTTTCCCACCGGCAAACCGGAAGTGCGAAAAAACGCACTTCCGGTTTGCCGGTGTGCTGTTTTTTGCACTCCGGAGGGTTCAGGGAAGCTCCCTGAAGCTCCGGAATGCAAAAAACTACAAAACGGACAAACCGGAAGTGCACTTTTCCGCACTTCCGGTTTGTCCGTTTTGTAGTTTTTTGCATTCCGGAGCTTCAGGGAGCTTCCCTGAACCCTCCGGAGTGCAAAAAACAGCACACCGGCAAACCGGAAGTGCGTTTTTTCGCACTTCCGGTTTGCCGGTTTCGTCGTCCCAGGCTCCGGTAAGCCTTTTCGCGGGGGTGGGGGTGTGTGCACATGCGCGGGGGGTAGCATGGGGGGCGTTGTGCGCATGCGTGGGGGGGAGGGAATGGGTGTGGGCACGCGAGCGCCCCCCCCCTTTTTGGCACGCGAGCCGAAAAAGGTTCGCCACCACTGTCCTATACCATTTCAGACAAATGGTTGTCCAATCTCTTATGGGTGGATGGATGGCGGACCCACAACATCTGAAGGGGACCCCTGAATAGTATCCTAAACAAAGGAGTGCTGTGAAAACACATTCCAATAGCGATTTTTTGAAACTGATGGTAACAAAATTAAAATGATTATAACAATCCAGTAGGCTGAGTCATTGCATTCGTTGCACTATGCAAATAAACATTGAAGGAGGTCAGGAATAATCAAGGGTCAAAGAGACATTGAGTGGATCGTCACTTTTTGAAACATGCATGAGAAAGCCACGTATTCTAATTAATTCATAAGTCTAAAGCCTGAAAATGGGACTTTTAAGAGAAATTAAGAATGAGTAGGTTCTCTCCCCCCCCCCAAAGTATAACAGAACCTCATTGTGGTGGTGGGGTGAACAATATAAGCCTATTATGCTGGCTAACATGACTCTGGCCTGGAAAAAAAGCACCTACTCCAGTTCATGCTGGGAATTTTTGGAAGAAATGTCCATCTGAGTTCAGTTCCAAGTGGGGAGAAAGACACTGGAAACATGGTGGCTGATTGGAAAGGTGGTTTATCGATGAACAGGATCACATGGCTTGAGATCCTGGGCAAAAAAAGATTCTGAGTGCACCTGGGTTTTATGCCCTCTGTTGGGTTTTGAATTTGAGCTTGTGTTCTAATTGGTTGTCAGACTCCCACGGGGCCATGCAGGGGCAACTCTATAGGCTGTCCTGAGTCCCAGGCTTGGTTGAGCCTTGCTGTGTGATGATGATGTAATGTAAAGGCTTTGGGCAATTCCTACTATGGCTCTGCCTGAAGGAGGTAGATTTTTGTTATGTAGAATAGACTGGCCCAGGCCTTAATGGCCCATTGACAAAGGTGCGGGGCTGAGTTTCTGCCTCCCTTTTAGGGGAAATATTCTAAAATATCTCATTTTCCTAGGAGAGGGGTGGGTGCTAACTTCCTACAGTACCTAAGGCAGGACAGGAATTCAGTGTCTCCCACTTTCTAAACAGGTTCCTTAACAGCTACTACACCAAATACAGACAACTTAGAAAAGTAGAATTATCTTCGTTTCTGTTCACACTTTCTATACAAAATATCTTATTTTCCTAGGAGAGGGGTGGGTGCTACCTTCCTACAGAATGACCAGCGGAAAAAGGAGGAGCTGGACACTATAAAGGATGACACTGGGATGGCCACGGCGGATCTGAAGGGAGTAGGGAGAGCGCTGATCCATAGAGTGGCCGAGGGTGGGAAACGACTGAATGGCCGACCACGACGAGGTTCTGGGGTTCAGCCTCTACAAATACTCTTTATGTATTAACGTTTGGGATCTGGGCTTCAAACCAATGAAAACAAGCCAAACTGAGCTTGCATCGAAGAATCCATCCCTTCCAGAGTGCGGAAAACAATACAGTAATCCGATGTATTCCCCATGATTCCTCGGGAATACTTCTAAGGGCGCTGCTCCTTTAAGGCGAGGCTGCGTTTCAGGCGTCCAGACAAAAGCCTCCGGAGAGGGCTTCCCCCCTCCCTCTCCCTCTCGCCAATTCCCGGACGAAGCGATAAGCTCCTATTGGCCGAGGAAGGCGGGACATAATAACGGCGACCAAAAATGGCGGCGGGACGGCCGCGCTCCTTTCTTGCGCTTACATAACGCGACCTTTCTATTTTCTTGCGCGCGCGCGCGGCGCAACCTAACCTTTAAAAAAAATTTCGCTTGTTTGAGCGCCGCCCTCGCTAGCCAATGAAATTGTGCGATGTTCAGCAATCAACCAATCACCGCCCGCGGGAAGAGACGGGGACCGAAAAAAAGTGGGCAGTGTTAAAAAAGAAACATACATATATCGGAGGTTGGGGGGGGATTGATTTGCGCGCGCACAGAGAGCGTGAAGAAGGGAGGGGGCGAGCGACAGAGTCTGAGGGGCTTGCCGGCTTCGCCCTCCCGCGCTCCTGCGAGGAGGCGATTCTCCCGCCATTTTTCCAGCGCTGCTCCTCTGGACCGACTTCTTCCTCGTCTCGGTGATGGCGCCGCTGCTGGGCCGCAAGCCTTTTCCTCTGGCTAAGCCTCTGCCGCCGGGGGAGCCGCCGGGAGAGCGCTTCGTCATTGCCCACACGCAGGAGGCCTTCCGCTCCAGCGAGTATCCGATTTGGACGGTGGCGAGAACTATGCGCGCGGCGGCGGGGGGGGAAGGGAGGGGGGACTTTTTGTTTTTTAGTCACGGCGCCGTGTGTGGGGGGGATGGGTGAGAGACAGCGAAGGAGTTGCTCTCTTCTCTTCTCTTGTCCTGGCGACTTAAGTCGGATCGGAAACGTAGGACGGCCGAAGGCCTTCGTTTGCTTTCTTGACTCTCTTTGTTCCCTTTCTCTCTTTATTTTCCCCTCCCCCCCCCTTTCTCGGCATCTTTTTCTTCTCGGACGCAAGATGGAGCAGGGCAGGACGACTTCGCTCCCTTTGCTGAGAGTGCAGCGGGGCCGGCAGAGGAGTTAAATCTGTAGATGTCAGTAACTGTCGGATTGGGAAGAAAGAAGGGGGGGTCTTTTTTGTCTCTAAAAAGGTTCTAAGTTATTCTCATTAGCTGCGTAAGTTTGGACTGGATGCTTGGCTGTTGGGGAGCAGTTAACTTTGAAGGCAAGCTTGAGAGGGTGTGGATACCAGAGGAAGATTTTCACTTTCGGGTAATGCTTGTAGTCTCATGAGGCATTTGGGCTGTCCCTGGCAGGAAACAGGTAGGCGTTTTGGTCTTCAGCAGGGCAAGACTGTCTCTTAATGGTTGCTAAAAGTAGAATGTTACTCTGCACAGGATCTGTCTCTGAATCATAGTAAAGGGCTCAAGTTAGCAAAGGTTCATCACCCTGGTGCCTCGTTTGACAACTTTCTAGTGTGTTAACATTAAATTGACCAACTGGCTCAAATAGGACAGAAACTTTTACTATGTATACAGGTAGTCCTCGACTTACAACAGTTTGTTTAGTGACCGTTCAAAGTTACAACAGCACTGAAAAAAGTGACTTATGACCACTTTTCACACTTATGACTATTGCAGCAACTCCATGATCACGGGATCAGAATTCAGATGGTCGGCAACTGGTTCATATTTATGACGGTTGCTGGTGGCCCGAGGTCACATGATCACCTTTTGCTACCTTCCGACAAGCAAAGTCGACGGGGAAGCCAGATTCACTTAACAACCAGGTTGCTAACTTATCAACTGCAGTGATTCACTTAACAACTGAGACAAGAAGGGGGGTAAAATGGGGCAAAACTCACTTAAACAAATGTCTCACTTAACAGAAATTTTTGGTTCAATTATGGTCGTAAGTTGAGGACTACCTGTATTGCTAACTTGTCTTACTTGAAGGCTTACCAGAAAATTATCTTTCCATAATTAAAACCTAGAATTCGCTTGATTGAAAGACACTTCAAGAATGATTATAGTACTTGTTAATATTTTGTGATGAGTTACATGCATAAATTAACTTACCATCACAGCAGGCATTGATGTCTCTGTCTTTGATGGCTGTACACAGCAACATAACCCAGATGATAAAATAACTCTTTTTTGCATCCAATGTCCAAAGATTTGCATTTCTATATTTTAGAAGTTCTGGATGATAAAAGGAAGGTTAATACTGCTTTCATATTCCGTGTTCATTGTAGCATGTGATTAAAGATTAAATGGAAGTTTGTTTAGAACTAAATGAAGTGGTGATACTATAGCATGTTTTCTAAGCAGTTGTTATATATGGCCACTTCAGCTGTCAGTATAACTTTGCCATATTTTCTGATGCCTAAGGAAGACTTGTCTTGTTGATGTTCCAATATATTTTTCAACCCTGTATGTATTCAAGAACCTGGCTGAAGGAGAATGAGGAAGCCAAGAGCTGGACTTTACATAGTCCAGTTTACAAAGTTTGTAAAGAGATTGTTTATAGTGTTTGTTTACAGAATCTTGACTTGTCTGATGAATAAGTACATATTTTATTGTGTAGTTTCCCATTTCTAGCAGTTTTTTTGCAATACTGTGCATTATTTTAAAATAGATTTATCCTGAATATCTGAGACTTAACGTTAGACAGTTTGCATCAAAGCACACCATTTAGCAACTTTTCTGGAAAATGATTAGCAAGCAAGCATTTTAATATTCTGTTTAATATTCTGTGATTCGGGATGATAGTACTTTTGGTATTTACCTCATTTTGTATATGGTAGACTGAAGGTGTTCATGGTCTGTAAGCAAGTGACATAGTCAAGGAGGTGGGCTGCACTTGAAATGTCTTTTAATAGGTCTAGTGGATATCAGTTTCTTTCCTTATATAATTTATCTCAGACTGCTTTATTTTCAGGACAGACTGCTGGTATTTCTGTGCAAATGAATTTATATTTTATATTTTAAAAATCTCAATGAGATAGTTTTTGTTTAGGCCTAAGCAATTACATTTAGTGTCCTTAAAGGGGCAATGCTTTGTTTTTCCCCTTCAGCGTTTCTTCTTTGTCTTGTACCCAAGAGAGCCCCTTCCTCTTAACAAAACCTTTTCTCTCTCTCCCCCATCTGTCAGAACAGCCTTGGCTCATTTCTGATCACCAGGCGTTTTTGAAAGCGAATCTACTTATAATATTGTGTTAGATACTTTACCTTTAGAGATTCAGTGGTAGAGAAAATGGACTCGTATAATTTATTGGATTTTCTGTTTGCAATCTAGTTAATATTACTAGCTATTGTATGGTATTGGAAACAGTACAGATGCTACTCTGAAATATGTTTAAATTCTATCTGCCAGAAAAAGGCAGAAAGTAAGCTTGGGAACAAGAGAAACCTTTTGACACTTCGCTTAAATTTGAGTAAATTTAAAATTAAGTGAAATTTCACAATTTACCACAATTCAGTTTTGGATAATTAGTTCTTTTATGTCCTGAATTGCAAGTGTCCAAAATTTACTGTATTTTTCAGAGTATAAGACGCACCTTTTTACCCCCAAAAAGAGGGTGAAAACTTGGGTGCGTCTTATACACCAAATGTAGCCCACCCAGCCACCCCCACCCTTTGGCCTCTGTCTTCCAGCAATTTACCTGCTTGCAGGAAAGAGGGAAAAGCCTGTAAAGCCAAGCAAGTCAGTAGCAGTTTCCCAACATACAGCTGATTAGGTTTGCCACGTGGGAAAATGAAAGTGAAACTAACTGCAAAGAGGCAAATAGTTGGGAGAGACACGCAGGTTTTTATTTTTGCTGAACTAGCTGCAACGGGGTAAGTGAATAACTAAATAACTAAATAACTAAACTAAAGCTTTATTAGCTTTGCTGGCTGTGGAATTCTGGGAGTTGAAGTCCACAAGTCTTAAAGTTGCCAAGGTTGGAGATCCCTGTAAATCTAGACAACTTAACAAAATAAAGAAGCTTTTTAAAATAAATGCTTGCTCTGAAGAGGCCCAATGCTATTGTATCTTCTTTTAAATAATAGAGAATAATGTATACTTCCAGAAATTTTAATTAATTTTAACAGCTCTGTACAAGTATAGTATGAAATGTAACAGTGTCCTATTTAGTATTAGAGTTTAGTTACCTTGGAGTATATCTATTTAAATAATTGGGAAGAGTTAGTGTGACTACATTTAAGAAAACTTTCTGGCATAATGTACATTTCTCCAATTCTTTGCTATTTCTCTGGGTCAGGCACACATGCACAGAAATACACAGCAAACAGTGTATATCATCTGTGCTGTTTGCTGTTTGGCAAATTGCTTGGAGGCAGAGGTCTTTTTTCCTTGTTTTCCTCCCCCAAAACTAAGGTGCGTCTTATACTCCGAAAAATACAGTAGTTACGGGTAGGTGTCAGGATTTACTCCTGATGACTATATATGCAAAAGATGACAGTATTTGGTCATTTAGAAATTTCATTGGAATCATGTTAACTGTCAGCAGTCTTTGTCATTAAATGTTTACAGTGATGGAAAAGTGTAGTTGATGTAGATAAAACTCAGTTATACAACTCTGCCTCAGGCCAACCAAGCAGTGCTGATATCTTTTCTTGGCATTTGGAGGTTATTGTAGAACCAGTGCACAAAAAAGGTTCTCCTTGACTTGAAGCTCTGGTTTGAAGAGCAAGTAGCAATAGCAATATCACTTAGAGTTATATGCTGCTTCACAGTGCTGTACAGCCCCCTCTAAGCGGTAGCAGCCATAGGCAGGAGGGTTTTTGCACACTGGTAGATTAGGAAAAAGTTGCATCCTTTTTGGGATTGGAGGACACTTCATGGTCAGTCGTGTCTTGGTTACTCCCAAGTGGATTATTGCAACAGACTATACGGAGCTGCCTTTGAAGAGTATTCAGAAGCGTCAGGTGGTCTAATGCAGAGGTATTAGCAGCTCTGGGCACACCTCAGTACACCCGTGCTACTTCCAGTACTGATTGTTAGCTATAAAGCTATTCATGGCACAGGGCTGAGTTATTTGTAAGACTGTCTCTATTCCAGCATCAAGAAAATTCAAAAGTCTAGTAATCAAAAGTTGATTGAAGATGGATGTTTTGCGGATAAGTGGAGAGTTTTTTTGCTGTATTGGCATAAATAGCCTTTATGAAACCACAGTAAAAGACAGCTTCTATGTACAATCTCTTTTTGAATCTCCACACTCTTGGTGTGAAGCAGTGCATAACTCCGAACATGGTTGAAGGATATGAGACAGAAGAGTGATGTGTGTGATGTTGATTTGATATACCATAGATCAGGGGTGTGAAACTTGCGGCCTGCGGGCCGGATGCATCACGCACTGGCCATGCCCATCCCCGGTTTAGCGAAAGGGGGGGAAAGTTGTGATACGTCATATGACGACAATGTGACGTTGCGAGTTTGACACCCATGCCATAGATAATTATTAGAGATTATGGTACTGTGTAAGAATTGAGGATTGTGCAAAGTCTATTCTTTGCAGGTGTGTGCAGAAAGGGTTGTATATGCCTTAGAATTTTGAACAAATGCACAAAAACTTATTTACTGTTGGAGAGTGGATTAATCACCCATTTTTTATTGTAAGTCTATAAGAATAGTTTTTTAAAAGCTAAATAATACATAAATATTTGAAGGAGAGAAAGCCCTGTAAACCTTCTAAATGTTTGAGCTTTTATGCTCTTTTTCACACTGAGTCAGTTTTAGGAAGTTGGAAGTAGAATGTATTTGTATGTTGATGGGGAATAATGCTAATGTCTCCTCTGAATTCTTTTTATATTGCCACCTGGTTCCTTATTATCATGCACTATATTTTGGAATGTTTTACTAAATATTTAATATTGGTTCCCATATTGCCATGTGATTCCTTAGCTTTTCTATGTAAAATTGATCACTTTTGAAATTCCTGATTAAAAAATTAACATTGGGGACTATCATACTCCCACATGAAAATATACTGCATATTTTGCATAAAGAGTTTAGGCTCTGGAGATTTTCTATGGAAAACAAAGTGTATCTGCCTTCTATTGTCAGAAATGTTGGCTTTAATTTACGATTTAAGGAACTTTTCTATTGTTTGCATTGTGAGCCATGTACATGAGCTTACACAATGCAGTTTTATTGGCTTAAAATACACCAATACAAGTAAACAAAAATTGCTAACCAGAAAGTACTAGTCCTTGACTTACAACCATTCTTTTAGTGACCACTCAAAGTTACAACACTGAAAAAAGTGACTTACGAATGTTTTTTGCACAACCTTTGCAGCATCCCGCGGTCACATGATCTAAATTTGGCTGCTTGGCAACCGGCATGTATTTATGATAGTTAGTGTCCCAGGGTCATATGATCACCTTTTACTACCTTCTGACAAGCAAAGTCAAAGGGGAAGCCAGATTCATTTAATAACTGCAGTGATTCACTTAACTGTAGCAAGAAAAGTCATAAAATGGGACAAAACTCAACAACTACCATGCTTAGCAATGGAAATTTTGGGTTCAATTAATTATGGTCATAAGCTGAGGAGAGAACCTATACTAGCTGTCTAGAGCTGCCTGTGGCCTATGAGCCATGGGTTGGGCATGCCTGTTCTTACGGGGAACAGTATCTTGTCTGGTGAACCATATTTCAAATTCATAGAATGGAAAACCTGGCTATTTGTGCCAGCTTCCTTCTCTTTTTTTTTAAGCACTTACATTCTGTACCAAATCTCAGTAGAGGTGTTTGCTTATAGAATTGAGTAGGAAATTCAGCTAGGGCTGAATTAGTCTGTTTTCTTGACAGAAATACAACTATACTATGTATGCTGTATATTTTGATAATTTGGCTGGTGCTTAGTACATAGTAAAATTTTAATTAAATTTATCCCAAACATGTAGTAGTTCTCATTAAATACAATTTTCAGTAACTACTGAATTCTGCGACTGAGTTTATGTGTATAGTTAAATATAACCATTGCTCCAACATGGCAATAAAAACATCGCTTCATAGTATTCCTCTTTTAAGTTTCTATTATGTATTAACATTTTCCATTTCCAAATTTAAGATGATCATAGTTTTTTTGTGATGCCCAAGTTGGAATTGCTGTGGCTTCTATTATTTAATTTCAAAGTACAGTTGGAAATATCTATTAAAATATGGTTTCAATTTTGTTCAATGGTTGACAACCGTTTAAATACCTTTATGATTTAAATGACCAAATAATTAAAATCTACAAAGAAAATAAGTAATTAAAAGACAGAATATTCTGTGGTGTGAACTGGATGTGAAGCAACCTGCTAGCTGTGGCTGCATATATTCCCCCCCCCCTTTTTTCTTCTTCTGCATATCAGTGTTGGATATGCAGAACTGCTGGGAACTGCTTGGATTAGCCCCTATAGTTTTCTTGGCAAGATTTGGGAAGTGGTTTGCTATTGCCTGCTTCCTGAGGCTGAAAGGGAGTGACTGGCTCAAGATCACCCAGTTGGCTTTGTGTCTAAGGTTGGGACTAGAACTCAGTCCCCCAGTTTTTAGCCTGATGATTTAACCAATACACTCTCAATTATATATTATTTAGTGTTCCCAAATCATATTGCCATTTTACCTAGTCAACTTTAAAATTTTCTGTAATGCAAGGAAGAGATGATGCAAAAATTGCTTTCCTCTGTCATATCATTATGCTAGTACTGGACAAAGAGTAGCTGTTTGCAACTGATAATGTGGTTCCATTTTCTGAAAAGTTGATCCCTTGTAATTTAAAAGATCGTTTGACTATGATATCTGATTTGGAACAGTATTTATTGGTATATGAAAGAGTATTTATTGGTTTTAGAAATGTATTTAGAAAATATCAGTAAGTAAAATGCATATTAAAATGCACAATTCATGCTACTGAGGCTGTGTTTTTTCATGACGATGAAATCCTGACTTCATAAACCTGAGTATGAGTAAGATGAACAGTAGTACTACCCTGTTTCCCCCCAAATAAGACAGCCCCTGATAATAAGCCCAATCAGGCTTTTGAGTGCATGGCAATATGGCCAAGTGCTTTTTTCACGGTTCAAAAAATATATATGACAGGGTCTTATTTTCGGGGAAACACAGTATATGTGCAGCCCCTTTTACATTATGAAACAAAAAAATAGTACTAAGAGAATTATGCATGATGCCCAATCCAAGGATTATAGTTAAATTATTCAGATGTTAAAATATTAATCATTATAAAACTTTGATTTAATAACTGTTTGTCATAATGCGTCAATGAGTCTATGTGTAAATGACAAAAATGCTGATTTAATCCAATAGTTTAAAAACTAAGTGCACCTTATTTTCCTGAGCTGTTGCTTCTTCAGAGAGTATGAAGCACGGCTAGAGAAATATAACCAACGAATATGGACCTGTAAAAGTACCGGGAGTAGTCAACTGACACACAAAGAGGCTTGGGAAGAGGAACAGGAAGTTGCTGAGCTGTAAGTAGCAATGCAAATGCTTTTGTTTTTAGGGACAGAACCTAAAGAATGAAAGGGAGGGGGCTTTTGACAAATAATGAACTTCCTGTGAAAATACTTGGAATGAGTCATGTGTCAAGAAAAGAGAAAGCTTTTCTTCAGCTACATAGGCAAGGATATCTAAACTCTAAAGAAAATATTTCTGATTGGGTATTGCCTGACTCTGATTTTTTTTTTCTCATTACACTTTGTACGTTGCAGTTCTCACTAGCCTTTCTCAAAAAAAACCTCTGGTCTAATTAAATAGCATAATTGAAAACAAATATATGTGTGCTGCATAAAAATACAGAATGTAATTCATTATATGTATAAAGTCCAAAAACTTTCTGGCAGTGAATCATGCATTCATGCTAACCAGTGCATTTTTAGTATACTACAGTTGTATATTTGTTTAAGGCATTTTTCCATTGGGAATCAGGGTTTCAGGCAAAAATTATTAGTGTGTTTTGATGACATGTTGAATACAAGTCATATTGCTGGTATGTAGTAGGAATGTTGCCCCCTCAAAAATTATGTAGAGAAAAATCAAATATGGGATGGCCTTATTATCTGTAATTTCACATATTTGCAGTTGTAAAGACAGACCAGAAATTCAATACAGAAGTAATTCAAAGTAGTGAAGATACCTTATACTTCCTCCTCCTATTTCCCCTAAAACAGTAACCCTGTGAGGTGGATTGCGCTGAGAGAAAGTGACTGGCCTAAAGTCACCCACTTGATTTTCATGTCTAACTAGAACTTACAATGTTCTTGGTTTCTAATCTAGTGCCTTAATCACTAGATCAAACTGGCTCTCATTGATGGTAAACAGATTTTGTTACACAATTCTGATGTCTATCATTTTGCCAATGTGCAGAAATATGTATCCATCCTCCCCAATTTTCCAACAGTCTGCAATGTTCTATCCTTATATAGTCAGTGCAGAGGGTCATGCTTGCTTAATTAATTTCAATAATACACAATTTCATAATGTCTATTCACTCACATTAGAGATTGCTTAAATCCTAACTGCTTTTAAGTAAAGGGATTAAAGTAAGAGTATTGATACAATCATATTTGTAGGCAAGTCATAGTAGCAGTTTCTGTGAATTGTCTCTTGAATGTTGCAATTTCTCTAGTTGAAGTTGATTCTTTAAATTGCTATTTTATCATAATTATGCTATATTTATGCTATTTATCTTTTCAGTTTGAAAGAGGAATTTCCAGTCTGGTATGAAAAACTTGTTCTGGAAATGGTTCACCATAATACAATCTCTTTAGAAAAACTGGTGGACACTTCCTGGCTAGAGATTATGACAAAATTTGCTGTTGATGAAGAGTGTGATTTTGAGGTAAGGACCAGGTATAAATTCATCTCTCAGAAACAGATGTGGAAATAATGCCACATCAGAAATGTGATAGTTGCTCTATCCCTAACATAGATGATTTCCATTTTAGACATGACGGTCTTCATTTCTTTTTTTAAAAAAGGAGGGTATGGTGAGTTCCTGACGGGATAAGCATTAGATGAACCTGTGACCAATCTTGCCCTAGAACTCTTAAGCATCCGTTTGTGGCTTTTAGAGTCTCTTAGAATCCTGAGGCAAACATTTTGGCACGTTTTACAGGCAGTGCATTGAAGGGTTACAATGGATGCCTTAAGCTTGCATTTTAATCCCCTTAAAATTGCCAATTTCTTCCAATTGTGATTACTTTTCTCATTTTTCAGGGAGGGTTATAATTAGGTATTGGTTTTATAGCTCTTTCCAGCTTCACAATCATCATTTTAGAGACACATAGGGATCTCTTGATGAAGAAGAGATGTTTCACTTCATAAACCTGTGTCATTACAGGCAGGCTGCATTGGTGACAATCAATATTGAAGACCCATCAGATTGACATCTGATTTTCATTGGACTCTCCTAGGAATTCATATATATATTTTCCAATAAAGATGGTTAATACTGACGCAGTGTGGGGACATGATCTAGTACACTGTTTTGTGTATTGCTTACCCAGGATTTCTATGAAATCTATGAATATAACTTAGATGAAACTGTGAATACATTGAAAATCAAAATACTGAAGGATTAGGGATAGTTCAAAGGGTTTTTCTCATATAACCAATCGCATCACCTAAGGTCTCTGTAATCCCCAAAGTGCAGCTATGTCTTAAGAAGATTGCCACATGCAAAGCTTGGTGTTGCTAAAGATAGTCTACCTTCAGACATGACACTCCCACCTCTCAGTAATCATTTCACAAATTATTACTGAATGTGGGAAATAATTCTCTGCCTAATTCTAAATTGCCTTTTTTTTTCAGGTTGGAAAAGAGAAAGTACTACGTGTCAAGGTGGTAAAAATACATCCATTGGAGAAAGTAGCAGAAGAGGAGGCTACTGAGAAGAAAACAGATGCAGCCTGTGACTCCCCATCCAGTGACAAAGAGAATACCAGCCAGGTTGTACAGGAAAATCAAAAGGAGCCAGCATTGAAAGAAGATGATAGCAGAAGAGAGAGTCTGAGTAAGTAAGCCATGGACTGAAATGAAAGGAACCAGCTTTAAGTCTTATTTAGGAGTAAACTGCAAAATTGCCTATATGGCCAATAGATGACTGCTAAAAGCAGTCTTGATCTGGAGAGAATGCTTGGTTTGAATTCTGAACATAAAAGGCAATTTTCTATCCAGCACTCTGTCTGAACATTTTTGTGTTGCCTGTGTGTCAGTAAAATAAAATTGGAAATGTTTGTCCTGCAGAAAAGATTTTTAAACATATACTATCTCAAAACTCAGTGTCAATATAAGACAAGAGCAGACACAGGATACACTTTCACACCACAGTTTAATGATGTAACACAGAGTTCTCCAACCTTTCTGGCTTTGTGGACTGGGGGGGGGAGGGAGAAATGGTTCTGTGTGAGTAGCTGGAAAGTGCGCTCAGCTACGTTTGCGTGAGCGGCATGCATGAACACCCGCCACTCATGCAAATGGAGTGTGGGCACTTTGTGCTCGTCCTCTGGTCATGCAAGTGGGGATGTGTGTGCGCTTTCAGCAGCCCGGTTGCAAACTGATCATGGCCCACTAGTGGGCCAAGGCCAAGAGGTTGGGGGGCCCTAATCTAACATATTAATAATCTTTTTACATTACATATTAATAATCTTTACATTTATAGCAGCAGTAGTGAAAGTATTTTTCTAAAACACAGTAGTGCAGGCACACACATAAAACTGTTAAAGCACAGAACTAATGTTTTTGTTTTCTTTCTTCATTGGGCAGGTGATCGGGCACGTCGATCTCCTCGGAAGCTTCCTACTTCTCTGAAAAAAGAAGAAAGGAAATGGGTTCCTCCAAAATTCTTACCACACAAATATGATGTCAAGTTGCAGAATGAAGACAAGGTGAGTAGATTGTTAAGTTTGCCTGTTAGCCACTCCTGTCTCAACATTTTAAGAAGCAGTTAACATAACTATCATAAACTATATTTAAATATAATTTTGTGTGTGTGTGTGTACATACACACACATATACATATAGTTAGTATACCTATATGCTTACAAACTTTCTATCATTACAATATATGTATCATTTAAGATAAGTGTTAAACTTTCAGTGACTTACTGGGATCTGCTCTAAACTACTAGTTATTTATTGTTTCTGTACCATCAGTTAAAAGCCCTGTCTGAAACATTTCTTTTTATCTTTCAAGATCATTAACAATGTGCCAGCAGACAGCTTGATTCGAACAGAACGGCCACCAAACAAAGAGATTCTGCGATATTTCATTCGTCATAATGCACTTCGCGCTGGAACAGGCGAGAATGCTCCCTGGGTAGTTGAAGATGAGTTGGTGAAGAAGTATTCCCTTCCCAGCAAGTTCAGTGACTTCTTGCTTGACCCACATAAAGTGAGAAATAAGGCAAGATCTGTCTGAGTTGTGTGATGATGAAAAATAGGAGTCATTTTCACATGGATATTTAGGCCTTTATTGAAAACAAGGCAATATCGGAGTGAAATTTGCCACCTCCTGCCTTTTTTCAAAAGAGTGTGCCACTGTTTGTCATCAGGCGCTGAAATAATGATTTTGAAATTATTCATTATCTTATCCTGGGATGCTTAACCTTCCAACATATTTGGAATTTAAAGAATATGTTATGCCAGAATTGGTTAGGATGTGGGATTGAACACCTTGTCTAATGACTCCTATACAGATACAGGCAGTCCTCAGACTTAACAATCTCAATTGGGGCTGGAATTTCCATTGCTAAGCAGTGCAATCATTAAATAAATTTATATCCTTTTTACTGAGATTGTTAAATGAATCTGGCCTCCCTCATTCACTTTGTTTGTTGGAAGCCTCCTGGGAAAGTTGCAAATAGTGATCACGTGACTCTAGAATACTGCAACTGTTGTTGCCAAAGGCCTGAATTTTCATCATAGCTGCAGGGATACTGTGATAGTTGTAAGTGTAGGACTGGTTGCAAGTGGCTTTTTTCATCACTGTTGTAACTAAATGAATGGTCGTAAGTCGATGACAACCTGTATACCCAACAATGAAACATAGAGAAGACAACGTTAACTTTGTTCAAGAAACCTTAAATTCAGCATAATGGAAATCAAAGCTTCAGTTATTTTGTTGAGCTTATATTTTGAAAATTCACATATCTCTGACATTAATTTTAAGCTTCAAACCATTACTAAATATCCCAGTTTCCTGCACCACAAACCAAAGCTGAGAAAAGGAAAGAAAGTAAAGGAACAGCAAGCACCATTCACATTTCTTGCCATCCATCACCTTTAGCTCACAAATATTCCTTCCATCCTTGACTTCATGTTGAGTGTTAGGATAAGTTTCAGAATAAAGTAGTAGGTAACAGTTACCCATTTTTCTTTTTAAGAATATGAAGTCTTGATATGTTCTGGGAATTAAAAATATTGCTGGTACCAAATATAATGTTTTGAAATATATATATTTCCCACATAATTTTGAAGTAAAAGTTTTAAGGCAGGAAGGTAGGGAGCCTGAGTACATTATGTCTAATGAGCTCCATGTTTGAGGTTCTTGTGTTGCCATATTCTTGCAGGAGAAAAATAAAGCTCATAATTCAGAAATCTCAATTTTCCTCTTCCTATAGAAATGCCCTCTTAATGATGTTCTGATTTAACAGCAAACTGTCTGAATTTTGTAGCATCCCACAAGTCTTGAGCTACTGCCTGGATGTCTTGCTGCAGAATGGACCATTCTCCTTTAGTGTTAAAAATAAGTGGGAGGCCCAACTCCCTCAGCAAGATCAAATGGTCCTTCCATTCATTCTATGCCTCAGATTGTAGAAATTTCTAAAAATGTTATTTAACAATTCACATTTAATTTTTTGTAAGAATAGACTAGGATGCACCAAGGACTTTTGATAAAACATTTCAAAGGGCCTTCCATCTGAAACAATTGGAGCACTAGTAGATTTCTTTGCTATTGAATGTTTATAGATAAAGTATATGGTGTAGTCAGTTAAGAGCTCTCTGTTTATTTTGTATTTTTGGATTATGCACATTTGAGGTAGATTCTCCCTAGTGCAAGCAAAATCCATGTTCAATTTTAAATGCAGATAATTTACATTTTGCATTGCTTTGGTTCCAGTATTTGACTCTCAATCCTTCAACAAAGAGGAAGAGCACTTCATCACCTGATAGGAAACCTAAGAAGCCCAAATCAGATGGTTCTTCCACAGCACAGGGGCTGAATCCTTCACTTTGGTGCAGTGTGCATTTAAATAAATCAATTGTGGATTGCCCGCTGAAAATTAAGAACTTCAAAACCCCGAAATTGTCTACAGAGGAGCTGGAGGAGATGATGAATATTATGGTGCCTGGAAAACTTGGCACTTTCAATAAGAAGAGGCTTGGGAAATCATTGGATCCAAAACAGAAAAATAAAAAGGTGTTGAATGGGCAGAAATCTGGAAAAACTAGATCTCCCAAAAAAGATTCCAAGATGAAAATGAAACAGATGACCCTTCTAGACATGACTAAAGGTACTTCTAAAGTCCAAAGAGCACCAAGAAGCTCAGCTGGAAGTCCCAGGTCTTCCAATAAACCTCCGAAACATCTCCCACCTGCTGCACTTCACCTCATTGCTTATTATAGAGAGAACAAAGACCGTGAGGACAAGAAGAGTGCCCTTTCCTGCATAATTTCAAAAACTGCTCGGTTGCTGTCCAGCGAGGATCGTGCTCGTCTTCCTGAGGAGCTGCGAGGCATAGTGCAAAAGCGTTATGAACTATTAGAGCACCGGAAAAACTGGGCTTCCATGACAGAGGATCAGCGCAAAGAATACATGAAGAAGAAACGGGAGAAGCTCAAGGAGAAGCTGAAGGAGAAAGCCAAAGAGCGCCGGGAAAAGGAAATGATGGAGAGGCTAGAGAAGCAGAAGCGATATGAGGACCAGGATATCAAAGGCAACAACATGCCTGCTTTTAAGCTGGTGGATACTCCAGAAGGACTCCCTAATACCCTCTTTGGGGATGTGGCTATGGTTGTGGAGTTTCTGAGTTGTTACTCAGGGCTATTGCTTCCAGATGCTCAATATCCCATCACTGCTGTTTCTCTTATGGAAGCTCTTTGTGCTGAAAAAGGGGGTTTTCTGTATTTGAACAGAATTTTGGTCATTCTTCTCCAGACTTTGCTGCAAGACGAGATTGCAGAAGACTATTTGGAGCTGGGGATGAAACTGTCTGAGATTCCCCTCACTTTGCACTCTGTTTCTGAATTAGTTCGCCTTTGTCTGCGCAAGTCAGATATACAAGAGGAAAGCGAAGCTTCGGAGAATGCAGAAGAGAACAAAGACTTGGCAGCTTTTGAAGACAATGAAGTACAGGATGAGTTCCTGGAGAAATTGGAGGTAACGGAGTTCTTTGAGCTGACCCCCGAAGAGAAACTGCAAATCCTCACAGCTCTTTGCCATCGGATTTTGATGACCTATTCAGTGCAGGATCATGTGGAAGCAAAGCAGCAGATGTCAGCTGAATTGTGGAAGGAGCGGCTGGCAATGCTGAAAGAGGAGAATGATAAGAAGAGGGCGGAAAAGCAAAAACGGAAAGAGATGGTGGCCAAGAACAAAGAGAATGGCAAAGAGGAAAATGGTTTGGGGAAGGGTGAAAAGAAGAAAGGGGAACCGGAGAAAACCGTCAAATCAGAGCAACGTATGGATATAGAAGCAGAAGACATGATCAGCACAGTCAAAAGCAGGAGGCTTATGGCAATGCAGGCCAAGAAAGAGAAAGAGCAGCAGGAAATGGAAATGCGAGGTAATTAAAAGAGTAGCTTTTTTGTTGTGGTGGGAGGATTCAAAGTTTCCATTGGGCTGCTAACGTCCATAACTGCCAGGCGAAGGACTCTAATCTCCAACCTGCTGTAGAGAAAGGATGTTTGCTGACAGATAAACACATCATCCGCTTTTGTCTTTGTGCATACCTGTGCTAAATTTGATAGAGGAACAGGAAGATCTGAACTATTTATTCAGATATTCATCTAAGTCCATAAAAGCTATCTGGGCCAGGAATAGCATACAGTTAACAATTAGTTTGGATATCGATGTTACGTAGGCTATCAATCCATTTCAATTCAGAAGCGGGTAGTCTCAATGCCATCTCTCTGAAAATATTGAAGGAATGGAATATTGCATAGTCTGATGCTATCTTTTGCCAATTTCTTTAGCAGTTACTAAACTCAAATCCTGAGCAGATTGGAACTGCTAGTTAGATGGAGACTATCTGGAAATCCCTAGATCAGTGATGGCGAACCTTTTTTTCCTCGGGTGCCGAAAGTGCATGTGAGCGCACGATAGCGCATACGCGCATGCCCACACCCATAATTCAATGCCCCGTCCCCACGTGCATGCGCACACAACCTCCCCGCAACCCGTTTTGGGCCTAGCAGACTCCCTGAAGACTCCGGAGGCTGGAAACGGCCCATTTCCCGACTTCCGGTGGGCCTGGTAGGCCCTCCCCAAGCTCCAGAGGCTGTCCTGGAGCCTTGGGAGGGCAAACCCCACCTCCCCCGCAGCCCCCGGAGGCCCTCACGAGGATGTAAACTGCCCATTTCACGAATTCCAGTGGGCCCGGTAGACCCGTTTTTCGCCCTCCACAGGCTCCAGAGACTTTCTTGGAGCCTGGAGAGGGCGAAAACTGCCACCCCTGCCCCCTCTGGAGGCCGAAAATGCCCTCCCAGAGCCTCCATGCGAGCCCTGTACTTACCTGGCATTCAAAACGGGCTGCGTGGAGACTCCGGGGAGGGGAGGGGAGGCATGGGTGGGGCCAGCCAAAAATCAGCTGGCCAGCACACGCATGTGCACTGGAGCTGAGCTAGGGCAACGCTCGCGTGCCCGCAGATATGGCTCCGCATGCCACCTGTGGCATGCGTGCCATAGGTTCGCCATCATGGCTCTAGATAGACTAGCCTGTGAAAACTCATGGCACTGGCATGTCTACATTTTTGCCAGGAGCTTCTATGTACCGTATTTTTCAGAGTATAAGACGCTTCTATGTACTGTGTTTTTCAGAGTAGAAGTGGGTGAAAATTTCAGTGCGTATTATAGACCAAATACAGGCCTGGTTTTGGTCTCCCGAACCCTCAGCGCATCGCGTTTCCCCCCCTCCCCGTCCCCCAGAAGCACTCTGCAGTGCTTCGCACATCCAGTTTTCGCCAATAACTGGCCTCTTTTCATCAAAAACAGGCCCGTTTTTGGCCTCTTGAACCCTCCATGTGTCCTGTTTTTGCCAAAAATGTGCCCGTTTTTGGCCTGCAGAGTGCTTCTGGGGGCCAGGGAGGGCGAAAACGGGACCCGCAGAGGCTGAAAACTTTTTTTTTCTTGTTTTCCTCCTCTAAATCTAGGTGCGTCTTATAGTCCAAAAAATACAGTAATCACTGGGAATCAATAGCAATTTGAGGGAGCCTTTGGGATTTTTTTCCCCTTCAGTATAAATATAACAGCTGGGCCAAATTTGCACTAGCAGTTGCATTGCTTGGTATTTCAGTGGATACCTGGCAAATAAATGTGTAAATGAATTCCTAGGAAAAATTATATAGCATGTTTTTAATATCAGAATGAGAAATTCTGTATTTGCCTTGCTTACATGTAGTCCTTAGCTTACAGTGGCAACTGGAACCGGAATTGGTCATAAAGCATGATGTCACATGACTGCATTGACGTATGACAGCAATTCTGACAGTCCCAGTTACCATTGTTAAGTGAGGACCTCATTTGACCCCAACTTCTGGCTTCCTTCTGGCTTCCCATTGACTTTGCTTATGGAAAGCCAATAGGGAATGTCAGAAATGATAATCATGTGATGGCAGGGACACTGCAATGGTCGGAACCAAGTATTCATCAAGTTTAATGTTGTGGGGAATTAATACAGTTTTTTCTGCTTCTCTGCTAGTAAAACTTGAAAGAGAAGCAGAGGAAGAAAGAATTCGCAAGCATAAAGTTGCAGCGGAAAAAGCCTTTCAAGATGGTATTGCCAAAGCAAAGCTGGTCATGCGCAGGACACCGATAGGCACAGACCGTAATCACAACAGGTAGGAATGAAGGAATATCTTTGTGGATGATGAGGACTGCAGAAAAATTCCTCATATCGGGACTTAATTGAAGATGCCAGGAACTGGTTTTAGACAAGTCCATCCTCTAAGTGTTGATTACTGGTCTCGTATCACTTTTATTAACACTAAACGAAGGACCTGATTTACTTAGATGTAATCACAATTATAGGGCACAGATAGCTGCATCTTAATACACAGAGCCTGTCTGCTCAGATATCTCCACCATACTGTATCATTTTCTGTAACTGTGTTTCTTTCTTTCCTTACTGTTCAGGAAATCTTAGGGAATCTTATCCTCTCCCAACTATCAAGGCAACATTTTGTTACGTCCTAATTATTTCACTTCCATGTTGCCCCATTTGCTTCATGCTTCTACTTTTACTCACATTTCCTGCTTAT
The DNA here is from genome assembly GCA_023053685.1 of Diadophis punctatus similis. NCBI lineage: Eukaryota > Metazoa > Chordata > Lepidosauria > Squamata > Dipsadidae > Diadophis > Diadophis punctatus. The sequence continues at coordinate 24,311,946 of JALIGW010000001.1, forward strand.
TTTATACTGAGTCACTTTACTGCAAGCTCTCTTGCTTTATTCATGTGCATTTCAGCTGCATTTTCATCTGTCTTATTACTTATTGCTACACATGAATGTAGCAGACTTATACCCCACCTTTCCTCAAAGAGCTGAAAGTAGCACTTGTGCCACCCTTTTTTCCTTCAATAAGGGCCCTATAGCATACATCAAGCCCAGCTTCAACCATAGAAACTCTGCTCTCACTTCAGAGTTTCTATGGTTGAAGCTGGGCTTGATGTTTTTCCCTCTTCCCCCTGGACTAGCTCAGTATCTTAGCTGCTGCATCACATTGGCTTTCTAGGTAGTTTGAAGTACTCCTGTTTTTCTTCATTAAGAGTATTATGTAGTTAAACTTTGCTTTCCACTTTGAGCAGCCAGGAGTGTTTACTAGCATAGCAATTGGACCTGTTTCTGAGGGTTGGATGTAGAAAACTGCTTTGCTCCCTCACATCTATACGGTTTCTTTATTTTAGGTATTGGCTCTTCTCCGATGAAGTTCCTGGCTTATTCATAGAGAAGGGGTGGGTGCATGATGGTATAGATTATAGTTTTACGCCTCCAAGTGAGGAGGAGGAAGAAGAGGAGGAGGAAGAAGAGGAGGAGGAGGAAGATTACCAGCAAGGTAAGCTTGATTACTTCTCATCTTGTATATGTGAAACAAGTGAAATGTCTGAACTGTTATGAATATCAAATATAAAATCCCTTTATTAGACTGGTGACGCGAGTCCAGATTTGTCTTTCTTTTGGATTAGTCAATTTTGGTGGAACCATGTTCGTATCATTGGAAATTAAACCTTTTCATTCAGCTACATAGACACTATATATTGTATTTACATTACAAATATTAAATATTCATATTTAGCATTAATATTCAACAACTACTATATTCTTTAAAATAATCACTCATTAAATGTTTTTCTCTAGATAATGCTTTTCATTAGGATCTTTTTGTTCAGTCAGTTTATCTTTACAGTAGGATTTATATGGAAAACAGTGCTATAATCCAAGGACTTCAGATAAAATGGTGAAGTAAATCACGTTGCAGTCTGTTATCTCCTGCCCAAAAAAGCAAGCCAGATTGCCCTGTAGAAATCACAGTACAGTATCTTGTGAAGTGCAAGTATACTGTCTCTCTGATACATAGGACTTCCAATTTTGCACCATTTCTGTCTGACCTTTTGCTTAGCATTATGCATTTTCTTAAGGAAAATATTAATTTAAATATTTTCCACACAAGTTCATGGACACACCTCCAGTATTTTTACTTTCCATGAATTACCTGTTCAACATTGGTATAATGTTGCAGGTTTTCTGGATAAAATTGCAGCGATTGGAATTTGATTTACATTTAGTAAACAAACTGAAGAAGCATATCGTTTAAATTTAAACACACTTTATAGATAGCTAAAATACATTTTTCAACTGGCCAGAAGTAGTAAAATTGGAAAAAATTAATGGAGTGCGTAGTGTAATTTTTAATGTCTTAATTCTTATCAGTGAAGTTATTAAGATAGTGTTAAATGTAGCTTGCTTCCTATAATTCCAATTAAAGGAACATACAAAGTTAAAAAGTGCACTATTAATAGAATAAAGCTGTGCATGTAAACATCTCTGCTTTCCCTGGATAGTTACAAAATAGCTTAATGAGGTGTTGTGAGGCTTTGCTTTATAAAGTAGCGATGGAAACTCTGCAAATAAAACTGCTTTGTTACTTATGCTTATAATGTTCACAGACGCACAGGAAAACTTGGTGGAAGGCAGTGTTTTGAACACCCCACAAGGGATCCTGCATATTCCAGAAATACCTATTGAGACATCAGTACCAAAACAGGGACAGAACCTGTGGTGAGATGGACTTTTTCCCATACCTATCAACAAAAAAATTGGGTGGGGAATAATATTTGATGTATTTCTATTCTCATACCATCTATTCACGATTGAAATTTGGGTATTTAGACTTTTGGAGAAGTATTCAGAATGTTCTGGATGGCTATACACATGTTTACATTATTCCCTTTGGGGAATAATGGATAATGGATATAAAAATTAATAATTTAAAGGATTTAAACAAGAAAAAGGAATAACACCATTCTCCATCCTGTGAGGAGCCAGCAGTCAGGATGGGTTGTCTCCGCCTACCAGCAGGTTGAGGACCGAGTCACTTTTTTTCTTAAATCCCCTGGATCCGCCCCTTTGAGGCCCAGTTATGACTCGTCCTCAGCAGAGCAGGACGTGGCGAAAACAGCTCATCCCAACTGCTGGTTCCAACGATCACAGACAACTAAGAAGATCAGGTTGTACTGGATTTTACTTATCATCAAAATACTTGGATCTACCTTTCTGAAGTAGTGGTGAGCGAGGGGAAGGTGGCAAGCACGCTGTGGCTTTTAGCCTAGGCTGCCACGTGGGGAATTTGGACTTCAGATCCAACCCCACCCCCCGACCCCATTCCCTCGGCCGGGATCGATCGCTCCGCGGCTGCAACCAGGTTTCAAGCCGTTTGGGCTCGCTCCGGCTCTGGTTGCATAGGGCTTAACCCGTGGCCGCCCCCTCGCTCAAGCCTCACTTAGGAGCGATTTGTCTGCTATTCATCGGAGAGGCGCGGCGGCAATTTAAACGAGCCGGCCGACACGCTGGGAAGCCGATTGCTGGAGCCTCGCTCGCGATCGGCTTCCACTTTTGAATTTGCCGCCAGTTTTGACCTCCGACGATCGGCGGATCTACCGGGGCCTCTCTAGGCTTGCCCTCTTTGCCTCTTGACCGCGTGGGGAAATCGAAAGCGAAAGACGCCACGAGGTCTCTGCTCTCCATAGCCGGCTGCCTGCGCTTAGCATCAGCTCCGCTCCAGCGGCTTTTATATCAGCTATCAGCATTCCCTGGGGGCCTCTCTCTCTAAATCTTCCCGGAACGAAGGCAGGAGTACCCAAGGGATCTTGGCTACAAAGAAAGGGGGGGGGGAGAGGCAGCCTTGCAACCGGGCAGAAAATTAATCCCCAGGGTCCATTCTCAAGATTCAAATGGCAAAAGGGATGCCCCCAGCCCCCTCTAAACCTGGGGGGAAGAGGAAGCACAAAACTAACCGTCCAAACGACGATGAGGCTGCAGCCTCTTCTTCTCAGCCTGGCAAGCCTACATCTACAAGGGCAGAACAGCGCAGGGACCGGGTCCTGCAGAAGATTCATAGCAGGGCAGCTAATGAAGGTGCTCCCCAAGCTTCTGCCTCCGGGCCTGACCAGATCCTGGGCCTAGACACCACAGTTCCCCAGATCTCCACCAATCTCTGGGGTCCAGGGGGTTTGGGCGTGGCATCCCCCAACCCTCAGCCGGCCTTAGCCCTGGAGACCACTCAGAGCGTCCAACCTTCTCTGCCTCCTGGTCAGGAAGGGGCCTTGCCTCCCCCACCTCCACCCGTGGTCCAGGGGATCGAGCCTGTCCTCCCTCCAGCTCAAAGCCTGCCGGCTCTCCCCTTTGACCCTACTATAATTCAGCAATGGATTGCCTCAGCGGTCCAGACCAGTATTACTGCTAACCTCCAAAACTTGGCAGCTTCTCTGCCTCAATTAGGCTCTGGCACTTCCTCACCTCAGCTGGATCCTCAACCAGGAACCAGCGCTGATTTCCTGGCAGCGGATCAGTTATCCAACATTTCTGAGGATGAGAACCTTGATGACTTTACGGTGGCCCAGATGGATACCATGGGTGATCTATCAGAGGATGAAGTAGCAGGCCCCTCTCAACCACCATCGGCGGCTCTCTTCCCGCCGGGTCTGTACAAGTCTTTATTAAGCAAGGCTAGGGCGGCTGCCGGCCTAGTGGCCCCGGCCGCTCCAGCGCCATCGCTAACCACTCCATTGGGGCCTATCTTCTCTTCGGTCACTCCGGAACCGGATTCTGTGCCGGCTCCTTCCCTATTCATAGATACAGTTAGAAACCAGTGGGCCGCTCCGGCTACTGGATCTAATCCTACCTCTCTGGAACGTCAATTTTTCAACGTAGCCGCCGAACTGGGAGACATTCTTGAGGTTCCCGCGGTAGATCCCCCTGTCTTGGCGCTTCACGCCCAAACCACTCTTCCCAGTGAATCGGAAGAGAACCTCAAGCCTGAAGATCGGAAAGTGGAACAGGCTCTGGTGCGCGCTCACCAGGCGGCGGCCTGGGCCATCAAGGCTGCATCCACTTCCTCTTTCTTCGCCAGGGTGGCTCTCCTCTGGGTGAAACAGCTGCAGGACCTTATTCCTGAATCCAAAATAAGGGCACATCAAGACCTTAGCAAAGTCTTCGCTACTTGCCAGTTTCTTGCAGACTCCACGCTGTATACATCCAAATTCACATCAAAGGCGATGGCTTCCACCCTCGTGGCCAGACGCATGCTTTGGTTGAAACAATGGCCAGTAGAGACCCGCCACAAGTGGCGTCTAGCGTCTAAGCCTCTTAAAGGCAAACAGCTCTTCGGGGATTCCCTGGATCCTTTTCTCATCGAATCTAAGGACAAGAGGAAGATTCTTCCGTCGCTCTCTCGCAGAGGCCTTCCTCGACAGACCCCCTACTTCCGGCGGCCCTTTCGCCACACTGACCAGGGATCCAGCTTTCCCCGGTCCCCAGGTCAGTACTCGGGTAGGTCCCGCTTCCGTCAGGACAGGGCCGGGAGGGGAAGGCAGTTTAAGAAGAACTTCCGTGGCGGAGCCGGAGGGCGTCCCACCAAGAGAGGGAAATAGTAGTTTTTCCCCCATGACCGCTCCCATTGGGGGGCGGCTGAAATATTTTGCTGATTGTTGGGATTCAACAACTGAGAATGCGTGGGTCCTCAACACGATTCGACACGGTCTATCTTTGGAATTCCTCTCCCTTCCCCCGGGAGCCTTCATTCGGTGCCCCACGGCCAGGAACCCCGCTAAACGGGCTCTCATGGCTGAGGCGGTTCAACACCTGCTAGATATTAGGGCTATTCAGCAAGTGCCCCCTGACGAACACTTTCAAGGATTCTATTCCATCCTCTTTGTGGTTCCCAAGGCTTCTGGGGGCTGGAGGGCGATTTTGGACCTCAAACGGCTAAACCGTCACATAGTCTACAAAAAATTCCAGATGCATTCTTTAAAATCCATCTTGGCTTGCATCCGGCCGGGGGACTTCATGGCCTCCTTGGACTTGACGGAGGCCTATTTACACATTCCCATTGCTCATCATCACCGTCGGTATCTTAGATTCTGCTATGCCGACCAACACTTCCAGTATAGGGCCCTTCCCTTTGGTCTCTCCTCTGCTCCCAGAGTTTTCACGAAGGTCCTCTCCGTCTTGGCGGGCCACCTCCGGGCCCTCCCTATTAGAGTCCAATGTTATCTGGACGACATTCTAGTACATGCTTCCTCTGAAGCGGTGGCACATCAGCATCTGCACACCGTCACACAGGTTCTATCTGCCCATGGGTTTTCCATCAACCTCGCTAAAAGTCAGCTGTCCCCATCAACGTCCATCCTCCATCTGGGCTCTATTATTGATTCCTCACAGGGTAGGGTGTTCTTATCACCGGAGCGACAAGTTAGTCTTCAGGTTCTTTCCTCTCAGGTCCAAAGAGCGGGTTCTTCCCCCCTTCTTACCTTATCCTCTCTTCTAGGCAAAATGGTATCTTGCATCTCCATTGTTCCCTGGGCTAGGTTGCATGCCCGGGAATTGCAGTGGTTTCTTCTTCCCTTTCAGAAGGCGCACCTCGGATCCTCTCTTCGCAAGGTCTGTATTCCTCCTCCGGTTCGTCGCTCCCTCACCTGGTGGCGTTCTCCCGCCCTCGCAAGGGGTACCCTATTCTTCCCTCAAGTCCGAATCACAGTCACGACAGACGCAAGTCTGTCAGGATGGGGCGCCCATTGCGAGGGCGCCACAGCTCAAGGTCTGTGGTCAGAGGCGCAAGCCAGGTGCTCCATCAACTGGCTCGAGCTGCACGCCGCCTTCCTCGCATTGAAGCATTTCCATCGAGTGCTAGCAGGGTCCCATGTGCTCCTGCTAACGGACAACGTCACCACCAAGGCGCATGTCAACCGCCAGGGGGGCACCCGGTCCCGGACCCTGATGGACGAGGCGAGGAAGGTAGGTCTTTGGGCGGAAAGGCACCTCTCTTCCTTGACAGCGGAACACATCTCGGGGGTAGCCAATGTCCATGCGGACTGGCTGAGCCAATCAACGGTGGACCAAGCCGAGTGGCGCCTGGATCCGTCAGTATTCCAGTCCATCGTGAACAGGTTCGGCAGGCCACTAGTGGATCTCTTCGCAACGCCAGAGAATTCCCAATTACACCGCTTCTTCTCCAGATATCAAACGCGGGGATCGGAAGGGACCAATGCCCTCCTTTGTCGCTGGCCCAAGGGGCTCCTCTACGCGTTTCCTCCTCTCCCCATCCTACCGTTGGTCCTCAGGAAACTGATGCAGGAGGAAGCGGAGATAATCTTAATTGCTCCGTTCTGGCCGCGGCAACCGTGGTTTGCCGACCTTGTAGCCCTCTCGGTGAGGGCCCACTGGACCTTGCCCCCCCTCCCGACCCTTCTCAGTCAAGGGCCCATCTTCCACCCGGACCCCAGGTGGTGCCAACTGACCGCCTGGCGCTTGAGCGGAGTAGCCTGAGGCGGCAATCCTACGATCCAGATGTCATCTTTTACATCCAGGCATCTCGCCGCCCATCTACCAACCGTATTTATTCCGCGACCTGGCAGGCCTTCTGCTCTTGGTGTGCATCTCAGAATCTCTCCCCCATCGACGTGCCCCTTCCAATGGTCCTACGCTTCCTTAAACAGGGCTTGGATAAGGGCCTTTCTCCCAATACACTACGCCGTCAGCTCGCGGCCTTGTCCTCAGTCTTGTCGTGTGGTCACTGGGACTCCCTGTCCCACATCCCGACCGTTCGACGATTCTTGAAGGGGGTCACCAACTGTCATCCTCCGGCGATCCACCGGTACCCATCGTGGGATCTCCCGCGAGTCCTCCAATCTTTGACAGGGGCTCCATACGAACCGTTACGAGAAGCTTCTCTCCGGCAGCTATCCCTCAAGGTCGCGTTTCTCCTCGCCATCACCTCGGCTCGCAGGATTTCTGAGCTCGCAGCTCTTTCTGTCCGGGATGACCTCTGCATCTTCCATTCTGACAGAGTCGTCCTCCGTTTGGATCCTACCTTCCTTCCGAAGGTCAACTCCCCCTTTCACCGCGCACAGGAACTTATTCTACCATCTTTCTGCCCTGCACCGTCCCATCCTTCCGAGCGGGTTTTGCACACCTTGGACGTCCGTCGGGCTCTGCGCATCTACATCAGTCGCACACGCCCGTTCCGCCGGACGGAAGCACTGCTCGTTACGTTCTTGCCCCAATCAATGGGCCTCAAGGCTTCGGCGGCGACGATCGGACGCTGGATCAGAGGGGCAATTGCTAAGGCCTACGACATGGCCGCTCTCCAGCGACCCGCCGGCATCACAGCGCATTCCACGAGAAGTGCAGCGACTTCGGCTGCCTGGGCAACTCAATGCTCATTGGAGGACTTATGCAGGGCGGCGACCTGGGCGTCACCCACTCCATTCATAAGACACTACAGAATTGACAAATACGCATCAGCGGATGCGGCCTTCGGGCGACGGGTGCTGCAAAGAGTTCTCATCAACAACGCTCAACCTTTCTGTCCCTCCCATGGGTAATACTACTTTGGTATGTCCCATCCTGACTGCTGGCTCCTCACAGGATGGAGAATGAGCGTTGACTTACCTGATACGCTCTTTCTCATCAGGAGGAGCCAGCAGTCAGCTCCCTCCCTGTAAATTGACACGTTGTTAAAGTTGCTTCACTACGGAGAGGTCTCTGTTTTGACCAGGGAGGACGTTGGTTCCAGAACGTCAGTTTTCTCCAGTTTCTCCAGTTTCTTCTTGCACCGTTTCTACAAAAAAAAAAAAAAAAAAATACTATCAAATCAGACAATTTCGGGAATCACCTTGACCTTACCTTTGACCCCGACACTTCTCGAACCAGTCTACAACCAGTTGGGATGAGGCATCCATCTGATCTGCAATTTCGCCACATCGAGTCTTTCCCTCGGATTCGTCATAACTGGGCCTCAAAGGGGCAGATCCAGGGGATTTAAGAAAAAAAGTGACTCGGTCCTCAACCTGCTGGTAGGCGGAGACAACCCATCCTGACTGCTGGCTCCTCCTGATGAGAAAGAGCGTATCAGGTAAGTCAACGCTCATTCACTGTACTTCCCCATGCTGTTTTGTCCTTCTAAACCAGTGTTTCCCAACCTTGGCAACTGGAAGATGTCTGGACTTCAACTCCCAGAATTCCCCAGCCAGCATTCGCTGGCTGGGGAATTCTGGGAGTTGAAGTCCAGACATCTTCAAGTTGCCAAGGTTGGGAAACACTGTTCTAAACCATCCTGGAATTCCACACATCCATCTATATAGTGTATTTTCTGAATGGGTATTTTTTTGCCGGAAACAGGCAAAAAAAGCAGAAATTGTGGTTGCATGATCGCAGAGCATTGCGACTGGTTATAAAGTCATGGTTGCATGGCCGGGTGTGTGTGTGTGTGTGGCACAACATTTTATAATGGACAGAAATGGTTTACAGGCTGTATATAAAGCAACCATATTGGGCCTGTTGTAATTTCGAATGGTTGTTAATCGATCAGTTGTAAGTCAAAAACTGCCTGTAGCTTCATTGGCAATTACCATTTAATTGTTTTAGAAACTGATATATTTTGAAAACAGTTTATCATGCATTGAATTTGTAACAGATGGAAGCGTAACAAAGATTCAAACTAGACTTAAAGAGAAATTTCCTGTCAGTGAGAACAATTAATCAGTGGGACAGCTTGCCTCCAGATGTTGTGGGTGCTCCATTACTGGAGGTTTTTAAAACGAGATTGGACAGCCATTTGTCCAGAATGGTATGGGGTCTACCGCTTGAGCAGGGGATTAGACTAGAAAACCTCCAAGGTCCCATCCCACTCTGTTATCCTGTATTCTGATTGGTGAGTGTTGTGTCATAGAATTGAAATCTAAAAACCTTTAATTAGAATATTTGATTTAAACAACTGTTGATTCAGAATTTTGTCAAAATGTAGACCTCAGGACCTTTCTTTTGAAGGGTGCCAGAGATCCATTCCTGCTTGCAGAACATGTTGTTGTCTGCTTCTTTGAAGCCCTCATTTTTCCAGAGTTATGTATTTGTTTACCAGTAGAGGGCAGAAATAGTATAATTTGTCCAATGAAATAGGTGTCCAAATGCTGAGTTATGTGACTCTTAATTTTACTTCCAAAGGTCATTAAAATGCTAAACTGCATATCTAAAATAGTACAGGTAGCCCTCGATTTACTATCATAAATTGGGACTGGAATTTTGTTTACTAAATGATGCAGTTATAAAGTGAGATGTCGCATGACTGCATCACTTAGTGACTGAAACCCAGGCAATTCCTGTTGCTGTCATTAAGTAAATTTTACGGCTAGCAGTGCAGCACAAAGGGAAATTTTGGTGCACTTTGTCCCCTTTTAAGTTGCTTTGTGCATTTATTTGGGTTTTTTGGTTGTGTGAAGCCAGCCCCATATGACCCAGTAGCCAGGCCTAGTCTGCTTTGTCAGGAGTGGGAGCAAGAAATTAGCTGGGGCAGTAGGGGTCAAAAGGGCATAGATGGGGGAAAGATAGGTGAGTGGGGGAGTTGCAGTACTTCTGTAGTCATAATTGCGAGCAGGCTGCCAAGTGCTAGGATTTTGATCCCATGACCATGGGGGCATGGGCATAACGTGTTGTCAGTCCCTTCATTTAAAATTGTCATAACTTCAAACAGTCACTGAATGAATGGTTATAAGTCAAGGATTACCTGTAATCAACTCAGCTAAATTCATTGCAGTATTTTGTAAGACTTTAGTATTATAAAACTTTACATGTGTGTAAGCCATCGTATCCTTAAAACAGATGCAGACTTTTTTTATATAATATAGAAAATGTCATAAGTACCTAAATAAATAGTTGGTCTGAAATAGGGGGTTTGATTAGTAATTTATCTGGCACGGTTGAAACATTTGTAGTTCCACATGTCTTTTATTGTATGACTGTCGGTGAGAGTATTGAACAAGTTATCCTGTCTTCCAGGTTTCTCTGTGACAGTCTGAAAGAGTTGGATGAACTGCTAGCCTGCTTGCATTCCCATGGGATAAGAGAGAGCCAGTTGAAAGATCGGTTACAGATCAGGTGAGGCTTCCTCTTCGCTTGCTGCAAAATTATATGGCACTTGTATACGTCTACTGAAAATACAATGGATTTCTGAAATTGTTCGATAAATGGTTTTTGCCTTTATCTGTTAGTGAAATACTTTGGCTTTGTCACTTCAATGCCAGCAGCCTACATAATGACAGTTTGGAAGAAGAAATGGTTTACCGGAAAGCTGATTGTTATTATTTTGGCCTAATGTTTGCTTATGGCAAAAGATTTGAGAAGTTTCATAATGATGCTAGATAGATTAAGTTTTTCCAGAACTTTTTTAACGGCCATCGCTCTACAAAAGGATTAGCTTCTGCTTTCCAAAAGACATTTCATACTTTTTAGCAAGCTTGAATAAACAATTTAACTGAAGCACTAGTATAAAATAACCTTTTGCAGGACTACAAAAACATATTTCCTAAGCGTCAGCATTTGATTTCTGGACCAAGCAGTACTTTGGTTACTCCGTGCTTGCAGTTTGGATGAGCTATAAATTTTCAGCTTATAGCATTATGCAGAACTTACAACCTACATCTCTTAATTGTTTCCACCCTGGCTCATGAAGGTGGAAGTTATCCACTAAGTTATCTTCTCCTCTCAGGTATCAAGATATCCTGCATTCCATTCATTTGGCTCGGAAACAGAACCCAGGTCTGAAGTCGTGTGATGGCAGCCAGGAATTGCTAAACTTCTTGCGCAGTGATCTTATTGAAGTTGCCACGCGGTTGCAGAAAGGAGGTCTGGGATACATCAGTGAGGGAGAATTTGAAGCCAGGGTGAGTAGTGGTACTGATGTACACACATGGGGAATATTTGAACAATGTGTCCAATTCTAAAGTATAGGGCGGGGGTCTGCAACCTTAAACACTCAAAGAGCCACTTGCGCCCATTTCCCACAGAAAACAAAACACCCGGAGCCACAAAACCTGAGTGGGCGTGGCCAACTCAACATCACTCACCCCCACCCAGTCACATGACATCCCCTAGCCATGCCTACCCAGGTTTTGTGGCTCCAGGTATTTTCTTTTATATATATATATATATATATATATATATATATATATATATATATATATATATATATATATATATATATATATATATATATATATATATATATATATATATATATATATCCCTCTCTCTCATCTCTTTCTCCCTCTCTCTCTCATCTTTCTCCCTCTCTCTTTCTCCCTCTCTCTCATCTCTTTCTCTCTCCCTCCCTCTCATCTTTCTCCCTCTCTCTCTCATCTCCCTCCCTCTCATCTCTTTTTCTTTCCCCCCTCTCATCTCTACCTCTCTCTCTTCCTCCCTCCCTCCCTCCCTCCCCCCCCCCTCTCTCTCTCTCTCTCTCTCTCTCTCTCTCTCTCGTGTGTGTCTGTGTGTTCTCTCTTGAACCATTTCCAAAAACAGGCGAGGGTGGGGGGGGGGGGTTTGCTGATTTTTTTTTCTTCTTTGGGTGCTTTTTACGATATGATTTAATTTTAAATCAAGAGTTATTTTAGGGTCCCAGATAAATGAAGCTCTTTCGTCGCCCTGCTGTGGCTCCCTGTCGGCTGGCTCCCCCCCCCCCGCCCTCCCCTCCTCACTCCTCGCCTGCCCTAAGAAGAGAAGGACGACAGCTGCGGATGGAGACTCGCTCCGTATTTCAGAGCGGAAGCGAAGCGCTCCTCTACTTGCCTCTTTTTCCGGCCCTTGTTGGGAGTCACGTGACTTTTCTCCGCCCCGAGACACTGGCTGGGGCGCGTCTCCCCATATTCCTCTCACCGCCTCCATGGCTGCTTTGCTGCTCTTGCACTTAAACTTAGCGCGCTGCACAATGGGGGAGACAGCGTGCCCTCCTCCTCCTCCTGGAGCCCATTACGACGCAGAGCATCGGCTGCAGCCGGGCAACCCAACCAGTGTCTCGACGCGGAGAAAAGTCACGTGTCTCCCCCAGCGGCCGAGGTGCGCACAGCACCACCAAGGGCCGGAAAAAGAGGCAAGTAGAGGGGCGCTTCGCTCCTATTCTGGAATATGGAGCGAGTCTCCATCCGCCGCAGTCGCCCTTCTCTTCTCAGGGCAGGGGAGGGGGAGGGGAAGGGCCACCCACTGGTGGGATCATCCAACGCAGCCGCAGGAGAGGGTCCAAAGAGCCGCATGCAGCTCTAGAGCCTCACGTTGCCGACCCCCGGTATAGGGAATGCCTTATTAACTCCAGATCTTGAATTCTGAACATCCCTTAAAATGTGCCACTTTGCTCTGAAGCTCTTCTAGAGTGTTTTATTTTAAATACAGGTAGTTCTCACCTTACAACTGTTTGTTTAGTGACCTTTCAAGGAAGTAGAAGATTGAAAAAGAACTTGAAATAGATAATATACTCGTGTTCTGTGGAAAGTTGACATGTTATTTGCAATAGCAAAGTTGGGTTTAAAATTGATAAAACACTGTAGTAAAGTAGTATCTAAAGTATGCTGGGTGCCATCTAGGAGTTCTAAAGTGCTGTTTTTTTACTCAACATGTTTTACTATTGGAGTTTTGCCTAGAATACTGTAGCCCTATTTGCTTATGCGGTCATTTTCTCATCTGACGAATGGATAAGAAATGGAAAGTCCTGCATATGCTACAAATAAATAATAGCAATGTTTTTCTACTTAGGTCTGTGAATTGGAGAGCCTAAAAGATTTTGGGGAGTGTGTGATTGCTCTGCAGGCCAGTGTCATCAAGAAGTTTCTGCAAGGCTTCATGGCTCCCAAACAGAAGAGGAGAAAACATCAAGGGGAGGATGCTGTTGCCAAGGCTGAGGAAGTTGATGAAGAGAAGAGAGTAGCGGAAGAAGCCAAGGTCTTGATTATTGTAGATATTAGCTAAACATCTCTAGATTGAAAAGGCAACAGAAGCCTGAACAGATTGTATGATGTTGCTGCATATGTAGGCTGTTTAAGCTTGAGTTATTGGTGTTACTTCATGGCGCGGCCTTTCTTTCTACAGCAGAGGTACCCAAACTTGGCAACTTTAATATGCTGGCTGGAGAATTCTGGGAGTTGAAATCCACAAGTCTTAAAGTTGCCAGGTTTGAAGACCTCTGTTCTACAGTGAGGTATAAGAGAGACTGCATCTTCTCCCTTCCCACTTTTAAAAAAAACCTCAAATGGAAAGCTGTTCTTTGAGTCTGCTACAAAAAGACTCAAAGCCTATAATTTATGAAAAGCTGTCATTCTTGTCTAAGATCAGTGAGATGAGTACCATCTAACATGAGATGATAATTCTTTGTGGTCGTTTTCATTATATTTTTTAATGGAGAGACTTCCTTAAGAAATGGACACCATTTTCAACATATGAAAAGTTACAATCTTTGTTTCAAATTTACCAACTTTTGTTTGCCTTTCAAAATGACTCCTGATTATTTTTATTCTAGAAGTCTCCATTGAGAACAGCTGCTTCTTTTTGGCTGTTGTTTGCTACTGTGTAGTTGTCTGGCTTGTATGTTGTCATCTGTTTCTCCTCTTCCCTACTTGGCCAGTGTTGTGACTGATGTTTATATGACCAAATGCGTTGTCTTGCTGCCAAGAGAATGGAGGCTATACTATAGATTAGAAAGAATCAATGCAGCCAGGCCTGACGGACAAAATGTTAGCAACTTAACTTTTCATTGTAGTTCCATGGCTGCAAATGTTTTTTGTCCTTTAATGTCTGACGCATATGGTAGATTACAGGACATTATAAATTGCTTCTCTGTGGGCTAGTGAATTTGCACTGCACCATTAAGTGGTCCCTTACCTTATTTTTGAATTTGTTTGCCTTCCTCTCTCCCCTAAGGCCTAAGATACTGAAACCTTCAGATTGATACTAAGATCCTAGGCTAGGGGGATACCACTGACCCTTTACTTTATAGGAAAGTCATCCTGAGTGCATTGATTCTTTTTCCAGTTCGGGGAAGCAAAAGCTGCCAAGAGCTTCAAGTTTTCTTTGGCCCAGTATGATAGCACCAAATCTCTAGAAGTAGGTCTTTGGAAAGCTAATGTGTCTGAGAAGCAAGCATTCTGAGCATTCCGGGGGGAAAAAAAGACTATAATCCTGACTACTTCTCGATCCAGGTCTATCCCAATGAGCAATGAGGAGGGAATTCTAGACTGGTGTGAAATTTTGTTTTCTTAGCCGTCCGGTTTACTCGGCATTTCCTTGGATTCAGTGGGAGGGGAATGTGCAACTCTGCAGAAATTGATGGTTTTATTTGGCTCCTGAACTGCTATTAACAGCAGAGCTCAGCCGTTCTTCTGACATTCAGTCCCCTTTACTAGGAGATTATTAATTCAGGTGCCCTAAGATTTGCCCATGTTATCTTTTCTATTTAATGCAGTAACAGGTTTATATCTATAGAGAGGGCTGCATATCCTGTAACTGGCCATTAATTGGAAGTTTATTTGAATTTCCTCTTTTCCATGTTCTTTGGTTGTTATAGAACTGCAAAGCAATTAGCAACTGAGCATAGTTATTCAGAAGATCCTTGTGTTTGAGCATCTTTATTTGACGCTGGTGGCCACTGGTGCTGCTTGTCCACCATGTTTTTCCCCCATTATAGTGCTGTTATATATGTTGTCATATACAGTATGTTGTCTGAGGTCTCCACTAGAGGGCAGCCTAGCAAGTCCTTGCCTCCCCAGCTGTCCCTAGAGTTAACAGCTAAAGTTCTACTGTTTGTTTCTCTTTGATGGGCAAGAATTTAGTTCAGATTTCAAAGTCAAGAATGCAGCTGGTTTCAAGCTGGCCATGTGAAGTTGAACAAGAGTTATGAGCTTCTGAGGCTGTGGGGGAGAAGAATTTTTAGTAGTGCCTAAAAGATAGCTGCTGTGAATTCTAGGGAATGATCACAAAATGCCTCCCAATTGCTGGGAGTTTGGCCCTAAGGTCCTTGTTCTACCCCTAGGTTGCTTCAGCTGTGGAGAAATGGAAAGTGGCAATCCGTGAGGCACAAACCTTCTCACGTATGCACGTGCTGCTTGGTATGTTGGATGCCTGCATCAAGTGGGACATGTCTGCAGAAAATTCCAGATGCAAAGTGTGTCGCAAGAAAGGTGGGTGTTCCAGACTTTGAATCAACTGCTAGACTTCTAATATTGTCAAAGCCTTGAAAGGAAGATATCCTGTGAATACATAAAGCGTTTGCCCTCCCATTCCCCCAGAAAAAGATATAGGTACCCACTGTTCGGTTTTTTTCAGGTTTTCATTATGTTTTTGTCCCTCAAGGAGCTTAGTGTACAGTATACATTGGGATAGGAAGCTTTTTTGACTACTTGATCCAACATTCTATTTGGAGTTTTGAAAACATTGTGTGATTGTGCAATACAAAATGCCTCCTATAGTGAGTAAACTGGTGAGTTTCTATCTGCAATCACCTGGCTCCCCAGGATACCTTTTAACTATCTCAGCTTTTTTCTTTTTTTAGTAGGTGGGCAGATTTTCAAAGAATTGAACTACAGCCATCTATCGAGGACAATCCTGTCAAAGGCTGTTCTCCAACATACTTGCTTGTTTATTTCTCTTCTTTGTTCTTTGGATTACCGAATTGTTTTTGCCCTGTTCCCTCAGGTGAGGATGACAAACTCATCCTGTGTGATGAATGCAACAAAGCTTTCCACCTGTTTTGCCTGAGACCAGCCCTCTATGACATCCCAGAAGGAGAATGGCAGTGCCCTGCTTGCCAGCCCTCAATATCCAGACGGAGCGCTCGGGGCAGGTAAGACTTCTTTGGTTTGCAGGTGCCTTTAACAGAAAAGCACTTCATATGAACATATTTGCCCATATCCTCTTACTCTATATTAGGTTCACTGAACTGTGTGTAGCAGGATTTGTAATGCCATTCCTAGCTATTTTGGACATGACATTATAGCTATGTACAATAAACAGACATTGCAATATATATATATATATTCTGTCAGTTGAGTGCATTTGTTGTTTTGGTTGCTGCTTAGGCCAGCCTGTCTTCACTAGATATAACATGGAATGCAAACATGAAGCCTGCTGGGGACAGAGACTATGGTAGAGTCCTGTGGAATGGCTTTGTGGGGAAAGCAGGATTTTGACTCTCAAAACTTTCCTCTAGAAACTATGCTGAAGATTCAATTGAAGAGGAGAGTGAAACTGATGAAGATGAATCTGAGGAAGATGATGATGATGGAGAGGAAGAAGAGGAAGAAGGCTATGAGGTTGCTGGATTAAAATGTATGTTATACTGAAATGAAAGGGCAAGAGGTCTTCCCTGAGGGATTGGACAGGTTCCTGTCCTGTTAGTTTAATACAGGGGATCTTTGCTGTTTCCTACTCTCTAAACTGCAGTCATTGCATGTCTTACCAGCAGTCCTGTGCTAGGAAGGTGCTGCTGACTGTTTCTGGATCAGTTTTCTGATTTGTGATAGTTCCATGTTGCTTGAAAAGTAACCAAAAATAGGTGTTGCTTCCAGGGAGGAGAATGAGAAGTGAACAGTGGGGGCACTTTGTCTTTTAAGGCAGTGTGTAATTGCAGTAAATCTACCACAACTTCAGACATTAAATTGTAGAGCCTTCTTAACTTTTGGATGATGGCACCTAAAACTAGAATAGTTTAAAAAGCAAGGTTCAAATTTCTGGGAATCACGTAATCAGCATTTTGTTATTGCCAAACTTTGAAAACTGTAATTGGATTGTTGCAGAGTGTCCTTGATCAAAATGGACTTATTCTGTGGATCCAGAATCATTCCAGATTTTTTCTGAGATAGATAGAGAGATAGAAATAGATAGATAAAGCAAGCGCAAGGCAATTTTCAGGTCAGTGGCACACAAAATCTGAATCCTGTGACAACAGGCAGGCCTTATAAGAGCTTCAGAAATGCCACCACTGTGGAGTTCATACCACTATATTATGGCATTGCAGTAATTATCTAGGCAGGTCAATGTCTTTGTAACATTCTTTGTTGGCATGGGACTCTGAAAATCAAAAAGAACATTTTTCATATCCAAATTTAGCTCTTACTGTGTATGCCAGAACTATGCCTCATGCAAAAATAAAACTGTCTACTGCATCCAGATACCTGTGAAAAAAGCTTAAGTCTTAATACTGATCACTCTGAAGTACTTGTACTCTGGGGTTCAGTCCTTGCTGCTTCCTGTAAGTTTCATAGGTAGGTCATAATTATTTCCTCGTTAGGAAATGAAGCCCAGGAGAAAGAGACCCAAAGAAACAGACTCTACTGATGTCTGAGGGACAGTATGAATCCAGCTTTTGGAGTGTGTGGCACCTGGTTCCCATTCAGAGCTGTCAGCATGTGAGCTTCTGCTTATAATTGCTGTCTAGATTTTTGTGGAGCCTTTTCCAATCTTGAAAGAATGCTCATCTATTGCAAGTATTTATGTCTGCTTTTGAAGTTTGTTCAGGCTCCTTCCTGCCAGCCTGGCCAGGCCCAGGTGAGCGCCACTGTCACTAAAAATAAAGCCTGCACCACAGCCACAGCTTTATGAGGCATTTAATTGAGAAAGGTCATGTTGGAGAAATCTTTCATTTTGGCAGAGTCCTGTTTAATCCTTGGTACAGCGTTGATCCAAAGTATTCTCATAGAGAATGTTGGACTGCCAGATATTTAGCACATGTTGCTCTCTCAACATAAGGGGAAGCAACCCTTAAACAGATGGTGTCCGTAACAGAAATAACTGCTGTATTGGACAGTGATGAATGAAAATTGTACCCTATTAAGTGTCTTTTCTGCTGTGGATTGAAAACTTGCTGTGAAGGTTGATTCTCCTTCATTACTGGGGGGGGGGGGAGACCCCAGCATCCGCCACTCGACATAAAATAGTCAGCAAGAGTATTTGCTGCAATGAAGTTCTATTGTTCAAACTGTCTCCTTGTCAGCTGGCAGGAGAAATCCAATACTCGGTGCATGCTGCTGAGGGGGCTTAGCAGCTGCCTTAACCCACTGTGTGGGCCACTTATGAATGCTTGGAATGATACTTAGCTCAGCCAATCACTCTTTTCTGGTGAACATGTGATCAGCAGAGAAAGGAAAGCGAAGGGTCTCTGGGGCATCATGCAAACCTGTTCTTGATTTCTAGCATTGAGGTCTGATCACAGGAGCCATCTGAATGAGAGAGCTGCTTTTGCATTGTCAACAGCCTACCCTTTTGAGTCAGGATGAGCAGGGATGGAAAAAGGGGGAGGGAAGCAGAGGGATAGCCCAACAGTTGAATGTTTGAGACAATGTAATTAGTTTAATTGAATTGTGTATTTAAAAAATCCTTGATATAGGGATCTCAAGTTTGCTTTTGGATCAGGAATGAAGAAACTGAAATTGATTACATGTGTTTCTATCTTGGGAGAATGAGAGAGAAAAATGACCTACCAGTTCTCAAATAGCCTTTATAATGGGGTTTTTTTTAAACTGGTCATTTGTTTCCTATTAATTAGCAACACTTATTCCTGGTAATAAGAATATCTGGAAATAGCAGGCAATGCCTTAGGAGTAGCTTGGAATCTTTCCTGGGCACAATGACTGGTTGCATCCCATTACCTTTCTGCCACTCCTCCAGTATTAAATCATTACAACCTCTCTCTGATTTACAGTAAGACCCAGGAAAGCAGCCAAGGGGAAGCAAGGTGGCATAGCGGCAGATCCTCCAAAGCGGGGCAGGCACCAAGGCAAGAAGCGAACACTCCATGCCACTCGAGCGTCCCGACAGCAGACTGCACCTGTCACTGAAACTGACATTGATGAGCTGGTAAGAGCTACAGATCTCTAGATAACATTTTTAGTAGTTAAAAGCGGAACAGGTGTCTCTGTATCCATCCTGCCTTCCTTTACCAAAGAAGCTCTTCCCTGTGTACAGTGTTAAGCATCTACCTGATGTCTGTCTGTCTGTCTGTCTCTTCCCCCTCCCAAGATTACCTGCTTCTCCCCCCTCCTTCCTTACTTGATAAGTGTTTAAAAGCTTTTAAATAGCTGTGAGTCTCTAGGAAGTGTTGAGGCATGGAAGCTCATTAGTATGCTGGCAATGCAAAACACCACATCACTTCCAAGGCAGCTCTTAAGGACATTTGTTGCCTGTGCAGCCTGCCTGCCAAAAATTAATTCAGCTATCTTACATTTCACTTGACATTTAAAAGAAGAAAGCGTTGGGCCTTCATTTGAGAATTATTCTCTTCCCTATCCGTCTCCTGAAATCTTGGATGGCTGAAACTGCAGCAATAGAACTTAGCCCCACAAATTGGAGGAGTTAACAGCTTCTACTTAGGAGATGCTACGCTGTACAGAGTGGTTTGTGGCATCTAGTATGGGTCATATTTGCCTCCTTTTGTATTTGAAATCTAGAAAAGCAAGTTTATACAGTGGGGCAAAAAAGTATTTAGTCAGCCACCAATTGTGCAAGTTCTCCCACTTAAAAAGATGAGAGAGGCCTATAATTGACATCATAGGTAGACCTCAACTATGAGAGACAAAATGAGAAAACAAATCCAGACAATCACATTGTCTGATTTGGAAAGAATTTATTTGCTAATTATGGTGGAAAATAGGTATTTGGTCAATATAAAAAGTTCATCTCAATACATCTCAATAAAGGTACAGTTTAGCATAAACCCTGCCTCTTGCTGCTTCTCTCTTGGGCTTATTTTCTCTGCAATGATGCCAAGGAGGTAATTTTTGTCCCATCGATTGTATCACTTAAGAGAAGGCCGGCTGTGCCAGGAGGGCAAGGAGCTTGCCAGGGCCCTTGCTTTTGTCCTTCCTATACTGGTGTCAGGAACATTGCTATCCCAGTTCTTCAGGTTGCTTCCCTGTTGCGCTGCATGCTGCACACTACAAGTGAGCCGTGGCTCCCACCCACCAAGTGCCTTGTTTGCTGGTGCCCTTCCTTGACTACCTGAAAGCCCTTTGAAGAAGCTTGCTGCCCCAAAGAATCACTGGGCTGCCTCAGAGGTATCCTGCTGGTTTTCTGATTAGGGCTCCAAACCTGAAACTCAAGCTAGAATGGAGGCATTCTTTGGCTGCCCCATCAAAGCTTCAGCAGCTGCCTGGTTCATTTCATGCTTAATGCTGGTAGGATAGCAAGTCTTGAAAGTCTTTGTAGAATGGTTTCTCCCT
Source organism: Diadophis punctatus similis (assembly GCA_023053685.1). Lineage (NCBI taxonomy): Eukaryota > Metazoa > Chordata > Lepidosauria > Squamata > Dipsadidae > Diadophis > Diadophis punctatus. The sequence goes on from JALIGW010000001.1 coordinate 24,332,279, forward strand.
GTTTGCGCCCCCACCCACCCCGGCGCTGCTTTTTAATAGGAAGCTTTGCCAAGCTTCCCATAGACAGACTGCTCTCCCCAGCTAGGAGCTCCTGGGCAGATTGCCAGTAATATGTTCTTGTCACCAGACACATTTTGTTTCGTTGGGGTTCTGCCGTACATCATGAAGAGATCAATTCTTGTATGGTTTGGATCTGTGCTGTTCTGTGTTTCCTTTCTGACTGTCTTTGTAACACAGGTGCTTCAGACGAAGAAGATGTCTCGCAGGCAGACCCTGGAACTGCAAAAATGCGAGGAAATCCTAAATAAACTTGTCAAGTACCGGTTTAGCTGGCCTTTCAGGTGAGGCCTCAGGAACAAATGGCAGGTCCCCACTCCTGCCCGTGTATGCACAAACAGGGATAAAGAGCATCAGAGAGCCTCTTCTCTCCTCCTCCCCCCCCCCCGGGTTTGTGGTCTGTGTCTTCTGCCTATTTTGTGCTAGTGGGCAGTTGAAAGAAACGCGGATCATTCTTAACAACCTCCCTCCAACTCAAGAAAGTGAATCCCGTGTTTTTCACACTTGGGCGACTTTAAAATGTGTACACTTTAATTCCTAAAATACCCCAACCAACATCCACATATCTTAAAATTACCAATGTAAAACACCCTGCTCTGAATCATAGCATCCTGACTTGATACTTGGTTTAGAATAATCACTTGCGTGTGTACTCTGGCAGACAGGAAGGGCCTCTTTGCATCCATGCAATTTGAGTGGGAATAATGGATTAAAGAAAGTGCTTCATCACATAGTTAACCACATATAGTAGTATAAGGGGGAAAAATTCACATGCCAAACATAGATACTATAACTCCTTTTTCAGAGGTGGAGTACTCTCTTTTAACCACACTAGGTAGACAGTATGGCTTACCTCCTATTCTTTAACTCTCTAGCGTTTGGGATTATATTTTGCCTGGATGATATTATATTTCTGAGTACATAATGTACTCACACCTAGTCAGTGTGATAAGATGGGGATGTGTGGATAGTATGCCAGTGTCAGAAGCAAAGAAGGAACTAAAAACAGAAGCCTAGCACTTGCTTATCGTAGATGATGCCCTAACTAACATTTGGCATTATTTTGTCAGGGAGCCAGTAACCACAGAAGAGGCAGAAGATTATTTTGAAGTGATCAGCAGCCCCATGGACTTCCAGACAATGCAGAGCAAGTGCTCCTGTGGCAGCTACCGGTCTGTGCAGGATTTTCTCTCTGATATGAAGCAGGTCTTTGCCAATGCCGAGCAATACAACCAGAACGGCAGCCATGTCCTTACCTGCCTGGAGAAGACGGAACAATGTTTGATAGACATGTTACACAAACACCTGCCTGGCCACACGTACATGCGCCGGAAACGCAAGCGATCCTTGGTCCAGCCCGGTCAGGAATTCGGGGAAGCCGATGGGGACAGCGATCCTGAGGCCCTGGAGTACACGAGGGGGCGCAGGAGGAGGAAATGAAGGGCCCCGGATGGGACACGCTCGGAGCAGGTCTCAGCAGGATCCGCTGCCCTGATGGGAGTTCAGAGGTGGAAGCTGCTCGGCTTCACGCTGTCCTCCCCCACCCCATTCCTCTCACCAGCTTTCCCGTGGGCTTGTTCTAATTGCTGTCAGCCACTAATCAACCAGCTGTCAACAGAAAAGTTGGATTTCTGATTCCTCAACTGTGCACATAGTTTGTGCAAATTAAGGAGACACGAGGGACGTGGGGATGAGTGGATGGAACCACTTCCAGCTGGGGATGGTGCAGGTTTTCTCTGAAGGAGAGCTGCCATCTTCCTCCTCTCAAGTTGCCCTAAGGGCAAGGGGGGGAAATGAGCTGCCAGTGCCACGTGTGTATTTATAACCTCCTACCCCACAAGCCTTCTCCATCTCCCCCCCGAGGAAGCCACCTTTTAGAACGGGCAAGCACTTACCTTTCTTAGGCAGTCACCTTTCACCAGCATCTTTATGCAGGCCGGCTTTTGGGGTGCTTATCATTCTCCAGCCTCTCGATGTAGGCAGCAGGGAGAGTTGTTTCCTCCTCACAGCACTTCCTGGCGCCAGGTGCGCAAGAACAAACAGAGTGTCATAAAACCCAGAGTTTGGGGAAAGGACACTGGTTCTAACTTTATAAATCTTTTTTCTAGTTAAGGAAGGATTCTCCTGTCCAGCAGTGATCTTGTATAAAAACAAAAAAACACAGTGTAAGATAAAGTCGCCTTGACTTTGATGTGCATTGTACAGTTTATATGAGGATGTGTTTGCTTTATATTCCTCCCCTCTATAACTCACTCGTTTTTTTCTTAGAGAAAGTAGTTGGAGCTGACCCAGGAAATCCGTCAGGATTGTACACTCTGTAGACTTGGTCTTGTCTCCTTTTATAGTCATATCGCCTCTAACCTGTCTCATCTTCGCCTTCCATTGCTGGGTTCCAGATCAGGCCGAAAGAGAGTCTGACCTTGCACACTAATGGCCCAGCCAGAGACAGGGGTCTGTGGAAGGGGGTCCCTTGGAAGCCTGGGCTACCTCATGAAGATTTTGTCCAGTTGAGGATTTCTGTTCGGATTTCTGTCATTTCAAGACATACATATTTTTTTTAAGCTTTGTATTGGAAGCTGTGGGGCTGTGAGGAGATGGAGTTTTTATTCTTTGAAATGAATCCTGTCTCTCCAGCTTCTCTTTGCTGGAGCGAGGAGTATGTGATACCTAATAATCATAGCCTGGCATTATATCCTTATCTTTTGGATTAACGCTTTTGAATTATTCCTACCACAAGAGCATCATCAGGCCTCCAAGGCCCCTTTTTGCTACCAACATCGATCAATGCGATCCGCCCTTCCTTTTCCCTCTCTCCATCTATATTACTTTGTGGTTTTCCCAACTTCTACACAATGGGACATTTTTGGACTAATTTTTTTTAAAAAAAGTTGTTTGGGGGAGGGGGATCTGCTAAGGGCTGTACTTGTAATAAATTGGAAATACAAAAACCGAATTTGTTTTTCTGCCTGCTTGAAGGTTCAGGTCCTCCTCTCATACTTGCTAGCCTGAAGATTTAAAAGTTGAGGGTCTTATTCTAGAACTTTTTTTTTACTTATTGTACATTTCTGGATAGGAGAATTCTGAAGCTGGCAAAGCTGAAGCTTCCAGTATTCAGGTAAATGCATTTTAGTTATTTGGACACCTAACCTGAAATTGACAGCAGCTACTTTGGGATGTCATTGCCAGCGTATATGTTAAATGAGGGAGGTTCTCCTAAACCTATAGTGGGCCGTAGAAGCTCTATAGAGCTTGCTGCACTAGAAGAATAACCTTTAGTTTATATGTAACTGCCGTTATATTTTATGTACATTGCAGCACTACATGTAGCAAAGCCCCAGTTCTAAGGAGAGACTGCATCACCTTGTCTCCGATGAACCACCAGCAATAGATACATTGATCCCACAAGCACCAGCTTCAAACACATTATTAGCATGCAGTGTTGGGATAAAGCAGACTATTGAGCCTGGGGAAGAATTGACAGCATTTTGACTCTTAATGGTACAAAATTAGAACACCTGTATTCTTCAAGATTTATTTTGACCAGGATTTTGCTGAGCCTTCTGGTTCTTTTAGCCTCCACATGGCTTCACCTACCCTTTGGACCAACTTAAACAGGATTAGATACATTTTAATAACTATTTAAGTCTCTGATCGCCTTTGCTTTGGGGGCTCTGAATTTAGAGGCCTTGTATCTGTAGAAGCAGACCAGCCATCAGTCCATATTTCATCCAAGAGGTCCAGCAGGGGGCAGCACAACCAAGGGTTTTTCCTGCCACTTGATGCCTTATGTAAATATTTCCCGTTTATATTAACATTCCCCTTTTATTCTACTGTGTTGATACCTTAGATATCTTTGTCGTGTGATTTCTTTCCCTGACTCAGACGCAGGATGATCTATATATACATTTAGAAATAAGTCGCCTTCTGGTGTTCATTATATTTTTTGACCCCTGGGCAAGAGGTGTAATATGATAACATTACTGTCATTTACCTATATATACAATGGTTTACAGTAAAATGAAATTCTGATGCTCTGCTCTCTTGAAAGAAGAAACAAAGGAAATGTGACTCGGAATATTCTCAGGGCAGTTTTATCTGATGCCAAATTATTTGCAAGCAGCCACTAAGATCGTTCCTGGAAATGCAGTGTTTTCCCCGTTAAAAAATAGTTCAATTTCTGATTCTCGGTCTCAAAAGAGACTGACAGCTATCAAAATGAATTCCTGTGCCTTCTGATCTTGACTCGGCCCAGAAGGTAAATGCAGGATTGTTTTAATGTGCCACAAATGGAAAGCAATCTTCAGAGTTTGGATGAAGAGTTGTATAAATTCAAAGATGATCCTATAGAAATGCAAACAAAGCATACAGTAAACGTAAGAATGACTGCATGCTCTGAAAAGGCTTCTTGCTTCCTTTGGCAGGTGGTGATCTTTGTCCTGGAGTTTGAATGGCTTTGATCTCTACAGCCAGGCTGTCTATTCACTGCCCTAGAATAGGTGGCTGAGAACCTCTCATGCCACAGAATACAGTTCCTTTGTTAGAGCCTATTTGGCCTGTTCCTCCATGCCAGTTTCTACATCCTGAGCAATAGAATTATAGCCTTTGAATGCTGGGTTAAATTACTAGCTGTTCCCCTGCAAAGGCAGGCCTAGGCAGACATGGTAGAAAGAAATGAGAAGGCTACGGTATCTATGTTCATTTATCAGCTCAGGTCTGCAAAGCTTTATTAAAATTGCCAGATTAAAGCAAAAAAAGGTGGGGACATGGCAAACCCTGCAGAGGGCTGAGCTAGTGCAAAATACTTGGTTGGAGGCTAGACAGCATATGTAGAAACATGAAGGATTTCTGGATGAAATAGCCTCAAAAGTGGCCATGTAGTTTAGTGTAAACATGCAAATTATACATGTGGCTTTAAAAATCCAATTTTTTTATATAAGTGAGTTTTGGGCTCGCAGCAATTGGACAGAAAGAAACTTTCAAGTTGGGGTCGATAGTTGAAAGAAAATACCCATCCTATGTGGCTTGAATATAAAAGTCAAATTCCAGGCTTGAAGTCATTACAACAGGAATTAAAAATAAAGCTATTGATAGAAGATCCTAATACATCCTTAAAGGGGAACTCAGCAATTTGGGGGGTAGGAGGAGGGGGGATGTAGGTAACACTTAATCATATCTATATGTAATCTTGTGAATTATGGGAACCATCCCTTAAATCAGGGGTCTCCAACCTTGGCAACTTTACGATTTGTGGACTTCCAGAATTCCTCAGCCTACTGGCTGAGGAATTGGAGATCCCTGCCTTAAATCACTAGCTGCTGGAGAAAAGGACTGGTATTTTCCTGCCAGTGCATTTGAGAGTTTCTTTTATGTGTCAGGTTGTAGCTGGGTGGCATTAAAAACTCGGCTAGATGGGTCCTTGGCAGATGCAGTTAGCACCCTTGTGTTGTTAGCAGGGGCTCTCCAAGAATTTAAATAGAAGACTTCATAGGCTTGAAGATAGGAGGTTTTACATCAGGGGTCCCCAAACTTGGAAACTTTAAGACTTACGGACTTTAACTCCCAGAATTCTCCAGCCAGCATAGCTGGCTGGAGAATTCTGGGAGTTGAAGTCCACAAGTCTTAAAGTTGCCAAGTTTGAAGACCTCTGTACATGCAGATGCTTGCAACAAAGCCTTTTTCATACGAAGTTGTCTTGGAAACATTTCTCTAAAACCTTGCCTTGGAAAACGGAGACTATCCCAGGGTTCTGGATGGCTATATAGTTTTTATAGAGTTGTTTGGGACTTGATCCTTTTCTTGATGGGATGGACCAGCTGAGGGTTTCAAATATTCACCCAATTTTCTTAGCTCTCCTTGGGAACTAATACTTTGAAAGACTGCAAGAAAGCAAGACATAGTCCCAGAAATACAAGTGCATTAGGCTCTAATCTCAGATGCTTTCTGAGGTTTGCTGGTGATTCCTGCAGCACAAATATATCGCAAATGCTGGCAACAGATACAGTGGTCTGTGCAGAGAAATGGCTACTTCCCTTCACTCCAGCCAGCAGCATCAACCTCCATTGCTTATATGGTTTGCCAAGTGAAATCTAGGGGTATTTGGGTCCTGCCTCTTTCAGTGGGGCTTGTCTTGCCATGAAAGAATTATAATAGGGATTATGTTTATGCCTGATCTTTATGTGCCAAGGGTGCCGATATAAAGACCTGGATCTTAGCATATTCACTTTTTATAAAGTAGAAACTTTGAAATCAAGTCTTCTATGTAAATTTAACATTCATCGAACTGTAATATCACTCAAAAGTGCTTTTTTGATTGCAGGGTAACATATTTGCCTAAACTGGGCACAAAGACCAGAACAATTCTATATTTTGGTTGTGCTTATGCAACTTATATAACCTGGTTATTGAATTAACCATTTTTCTGAGTTTGCACAATATGCTATAATATACAGGAGTTGAAAGTTATGACCAGGTGATTTTCTGGGGTAGAAGGAAATGGATAACTAGATCATTATTTCAGTCACTTGGATAAAGTGAGATCTCCCTATAATTCCTATGTTATTAAATCATTCAGTTCCTTCCAATTCTTTCTGATACAATGGACATAATTTTGCAAGGATTGTCCACCACCTACTGCTTGTTGTGAGCACATGGATATTCCACTTAAATCCTTTTTCCTTATGACACAAACGATGAGTATTCAAGCTTGCTACATTACCAGAGGTGAGTCACATCCTCCCAGGTTTATTTCAGTAAACCAGCATTTCTGAACCTTGGCAGCTTGGAGAGAATTCTGGGAATTGAAGTGCACCCGTCTTCATGTTGCCAAGGTTGGTAAATACTGCAGTAAACTCTGAAATGTGGACTAATGTACCATTGCCTGATCTAGAAAGCTGAACAATATTGGTATAGTGTAGCACTTGGATAGGGAACTGCAATCGGGCTGTTGATTGAAGTGGGATATCAAGGGAATGTCCCAGAAACAAAATTGTATATGTGCAACTATATTGTACCAAGAAAACTGCATAGTTGTGTACATCTCAAAGTTGAAATACATTTAATCTTATTTAATTCAATTTAAGCCTACCTGCCTCCAACTCTAGATGGCTCACAATAAAAATACAGTTCGGATCAAAACAAGATGGGTTGTGGTCACTATGCAGAAACATACACACACAAAATATCCAATAAGGGGCTCCAATTTAAGCCAAGGCCGAGAAGAACAAACAAATCTTCAAGGCCTTTATGAAATGCCAACAAAGTGCCAGCGACATGAATTTAAGGGGGAACTCATTCCAGAGAGCAGGGAAGGCCCGCTTCCTGAATCCTCATAGACGTCTTATTAAATATCACTGCTTAATTGAAGGAACCTGGAGCATGCTAACACTTCCAGCATATACCAGCTGGGCAAGAAGTATGAGAGATAAATGGTGCTACAAGTAACAGGCCTTATGCCATATGGGGCTTTATAGGTAATAACCACCATCTTGAATTGCATCGGGAAGTGTGCTGGAAGGAAGGAAGGAAGGAAGGATAAAACAGGGCTCCCAATCCTCAACTCCCACTGTATTCCAGAAGTATACTGTGGGCCAATGGTATCAAAGGCCACTGTGGAGCAGAAGGATGGATATACCACCTCCATCCTAGTGCCAACCATCAGTCAGTGCAACCAAAGCTTTCTCAATCCTGAGTCCTGGACTGAGACTCAACTGAACTGGATCTGGATAATCCATTTTTTCCAGGGTTTCTCTGCAATGACAGGCCGATCACCTGCCTAACAAGGGTAGCAATTGTCTAAAAATGTTGGGTCCAAGACTAGCCTTTTGAGGAGGGGGCGCACCACTGCCTCCTTCATGGCTGACACCCCCTCTCAGTGAGGATGATATCTCAGTATGGATCCAATTCTAGGGCACCTTCCTGGCTGCTTTAATAACCAGAGAGCCAGATCCAATAAACAGGTGGCTAAACTTAAACAGTGCAGAGAATCCTGCCCACTTCCTCAGTCACCAATTCAAACTCATTCTAGATCACACCACAAAACTGAAATCCAAGAATCTCATCGTGATGTTATACAAATGAACAAAAGTCCTTTTTATACTGAACTATGCAAGCACTGGAAGATTAATAAATACCGGATGAAAAGGAGGAAACTAATAGCTTTTCCACCGCAGGATCAAGCAGGCACAATTATGTGGCTACCACTTTGGATGAGGAAAAGTTACTCCATTGTTCAACCCAGAATGATTATACCAGTACTCAATGAGTGGACACTCAAAGGTGACCAAATTCCACTTTCCAAATCTGCAGAGAGCCCATTTTTGCAGCCAAAGTTCCTAGTGTGTTTGTGTTATGCTTGCTGATTTGTTCCTGGATACAAAGGAGGAGGAGGAGGGGGAAACTCACAAGGCAGTCCTTGCTTGCACTGATTTATTACTTCTTCCAATCATTGGTTTTGGCACCTTTCTCCTTTCTTTTTTCTTCTTCTTCAAAGGCTTTGTTCTGAGGTCATCCTCTAAACCAGTCAAGATTTATAGAGGCAGCCTTAGGACACGCTCAGAGATTTCTGCACGTAATGGTGACATTAACTAGAAAAATTAAGGCACTGACCACAATGATTATAACCTTCCTGGTTATAACTACTTTGCCTTAGAGACTGTGTCAACTTGCCAAAAAAGCAAAGGGGAAAGAGCTTTCCAAATGTGCCTTGTTTGGGGGCTCATTTTTTTAAAATTTACATTCAACTACCCTCAAAACGTCGCTATAGAGCACTGCACACCAAGACAACTAGACACAAGAACAGTTTTTCCCCAAACACCATCACTCTGCTAAACAAACAATTCCCTCACCACTGTCAAACTATCCACTAAGGCTGCATTACTATTACTATTAGTTTTTCTCATCGTTCCTATCACCCATCTCCTCCTACTTATGACTGTATGACTGTAACTTGCTTGTATCCTTACGATTTATATTGATATTGATTGTTTCCTGATTGCTTATTTGAACCCTATGACAATCATTAAGTGTTGTACCTCATGATTCTTGACAAATGCATCTTTTCTTTTATGTACACTGAGAGCATATGCACTAAAGACAAATTTCTTGTGTGTCCAATCACACTTGGCCAATGAAGAATTCTATCTATCTATTCTATTTCTTCTGCCTGTCTGTTCTGATTTCAAACAGCAGGCTGTACTTAGGGCAGTTGTAACAAGGGCCCAGACCTGCCACACAAAATCAGAATTCAGATGGCACAATTCTGTTACTCATTAACAATTATCCAGGATGACAACATTAGATGTGTCTCACTTTCCAAACATTATAACTTCCTATGCTCTACCTTTCCAGAGAACCTGCTTACTAGAAATACCCTCTAATTCCTCTCCCACCACCCCCACCACCCCCATGGACAATTGCCTACTCAACCACCCAACCCCCTGCTACTTTAGCATACTGTAAGCAGTGGTGGGTTTCACTTACCTTTGCTATCGGTTCGGGAACGGGAGCCCTCACACACGCATGTGACGCTTCTGCGCATGAGCAGAACCTTCTGTGCATGCGCAGAATGTCCGTGATGACATCTGGGTGGGGGGAGGCAGAGCCTCCCGCCACCATGGCTACCGGTTCGCCCGAACTGGGCTGAACCAGTACAAACCCCAGGGGTGGGTTCTAACTTACCTCATTGCCAGTGTTGAAAAATCCCCCCCAAAAAAAATTTTTAAGCCGAAAACAAGATGGCAACCGTATGCACAGTGTCGGAAACTCAGCTTCTGCGCATGCTCAGAAGAAAAAATAAAAAAAATGTTAAAAAAATTTTTAATAGCGGTGCCCACGGACCGGCACTGACGGAAGGAACCAGGTCCATGACATCATCATGATGTCACCAACGGGTCACTACCAGTTCCGGCGAACCGGTCCGAACCGGGAGCAACCCACCTCTGAAACCCACCACTGACTGTAAGGATCTCTTGTTCTGTGTGTTGACCAAATGGAGTGGATTAAAGCTCATGACTACACACACCCAGAGTCTCTGTGGAGTGGGCGGCATACAAATGCAACTAATACATAAAATAAATAAATAAATACCTTCTAATTATGTGTGGTATGTATGTGTGTGTCCTGTCCATTTCTTCTCCCTGCATTTTCTCCATAATCTTTCAGGACCTTTAGGTGGGAGCAGCCAGCATCTGCTCTCACGCAAAGTCTGGCTTCATGCAACTCCCTTAACCCAGAGGGTCCAGGAGCTGCATTCACACAGCCTGCTAAGCTGGGCTCATGCCAACCTTAGTTTTACTGGTTGTGGCTTAAGCACATTGCGCAAACCCACATGTTTATACTTCAATGAATTATGTGAACCCAATGACTGAACTTGCTTCCTGAATTAACTGCTTTGATGCTTTGTGTGAACCCATCCATTTGTTCTCCACCGGTCTGTTTGCCAAGTCGTGTGTCTCTCCACAGTTGTGCACATTTTGGCGCTTGTGAATTGGCCACAGTGATGTCCTGTTGCAAAATGTAGCACTTTGCTCCTAACAGAAACCAGAGTACAAAAGTTACATCATTTTCTCTCACCAAATGCAGGTCTGTCATGCAGCAAGTTAACCCATTTGACCATTATGACTCTGAATCTATATACAGTATATATATATTTATAATTTATTCCATCTTTAATCCTACTGTTTACAAACATTACTTCAATCAGAAAGTGAGGTAAAGTATTATATCATAGTATATGGCCGTGGTGGCGAACCTATGGCACGCGTGCCACAGGTGGCACGCGGAGCCATAGCGGAGGGCACGTGAGCGTTGCCCACCGGCAAACCGGAAGTGCGGAAAAACGCACTTCCGGTTTGCCGGTGAGCTGTTTTTTGCACTCCGGAGGGTTCAGGGAAGCTCCCTGAAGCCCCGGAATGCAAAAAACGACGAAACGGAAAAACAGGAAGTGCATTTTTCCGAACTTCCGGTTTGCCCGTTTCGTCGTTTTTTACCGTCCCAGGCTCTGGTAAGGCCTTTGCGCGGGTGTGTGTGTGTGTGCGCGCATGCGCAGGGGGCAGCATGGGGGGGTGTTGTGCGCATGCGTGGGGGGGGAATGGGTGTGGGCACACGTGCGCGCGCTAGCGGGCGCACCCCCCCTTTTTGGCACGCGAACCAAAAAAGGTTCGCCATCACTGGTATATGGGATAAACTACAGTTTGTTATATCGTATAACAGTTTGTTATATCATTTTGACTCTGAATCTAAATCTGTTTACCTCGCAAACAGCTAATTCTTCCCCAACTCCAGTTTGGAGCTTCCTTTTTGCATGATAATCTGTCTCCCTCTGAGTTGTTTAAAGTCCTGGTTTTGGCCCTCAGATCACCAGGGGACTAAGTTGCTTTAAACTTCATCCCCTATATGCTCTGATGCAGTGTTTGTCAACCTCAGCAACTTTTAAGATGGGTGAACGTCAACTCCCAGGATTGCTGGGGATTTCTGGGTGTTAAAAATCCACCCATTTTAAAGCTGCCGAGACTGAGAAACACTGCTCTGGTATGTTTTATCAGCAGAGGGTGGAAGAATCAAGGGCAGCGTACCTTCCTCCTTGGCAGCTTCCTCCCTTTTGGCCTGGCTACTACGGTAGCTGCTACTTGAAATGAAGAGCAAAGGGGTAGGGGTGGGAAGCTCAAGCTTGTCCCTCTGATACAGCCCCAGGGATGGCAGGCAGATATTCTTAGGGAACAGAAAGCAGTTTCATATGAAAGCAGTTAGAACAACGGTGGGTTGGAGGTCAAGCAGGGCCTTCTTTGGATTGAGGCAGGATAGCTGCTGCCTCATTGTGTAATTGCACATTTCCCCCAACTTGTAGTAAGTAGCACTTCCGGGGACCTTTATATACTGCACATTTGGGGTGGGGGTGGGGAGTGAAATCAGGGAGGGCTCTTCGTTCTTGAGTCCTTTTGATTGTGTTTGGTGGTGTTAGAACCCTGTTCAAACAATTGGGTGTGTTAACATATGATTAAGCCACAAATCATTGTTATTGCTTTAAATGCATTGTGGATGATTACTATATAAGCAAGCAAGAGAGCATGCTCAATGTGGTTGGTGGTATAGTGTGGTTTAGTGTGGTGAGTGGTGTTTGACGGTGTGTTCCGGATTGAAGACTCTCTGCTGCTTTACTGATGAGTAGATTAGTTTATGACTGCGTGGAATTGCTGTGAAAAGAAGAGTAACTATCTGTGATAGTATAGAATTAAGTGATAGCTGTAATCTTCATTTGTGAGTTAAAACAAAGATAGGCAAGAAGAAGAAACTTCGCATTGGCTGAATAACTGTGTATGACTTGGACTTCCTATTTAACTGTGCTACTATTTTGTACATATTAAAGATATTCTGTTTATTGACTGAATAGCATTCATATCAAACTGTAACACCATTACTACAACACATTTCGCTGTGTATGTGCTTAACAGCACAATAACTCCTTAACAGATGGCTTTCCCAGTCTCTGTGAAGTTGTCTTTGGCTTGAAGGGTGGTACAGAACATAGTCAACAGAAAGACGGTGTTGAGCCATCCCATTTTCTGACCCAGCTCTGTGTTTGCTTTGTTTTGCTCATCAGAAAAGGTCTGTATTGCACCTGGACCAATTCAGGCTTTGATAAACTGGGGAATAGTTCTGTAAAAGTATCAAGATGGGAGCCAATCTTACCTCCAGGGGAATGATGTTCCACAGAGAAGGAGCCACCAAAGACCATTTTCCTTGGTCCCATTAGATCAGTGTTTCCCAACCTTGGCAACTTGAAGATGTCTGGACTTCAATTCCCAGAATTCCCCAGCCAGCGAATGCTGGCTGGGGAATTCTGGGAGTTGAAGTCCAGATATTTTCAAGTTGCCAAGGTTGGGAAACACTGCATTAGATGTACTGTACTTCCTACTGGCCTTCCGCAAAGCCGTAAAGACGCGGCTCTTCCGGCAGGTGGGGTGAAGAAGATCGATTTCTCCCATGGATGAATGGTTTTGTTTTAACTTCTGTAATGTTTTAAATTGTTTTTATTATATTTGTATTGTTCTTATCCTTGCTGTATGCCGCCCTGAGTCCTACGGGATTGGGCGGCCTATAAGAACTTTAAATTAAATTAATTAAATTAATTAAATTAATTAAATTAATTAAATTAAATTCCTAATAGCCAGGACCAGAGGTCGTATTCAGCCGGTTCGGGCGAACTGGTAGTGGTGACCTGCGAGTGCAATCCCATCCTATATCGCTGTGTTTTGTGACGCCGCACGCATGCACAGATGTAGCAGGTGAGTGAATTGCCATGCTGTTTGATGCCGCATGCATGTGCGGACAGCACTCATGAGCGAATTGCTGTGGTTTTTTTTTTACACAGTGTGCATGCGCGCATGTGTGTGCTCACATTTTTAATTCTGGGCAAACCGGTTGTTAAATTATGTGAAGCCTACCTCTGGCCAGGACCCACAACATAACCTGCCTTCTGACTCAGGTAGGCCGGATAGATGTAACTGGGGAGAGGTAGTCCTTCAGATAACCTGGCCCCAAACCATGGAGTCTTTTTTCACAATCAGTTCACGCTGCTGGCCCATCAGCTATCATTCTAAGATCCTTTTTAATCTGCAGCAGTTGAGCCAGATATTTCTTACCAGGGATGCAATTCAAGGTGTTGGTTATTACCTTTAAAGCCCTACATGGCTTAGGGCCAGACTATCTTCAAAACCGCCTTCTACCACATACCTCCCAGCGACCTGTAAGATCCCACAGGGTCGGTCTTCTTTGGGTCCCGTCAGCTAAACAGTGTCGGCTGGCGGGTCCGCGGGGGAGAGCCTTCTTTGTGGCGGCCCCGGCTCTCTGGAACCAGCTACCTCCTGAGATCCGCACTACCCCCACCTTATTGGCCTTCTGGAAAGCCGGAAAGACCTGGCTTTTCTGACAGGCCTGGGGCCATTGACCTTGTGAGAATGACCAACAAGGTCAGCCCATGAATGTATGGACGGCTGAAAGTATTTTTTAATTGAAGATGTGTTTTTTAATCTGTTTTTAGATGTTTTATACCAATTTATGTCTGTTTTTTATTGTGAGCCCCCCAGAGTCCCTAGGGAGTTGGGCGGCATAGAAATAAAATAAAATAAATAAATAAATGTCTATAGGGCATGATCCAAAAAGTTAAAATGATGGCTACAACTGTGCATCTGAAGTTCAGCCCATTTTTAATGTCCGTTGCAACACACATTAAAAAACCCCGCAAGCTTTGTTAGCACCAGAGCTTTGATTGCACCGTCATAGCTGGGCTTTTTGGACCATGCCATGCCAACAGCTGTGTCCTATTCCTTTGCATTTGATGTTGTTTCCTTTCCTTAGATGTGTGAGATCCAAACCACTAAGGAGTTAATTATAACCAGCAGCAGTGCCAAACACACCGACCGAAACCTACACAAGTGCTGAATTTGGCATCAGTTTAAAGTGCAGCCTAAAAAAAAAAATCTGACCTTTAACAGCAAATAAATAAATTTTAAAAAAATTGGTTCCTTTTAGAACTTGACTGACAGAAGCTTCAAATTGGGCTCAGGATGACCTCTCAGAGAGACCGGAATGGGCTGAGCTGCCTGCCTTGTGCCTCTGGGTGGAAACCTTTATTAAATCAAGGAAAGTTGTCCTGGGCTAAAGACTTTTGGGCATAATTTCTCTGCTGCAGAGAATGGACTTTCCTTGATACAAAAGGAAGCCCAACTTAATCCAGAGTGTGATATAAGAAATCTTTTGCTGAACAAAATAAGTCAGGGCTGCAAGCAAGATATGGATGGTGCTTTAATTTATAAGGTTTTGAGCTTTCAAGAATGCTTCTCTCCTGGAATCCCTTCCCACCGTGATGTGGGCAACAGTGGGAGAAGACCAGAATGGGTACAAACCCAAAACACTGTTGTCTTTGGGCCACCATCTTCCACATCACCTTCATCTCTCAGTTCCAAAAGACTGCCTTTACCTGCCTTCCAGGTGTGACCACATGTTTTGGTTAAAAAAACAGAAAGGTCAGCATAGCAGCCATAAGAGTATGGTAAATGATCCACCCAGTGCAGCATGTAAACATTGGCCTCCCAAGGATTATGTCAATTGTCCCTCCTTGGTTCTTGGGGGAGAGAAATTAACTCCCTCAGAACGGGTTCGCAATTTGGGTGTCCTCCTAGACCCACAGCTAAAATTGGAGCAACATCTTTCAGCTGTGGCTAGGGGGACCTTTGCACAGGTTCGCCTAGTGCACCAATTGCGACCCTTCTTGGAGAGGGAGGCGCTACTCACAGTCACCCACGCCCTTATCACCTCCCGGCTGGATTACTGCAATGCGCTCTACATGGGGCTACCCTTGAAGAGTATCCGGAGACTACAATTGGTGCAAAATGCAGCTGCTCGTGCCGTGGTGGGTGTGCCCAGGTACACCCATGTAACACCTGTCCTCCGGCAGCTGCATTGGTTGCCCATTAGTCTCCGGATCCAATTTAAGGTGTTGGTCGTTACCTTTAAAGCCCTACATGGCTCAGGGCCAGGTTACCTTCGGGACCGCATCCTGCCGCATACCTCCCTACGACCAGTTAGGTCCCACAGAGTGGGTCTTCTCCAGGTCCCATCAACCAAACAATGTCGGTTGGCGGGGCCTAGGGGGAGAGCCTTCTCTGTGGGAGCTCCCTCCCTATGGAACCAACTTCCTCCGGAGATCAGAGCCATCCCCACCCTGCTGGCCTTCCGGAAAGCAATAAAAACGTGGCTCTTCCGGCAGGCGGGGTGAAAGTGAGACCGAGCATATTATCTCTGGGTCTCCCCCCTTGTTATGAATGTTGGAGATTTTCTTTTTAATTTTTCTATATCTTTTTAACTGTGATGTTTTTATTGTAATAGATTTGGATATGTTGTGAGCCGCCCAGAGTCCTCCGGGAGTTGGGCGGCATACAAATCTATTAAATTAAATTAAATTAAATTAAATTAATTGGGTGAAACTGCCCACTATCTTTACTTTTTTGGAGTTTGCCCTGTGGACACCCTTGCTGTCGTCTCATCACAAGCTCGAGCAGTTCAATAAAAAAAGCAAGAGCTGCTAAAACTTGCTAAATTCATAGCGTTGACCTTGATTCTTTTTTGTCTTTTTGGGTTTTTGTGGATTATAGAATAACAGAATAATAAAATTGGAAGGGATCTTGGAGGTCTTCTAGTCCAATCTCCTGCTCAAGCAGGAAACTTTATACCATTTCAAACAAATGGTTGTCCCAATTTCTTCTTAAAAACCTCCAGTGTTGGAGCACCCACAACCTCTGGAGGCAAGCTGTTCCACTGTAATCATTCTCACTGTCAGGAAATTTCTCCTTAGTTCTAGGTTGCTTCTCTCCTTTGATTAGTTTCCATTCATTGCTTCTTGTTCAGCCTTCAGATGCTTTAGGATGACACACACACACCATTCCTTATGACAGCCCCTTAGATATTGGAGCACTGCTATCATGTCTCCCCTAGTCCTTCTTTTCATCAAACTAGACATACCCAGTTCCTGCAACCGTTCTTTTAGCCTCCAGTCCCCTAATCATCTTTGTTGCTCTTCTCTGCACTCTTTCTAGAGTCTCAACATTATTGTGTATATAAACCCAGCCTGTTTATAAACTTTTGATTAGAGTAGAATTCAGTGTATTGTGTGTGAATCCGGAACATGGTTAATTCTCCGGGACCGCATCCTACCTCATACATCCCTATGACCAATTAGGTCCCAATGTCGTTTGGCGGGACCAAGGGGGAGAGCCTTCTCTGTGGGGGGTCCGGTTCTCTGGAACCAACCACCCCCAGAGATCCGATCTATCCCCACCTTGCTGGCCTTCCGGAAAGCTATTAAGACATGGCTCTTCCTGCAGGCGGGGTGATGTGACCAATGAACATCTTAGGTCTCCCCCAGGTATGAATGTGCTGTTTGGCTTTTTAGTCTTTTAATTAATTCAATGTTTTATTTTTTGCTACTGTTCTTGTTTTATTGTTCTTATACTCTGTTGTACGCCGCCCTGAGTCCCCAGGGAGTAGGGCGGCATATAAGAACAGCAAAATAAAATAAAATAAATAAATAAATTCACTGCCCAGGTTTTAAAACTTGACCAAACTTATCCCTGAGTAGTCTTCACCTCTCCTTTGCCACACCTTCAAAGTGAGGCCCTCCCTGAGTGCGAGAGCAACACTGGTGGGCTGGATTACTTGTAAAGGAAGAAACGTTTTTGCCAGAGCAGGCTTGAGCATGTCAGTTGCCCAGGGGGAGAGCACAAGGCAGATATTACAGCAAACCCACCCTCTCTTTTTCTGAAAACACCATAAAAACATTAAAAAACAGAGTGACAAAGTAGCTGGCAAGACTGGTGGCTAGAGCAAAGTGTGCAAAAGTACAACTTGGACTTAGATCTTGAACTAAAAAGGGTGGTATGGGCACAGAGAATTAACCGGAAGATGCTGGATTCAGCATCCATTGGAATTTAAGCTCAATGTTAAGGTTTAGAAGAGAGAGTATTTAAGAATCCAGGCTCTCATATCTTTAGCAATAGCACTTAGCAATAGCACTTAAACTTATATACCGCTTCATAGTGCTTTACAGCCCTCTCTAAGCGGTTTACAGAGTCAGCATATTGCCCCCAACAATCTGGGTCCTCATTTTATCCACCTTGGAAGGATAGAAAGCTGAGTCAACCTTGAGCCTGGTGAAATTCAAACTGGTGGCAATCGGCAGTCAGCAGAATTAGCCTGCAATACTGCACTCTAACCACTGTGACACCATGGCTCATAGGCCAGTGTTTCTCAGTCTTGGCCACTTTTAAGATATGCGGACTTCAACTCCCAGAATTCCCCAGCCACACATCTTGATCGAGAAACATTGCAAACTAGGCAGTCTTGATCTCCCATCTTTTGGGAGTTCTGTATGTCGCAGTCATTGGAGAGTTTGGAAAATGCAATGGGGATGAAAGCATGGGATTCGTAGGTTGTGCAGAGGCATTTCCCTGACAAACAGTGTTTCCCAACCTTGGCAACTTGAAGATGTCTGGACTTCAACTCCCAGAATTCCCCAGCCAGCATTCGCTGGCTGGGGAATTCTGGGAGTTGAAGTCCAGACATCTTCAAGTTGCCAAGGTTGGGAAACACTGCTGACAAAGAACTATTATGAGCTGCCTCTGGTGGTGAGGGAAGGGGGCTTTTCTAACTATAATCAAAGTAATTCTAGCCTCATCTTAGTGGAGATGTTTCTCAGCATCTCACTTAGGAGTCCCTCGAAAGCCCACATCTGAGCTCGTGATGACTCCTAGAGAGAGAGCTGGGAATAGTAACAATAGTATTGTGCTTCATTTTCACCCACTTGAGGTCTACATCAGTACTACTCAACCTTGGCAACTTTAGGATGTGTGGACTTCTATTCCCAGAATTTCCCAGATATGTTGCCAAGGTTTAGAAACAGCGGTAGCCCCCATCTGATGATTCACTGAAAGGGACAAAAGGCACGGAAGCCCATCCACAACCCTAGTGGCCATCACACCAAGGGGAAAACCGGAGGGCTGGAGGCATTGCATAGCCTTTTGCAAGAGGCAATCCTCACAGCTGTTTTCAGAAGGTCCCCTCTGCCATCTTCGGGTCTCACAAATACACTGACTGCCTCTTTTGCAACTGCTGCTCCCCCCCCCCTTGCATGAAAATCTCTCCCTCCACCTGCACACCTGTTGGCAATGGCCAAGGAGAGTGGAGGACAAAAGAGCCCAGGCCAGGTTCGCTTGGTTGGAACATCTTTGAGCCTCGTAATATCTGCATTATTATAGCCCCCAGCAAGTAAGCAAGGATATCACCCTAATGTAGGGTGGCAAAAATCCAGACGGCCACTTTTTGGCAGAGTGGGAGTACCAGTCCGGATCTGGGAGGCAGCCCTTGGGGAGCTAAGCCAACATCACACACAAAAGTGGATTTTTGTCACAGTCATCTTCATTGTCATCAATGACAGGCTGGTTTGTTATTTTCAAGTTGGAACTGACCTTCCAATACTGGGTGGGCAATCAGAGGCCCCAAAATACAAATTTTTAAGGAAAGGGGGAAAATTAAATTAGCTTGCCCAGATTCTCATCTAAGCTTTGCTGCCAAGAAAGCCCAAACTGGGACTGAGTTCACTCACTGTGCTAGAGTAGACCATAGTTTGCAGAGGTGGATTCCTCCCGGTTCGGACCAGGTCTATAGAACCGGTAGTAACATGGCGCCCTGGGTCGCTGGAACCGGCAGTGACCCAGGCCTGCCATGTGCCTGAGCCGGTTCTCTCGGCGGTGCTATAGGCGCAGCTATCTTGTTTTTTTAAGGACTGCACATGCGCAGAGGGTCATTTCCGGGAAGTGATGCACTCGTGCAAAACATGCACTTCCGTTGTGATGCGAACTTGTGGGGAAGGTAAGTAGAACCCACCCGAGCCATGGTTTACTGAATAATCCTCATGTGCTGGGTTCATACGACACACATCCATTAAACACCCTCAGTCAATACAACATGTAAGAGTCACACAACAGCCTACTAAGCCATGATCTGCAAACCATAATGGCTGGGTTTACCAATCCAAAACTAAACCAATCACTTTATGACATCATGTGTTTGGTGACTTAGCCTGCATTTATCTATTGGAAGCAGGTTCTTTGACACAGAGATAGAATCTTTTTTGGATCCCCACAGGAAGGATTCCCCAATCTTTATACTAGTGAAGGACCTTCACTACTACCGATTCATGCGCATGCGCACTGGGCGGGTGGGCGGAGCCTTCCACTGCCGGCGCTACCGGTTCTTAGAACCGGGCCGAACAGGGAGCAACCCACCGCTGACCTGCATGGATCCTCAGGTCACTGTAATGTCTGATAGTCCTGGGTAATCAAATAGGTTTTGTGAACTCAGAACCCAATGCACATCCTTCTCTGCCATACTGAGAAAGCACAAGGATTGAAATCACTCAGATGGGAAACTCAGCGTTGGCAGTGACCGGAACTGCATGTAATCCCAGTTAAATAAATAAACCCCAGCCCAGAGTCTCTGGGGATGACCCTGCCCATGTTTACATCTTTGCTATTGCAATGTACACATTTCTTAGGCAAAGCCAAGGAAGAGAGAATGAATACCCCACACTGGATAACACATTGCACTCACACACATAGAACATAGAATAAGAGAGTTGGAAGGGACCTTGGAGGTCTTCTAGTCCAACCCCCGGCTCATATCATTTCAGACAAATGGTTGTCCAGACTCTTTTTGAAAGCCTCCAGTGATGGAGCACCCACAACCTCTGAAGGCAAGCTGTTCCACTGGTTTATTGTTCTCACCATTGGGAATTTTCTCCTTGGTTCTAGGTTGGTTCTCTCCTTGATCTGTAGCTCTTCACTGACAGGGGTGAAATGCTCCCAGTTCGGGCATGCCTGCCGGTCGTCAGAGAGCCAGTAGTGACGGCAGCGCGAGGCTTCACCAGGACACCATCATTTGGGTTCTTTTACCCTCTGCGCATGTGCAGAACACTTTGCGCATGCGCAGAGGGTAAAAGAACCCAAATGGCGGCATCCGGGTGAAGCCTCACACTGCGTCGCTACCGGCTCTTCAACGACCGGCAGGCATGCCCGAACCAGGAGCATTTCACCCCTGTGCCAAATGTTGCTTGCCTCCCACTGAACCCTCTCCTCAGGCCATTGGGGCTTTGGATGTCAGTGTGTGAGGCATCAGTTTAAATCACCTGGAAGGGGGGTAGGGGAGCCTGGAAAGGATTATTCATCCCAGGAAGGCTGGCTCCTGGCAGGCCCGGAGGGGGAGGCAGGCGTGCCAAAATCAGCAGCTGCCCGCCAGAGGCCTGCTTCCAGTCTGCCTCGTCCCGCATGCCTGGCAAACAGTGCCCCCCCCCCTTCCAGCAACTGGCTCCATCTTGGCAAATGGCCAACTGCTCTCTGGGGGAAGGGTGTGCGTTGTCCATGTCTGTGCTATTTACTGGTCCTGCTGGGGGCGTGTGTGTGTAAGTGGTACAGGCAGCTGTGGCCTGCGGTGGGATGTTCTTTCCTGGCAAGCAGAGAGGGAAAGACGCCACTCTATGGAGAGGGACTCTTGTCAATTCAGAGAAGGGACCCTCTGAAGACCAACACCCTGCTCAGTGCAGGAATCCAAATGGAAGCATTCTGACCGAGGGGCTTAAATAAATCCAGCAAAGGGGAATCTACCCCGGTTCCACAAACACGTTATTTAAAAATAACAGTCAATCAAAAATGACCTTCCTGCACCTGGCAACTATTATTTCATGACCTACCCCCTTTCTTTCAAGTGCAGGTAGTCCTCGGCTTGCGACCGCTAAGCAAGACATTTGTTAAGTGAATTTTGCCTCAGTTTGAGAGCTTTCTTGCCACAGTTGTTAAATGAATCACTGCAAGTTGTTACGTTAGTAACACAGTTGTTGTTAATCTGGCTTCCCCTTTGATTTGGATTGTCGGGCAGTTGCAAAAGGGGATCGTGTGACTCTGGGACGCTGCAACCGTCATAAATATGAATGAGTTGCCAAGAGTCTGAATTTTGATCATGTGATCATGGGGATGCTGCAACGGTTTTGTGAAAAACAGTCATAAGTCATTTTTTTTCCTCCAGAGCCCTTGTAACTTTGAACTGTCACTAACTAGCAATAGCACTTAGACTTATATACCGCTTTACAGTGCTTTTACAGCCCTCTCTAAGCGGTTTACAGAGTCAGCATATTTCCCCCAACAATCTGGGTCCTCATTTTACCACCTTGGAAGGATGGAAGGCTGAGTCAACCTTCAGCCTGGTGAGATTCGATCAGTCAAATTGCAGTCAGCTGGCAGTCAGCAGAAGTAGCCTGCAGTACTGCATTCAAACCACAGCGCCACCATTACAATGAACTGTTGCAAATTGAGGACTACCTGTACTAGCTTATCTTCGATTCCCAAGGCTAAGCACACCCAGCTTCTTCCATCACAGGCTTTATTCTTCACTCTTGGGTCTAGATTAGAGGGTGAATGGGAAAAGGAGGGGCTAGAATGGTGGCCTCGCTCCCCAGCATGGCTGTGGGATTTAATCCGGCTTTTGGATGGCACGGCTGCAGGGAGTGCCTGAAGGGCCGACCTTAGACAACCCAGGTTGGCTCAGGCGAGCTCCCTTCTTTTTTTATACCAGGGTCCCTCAGTCAGCTCCAAGAGCAGCCCCGTCATTCTGCACATAACCACTCGACAAAGGAGATTCACAAACATGACCCCATCGGTCTCAGAGATGGCCTAGAAGCAGGGGTCTCCAACCTTGGCAACTTTAAGACTTGTGGACTTCAACTCCCAGCAAAGCTGGCTGAGGAATTCTGGGAATTGAAGCCCACAAGTCTTAAAGTTGCCAAGGTTGGAGACCCCTGGCCTAGAGTCATTCTGAGTAGTAGCTTTGCCACGGTAGCTACAACACAGCACTCTGAGATACTCTGCTGCCCGCCTAACCCTAACCCCACAGCTTCCGGTTATCTTTGGGTTCTTGCCCTAATCGGTTCTACCCGTCCCCAGAGAGGAAGAATTTAGTAAGTTCTTTTGAACTTAAAGTTTTAAGTTCAAAAACTTAAAGTTCAAAACTTTAACCTTAGACCAGTGTTTCTGAACCTTGGCAGTTTGAAGATGTGTGGACTTCAACTCCCAGAATTCCCCAGCCAGCGTTGCTGGCTGGGGAATTCTAGGAGTTGAAGTCCACACATCTTCAAATTGCCAAGGTTCAGAAACACTGTCTTAGACTGTCTACAGTCGACCTCTCCCCATTTCTAAGAGGTCTGTAAGGGGCGTGCATAAGCGCACCACTGTGCCTACCGTCCCTGTCCTACTGTCCTCTTTTATCGGTACTTTTTTTACTTATGTTATGTTTATACAAACAACTACTATCCTGTACATGTTTGACAAAATAAATAAATAAAATAAATAAAATAAAGAGCACCCAGAGCTTTGCAAGGGTGGGAAGCATTTTCAGGTAATGCTGGGAGAGACTACGGCTGTTTGGATCGATGCTTTTCCCTGCCTTCCTAATCCATGAATAATAATTTCCAGCCTTCAAGATCCTGGAAAAAAGTCAGAGCTTCTGTACCCAGATCTCCAGCAGGCAAAAAAAAGAAGCTTGATTGGTTAAACCCTTAGCCCAGAAAGAGGACAGTCACCACACAAGAGGGTCACACAAGCCCCAAGCAACTGCCTGCCTGGATTTCAACCGTAGAATGAGCTGAAGGTCAGCATATTGGCAGCGAGTGGGGGTGTGAAGAGGGGGCTGGTTGCGCGATGCCTTGTATAGCCTTGGCACGGCCAGCTCTGCTTTGTCACTCTCCAGCTGGACTAAAAATATGTTGAGAGCCCTCCTGCCTCTTTGCTTCATCTGCTTGAAACCACTTCCCCCACCCCTGGCCGGAGACTTTCAGAAGGCCAAAGGACCAGTTGCGTTTTGGCTCTAGTAAGTTGTCTTGTAGCCCCAACTCATCCTGCAGGGTATCAGGAAAGGGAGGGGGCTCAGCCCTTCCTTCCTTCCCTCCCACCCCCTCCCTCCTGCGTAGACTTTCAGAGGAGAACGGCTGTGCCTGAATGTTGAATGTTTTCCCCTTCCCGGGCTCCCCTTCTTTTGCAACAGCTGTTTCCAAAGCCTCTTGAATTTCTGCAAACAGCACCAACCTCAATTGAAATAACACAGCCAGAGTTTATTGGGTCTCTTTTCTCTTTCCTCTTCTATTACTTTCAGCTAACGAATTTACTTTAAAAAAAAAACAAATCTAAAATAAATTACAGAATTAAATAACTTTGGACAAATCCTCTCCCAAAATAAAATGTTAAAGTAATTGCTGGACTTTGGCAAACAGAGACACCTAAACGGTAACACTAAGGAGTAAAAAAAAAAAAACATTACTAGAGAAAGAGGCAGAGAGAGAAGTGAGCAAATATTTTCTGGGCATTCCTTGGGGGTCCCAAGCAAGTATGGTAAAGATGCCCTCAAAATCTGCGGATGCCTCTCTCCAGCCACATTTGCAATCTTTCTTCCTCTTCCAGCCCCCCACCCAACCCACACGTTAGCTCCATGCCGTCTGCTGAGACCTGCTAGGCATTAGGCAGATCCACAACACTGTGGTGTTCCCTGATGCTTCTGCTCTCCAGAGGTGCCTCTCTAGGGCTGGTCCAACTTCAGACATGTGTTGGGTTGTCCAGGTAAGGGTCTGTCTTGGTCATGTGCAGCATAACAGCAGGAGCTTTGTAATGGCAGTGCGCCCCGGTGCAGGTCACCCCGCTACATGGTTTCCCCCTAGTCCTCATTCCAAGTTTCCTGTTGCACAGGCTCTGCCAGGTCTGCAGAGTCTTGGAGCTCCACACCCAAACACCGCTGGTGATGCCCACCACCAAGGACATGAAAATCTTCACCATGAAGATGGCCATTGTGGGCACCGAGGCATCCAAGGAACAGTCCACACTTCGATGGCCTGGAAAAGGCAAGCAGCTGTGCTCCAAGGCCTGCAGGTTCCAGTAATCCATATTCAGACGTTCATAGAAATAACAGACAATGACACACGTGGCCGGGACAGTATAGAGGATGGAAAAAACCCCGATCTTCACCATGAGCTTCTCCAGTTTCTCAGTATTGGTGCCGCCTGTCTTCATGATTTTGCGGATGTGGAAGAGAGCCACAAAGCCCGTCAGGATGAAGGAGGTGCCAATGACCAAGTAGCAGGAGAGTGGGATGAGGATGAACCCTGTCAGGGCATTGACGTCCATGCTCCCCACATAGCAGAGCCCAGTGAGCTCATCCCCCGCCACCTTCCGCATGGTGAGGATAACAATGGTCTTCATAGCGGGGATCCCCCAGGCTGCCATGTGGAAGTAGCTGCTGTGGGCCTCAATGGCTTCGTGGCCCCACTTCTTGCCCGCAGCCAGGAACCAGGTCAAAGTCAAGATGACCCACCAGAGGGAGCTGGCCATGCCAAAATAGTACAGGATGAGAAACACAATGGTGCAGCCAGTACTTTCCAGCCCCTCTTGGATGATGTACAGCTCCCCGTTCTCCCGGTCACAGGCAATGTTCTCAGCACCAGCCACCGAGCGGATGATGAAGGCCACCGAATAGACGTTGTAGCACATGGAGAGGAAGATGATGGGCCGCTCAGGGTATTGGAAGCGGTGGGGCTCCAGGAGGAAGGTAAGGACGGTGAAGGCAGTGGAGACGAAGCAGAGCGTGGCCCAGACGGCCATCCAGATGAAAGCAAAGTCCTTGTCTCGCCGTGACCAGAAGACATCAACTCCAGGGGAGCAGCGGGGTGCACACGACAGGCTCTTGGCGACATACTGGAACTTGTCAGAGTTCTCACATGAAGCACTGCTGCCCGGTCGGCTCTCACTGGGGCCATCCCCAGAAGGTCGGGCAGGGCGTGGTGCCACAGGTAGCATGCCTTGACCTCGGTGAGGCTCAGCCGTGGTGGCGTTTTCGGGTGCCTCCATGCACAGGGCATGCGGGTCATTCTTGGTAGGCAAGCGAGAGCAGTCCAGGGCGTCAGGCCAACCAAAGTGGAAGTGCTCCATGATGGGTGCGCAGCGCTGACGTGCCTGTTCGCACATCGGCCGGCAGGCCGGGATGCTGCTGGATACCTGGTCGGTGCACATGGGTGCATAGAGCGAGCAGAGGAAGAAGCGCAGGTGGCCGTGGCAGCCATAGGCCACCAGCGGGGCAAACTCTTCCAGCTTGAGCGCAGCCTCGCGCTGGTGCTCGTGGCCCAACATGTTGGGCATGCGGGTCAGGTTGTAGCCGATGCCCTGGCACATGGGGATCTCGATGGCCTGGCACCGGCCGCCCCGGCCACGCTCCGCCTCGTAAACGCCGCCGCTGCCCAGCAGTTCCAGCGTCGAACCGGCCACCACCAGCTGGCAGAGCAGCGCCCCGATCGCCCGCAGCAGCACCAGCACCAGCCCAGCGCGGAGGACAGGCGCGGCCATGCTCACTGCGCTCCTCGCTCCGGATCGCTGCCGCTAGCTGCGCCTCCTGCGCCGCATGGTGCGCGAGCGCTGTAGCCCAGCGGTAGCGGCGGCGGCAGCTCCCCACGCGCCTCTCTGCCGAGGCCGGCGCTTTGCTCGCGGGCGCCACTGTTGCAGCCCGCCTAAACCCCCGAGAGGCGGACCCGGCGCCGGCGGGACACACCCCGCACAGGGCGGGGCAGAGCGAGGGGAAGGGCGCGGAGCCGGCCGGTTGGGCGAGGGGAGTTGGAGCGCGCCGCCTTCGCCGCCCGCGCGGCTTCCAGCCGAGGCGCCGCGCTCCAGTGCGCTTTGCTGGACTCCGCCGATGCTCCGACGGCTCCCCTCACACCGCCTCTCTCCGTAGCGCGGACTTGTAATCGCCTAACTGCTGCCGGGCAGCCACAGAGAGGCGCGTAATGGCGCGATAGATGGCCGCGGCCGGGGAGCGTCGCCTCGCGCTGCACCGGCTCCCAAGTGGATTGAGGCGGTGTTTGGGGACTCTCTCTCTGCTGAGGAGACCGCCGGAACACTTCCCGAGGGGCGAAGAGACGGCTTATTCTTTCGGGAGGCGGAGGGGCGGCGTTCTGGCGAGCTTCCTTAGGGTTGCGCTCGGCAAGGACGTTCACCTGCGGAGACTGAACCGGACGGAGGCGCCTGAGAGGCGGTGCAGCGCTGGTTTTCTTGGCGCAAAGAAGGCCGGCCTGCCCTGGCTTCCCTCGCGGCCAAGCTCAAGCCTTTCGCCGCGTGGCCTTGGGCGCTAAAGTTGCCAGGTGATGTTTTCCAGTCCGGCTTCGGGGAAACCCTCCCCCTTCATTTTTGTTGCCCTGGCTGTAATAGTACCGCTGAGTTTGGTTTTTCCTCTTGCTGTAGTAGTAGGTTGCAGAAGATGTGCTCGTCTAAACCAGGGGTCTCCAAACTCGGTCACTTTAAGACTTGTGGACTTCAACTCCCAGAATTCCCCAGCTGGCTGGGGAATTCTGGGAGTCGAAGTCCACAAGTCTTAAAGTGACCGAGTTTGGAGACCCCTGGTCTAAACCAGTGTTTCTGAACCTTGGCAGTTTGAAGATGTGTGGACTTCAACTCCCAGAATTCCCCAGCCAGCATTGCTGGCTGGGGAATTCTGGGAGTTGAAGTCCACACATCTTCAAACTGCCAAGGTTCAGAAACACTGGTCTAAACGATGCTTCTCAACTTCAGGAATTTTAAGATGCGTGAAAGTCTATGGAGATTCTCAGTCATCCAGGTCGTGGTTGTCTCAAAAGATGCTTTTTTTGTTTTTCAGGATGCAACTGAAAAAGATGTGTGGACTTCAACTTCCAGATTTCCCCAGATCAGCATAGATGGTTGGGGAATTTTGGGAGTTGAAATCTACACATCTTAAAATTTGCAGAAATTGGGGAACCCTAGCCTAAGCTCCTGAACAAATGGAAAGCTAAGCTAGTAAAGGGAATACACCCTGAAAAAGTTTACACAGAGAGCCAGTTTCTTGTAGTGGTTAAAACTTGGTTAGCCTAAAACTGGGACTGCTAAGTTCTAGTCCCACTTTAGGCATGAGGCCAACTGGGTGATCATGGTCCTGCCACTCACTGTCATCCCTAGGAAACTGGCAATGGCAAACTGCTTCTGAAACCTTGCCCCCCAAAATGGCAGGCACTAGTCCAGGCAATCTCTAGGAGCCAACACTGATTCAAAAGCACCAAAAAGTTTTTTTTTAAGTTTACACTGTCATAATATTCTCCCTAGGGGGTTCTCCCTACCCTTATAAAAACTCTAATGGCAGTTGTCCCCTACCAAAGAAATTATAACACTCTTCCATTTAATATAATTCACACCCAGGGAACATTCTGTTTCTCATCCCACATTATGCCACTACACATTGGTGTAACTCTTACTTCCTGCAAGTCACATTCAGTCAACTTGAATCAGACTAAATGGTGGCTGAAGCCTGCAACAGATCTGTTAAAAAACTGAGGAAGAATATCTCTACCTGCTGGCAGCTTGTTCCATTAATTGGGAGGAGATGGTGCCCATCTGTTAGAGCAGGGGTAGGCAAAGTTGGCTCTTCTATGACTCATGGACTTCAACTCCCAGAATTCCTAAGCTAGCATAATTGGTTCAGAAATTCTGGGAGTTGAAGTCCATGAGTCATAGAAGAGCCAACTTTGCCTACCCCTGTGTTAGAGCAGGGGTGTCAAACTCAATTCCATTGAGGGCCACATCAGAGTTGTGTTTGATCTGGGGGGGGACACGACGGGGTCGTGGCCAGGGTGGGCGTGGCCAGCTTGATGCCACTCGTGTTGGGGCGCCTGTGGAGGCCCAAGCGCTCTGCCAGCAAAAACGGAGCTTGGGAAGGCCGTGTGCAGCCCTCCTGAGCTCCGTTTTCGCTGACGGAGGGTTGCAGGAGGCCAGTGCAGCCGAAAACTGAGCTCAGAGGGCTGCACTGACCCTTTTGAGCTCTGTTTTTGCTGGCAGAGGCATCGCGGGCTGGTCTTTCGCTGTTTCCAGGGTGGCCCCCATGGGCCAGATCTAAGTACCCCGTGAGCCAGATCCGGCCCGCGGGCCTGGAGTTTGACACCCCTGTATTAGAGCTACACTTGAGCAGTTCAAGCTGCCTTAGTTGGTCCTGCCCAGGTGACTCGGAAGAAGTCCGGTGGGAATGAAGGACTGGGGACATGATTACAGAGGGCAAGAAAGATCTGCTCTGTGGGGCCTTCAAAACTTCTCCCATCCCAATAAAGTAAAACAGTTGTCTCAGGTGAATTAATGGGAGGAGGCACAATATCATGCAGATAAGATGAATTATATAATTCGCACCATGAGACAAATAATGTACAATATGTCATCTACATCACTGCTCCAATGATTTAACGTGGGGCATCACTTGCCCCCCCTTTCCCTTCCCACGACGTGTCCGTAGATGAAAATAATTCTTATTTGATCTTAACCTGAGCACCAGTGTTTAAGCTGTTCCAGCATTAACTCATTGCCTTGACTTGTGTGATGATCCAACATAAGTTAATAAATTTAATTAATCAAGTGGCTTGAATTTACAGAATATATTAAGCCACAAAAAAAATAAACAAATTACCCCCAAGGTCAAAACTAGCTAAGCTGTACTGTTATAGCTACTTTTCATTACCTTGGTAAGTATTTTGTGTGGATGTAGCCTTATAGATGACACTTGCATGAGCCTTTTTTTTTTTTGTATGGATGGAAACGCTTCCTTCCACACAGTGCCTTCTATCCCAAGTCTTTGCTTCTGCATATTAACATTAACATATTCTTCCAATGACTGCAGGATTCTCCTGGGAACTTTTGAAGCTCAAGATGCAGTCAAAGGGGTACCTTCTTTTTTCATCCAGACCCCTTTTTTTAAAAGAGCCAGAAAAAAATAATAATAAACCCCGTCAATTCCCTGCATGCGAAGGTTGATCTGAGACCTGTAGCTTAAAATCTGAAGCAGAGCTACCTTCCCTTTTGAAATGAGAGGGAAGTGGTGAGCATGTTTAATGCATTAGGGAATCTTTAGAAACCGCTTTGAAGATGAAATGTTCTCTGTTAAGTGCCCAGAATAATTATGTATGCAGCACGTGTAGACAAGGAACGGGGATGTGCAGATCTGCTCAGGGAAAAAAATGATAATAAACAGAATATTTAATCACCAGCCTGCCACTAGCCAGTCTCTCCTCTTTAATGCAAATATTCTTACTAAAAAGGAAAACTTCTCCAGGCTCTAGGCGGTTGCCTTGATCAGTTGCCCGCCAACTGTTCTCCGTAACTTGTCTTTCAGTGGTAGATTTGGGGGAGGGGGCGACACATTGGAAAAATCTGGGCAGTGTTATTTGGCAGGATCCCTGATGTCAGATGCTGCTTTCCCCAACTGCAAAGGCTCCACCCACTTGATGGCTTCCTGTTCTCACATCAAGGATCCCTGTGGCTACAGCCCATGTAGATGAAAGTATCTTAATTTCAGGGATCTGTATTGCTCTTTCCCTCCTTTCAGGCTTTTCTGACAAGAGACATTGCAAGAACGTGAAGGCTGAATTCTCACATCACATTAAATCTTGAGCCTAGGTTCAGCTCAGGTTTGTCTGTCTCCTCATAATGGGCCTGCTTAAAAAGGTACCCAAACAAATAGTCTATTATGCCTTAACATTATAGCCTGATTTTCACAACATGCTGAACCACAGATACTGTTTTAGCTTAGCCTACTATACTATTCAAATAAAAAAATAGATTAAAGCACAATCTACCTATGGAACTGGAACAAATACAGATTAACAGAGTTGGAAGGGATCTTGTAGATCATCTAGTCCAACCCCCTGCCCAGCAGACCCTACACCATTTTTGACAGATGGCAGTCCAGTCTCTTCTTGAAAGCTTCCAGTGATGAAGCTCCCACAACTTCTGAAGGCAAGCTGTTCCATTGGTTGATTGTTCTCACTATCAGAAAATTTCTCCTTATTTCCAGGTTGAATCTCTCCTTGTTCAGTTTCCATCCATTATTCCTTGTCTGGCCTTTGGGTGCTTTGGAAAACAGTTTGACCCCCTCCTCTCTGTGGCAGCCCCTCAAATATTGGAACACTGCTATCATGTCTCCCCTGGTCCTTCTCTTCGCTAGACTAGCCTTGCCCAGTTGTCATTGCCTCTTGATGCAGAAATATTAAGTGCACAGATCAATCTAATGTAAGTCAGCCCAACTCTTAATTACTGATGTTTCTTCTGAGGTCATAAATGTCAGTGAGTATTTAGAGGCTAGCTTTAAAAGAATAGTTCAGTGCCCAAATGTGAGTCTATCTAAGCAACTCTAGCCACATTCCGGCATTGTGCCTTGTTTGCATCTTTTCCTGGAGGCATATTTGTCAGTCTAATGTGACTGATTGTCAAGCTGCATTTACAAGCAGACAGCATAGAGCAAATGCAAAGAAAGGAAAAATCGGGATAACTGTTCCTTGGCTGACCTTCTTTAAGTAGCTGTGAGCACAGGCTCTCCAACAAGACACATGAGCCACAAAGAATGGGGAGAAAGAACCACCCAGCCATAGCTTGGCCAGAACTGATCTCCCCACTTAAATTTGATAATTCATTAAATGTATGGTGTATTTAGTTCAAGTTGATTTGTTCAGGTGATTTTTTAAAAAAATATTCCATGGATAAATTAATGACAGCACAATACTTTTATAGCACCATTCTTATAATTTAATAATCATATTTAAAATCCAAAAGTAAGCAAGATCCACTGTGTCATGTCTTGAGCCCCTTTTTGCTGGCAAAGCACTTCAGAAATCTCTGGAACAAAGCATTGTTTTAGCTGACCAGCACAAAGGAGTTGACAATTATATCATTCTTCCTCAGCCTGATACACTCCAGAAGTGTTGGGATTGCAAACCCCCAAATATGCAACCAGGTTGGTTAGGGTACATGCAGCCCTGACACATCTGGAGAGCACCACATTAGGGAACATTGGTTTTCCAATGGGCAGCAACTAAAATAAGATCAGTTTACCACTCTGGCAGGGGTGGGTTCTAACTTACCTCGCTGCTGGTTTGCTTCCTCCTGCGCTGCATGGGCGCGCGCATGTGCATGCGCAGTAGCAAAAAATCAGAACACCCCCCCCCCAAAAAAAACCCAAAACAAGATGGCGAAACATGCGCAGTGCCGGAAACTCGGCTTCTGCGCATGCGCAGAAGAAGAAACCCCCCTGAAAAAAAACAAAAAAACCTCAATTTTTTTTAAAAAAGATGGTGGCCTCCACAGACCGGCACTGACAATCCGGTTCCATGACGTCATCGTAATGTAACCAGCGCATTGCTACCGGTTCCGAACCGGTCCGAACCAGGAGGAACCCACCTCTGCACTCTGGGCTGTTGCTACAATGTGTATGCCAGCCAGAGTCTATGTGTGATGGGTGACTGGATAAATGTGTAATAATAATAAATGCACTGTTGGTGGGTCATAGATATTGTCAGAGAATTCCCTGTTTCACAATGTTAGAAATCAGAGAAATTACCCACATAAAACTGAATGGTCATTTGCTCCTAAGTCTGAAAGAAGACCACCTAGCAACCACAGCTGAATTTGCTGTGTTTCCTCTTACAACCATATGTTGCCCTCATTACTGCTCTGAAATAACAGAATAACAGAGTTGGAAGGGATCTTGTAGTCATCTAGTCCAACCCCTCGCCCAAGCAGGAGACTCTGGCCTACACCATTTGTGACAGATGGCAGTCCAGTCTCTTCTTGAAAGCCTACAGTGATGCTTCTAATATTCATCAGTCAGGATAACAAATGGGTTCTTTCATGAAAGCTGCTTGGCCTCAACATAATTTTACAAATGTACCCTTTGTCTTGCCCTAAAGATGGGTAAAGGAAAGCTATACAAACTGGAGCATCCAAAGCATATTTAAAGGTTTCCTTACAGGCAGCTGCCATCTGGAACTTAAAGAACAATTTCCCCCATTGAAAGTGGCTGTTGTGAAAATAGCTGAATTTTATCAGCTACCCTGCTCTAAAGTTTAAAGCAGGGGTCCCCAAACTTGGCAACTTTAAGACTTGTGGACTTCAACTTCTAGAATTCTCCAGCCAGCTATGGGAATTCTGGGAGTTGAAGTCCACAAGTCTTAAAGTTGCCAAGTTTGAAGACCTCTGGTTTAAAGCTTTAGAGCAGTATTTTTTGAACGTGTCAACTTTAAGGTGTGTGAATTTTAGTTTCTAGAATTCCCCAGCCCACTAGCTGGAGAATTCTGGGAGTTTAAGTCCATACATCTTAAACTTGACAAGTTTGAAAAAATATATATGGTACAAGCTATAGTTTAGTAATTAAAACTGCATACATTTTAGCGAACAAGTCACATTCTGATTTAGTGAAACCTGTGAAGTCAGCTACTGTTTTGTTGCTGAAGCTGGGCAGCCTTCAGATTGCAGGCTGTAGCTTTAGGAGCTGGAAGATGATTGACGGTTTACTGGTTGCCCATTTCTGCCACAGTCAAGTTGTGATTTTGCAGGAATCCATTGACTTAGGAAGCATGTGATGGAAACAAATGTGCTTTTTGAAATAAACAATTTGAGCAGAAAGGAAGAGAAGGGCCAGGTGAACAGACATGATTGAAGACGGAATCAATCATCACACCTGGAGCTGGAAAACAGATGTAGGTGAATTCTTGCAAATGAACCTGATTATTGAATTAAAGCATTTTCTGAGCTTACAGAATCCTTTGAACCAGACAGTAACTTGTCAGGCTGGATTCACACACCCCTAAGCCACAATAAAACAGAGTTAACACAAGTCGTCAAATTTAGCATTATGTGTAATTCATCTCTTAGATCTTTACCTGATACAGTTAAGCATATTAACAATCCTTTGCTCAGATGGAAAACCACCACTCTATCAGCCCTCAGGATTGGCCAATGGCATTTTGCCACCTAATTGTATGTATGTATGTATGTATGTATGTATTTGTGTGTGCATGTGTCAGGGTAGTGATTTAAGAGCTGACCAGCTGCTATGATGATGTAATGATGGGAATGAGTCAGCAAGGTTTTTGGCTGTTATCCCTTTAAGAGCCTGTATAATAAGAAGAGGCTCTGTTAGAGTGTCTCTCTCACTCTGTGTTCTTCCGTGCTGTAATTTGCTAATTGTGCCTATAGTACGTGTATGTATCATATATATTTTTGTAGATGAAACCACTATTTATTACAAACCTCTGTTTGCTGTTATTTCTCCTGGGTTGTCTCATGTAGTAAAGCTGTGTGCACTCTGACAGTATGTATGTATGTATTAAATTTATTTGCCCATCTTGTTTCAAAGTAGGCTGGGCCAGCAGAAAATCATATATCTATTGCAAGGATGGGCTTTGCATATCATTACAGCCAGTGTCATAGGGCAGCATAGTACAGCTCTGTCCTCCAACATCTTGTAGTTTGCTCACTTTTGAAGCCATCCCTGCTCACCTCTTGTTGAAACCAATCACGCCATGCAAGTTTGTTGTCACCCCAATGCAGAGGTGGGTTCCTCCCGGTTCGGACCAGTTCGCCTGAACCGGTAGCAACCTGCTGGTGATGTCACAATGACATCACGGAATCGGTTTGGTCGAGATGCCAGAGTCAAAGAAAAAGAACTGGAAAAAATTGCGAAATATCGCGACCTGGCCATTGAAACTACACAGCTATGGATGAAACATGTAACAGTGATACCCATCGGGGCACTTGGTACCATGTCCAAGAATTTCACAAAACACATCAAGAAATTGCAGCTTCCTACAATAACACCAGCGGAACTGCAAGAAACTGCGCTACTCGGAACATCAACCCGTATCAACCATTAGCACTAGTCAGTTGTATTTGTGACACTTTTTAAAATGTTCAGTTGACTGAGTTTCATGTTTAATGAATAAAAGATTATTATTATTATTATTATTATTATTATTATTATTATTATTATTATTATTACTACTACTACTACTACTACTACTACTACTACTATTATTATTATTATTATTATTATTATTATTATTATTATTATTATTATTATTATTATTATTATTATTATTATTATTATTATTATTATTATTATTATTATTATTATTAAACTAGCTGTCCAGCTCAGGATGGATGGGCAGGAGAAAAAGGGGGCTCAGTAGCAATGGGTTCAGGGGAAAACAATGGATCTGCTACGGCATCATTTCCCAGGATTAAACTGGCCTGAGACAGGCACTTCACATTGCTATGTAGTTGTTCCATTTATAAATATTGATGCAAATGAACTGGCACATCAGTACCTCAAAAGTAGAGTGGGGAGATGGAAAGAAAAAACAATTGTTTTCAAGGTTATGGAGATGTTTTCTGGTGGATTTTTCATCTTCTTTTTCAAGCTTGAATAATATTTCCATCAAGACATTCCAGGTACTTTATATTTTTAAAAGAAAGAAAACATCATATAAAAGGAATGTAATAGAAGCAACTCAGAAGAAAAGGCATGAATTCCATGGCCACATCGGCTATGCTCTATTTCTGCTTCTCCTGTCAGGGAATGTTTTCCTTCCCCCCCACCCCTGTTTGTTTAGCACAGTATTGTGTAATAGTTCAAGTGCTGGAATCCAATTTGTGTGAACCAAATTCAAGTTTGTTTATTTATTTAGTAAAAACGCGCATTTCCGATGCGATGCGAACTGGTAGAGAAGGTAAGTAGAACCCACCCCTGCCCATCACACACACACACACACACACACACACACACACACACACACACACACACACACACACACGAATGATTCTGGGTGGATTACAGTTCAACACAATAGAAACAATAAAAAGCAACCAGAATTAAAACCAACAAGAAGAACATTAAAATTGCAGCTGAGAAAACTCACAAATACTCAAATAAGCCATAATGTGGACTCCTCCATGCGATCAGGGCCCAAGCTCAGTAGCCAAATCTGGTTTTCAGTGCCTTGCAAAAGGCCAGCAGGGTGGGGGCCAATCTAATTTCTGGGGGAATTATGTCCAGGGGGTGGGCACCACGGCAGAAAAAGCTGTCCTTCTGGGTCCCGACAGATGACACCCCTTCGCAGACAGGATCCAGACCACATCTCTCTCCAGATCTAGTAGGATGGGTTGATGCTGCTGGGTAAGGTGGTCTGGTAAGTAACTCAGCCCCAAGTCATGAAGGGTTTTAAAGATAAGCCACCAGAACCTTGAATTGCATCTAGAGACATTCTGGTAGCCAATGTAGCTCATAGAGGTGTCACATGCTGAATGATCAGCACCCATAACACCCAGTGCCATCACACTTTGCTCTAACTAAAGCCTCAAAGTACTCTTCAAGGGAGCCCCATGTAGAGTTTATTTTAAGTGACAAAAACATAAATGACTGTGAGTAGAGTCTTGAAGTGGAGCCCACTGGGTGTCCTTGAGCCAGTCCCTCTTTATTAGCCCAACTACTCTACAACACCGTTGTTCCTATGGGAATAAAATAATGGTACATTGTACATTGCCTCAAGTGCTTAGAGAAAAAGGTAGGAAATAGATGTCACAAACCTAATATTTTTTACAAGTTGAAAGTCTTCACATGATTTTGTAAACCTAAGTTGGACTGAGAAATATATTGCCTTAATATAGATTTTGGATTTATTCCCTCTCTTGCGGCCAGCTGAGATTAATTTGCTTTTATATGTGTCTTGAGAATGTCTATCCAAAACATCTTGATAATCTGACAAATAAAGCAAGCCCAGCTCCAACCGCCCAGTGGCCAAATACGTTCCCGCCATCTCTAGTCAAAATGAACCTTGAGTCAATGGGATGGAGAGATCACTTGTCATGAGATCTTGAGATCCACTGCAAGTTCTAGTAGCCAGGGCTAGACTGGATGGATTCTGGACAAGGGGCTCTCTTTTTCCCCAATTCAAACAGAAAGGGACACCTTCCAACTGTATTATGCAGCCCCCCCCAAAATACTCACTGCTGAAATCTGGCCATGTGATCCACCACTGAAATTTGATAGTGCAGTTTGCCATCAGAATTAGGCAGTCAAACATTCTTCCCCTCCCCCAGTCTTTTAACCATATATCAGTTTGGATTTATTCTATTTGGGAGTGAAGGGAATGGCTGGCCTTTGATGGTCCTGCCTGCTTTTTGGTTTCTCTGTCCAGTTGACTTGATGCAACCCATCCAGGTTTTCTTGGTGTACCACATATGGCCAAAGGACGGTCCACAGCTGGAAAACGGTTCTGCTGGGTTAAGAAAAGGATACAGCCCGTTCTTTGAATCTCATATTTAGTTTACTCCTTTGCCTTTTCTGGTTGCAGCCCATTTCGTAATGAACCAAACCTACTGTATATATGGATATTTTATTATTATGACAATAAAACACATTCATTGAAGAAAAATTCTGAACAAAGGCAAATTCGCCTAATTAAACTATTGCAGCAGCGTCAACAACCAAGGAGTTATGCAAGGAACCTCTCCAAAGACCGGATTGGATTACTTTGGCAATTGGGCATCCCCTGGGCAAAGGTGTTATCACAGGTAAATCCTGTCAATCAAGAAGCATCCTTCAGTTGGCTTTCTAGCAGGGGTGAAATTCAGCAGGTTCTGGAGAACCAGTAGCAGAAATTTTGAGTAGTTCGGAGAACCGGCAAATACCACCTCTGGCTGGCCCCAGAAGGGGGTGGGAATGGAGATTTTGCAATATCCTTCCCCCTGGAGTGGGGAGGGAATGGAGATTTTGCAATATCCTTCCCCCTGGAGTGGGGAGGGAATGGAGATTTTGCAGTATCCTTCCCCTGCCACGCCCACCAAGCCACACCCTCAGAACCGGTAGGGAAAATTTTTGAATCTCACCCCTGATTTCTAGGTGCTTCTGACACAAATGCAGGCAGAAACAACCAACCAACACAGCCACTCCACTGGGGATGCTCCCTCTTCAGAGAAAGCCAGAAAGGAAAGAGTTAGCAGCAAAGAAGAGCCAAGGACTTGCGTGGAGGGAGAACTGGACGGAACACAAATCTAAAAAAATGCATGTCTTTTAATTTAATTTTATTTAAATATGTAAAACTGTTGCTGTTGGCTGGCAACATCAAGTCTTCTCCAAGAGTAATATGTGGCTTTCAGAGTCAAGGGCTGCTTTTAAACACACCAGCAGGGTATCAGGCAGGATACCCAGGGCACCAGGCTTCATTCACAAGCAACACCTTCGGTTTGATCTCCTTCACAAATTATATAGAGTAGAAGAAAGAAGCCAGGAAAAAAGTTGTCTTATCTATAAGCCCAGTTCCAGGTGTTGTTTCTGTTATCTGTAGCAGCCGAACCTGCCAGTGGGAACCCAGCTGCTGTGGCCTAGAGGTGGAGCTCTTGCCTCATAATCAGGAGGTTGTGAGTTCAATCCTAGGTAGAGGCAGATGTAAGGGTCTCCTGCTTGGGCAGGGGGTTGGACTAGATGACCTGCAAGGTCCCTTCCAACTCTGTTAATCTGATCTGATCTGATCTGGTGCAAGGGTTGGAAGAAGCCATCAAGATCTCTGTTCCTGCCTTCTTTTTTCAGTGAGAGGGAACTGAGACTAGGGTAATGATCAGAAGGATTGAAGGAAAGCCGCATGAAGGAGTGATGCACAAATTGACTGGAAGGATAGCAAGAGGAGATGGGGGAAGGTTGGCTTCTGGATCCAAATTGGGAGGACATTTAATGCTAGAAGAGTAGCCTTTCTTCCTCTCCAGGACAAAAGATCTGAAAGCCTGCTTGTCTGTTGTCTATCTCTAGGTGCTGTGGCTTAGAGGTGGAACTCCTGCCTCACAATCAGGAGGTTGTGGGTTCGATCCTAGGTAGAGGCAGATGTAGGGTCTCCTGCTTGGGCAGGGGGTTGGACTAGATGACCTTCAAGGTCTCTTCCAACTCTGTTAATCTGTTAAAATTACCCACCAATCCATTTCCCTTTGCATTTCACATTTTTCTGTTTATGTTGCCTTCAGAGAAACTTTCCTGCTTCTACTTTACTGTTAGCTGCTGTGAACCTCTCAGTTTAACGGGATAGCAATTAACATTTTTACTTTGTGGTAGGACCTACTGGCACAG
The DNA here is from genome assembly GCA_023053685.1 of Diadophis punctatus similis. NCBI lineage: Eukaryota > Metazoa > Chordata > Lepidosauria > Squamata > Dipsadidae > Diadophis > Diadophis punctatus. Next base: position 24,370,898 of record JALIGW010000001.1, read on the forward strand.
ACACTGGCCCAAGGAGGGCTTATCTATATAGCACCCTATTACCAAAAACAATCAGCCAGTCCTGGCATCAGACACAGATCCTTGTGCATTTAGGTTTTATGTATACTAACTTTGAAAGTCAAGCAAGTAAGAGATATTACACTTCCTGCAATGCAAAAGTGTTTTCCTTTGGAGTCATTCCTTCTTGACTGAAATTGTTTGAGGGTCTTGATTCAGAGACCGTTAAGGCATGGTCTCCTTTGTTCAGTCAAGATGACTGGCCAACAGGATTGTCTAATTCAGTGTTTCCCAACCTTGGCAACTTGAAGATATCTGGACTTCAACTCCCAGAATTCCCCAGCCAGCGAATGCTGGCTGGGGAATTCTGGGAGTTGGAGTCCAGATATCTTCAAGTTGCCAAGGTTGGGAAACACTGGTCTAATTCATTCTTATGCCTCCATAATATGTGGGACAAGTAGAAAAAGCCTCCTCAAAGGCAATACTGTTGCCCTAAAAGAAGCATTTCCCACCTTGCCTGCTCTGTAGAAATATAGATTTCAATATCCAGAATTCTTGCACATCAGCAATCTTTGCCTAAAAGCTTTTCTCTGGAAACAAAAACATGTTTTCTTGGTGAAAGGCTGAATTGCCTTTCTTTAATGGTCCTCAAAGGAGATCCAGTATCAATAGCCAGAAGAAAGAGGCATACAACTGCAGTGGAAAGCCTGCCCAGAACTTGTTCGGGACAGAAGGAGCAAACACAGGAAAAGTTGTATCTTGGGAAGCCGGGAGACTGTGGTTCCTGGCATCCTTGCAGCTATTGGTTTCCTCCATTTCTCAAACTTGGAAACGTGGGATGAGGGGAAGGAGGGAGGAAGAAGTTTGGGGCTTTCTCGTAGAGCAGTCTTAAGGTGTTTGACTCTGGTGACTAAATCAAAGCTAGTCTAATGAAAAAAAGGACTAGAGGTGGCATGATAGCTGTGTTCCAACATTTAGGGGGCTGCCACAGAGAAGAGGGAGGTCAACCTATTTTCCAAAGCACCTGAAGGCAGGACAAGAAGCAATGGAGGAAACTAATCAAGAAGAAGACCAGCCTAGAACTAAGGAGAAATTTCCCGACAGTGCGAACAATAAACCAATGGAATGGCTTGCCTTCAAAAGTTGTGGGTGCTCCATCCCTGGAGGCTTTTAAAAAGAGGCTGGACAGCCGTTGGTCTAAAATGATATAGGGTCTCCTGCTTAAGCAAGGGGTTAGACTAGAAGACTCCAAGGTTCTTTCTAACTCTGTTATTCTGCATTCTAAATTCCCTTTCCTCCATTGAGACCCTACTAAAGCAGGGCTGTCAAACTCACCTGCAGGCTGGATGTGTCACGCGCTGGCCACGCTCATGCCCAGTTTAGAGAAGGGGGGGGAAAGTTGCGATATGTCATGTGACGACGCCGTGACAGCGCGAGTTTGACACCCCTGGTCTAAAGCTTTGTCCAGACTGAATTTCCCAGGGCCCTGCTTGGTAAATATTCCTGCTATTCTACCGCAAGTGCCCGATGCTGGGAAAGCAAGCACCAATTGCCTTCCTGTCTGTGGATTATCTTCAGGGACATGTGGTTTCCACCAACAGGCCTTTATGTTGACTCCCCCTTGTACTAAATACTTTCCTATTTGGGGCATAGTTCAGAGGACCAATAAAAAGTCAATAAGACACCAGAAAAGCAAAGGGAAAAAAAATAAGACTTGTAATCTTGTCACTTGGGCTAGAAGGAAAACTGAAAATCTTGTCAATTTTGCGTACAGCTAGTCCTTGGTTATCAACTGCCCTGTTTAGTGATCATTCAAACTTGCAATACCACTGAAAAACTAACAATTTTGGTTTTCAAACTAATGACAGTCACAGAATCACTATTCACAATCTTCACACTTGGCTTTCAACAAGCAAAATGAATGGAGAAGCCAGCAATAATTGCAAGTCCCCAATCACGTAACATTGCTTTTAACAACTTGCGGTGAGTTGCTTAACGGCTACAGTGGAACTGACATTGTAAATCCAACAGAGTCCTGTGATGTTTCACTCAACAATCATGACGGAGTTGCAGATCCTAATTGACGTTGCAAAATGAAGACAACCTGTAGTTTAAAAAAGGCACTCACCTTTCATGCTTCCTTCAGTGAACTTGTTAAAAAAAGTATTCACTGTGACCCAGAATAATGATCATAGGGAGAGGATGTCCCCACTGCAGTGTATAGTAGCCAACCAGGCAGTATTACTTGAGTTTTCATAAGTGGGAAAACACTATATTTAACATGGAGGAAGAAATGACAAGTTTCCATGGTAGCACAGTGGTTAGAACACAGTATTGCAGGCGATCTCGGTCCACAACCAGCAGTTCGAATCTCAGTGGCTCAAGGTTGACTGCGCCTTCCATCCTTCCAAGGTCAGAAAAATGAGGACTCAGATTGTTGGGGACAATAGGCTGACTCTGTGAACCGCTTAGCTAAAGCGCTATGGAGTGGTATATAAGAGCTATTGTTATTGCTATTCCTTCAGCAGCCTGGGGATGTTCCTGTGCCTTCAAGATATTGTTCATGCCCCGCAGTTCAATTGAGTCAATTATGTATTTTTTTTAATTATGTGCACATTTACATTCACATTTTGATAAAAACGCAAGAGATAAATATATGAAATCTAAAATATTATAAATTTATGTCTGTATTACAGAGATAATTTTTATAACTTTTTGAGGCAATTTGATGATGCAAATCAACCTTCAGAGGCACTGAGACAAACTACTTTGGAGTAAAAAAGCAAAACATGGTATTCTCTCTTTCTTCCCCTACAACAGCTGGATTGGGTTCTCATGAAGACATGATATCGTGGCTTTTTCAGCAGGCCCTTGGCCAGTTGTAACCTGCTCCTCATTGTATGCTTTCTATGGGTTGTAACCAGAGGTGGGTTCCTGCTTGTTCCTGCCGGTGCGGTTAATAGCTGTTGTTCGGCGCAGAGCCGAAGACGCTGCTGCCGTTCGCGGTGCGGGAGCTTTCCCCGGGCGCTTTCCCCGTCCGCATGGACGCCAATTGTGTTCTTTTGCCCTCTGTGCATGCAGAACACTTTGCGCATGCGCAGAGGGCAAAAGAACACAATTGGCGGCATCCATGCGGGCGGCGGCAGCACCCGGGGAAAGCCCCCGCGCCGCGAACGGCAGCAGCGTCTTCGGCTCTGCGCCGAACAACAGCTATTAACCGTACCAGCAGGAACCCACCTCTGGTTGTAACTGGTCCTGCTGTTTTCCCCAACATTATGGTTATTTGGTCCGATTTGTTTTTTAAAAAATATTATTATTATTTAAATATATTAGCTGCCCAACTCCAGTAGACTCTTCTTTTTCTTTTTTTCCTTTGTTGTTGAACTTAATTACTTTTATTTTGTAAAGACGTGCAGAGGTGCCACTGTTCTTGAGGCAATCTAGCAGTCAGTTAAACAAATGGACCAAGAAAAACCCTCCTCCATCACCAGAATGAAACTCTGAGGCAGGCATGCACATTTGTCTGCCTCTCTTTTAGCTGAAGGAATGGGAAGCTGAGCTGGTAGCAAAAGAATGCTGATCCCAAGCACAGTAATTGTTTTAAGAGAAAGGTGAACCATCTGAAGCAGGGGTCTCCAACCTTGGCAACTTTAAGCCTGGCGGACTTCAATTCTCAGAATTGAAGTCCGCCAGGCTTAAAGTTGCCATGGTTGGAGACCCCTGATCTGAAGGATGTATCAAATGCTGGAGCAGAAGGAAAATGTTATTCGGGTTCCACTTTTGGGTCCAGATATGAAATAGAGGGCTGTAAGAGCTATTAAACTAAACAAAGAAGACCTTTTGTTCACAAACAATCTTGTTCTCCCCCCCCCAAGGAAAATCCTGTTGTTTCTGCCTGCTGAAGGTGCAAAGAAGGGCTGTTATACTGAAACACAAAGGAGGACAATTGAAAGATGATATGAAGTGTGAACTCATGAAGTTGAGCTGCTATGGATGACCTTCCCAAGCCGTTGTGTTGTCTGGTGCCCCGTAAGGCTTGAAAATACGTCAGACTCTCAAATAATTGCTTTGCGGGTTTTTCTGTCCCCCTACCCTTCCTTGCCATGTCATTAACCAATCCAGGATTATATTTTTGTCAGACCAATGGGGAGAAATCAAAAGATAGGAAGTTTCGGTAACCCCCTGACCTTCCAGTGCAGAGGCTGGGGATAAAAAACAAAGGTTAAAACTAACAAAGTTCAGCCTTTAATTCCTTGGTTAGAAGTGTTCTATAAACATACTCCAAGTGAAATGTTTTGCCTTTCGTTTTTCAGTTCCGCTTCCCACTTCTGATTTTCTAAGATTTTTCCCCTGCTCAATGGTAATGTCCTTATTAGTGATTTAAAGATTTTATAGAATAGCATTATCTAACCATTGATGAGACCATCGGTGTACAAGTGGGGAAATGGCATTTTTCATTCAAGTCCACTCAAGGCTGTTACTCAGAACTCTACTGCAAGTTTGGGAATAAAAAGGCTTTTTTAATTAGTTGGCATGGTGAAAGTTTGATTAAAAAATATCAATAATGTTACTATTATGGGTCATAGTTTTTGATACTAAAACTATTTTATCTGATCATATTACATCATTTTTCTAACAAAACGAAATTTGTGCATTACAATCTTTGGCAGGTTAAAAACCAACTCCCTAAAATTCACCCTGATATGGTGTTCCTTCATTTTTGCTCTAACAGTTTTTGTTCATCTTTCCTGTGTTAGAAAAACACTGACCATATTCTTTTCCTGTTTTCCATTTGTAGTGCCTTGTTCAAATATGAGAGTATATTATCCATTCTACGGTTATCTCCTTGTTCCTGGGTAACAGCTTGCAATGCCAATTGATAGCAGGAATCTCTGGAAAGGAAAGCTGGTAAGAAAAAGCTTTCAAGATTGCTGTCAACTCTTTGAGGTCGGCCAAAACAGTCACAACAGGGAAACCAGGAATATAGTAGTGAGGTCAGGGGCGGGTTCCTATTTTTTTTACTACCACTCTGTGGGCTTATTTTGTGGGTGTGGCTTGCCAGCCATGTGGGCGTGGCTTCTCGGACTGCTGAAGGGAGGGGAACTGAGATAGGTCCTGCCACCCATTCCCCCTCCCCTCAGCAGCTCGAGAAGCCTCAAATGTGCGAAAATGCCTAGGATCATCACCGCGCGTTCATAGCTTCTCGGACTGCTGAAGGGAGGGGAATGGAGATAGCTCCTGCCGCCCATTCTTTCAGTGTCTCACGCGCTCCCTCAACCATCCTCCCCTGCTTGGACTCACTGTGGGGTAGCAAGGCAGCGCATGCGCAGTGCCGGAAGCTCGGCTTCTGGGCATGTGCAGAAGAAATTTTTTAAAAAAAACATTTAAAAAAATGTTTTAATGGCGGCGCCCAGGCACTGGCAACCGACCGCACTGGTACTGTGACATCACCAGCGGGCCGCTACCGGTGCTATAGAGTGGACCGCACCGGTAGGAACCCACCACTGAGTGAGGTAAAATAATCAGATCTTCAAAGCCTGCCCAAGTGTCTCGCTGTCCCATATTATAATCAAAGTGGGCTTATTTCGAGTTTTTTTTCTCCTGTTTCCTTCTGTCTCAGAACTAAAATCTCTGTCCACTCTTAACAGCTCACTTCTCCTTTCCTGGTTCTCTCATACATTTCCCAAGGCCAGTTTTAAATTCTTTTACAGTTCCTACACTAGGGTGATGTTCTCAAGACATATCTTAGGAGTGAAGAAAATTTGTGCCATTGGTTATTTACCAGTCACTTAGCATCTTAAAATATTCCCATCCACCAATAGCGACAATAAGTTTGGTTACTCAACCAGAATCTCTATGAGACTCAGGACAATGTATCATGATATTTATTTTATTTATTTTATTTATTTTATTTTATTAAATTTATATGCCGCCCAACTCCAAAGGACTCTGGGCGGCTTAACAACATAATAAATATTAAAAACATCATTAAACATTAAAACAATTAAAACAATTTAAAACCCATGCATATCATTTCATGGCCTGATCTCGCTGATTACAACCGCGAGATCAATGGCCCCAGGCCTGCCGGAAAAGCCAGGTCTTTACTGCTTTTCGGAAGGCCAATAGGGTGGGGGCAGTCCGGATCTCCGGAGGTAGCTGGTTCCAGAGAGCCAGGGCAGCCACAGAGAACACCCTCTGTGGATCAACAAGGATCAACAAGTATCCCAAGGACTGAGTAATAATAAGGATTGCTAGTGGAAACATGAACAAAAAGCACCCGCTTTCCATCTGTCCTGCCATATCTGACAACTTTTATGGCTATCGACCTAGAGTTAAATGAGTAAGTTACAGCTTTGTTGAAACCACTCCCTCTTAAATAAAAAAAAATCCATCATGGTGAGCATTTGGGAGAAGTCCTCACATGGAAGACTGAACTGAACCATCTTGGTTCATGGAGAGAGATAGCAAGGAAGAATGTCCTGCTCAAGCCATCTCCGGTCTAAGACTTTATAGTGATCTTCGTGCTACCCAAACCCCAAAATTGAAAGTATGGAGCCCACCTTGCCATATTTGCCAGCTCTTGTTCCAGCCTGAGCTCCATGCATCAGCTCAGCATGAATCTTCATTCAGACAGAGATCCACAGCCAAGGATAAAGAGCTCATTCAAATTGATCCTTGGGAGATAAATTTATCTTCCTCTGGAATTTTACAGAAATAGATGGAGCAAAAGGCCTAAGGCATCAAGTTTCAAAGGGATACTAGAGGCAACACAGCACACGGAGTCAACAGGCCTTTAGAAGGAGGGTAGACGAGAAAGGAGGGAGAAGGTGGGCAGATATCCCAATCCCTAAAGGTTTAGGGCCATGTAATTATCATTACGGTCAACTACACAGCCTTCCCCAAGCTAACAGTCTGCAAACATGCTGGACTGCAATTTCCATAAATCACAGCATCATAGTTTATTAGGATGAACAATGGAGAAGGGTAGCTGAATACATGAAGAATAGTTTCAGTTCTGACAATTGACTAGATAATATAATACATCCAATCACTACATGGAATTGGCACAAGGAAGGGTTAAGAATTCCAGGTTAAAATTGGTTTCCCTAATGTGTTAGGTTTATTTGACTGTAGGGAAGAGTTTTGTTTGTTAAAACCAAAGGGAAGGGGAAGGGAGGAGAAGGTTGTATCAGGGAACAGTAAAGAAAAAAGAAAAACCCTACACCCCCTTTATGTAATTGCAGCCAATTTACTCACCTACTTTGTGCAGCTGCATATTGTAAATTAAAACTTTGACCAACTTAATCCCAAATTCAATGCAGAGCTTTGATTTACTGGATCATGAACTTCATGCCATGCTTTTTGTAGCCACAGGAAAAACAAGGGGTGTTTTTTCCCTCCCACTATGATAATTCAGAAGCCCTGCTCCTAGATTTTAGCACTTGTGTATGCAGGATTGCTGGGCTGGAGCATGTAGGTGACACTTCAAATCCAAGGATTAGGAAAGAAGGCTTCATGATCTATGATTAGTTAAAGAGATATCACAGTGGCTGGGTTTCTGTAACATGCTTAACCACCTTCAGGTAAGACCCAGCAGATGTGCTTGTAAACTCGGATGAACATCCTCCTTATTTCCAAACAGGGAAATTTTCCATGGTTTTGAGAAGAGAACTGAAATGTTGAAGGGATAAAATTCTATCATTAGCCAATTGCAAAACTTAAGGCACCCATTTTACCATAAACTTTATCGTAATCGATAAAATACAAACACAAATTTAAAAAAAAATATCCCCACCTCTGGAAGCTGCAAAGAGGAGACAGGCTAAAACTCAAAAGTAGCTATTGCTGGTTGCTCATCCTGCCTGTAAGTTTTCAACACACCAACAGGAGTTACCTTATTGGAACCAGTGAGAAGACGGATTGCCAATCATTTGTTTATTCCAGGTGCATATCATTGGGCTGTTCAAGGCCAACTTTGGCGTTCAAAGCTCTGTTTTTCTGTGTTCTTCCTCTTTTGAAGTCCTTTCAACTTCCATATCACTTTAGTGATGTCTGAAGATTCTGGAAGGATGGGAGCAACCAGACTAAAGAAGGAAGGGGGAATGCTTAATTCCGCTCCTGACTAGGAAATGCCCTCTCTGAGTGACACCCCAGCCAGATCTTAGCTGCAGGAGCTTAAGGTAAGGCCAACAGAGCTCCACCAGCTATGAATATCAGAGACACTTGGCTGAGTTGGGTGGCTATAGAAATCAAACAAACAAACAAATAAGACTGCCATCATTAGGGGCCAGATCAAGCTCCGTGGACTTTCTACACTGTCCAGGTACTGGGAAGGAAATATAATCCCAGGAGGATACTTTTTCAAACTTGCAATGTTTTTCTTCCCAGAAATCAGGCAGGCAGCACAGCAGATAGACATGAAGGGAAGAGCTCTCCAATCCTTCAGATCAAGGCTGGAGAAAATGAGAAAAACCTGTAGGGTGATATGATGGGATGGTTAAAAAGAAGTTGGAGGAGGAAATAAGAGGTACAAGATCAAGCAGAAGATTCTCACTTGACCCCTAGTTCTCTGAATGATCTGGAAAGCTTTTGCCCATACTTCCTCTCTCTTGCGCTTCTATCTCAACACTGAGATGTGACCTTTCTTTAATTGGAGTCTACCAAGTTATCTCATGGAATTGTTTTCTTGGAACCCTTCAAAGCAGCCATCTCTGGAATTTCCTCAAGTCAGAGCAAAAGGCCCAAGTTTGGGCCATCAGCATCCCTTTCATGGTTCTTCAGAGTAAGTGAGCCCAGAGACTGGTGCCCTTTTATGCATCCCTTCCAGTTTGAAATTCCAGGCTGGAAAAAGGAAACCTATCCCTTCGGATTCACAAGGCCAGACTCTTTATTTGCGACATCTAGAGATTACAGTAGGGGTGGGGAACTATGGTCCTTTTATGGTCCTTTCACTCTGCTAAACAAATAATTTCCTCAACACTGTCAAACTATTTAGTAAGTCTGCACTACTATTAATCTTCTCATCGTTCCCATCACCCATCTCCTCCCACAAATGACTGCATGACTGTAACTTTGTTGCTTGTATCCTTATGATTTATATTGACTGGTTCCTAATATGATTTGATTGCTTATTTGTACCCTATCATTAAGTGTTGTACCTTATAATTCTTGACGAACTTATCTTTTCTTTTATGTACACTGAGACCAGATGCACCAAGACAAATTCCTTGTGTGTCCAAACACACTTGGCCAATAAAATTCAATTCAATTCAATTCAATTCAATTCAATTCAATTCAATTCAATTCAATTCAATTCAAGTCAAGTCAAGTCAAGTCAAGTCAAGTCAAGTCAAGTCAAGTCAAGTCAAGTCAAGTCAAGTCAAGTCAAGTCAAGTCAAGTCAAGTCAAGTCAAGTCAAGTCAAGTCTAGTCTAGTCTAGTCTAGTCTAGTCTAGTCTAGTCTAGTCTAGTCTAGTCTAGTCTAGTCTAGTCTAGTCTAGTCTAGTCTAGTCTAGTCTAGTCTAGTCTAGTCTAGTCTAGTCTAGTCTAGTCTAGTCTAGTCTAGTCTGTCTCGTGGACTTCAACTCCCAGAATTCCTGCGCCAGCCATGCTGGCAGAGAAATTCTGGGAGTTGGTCCACAAGTCATAAAAGGGCCATATTTCCCCACCTCTGGATTACAGGATGGTCTTTTTTCTCTCTCCCCTCTCTACACGAAAGCACCATTTGTGGTTGGTGTCTGTAAACCTGACCCTTGGCTGATATCTCAGGATCTCTCCCCTTGGGATGTCCTCCGCCTTGCACCTTGCTGATTCACACCCACCCTGAGGGTTGTGTTGTAAGGTTCCTCTGTGTTTCGTTGTGGCTTTGGGCATTCCAGCAGCTGTGAGAGCTAAATTGGGCAGGAAGATCAATGTCTGCCATTTCTGTGCAAAGCTCTCGCCCCCCCCCAAAAGCCCACCACATGCTGGAAAACTTTGTGGGAGGAGTGAACCAAACCAAGAGCACACAATCCTTTGAGGTCGCCTGAATTTCACTGTGGGGAACTCTGTGTGGGTTGGACAGGAGAGCCACTTCTTTGCCCTCCGCAGCATGGCTTAGGCTCCTCCCTTGTTGTTCCTCTCTCCAGCTTTATGGAAATTGTGGTATTTTGCTTCCCTGGCTGCTCAGGCTTCACCTGAAAGGTCGATTGTGCTATGTGGCTAGGAAAAAAAATCATGCTGGATTTCATATCGCCATGCATTTTCCAAGTTAAGCTCAATTGGAAAGATTCCTCTGTCAAGGAACTGTGCCTACCTGCTATTTACAGAGCAATTCAATGATAACAGGGGTATGTTAATTTCATTCCCCTCCCATTAGGGGAGACCAAAGAGTCAAGATGGTGGTTGCAACCATGCAAAACCCTGTCATTTTCACAGGCATGCACATTTTACACCCAGGTCACCTTAACTGTTTGGATCTCTCCCTGAAGATGTCCCTGCCTGCTATGTTGATATGGAGACACCCTCACCTTCCTTATAGAGTTACTCTCAAAACTGATACCAGTTTTACCTGGAGTTCTCCTATCACAACTCACCTCTGCTTGGTTTAACCCTTAAAATTCTCCATGATAAATCTTATTTCATGGAATGACAATTGGGAGGTTTCATGGTGTGGTGTAGTGAAGATGTGGCACATTTTATGCAGTACAAGTAGTCCTTACTTAGTAACTGCCTCATTTAGCAATAATTAGTAGTTACAACAGTGATGAAAAAGTCACTGTTGTCACAGTCATTAAGTGAGACACTTACCTGCTTCATTCAGTGACCACATTTCTGTTTCTGGCTCTCCCAGTTGTTGAGTTGGTGCTCTTCATTCATCTGTGAATCAGCAGAAAACTGCTTTCTGTTCCCATGGTTCAATACAGTTTTATCTCTATTGTCTCTGATAAAATTCACTGCAGCCACCTACCTTCCCATTAAGACACTGCTTCTTCACCTCAGCAGCTTTAAGATGCATGGACTGGGGAATTCTGGGAGTTGAAGTCATATCTTAAAGTTGCTGAGGTTAAGAAACATCACATTAAGCGTAGGAGTGTCAAAATGGCGGCCCGCAGGCAGGATGCATCACACGCAGAGCACGCCCACCCCAACTCCGTAAATGGGAAAAATGTTGCAAAATGTCATGTAATGACAACGTGACGCCATGAGTTTGACACCCATGCATTAAGGTAATAGATGACAGGCCGAAATATTTTACCTATCTTGAGGCTGCCTTTAGACAGTATTGGGATAAAAAAACACTATTTTAACACCGTTGCAATAAAGGATAAGTTAAGTCTCTCTCATTCATAGGCTGGAGAGAAGTTGAAGGAAAAGTCATGGGAACGTAGCAGAGAGAATATATTCTGGGCATGTTGATGTCAGGGTTGGGTGAAGTATACAACTGTCCATGGGGCAGAAAATGTTAGTCCAACCAACCTTATTAGGAAACTCAATAACATTTCTTGGCATGAGGAAAAAAAAACATGATTGCACAACATGATTCTTGGGTTGTGTGGCCTCATCCTGACTTCCAAGGTCGAAGTGAAGAGCCAGGAGTAAAAACCAAGATGGTCAGAAATATATTCTGGGAATTCAAAGACTGGGGAGTAAAACTAGGCCATGTTTGGAAGATCCAAAGACCACAAGCAGAAAAATCATGAGCATAATTCAAGAAGTTAAATCAAGTCACATGATGCTGGTTTAGTAGAGAAAAGGGAATCTGACCAATACAGATGGGAATCAATGTTTCTTACTGTGGTTATCTCAAGAACAGCAGAAAAAAAATGTCTCTGTCTCTCTGTGTTAAGCAGGATTTATATGCTCCTCTCCATTGCCTTTCCTTGAGAAGCTTCAGTTGGGCCCCTCTCCTACAACTTTAGGATCAGAGCAATAAACCTGCGGACTAGCAGCTGGCCAAACCTGATGAGCATTAGAGTCAAATATTGCCCATCCTTTGCTTTAGACAACTGCTGAAGACATTGTACATTCAACCCTTTGCTTTGATTTACTCTGCCAACTACAGTATTTTTGTATCTTTACAATTTTCAAGGTAGATGCTCTTCATTTGTACTGCATCTGGACTTGAGATGCCTTCAGACTCTCATAGGCAAAAAGCTGGCCAACTGCACCGTATTCATTTTCCCCCTTAAAAAAGGACTTGCGGGTTGAATGGTGAGGTAGACTTGCTGCAATTGCTTCATTACTGGTTTTGGAAGACCATCTCTCATTCACAAAGATCCATACAGATGCATTCAGAACAGGGCATGGCAACTTAGGCTCAGACAGAATACCAAAACTGGTATAGTGAGGATAGGGGTGGCATTTCCATTAAGGGTTGCCTGCTAGAATACCCTCTTACTACTACTACTACTACTACTACTACTACTACTACTACTACTACTACTACTACTACTACTACTAATAATAATAATAATAATAATAATAATAATAATAATAATAATAATAATAATAATAATAATAATCCACTGGAATTTATGCAAAAATTATAACATCCATACTGCTACAAACTGGTGGGAACACAAGCCTGAAAAAGTCACTGAAAATCAGATGGTCAAGATCTTGTGGGATTTTCGTATACAAACAGACAAGGTAATACACCAGACATCACGCTGGTCGAGAAAAACAAGGTGACTATCATTGACATCACAATACCAGGTGATAGCAAGGTCGATGAAAAGGAACACGAAAAATCGCAAAATACCAGGATTTAAAAATTGAAATTCAACGATTATGGCACAAACCAGCAGTGGTAATTCCAGTGGTGATTGGAACACTGGGTGCTATCCCAAAAGCACTGGAATTACATTTAAAACAGCTCAAAATTGACAAAATCACCATCAGTCAAATGCAGAAAGCCGCACTGCTCGGTTCCGCACATATACTTCGAAAATACATTACGACGTCCTAGGCCCCTGGGTGGGGCTCGACTAGTAATCAATGCCAAATCCGGCGAAACAACTGGCCGCTGTGATACAATTGTATAATAATAATAATAATAATAATAATAATAATAATAATAATAATAATAATAATAATAATAATAATAATAATAATAATAATAATAATAATAATAATAATAATAATAATAACAACAACAACAACAACAACAACAACAACAACAACAACAACAGAGTTGGAAGGGACCTTGGAGGTCTTCTAGTCCAACCCCCTGCTTAGGCAGGAAACCCTACACTACTTCAGACAGATGGTTATCCAACATCTTCTTAAAAACGTCTAGTGTTGGAGCATTCAACTATGAGTTCTATTCGCCTCTTGTAGGGCAACTGTTTGCTGAATTTCCCTAGGATGCTATACAGATACTTGTGATCGCCCAAGGCTAGATTCCAGAGCGGAATATTCATATTTTTTATCCCAGGGATGAGAGGGTTAGGTAGGAATGTGTGTTTGTGAGATTGAAAAAAGAATGTAAAGGCAACTGAGTCTGGGGTGGAATTCAGCACAGATTCTTCTTTCTTTGCCTACCGTCACATTGCCAATCCCCCAGCCGTCCAGAGGCTGGTCCTGGCAGCAAACCTCTTCTCACACAAAGTGGCTCCTTGTTCAGTTTTCCTAGCAGCAGGCTGCAGAGAATTTCATGGAATCAGATCCATTTCCTGAATGAGTTTTATTACATTCCCAACAAAAGTAAATAAGTAGAGAAACACGGGACATTTTGGAGCCTCCTCTGCATAGAAAACTAAGATCTTGCGACTGAACCTTCTTATAAAATAGCCTGGTTGGGATAACGGATGGGAAGACTGAAGGATCTCAACAAGGACAAGTAGACCAGTTATGGTCAAGAAGCCTCCTGGGCCAGCGGAATCCATGACAGTTCCACATTTCAGTAGCCTTATACCAGGGGCGGGTTCTTCTTACCTGCCTACCAGTGCGCTCATCTTGTTTTGCACACCCACATGCTCACTATGCGCGCATGTCCCCTTGCGCAATTTTGCTTCCTGTGCATGCACGGAAGCAAAATCTCGCGAAGGGACGTGTGTGTGTGTGTGAGATTTTAATGATTTTTTGCTTCCATGCATGCGCGGAAGCAAAAAAATGCCAAAAACTTGTGCGTGCATGCGTTCCCTCGCGAGATTTTGCTTACGGGCATGCACAGGAAGCAAAAGCCCCCAAAAATTCCAGAAAAAAAATGGCGCCGTGCGACAGACCGGCGAAGATGGCACCGGAGCCATCGTGCACAAATTGCGCAATTGGTCGGCCGCTACCGGTGCGACAGAATCGACCGCACCGGTAGGAACCTACCAATACCTTATACACACAAACTTTGCCCAGCCTGTCCACTATGGGTTCACACTGGTTTTGAAATTGTTTCTTTATTCAGTACTCTTCCAATAGGCTTAGCCACTCTAGTAACTGCTCATGTACTATTTAATTTTATTCATAATTTTATTCATCATTCTTATTGTATATTTTTAAAATAATTGACTCTGCTGGAGTTTGTTTTGATATGCATTTTATATGCTGTTTTTGTGAAATTTATGCACTAATGCAGAATTTTGTTATCCCATATTTTATTTTTATTTTTTTATTTATTTGTCAAAACCTGTACAAGATAACAGGTATGGTATAAACATAAACAAAAGCAAAGTAGGTATAGGTAAAGTTGGACAATAGGACAGTAGGACAGGGACGGTAGGCGCTTATGCACGCCCCTTACAGACCTCTTAGGAATGGGGTGAGGTTGACTGTAGACAGTCTAAGGTTAAAGTTTTTGGGTTTCTTTTTTGAAGAAACCACAGAGTCAGAGTCAGTATTTTCTGCAGTCGAGTTTCGAGTGGTTTATAAATAAATAAAAAGTACTCTTCCTTGGCCATAGTTGGTCACTGAATTGTTAACCCAATTTCTGGGTTCACAAAATACACTAGACAGTTAAGTAACAAAAGAACCAGAGATATAGAATAGGCCCCGCCAGAAAAAAATGAAGCAAAATTGAAACTAAAGTTTATCATAGAGTGCACAAAGTTTGAAGTTATTTTATATTTAATCAGGTTAAATCTTTTATTTTCATTAAGAGCAGGCAATTTGATTCCCTAGAGCTGCATTCAACCCCCGGACCCAATCTTTATGGCAGAGTTTTGTTCCCCCCCCCTCCATGTCTGTAACTGCCAAAATTAATGACAGTTTCTTGACACTTTGAGTGGAAAACAGGGTGTAGTTCAAATACATTTAACAGACTCCTTTCCAAAATTCAGAGTGAGGAGGGAGAAAACCTTCCTACATGTGACATAGATCTGCCCACTATGTATCACAGCCATCTTTATGCCCTTGGCTATTCCCAAATGTTATGCAGTATGTAGTGATCAAAATCTTGCTTTCTTATTAAATATATGTACCTTCAATGGAGAACAATTTCAGGTTTTTTCCCCTATTCTGCTACATTCTCAATTACAGAAGTGTTGGAATATTCATGACTGGGAGAGCCATGTGATTGAGTCAGCCAATCGGGCTGAAGTGTTAATTGAGCATGTCCAGAAACTTAGCAAGAAGAAGGGCGTGGTTTACTCTGTCCACCATTATACTCCAGTATGAAAACATCTCAACATGTGATCTGAAACAAAGTGTGGTATTGTTAATGTTTTATTCTACTTATAAAGAAGTTATTTGAATCAGCAAAATGCAGTTATCTTCTGAAGCTTCTGATTTATTGCGTAACTCTGACAGGTTATGGGCCCAGGAATCGCTCAAGAAGTAAAGTTAAAAACTGCATTGTAATTTAAAGCTGATAAGAAGCTGTGTGTTGTTAAAGGAACAGGCAGAGAAGAAAAATAAAGCAGGATGGCTGCTGCTATGGAATTTAAAGACAGTCCAATACCCAAATTGGGGAAGAAAAATTATTTAATTTGGGCTGCAAAAATGGAATGTTTTTTGAAAGCAAAAGAATTATGGGACATCGTAGCAGACCCCCCACAAGGTGTGCTTGGAGCAGCAGATCAAAAGGCTCATGACAAAGCTATGGCTTATCTTCTCTTAAGTCTGGGGGATGATCAATTCTTAAATGTAGCTGAATTAAAGTCTGCAAAAGAAATATGGCAGAAATTGAAAGCAGTACATGTCAATGTTTCTGCGTGTAATGTGGTCCAACTTTCAAGAAAGCTTTTCAGAATGAGTTTGCAGACAGGAGATTCTATGGAAGATCATTTAATGAAAATGCAGTCTAATTTTCTAGAATTGGAGCAACGTGGAGTAAAGTTTCCAGAGTCCCAGAAAGTTTTATTAGTGTTAAATAGTTTGGATCAAAGCTGGGAGACTGTATCAGCTATTTTTGAAAGTAAGCCAGAAGCAGATTTGAATTTGGAGGCTTTGAAATCGTGTTTATTGAATGAATATGAGAAAAGGCTTTTCAGCCATGCTGATGGAAAATTCCACAGGCGGGGGCCCAACAAGGAGTACAGTGGAAACTTACAGCAAGTCTCCAGCAAAATTTTCCACAGGCTGCCTATCTCTAGCAACAGCCAAGGTGTCTGCAGACAAGAGGAGAGCAGAGGCAGGAGAGATCAAGTTACACAGCAACAATTCTGCAAGCAAGATAAGAAAGCGTGTTTCATTTGTGGAGAAACCAATCATCTGCAGAAAAGCTGTGCACAGAGAAGAAATATGCAAGACAAGAGACATTATTTGCAAGGACAGATTGCAGTTGCAAAAGTTTGTTATAATAACAATAGAGACAAATGGTTGATTGACAGTGGGGCTAGTCAAACAATTGTTAATAATTCTGACTTATTTTCCAGATTTTTTCCAGGAAACAATGAAGAAGTGGCCTTAGCCAATGGTCAAAAGGCTAAAATCATTGGAAGAGGCGATGTGCAAATTCCATATTTGGAATCCAGGTTTACTGATGTGTTATGTGTACCTGAAATGGAGCATAATTTGTTAAGTGTGTCTAGTTTAGACAAGCAAGGTTATGAAACCATATTTGTTAATGGGAAGTGTATCATCCAAAGAAATGGGAATGTTTGTGCACAGGGCATAAAAGAGGATAATCTTTATGTATTGCAGGGACAAAAGGTCCCACATTGTTCCCAGATAGTTAAAAATGTAGCAGAACACAATTCGTGTGTTCATCTTCTGCACAGACGACTTGGTCATGCTAATTTTAAGGTTGTTCAACAAATGAAAGAATTTGCAGAAGGATTAGATTTGAAGGGATGTGCAGTATGCAAAGCATCAAAATCCAAAGCATTCCCAGTTAGCAAGTTTAGCACAAGACAAACCACAAAAGCTCTAGAACTGGTGCATGCTGATTTAATTGGGCCTATGCAAGCCAGTTTGGGAGGAGCAAAGTATGCGCTAGTCATTGTGGATGACTACAGCAGGTTTGGGTTTTGCTACTTACTTAAGAGTAAAACAGAGGTGCTACAGCAATTTAAGCAATGGTTAAGCTTTGTAGAGAGAAGGTACAAACAACAGGTATGTCAGTTGCAAACTGACAGAGGTTCTGAATTTATGTCAACAAATTTTCAACAATGGTTGAGACAATTGGGGATAAGACACAGGCGCACAAATCCTTACACACCGGGGGAGAACGGAGTGGCTGAAAGGAGGAATGGTGTTTTGCAAACAATGAAAGACTCATTACTGGAGGATTCTGGTATGAGCAGGTCATATTGGGGTGAAGCCATACTGACTGCCAATTATTTAGTAAATAGGTTGTGGAGTTCATCCATCAATAATACTCCATATGCAATGTTATATGGGAGAAAGCCTTCTCTAGCACATTTAAAAATATTTGGAAGTACTGCATGGGTACATATTCCAAAGGCAATCAGAAGAAAGGGACAACAAAAGGCTAGAAAGCTCAGATTTGTGGGCTATGAGCCAGGCTCAAAAGGGTATCGCTTTAGCGATGGAAGTAAAAGGATAGTGATTTCAAGATCTGCTAGTTTTGCAGAACAAAATTGGAACAGAATTGATGCAAATTCTGAAAATGTTTCACTTAGTGACGGTGATCCACTTAGCGACGGTGATCCACTTAGTGACAACAACTCATTTAATGATGGTGAATCATTTACTGAAGGTGTCTATGTTCAGGGAGGAGAGTCTGAACAAGATATGAAGACAGAAAAGCTTGAAACACAAGTACAGGCAATGCCACGTAGGTCAGAGCGTAGGAACAGAGGGGTTCCGCCAGACAGGTATTCTGCCAGTAAAGTTAAAGTGTGTAATGTGTGGTATGAGCCAAGAAACTATAAGGAAGTATTGGCATTACCAAAAGTTGAACAAGAAAAGTGGAAGGAAGCCATGGATAAAGAGATGAAATCCATGGGCGATCATGAAGTGTTCACATCTATGACTTTGCCACAGGGTACGAAAGCTGTAGGATGTAAGTGGGTATACAAGAAAAAGGTATTACCCAATAATGAAGTACAGTATAAGGCAAGATTGGTGGCACAAGGTTTTTCTCAATTAAAAAATGTGCACTATGATGAGGTGTTCGCGCCAACTGTAAAAGGTGAGAGCATAAGACTAGCACTGGCATTAGCATCAGCATACAGGCATAGAATTTGGCATTTTGATATAACCACTGCATTTCTCAATGCTGAATTAGAGGAAGAAATTTATATGGTTCAAGCGCCAGGGTATGAAAATAAAAAACCTAACATGGTGTATAAATTGAACAAGGCCATTTATGGGCTGAAGCAGTCAGCCAGAAATTGGAATATCTGCTTAGATACTGCATTGAAAGGTCTTGGGTTCAAGAGTTGCAAAGCTGATGGTTGCATATACACTGGAAAGTTACAAGGTGGGAATTGTCTATTATTAGCATTTGTGGATGATCTTTGTTTCATTGCAAAGGATGCATCACAAGTTAAAGAATTTGCTAATAAGTTAGAAAAGAAATTTGAATTAAAGAATTTGGGAGAAATAAAGAATTATCTCGGTGTAGAGATACAAAAAACTGAAAAAGGTGGTTATATTCTCAGTCAAAGGAGAAAAATTGAACAATTATTAGAGAAGTATAACATGAAAGATTGTAATATTGCTCCTACACCTATGAGCACAGATTTTTACAATAGTTTGGGTGAGGACAAAAGTGAAGCCTGTGATCAGGAGATATATCCCTCTGCAATAGGGAGTCTGTTATATCTGTCACAGTGGTCCAGACCAGACATAGCTTGTGCAGTGAGCATTCTAAGTCGCTTTACTGCTACACCTACAAAGTTGCATTGGATGGGTGTGAAAAGAATTCTCAGGTATTTGAAGGGAACTGTGAATTTGGGTCTTCAAATACAGGTCACTGAAGAATTAAAATTGAAATGTTACGTTGATAGTGATTATGCAAATGATGTAAAAACCAGAAAGTCTAATTCTGGAATTGTAATAATGTTTGGAGGGGCTTTAATTGGTTGGAAGTCCAGAAAACAAACAACGGTTGCTATTTCAACTGCGGAAGCAGAGTTTATTGCATTGTCTGAGTTATGTTCTGAAGTAGTTTGGTATGTACAGTTGTTACAAGATTTAAATGTAAATGTAAATGAAGCTGTAACTGTTTATGAAGATAATGCTGCTTGTATAAAAATGGCAACAGGTGACAGAGTGAAGAACAGAAGTAAACATGTGGACATTAAGTATTGTAATGTCAGGGAAGCTGTAAAAGAAAAATTAATAAGTTTACATCATTGTTCTTCAGAGGATAATTTAGCAGACATGATGACCAAACCATTGGGTGGTGTCCATTATAGGAAATGTTTAAATCCAATAGGTTTGATGTCTCTCCCAGTAATGAAGGGAGGAGTGTTGGAATATTCATGACTGGGAGAGCCATGTGATTGAGTCAGCCAATCGGGCTGAAGTGTTAATTGAGCATGTCCAGAAACTTAGCAAGAAGAAGGGCGTGGTTTACTCTGTCCACCATTATACTCCAGTATGAAAACATCTCAACATGTGATCTGAAACAAAGTGTGGTATTGTTAATGTTTTATTCTACTTATAAAGAAGTTATTTGAATCAGCAAAATGCAGTTATCTTCTGAAGCTTCTGATTTATTGCGTAACTCTGACAAGAAGGCTTTCTGTTCTCATTGTTGAACCTCTCCTATGTCCTTATTATATCTCTTCTTTCACTTGCCTAAGAAAGCTTGTTCACCTGCTCATCTCATTATGTCCCTTTGGATTTTAAAACCAAGTGACATGTCCTCTCATTTTAAGATCTCAGGATCACGGTTTTTTTTTAAACCAGCCCTCTTTCTATAAAGATTTTTAAAGCACTTCTCCAAGACAATTAACAAAAGGAAAGGGATGAAATATTCCACAGACATTTATTTATTTATTTATTTATTTATTTGGTAGCTTTTCTATGCCGCCCTACTCCCGCAGGACTCAGGGCGGCGTACAACATTTTATACAAAAACTCCAAACAAAATTATTAAAAGCACTTAAAAACAATTAAAAATATAAATATACACACATCATACATACATGGGGGAGACATCAGGAATAAATCGTCTCAACTCACCCCTGTCTGCAGGAAGAGCCATGTCTTAATGGCTTTTCGGAAGGCCAGCAAGGTGGGGATGGTTCGGATCTCTGGGGGAAGTTGGTTCCAGAGAGCAGGGGCCCCCACAGAGAAGGCCCTCCCCCTAGGCCCCGCCAGTCGGCACTGTTTGGCTGACGGGACCTGGAGGAGACCCACTCTGTGGGACCTAACCGGTCGAAGGGAGGAATGCGGCAGAATGCGGTCCCGGAGATAACCTGGTCCTAAGCCATGTAGGGCTTTAAAGATGATGATCAGCACCTTGAATTGTATCCGGAGACCAATGGGCAGCCAATGCAGCTGGCGGAGTATGGGTGTTACGTGGGTGTACCTTGAAACACCCACCACAGCACGCGCAGCTGCATTTTGCACCAGTTGAAGTCTCCGAACACTCTTCAGGGGCAGCCCCATGTAGAGCGCATTGCAGTAGTCCAACATCTCATCAATCTGCAAAGGAACATGGTTGTATTCATAAGGATGTTGCTACAATGAAGCCAGCCCTAATAGGCCTTGCAAATATCAAAATAGAAAGCTTTGCTAAACCACAACTAATTTGCAAATAAATTATGATATACTCTGCTAAAATCTCAGCTGTCAGCCACCCCAGGATTAAACAGGTAGGGTAATCCAGCTCATAATACTTGAGTTGGAAGAACAACTTTGGAGGAAGAGCCCTATTACAGTCATTACACCAGGGGTGGGTTCCTCCCGGTTTGGACCAGATCGCCTGAACCGTTAGCGACCTGCTGATGATGCGATGATGGCGTCATGGATCTGGTTCGGTCCGTGCTGGTCCGTGGGCGCCGCCATCTTTTTTTGAGAATTTTTAGTGAATTTTTCTGTGTTTGGATGGCTTCTCCTCTTCCGCCGCTTGAAAAAGAGCCCTCCCGCCCACGGGTTAATACTCACCTTTATTTCTTTGCCCAAAGCACAGCTGATCAGCTCCTCAGCTGTGTTTCAGGCTGAATCCTGCTACTGAGCATGCGTGGAAGTGAAATTGCACGGGGGGAATGCGCGCGAAACATCGCGATGCGAACCAGTGGTGAAGGTAAGTAAAACCCACTCCTACATTATACTATATGTTGTAAATGACTCCTGTTTTTTTCTTCTGGGGCTGCTGGATCTTTTGGTTTCCTTAGGATGCTTTGAAGGGCTTTAGTTGGCTTGTGTGCTACGCTGATTCCATGTGGTTGTAGTAGTCTCTTGGTGGTTTCCGAGATGTTCTGATGAATGGCAGTGTTATTCCTTTTAGGGCTTGTATTGGTTGTGCTATATTGGGTTGAGTAGTCAGGCACTTTTTGATAAAGTTGTGTAGATATCCATTTTATTGTCCATTTTATTGGGAGATTGCATAAGCACACAATCGTGCCTACCGTTCCTGTCCTAATGTACCCATATATTCATACCTCTTTTACTCTTATTCATGCTTGTACTATTACATATATATTCAATCATGTTTTACTGTTTATACTTTGCTTATAATCATATATGCTTGACAAATAAACAAATGCAAATACAAAATATTGTATAGATCCGTGATGGCGAACCTATGGCACGGGTGCCACAAGTGGCACGTGGAGCCATATCAGTGGGCACGCGAGCTCAGGTCCGGCGCACATGTGCGCACCGGCCGGCTGATTTTCGGGCCTTCTGGGCCCACTGGGAGTCAGGAAACAGGCTGTTTCCAGCCTCCAGAGGGAGTGGGGAAGGCCATTTTCGCCCTCCCCAGGCTCCTAGAAGCCTGGAGAGAGCAAAAAATGGGCGTGCCATTGCATGCTGGGAGTGGGGGGGGTCAAAAGTGCATGCGTGGGGGTGCATGGAATTATGGGTGTGGGCACGCACACACGTGATCCCATGCATCCCCCCCCTTTTTGGCACGCGAACCAAAAAAGGTTCGCCATCACTGGTATAGATGCTCTGCTTCCTTTTTCTGCTGTTCAGAGTTACTGCAGTGAGCTAATTCCCCCTTGGTTCTAAAGGGTCTATGACAATTCAATGTGGCCAACTTGCCTGGCCAACTCACTGTAGCCAACTTGCCATAGCCAACTCGCTGTAGCCAACTTGACATAGCCAACTCGCTGCAGAACAAGTGTTACACTAATATCAAAGAAATGGTGGAATAGAATCATTCAAGAAAGAATGCAAAAGGAGGGATAGAATGAAATGTGAATGGCAAAAATTAAAATAATTTTTATTTTAAATAAATATAATTGTTAAATTGTGCCACAGCGAGTTATCCCGCGGCGAATTGGCAATGGCGAGTTGGCCACAGCAAGTTGGCTGTGGCAATTTGTCCCATTCCCTGTTCTAAATGGGGATTTAATTTTAACTGTATATTCCTACTATGCCATTTACTAATACGGTAGGAAGAATAAAAATGAGTAACATGGTGTTTCTCTTTAATGAGTTAATTTTAGTTTTTATTTAAATCATGCTTTTTTAAGGTGATTGTACTGTCTGGGGCATGGCAGCCTACATTTTTGTATGTTTAAAAAATTGCACATTACCTCAAGAATTGCATTTTTGAAATATGAAAAATTATTAAGTGAAATAAGGGTCTTTAGGTTAATTGGGGGCATTGGCCCTTTCAAGGTGCGGTCAATGGAGAGTGGGAGGTTTCACTGGAGCTGGGATCTTTGAGTTTCCCATTCTTTTCAAGCATGAACCATTAACTTGGAGAGACTTAAGCTACAGTATGAGAGCAACTTTTGCTATCTCAGCAGACACAAAGTCTCACTTTATAGAAGGTAGGAAACAATTTTCAGAGCGATCGTTTTCTGTTTTATTTAACGACCTAAAAATGCAGAGAATTTCCCCTCTTCAGCCATCGCCGTGACCACCCCCAAATTAATTCATCAATGTGGGCCACAAGTGAATTCACAGTGATATTTTTTTAAATATGCTAAACCAAAATATTATTGCCTGTTTAGCTGGTAATCCTGCTCTCTATCTTGTAAGGAAAAAGAGTATGTTTTTAAAGAAAACTTGACAATTTTGGGGGTTCAGGCAGTGCCATCAGAAAAAGAAATTAAAAAAAGAAAGCCTCATTAAAAAATAGATTTTGTGAAAAGGGAAGACACCTCCAATTATATTCTGTGCAAAATATGCATGAGTTGAATCCCTCACTCCAAGATACCATAAGTAATATTTGGATGTGCTGTGTTTGATCTTTAGCTGACAAGAGAAGCTCGCCTCCTCCCTCCCCAATGTGGAACATAATTGTAACTGAGCAAGAAGGTGGGTGTAATTGCTTGTAGACAAAGTGACCTAAGTTTGCAAGAATCTGGCTTTCTGCCATGTTTACCTCCCCTCTGCCAAAGTTTGAGCAAAGCAGCAGAGCAAGCTATAAAGACAACAAGCTTCTGGAGAAGTCAAACGCGGGGAATGGAGTTAAGTACAGCCACATGAGATTTATTATGGGCCATGCTTTCCTGGACCACAGAGTTCTGCCAAAGTAAATTTCTTAAGTCTTTTAAGGTGCCACAAGCCTCTTGATTTTTCTGCAAAACACTAATCCAGCTTACACCTCTGGAAAATGTCCACGAGATGGAGAGCGGCCTGACCATCTTCGGTGTGGTTTGTTTACTCTCGTTCAGGTTCAAAGTTCCAAGCTCTGGTGGGCTGCCAGAACAGGCGTCAAGCATAGGGAAGGTAATAACAATGTAGCTTTTGCTTTTTGAAGGAGTGGGTCTGCGCATGTGTCCGTGGGTTATGGGAAAGACAAAGATGGGCTTCATTTATTAATTTACTATTTCACCTTCAGGGCTGCCTGTCGCCATAGTGACTGTGGGCGGCTTGCAGATAAAAATGAAAAGAAAACAAAATATATCAAGAGGACGAAGATAATGGCTAACTGGAACCAAATGCATAGCATCCAATAAGCAACCAAAGCGGCTTGCCTCCCATTGTAGACCAGGGTCTGGAAGAACAATTAGGTCTTAAGCAGTTTATGAAAGGTTAGAAGGGTGGGGTGGTATGGATCTCTCTGGGGGTGTCATTCCACAGGGTGAGAATCATTGCAGAGAAGTCATGCTTCCTAGGTCTGTAAGACAACCCTACTTAGTATCATCTAAGAGCCATGGTGGTGTAGTGGGTAGAATGCAGTATTGCAGGCTAATTCTGCTGAGTGCCAGCAGTTCGATTCTCACAGGCTCAAGGTTGACTCAGCCTTCTATTCTTCCGAGGTCGGTAAAATGAGGACCCAGATTGTTGGGGGCAATATGCTGACTCTAAGCTTACGCTTAGAGAGGGCTGTAAAGCACTATGAACAATGGTGGGTTCCTCCTGGTTCGGACTGGTTTGTCCGAACCAGTAGCAACCCGCTGGTGATGTCACCGAACCGGATTGGTCGGTGCCGGTCCGTGGGTGCCGCCATCTTTTTTTTGAAATTTTTTTTTAAAAATTCCTTCTGAGCATGCGCAGAAGCTGAGTTCCGGCACTGTGCATGCGGTCGCCATCTTTTTTCGGCTTTTTTTTTTAAAAAAGATCAGCTTTTTCATTATTGCTATTGCGCGCGGCCACGGGGCACGGGAGGGAAGGAGCGAACCAGCAGCGAGGTAATTGGAACCCACCCGATTTGGGCTGGAAAACACCCCCACCCCCCACCCCATCCCTTTATCCACAGGAGTTGTCCTTCTGATTTCCCCGGTTGCTTCCCTGATTCCTGCACTACAAAAAAACCATTGAAAAATCAGAACGATTGGCCCTTTTTGCAGGAGGCTCTCATAACAGGAAAGGAAGGGAAGGGACTGGCGAGGAGAAATACACCGAATCAGTATGAGAAAATCTCCGCTTTGTAACAGTGCTGCTGAATTTCAAAAGAGAACCCAAGAGTTCCTCCCCACGTGAGTTATTTGTGCCTGTGCAAAGCAAAACTTTACTGAAGGAAAAAAAAAAGCAACAGGAAGAATCAGGGAAGCAACCGGGGAAAGCAGAAGGACAACTCCAGGGGTTTTTTTCCCAGCCCAAATGATTCGGGGGCAACGTTTATTCTCAGCAGAGCCAGAGTAGGCATGCAGGCGGCACAAAGTTAGTTTATTTATTCAGCTATGCTGGCTGGGGAATTCTGGGAGTCCACAAGTCTTAAAGTTGCCATGGTTGGAGACCTCTGTTTTAGAGGTTTCTCTGCGGTAGTTTGTGCTAAGAGTAGCTCCCTACATGTGTGTGTGTGTCTGTGTGGGTACTAGGTTGTATTCCTCTTCGCTCCCAAGACGGCCTGCTTCCTCCCCGTGAAGGCAAGGGGACAATGGGTGGGAGAGACTTGCGAGCCAATTTGTTCACCGACGGGCTGAGCCCCAGGGTAACCAGCAGCTACCGAGGCCGTGGCAGGGCAAAAAGGACTCAGAATGTGAATGCCTTTAGGCGAAGATGAGCACCGCTGCGGCCGCTGTCCGGGGTCCCCCCCCCCGCTTAGTCCAACCCCAGGGTAATTTTTGCCAGCCCACGTACTAACTCTACCCGTGTTGTTATTAGTCAAGAGTTTTTAAAAATGTCAATTTTCCCCTGTGGTTTTGACTGCTGGCAAAATCTAAAATATTCAATTTGCTGCCGTTCTTCTGAGTCCTACTGTTGGGATTGGTGGGGAAGAGGGGAGGGGGAGGTGCGGTTCTTGCTCGATGCCTTTGGGCCAGGTTCTTTATAGCTGGATTCAGGTACAGCCAAGCACAGCCTTGCTTAAATATAGTTTAGCTGCTCCAGACGAGCCATTCTCCCCCTCGCCCTGCCCGAACATACAGTCGCCTCTCGCCCGCCCCGCTCCCTCACACCCGGGGGCAGCAGGGACAAGCCGTGGACTCAGCTGCAGGGAAGCAGCTCCAGACAAGCCTGCATATCCTGAAGCCGCTGCAGTTGGAGTCGCGAGAGGCAGGCACGGCAGCTGTATGTTCAGGCAGGGCAAAGGGGGGGAATGGCCTCGGCCCCCTTCCACCACACCAGCAAAGAAGCACAGAAGTTCCAGCCCATCCGCCCCACAAGCAAAGCGGGCGGCGTGAAGGAGACCCCTTGGCAGCAGGTTGCGTGGAGGAGGGGTGGCATGAGACCCCCTGCCCTCCCCTTGCCTGCCCTCCACGCACAAAGATGAACCGCCGCCTGCCCTGAAGTCCTTGCCACTCCTGCACTAATGCCCCGGCCCCGCTCAACCGCGCTTCTTTGCTGGTCTCGGAGCCGAAGCCAGGAAGGCGAGAGGGGCGGCAATGGCGCTCTAGGACGGCACATGACAGGGGATGCGCCGCTGCCAGGCTGCCCGCCCTCCCAGTCCCAGAACACTTTCTTCCTTCTCCTGCCACCAAGAAGAGAGAAAAAGAAAGAAAAAGAAAGAAAGAAAAGAGGGAGAGAGAGACAAGAAAGACAGTCAGGAAAGGAAAGGAAAGGAGGAAAGGAAAGGAGGAAAAAAGGAAAGGAAAGAAGGAAAGGAGAAAGGAAAGGAAAAGAAAGGAAGAAAGAAAAAGAAGGAAGGAAGACTTATGACCATAATTGAGCTCAAAATTTTGGTTGCTAAGGAAGAGCGTTGTTAAGTGAGTTTCACCACATTTTACAAGTTGGCCACGCCCACCTGACCACCAAGACACAACCATCTGAAGCCAAGCCACGCCCACAAAACAAGCCACGCACACAGAACAGGCAGTAAAAAATTTGGAACCCACCCTTGGCCTGAAAGAGTATTCTTTGCTGTTATACACTTTTACAAAGGTTCTCTATCTTAAGGAGAAAAACACTAAAGATCTCTGTAACCTACGATATGCTGGAAGTTGAAGTCTACACATCTTAAAGGCACCAAAGCTGCAAAACATTAACTGAGGGCAAACGATGACAACTCCATCCTCAAGATCCTTAATTCACCACAAAGGGCATCCCATCAGAGGCATCACTTTCATGGCACCTCAGACCCAGCGATGTTAAAATAAAACCCAATTTACATATACGACAGCTCAGAGCAAAACTAAGAGTGCCAAGCTGTGGAACTGATCAATTGCCAAGAAAGTGAATCTTAAAATATACTGCCGTTTCCTGAGAAAGCGTTCTTTTTGCAAACACGTGCAAAAGTATTGAACTAAACTAGCTTGGAAATATTTTAGGCTCGCTTATCCAACTAGCTTGTTTCTAAAGGATGAGTGGGATCATCTACACTTTGCTTGTCTGCAGGCTGTAAGTATTATCAGTAACAGTTAGCTGCCACCACTAATGCAGAGTCACAAGTCTGATCTCTGGATCATTCTTTAATTTTAGAACAGAGATTACATGGTAGAAGGGAACATGATATTGGCTTTTAGTTCTTTTTCAGGTACTCTCTGTGGGAGGATTGCTGTGTTTACATTCCTCTCCGAGAAGATGCAATCACAGAGCTGCCATTATTGCAGTTTTTTTCCTGGGCAATCTTTCGGAACTTAACATGCCTGAGTTATGCATATTCCGTATGTTCAGAAGACTGGCTTTGAGATATGACTTCGGAAATTAAAACTTGGGTCTTCAGGCCCTTTCTTCCTTAACTTTTTTTTGAGAGTATGTGACTAACACTCTGAAGTCTTAGAAGTGAGGGCAGGAGCTAAGTTAGGGGGTTCTTGTAATGATGATTAGTTGGAAAAATGATGGGGGGGGGATTACTAATTGCAGAAGTATGAAGCTAAGTCTCTTTTTTCCTTGTTGGACTTCAAGTCATGACCGGTCATCTTACAAACTCGGCCAGATGGGAATTACTGCAGTATTTTAGGAACAAAACAGTGCCATGGGTGACACGGTTTACTCCCCAACTTTTGTAGAAATAAAAAAAGAAAGACAGACGAGATCAGAATGCAGGAAAAGCCTGGAAGAAGAGCCTGGGCTTTTGTGGCTTCTTAGCTGCCTCCTTTAAGAAAAAGTTTCTGAAAAAATTAGCCAAGTAAGCGGATAAGTCAAGTAAGGAGTCTGCTGGACACTAATTCACATGTGTATGGATGCCTCACTTCCTACTGGACTTGAGCCTATGAATGTTTATCGCAGACTTTTTCCAACCTCAGTGATTCTCTGAGGATTTTGAGAGAGGTCTTGTCAGACACATTGGCCCAGTTTATTCCAAGTGGAGAGCTGAATCCTGGATTCCCTGTAGGCAAATAATGTGCTCTTATCATTTTTTCCCATCAAGATTCATAATTTCTTTCAATAAGGTTAACAAGAAAGAATTTCAGGACATTTGTTTCCTCCTAAATATTGCTGAGGCAGAGGGGGGAAAAGGGCTCTGACAAGGACAGAAAGACTGCGGTGAGTAATTCCTGTAAAGAACAGGAACTTCTTGAAGATGTGTGTGTGAGATCATCAGAAGGCACAAGGGAGAAAAGGTGTGCCAAAGAAAGTCAAGACAGCAATAGTAACACAGCCACTAACCACTGTTTTGTGGGTCAAGAGAAGAGATCTCCTTGGGGGCAAAAACAGGGGAAGGTTCCAGAACAGGGGTCTCCAAACTTGGAAACTTTAAGACTTGTTGTTCTGTCCCCACGGGTATGCCCCCAAAATAAGATGCACAAGAAGGAATTGGAAACAATATTGTTTTACTGCAAATAAATTCTTAGCCAGAGTTGAGTCTTTTGAAAAGAATATCAGTCATTCACAAAGTCTTTCCAGTATTTGGCTAGAGTCTCAGAGAGCAATTAAGGAGCGTTATCTCACCTCATGGAGGTTTTGGCGGAAATCCAAACTCTCATTAATCACAGGAAAAATGTTAACTGTTGATAATCTGAGCTGCAGATACAAGAGCAAAATGCTGAAACCACAGAACGGAGTTGTTCTCTGCAACGAAGCCCCTCGTGACAAGGGCGTGGTCAAGCTCTGCATTACTACTCACGAGGAAGCCTCCTCCTGATTAGCCACTCATGTCTCTTTGAGAACCTGCATGCTCTGGCATCCAGAAGAGCCTCCTCCTCTTCTCCTGAGTCACTAATCTCAGGAGATGCATCAGGTTCTAATTGTTCACCAGCCTCTGACCCCACGTCCTCTTCACTCTCCGTCTCTGGTGCCAGGAACACCGGTCTTCTGTACTGCACCCTCACTACCTCCGAATCCTTGGGATCGGCCGCTAATTGCCCTGGACTCGACCTGGCCACAACACTTGTGGACTTCAACTCCCAGAATTCTGGGAGTTGAAGTCCACAAGTCTTAAAGTTTCTGAGTTTGGAGATCCCTGTTCCAGAACATGAGACCAGAATAAGGTGGCCATACCATGAAGCTGACTTCAGGACTCTTGTCTGAATTCCTTGCTCAAAGAACACCTCCTTCATCAATTTGAAACCAAAGTGGCTTGCTTGCTAGACTGGACAAAAGGAGCAACAATAGATGGAGTTTGCAGCCAGCCAGCCGCAAACTGACACATTGGCCCTCTGTTCCAGCTCACTGGGGAAGAAAAGAATGTCTGTATAAATCACACCAACCATCAGGTTTCTCACTTCCTGTCCACGGGACTTCCCGGCTCCCAGAATTATGAAGGGACTTTTATATATTTTTGGAGAACTGGGAGAAAGGAAAAAGGGGGAGTTCTTTTAAAAAAAAAAGGTTTAAAAAAGAGTTTCTTTCAGCTAATAATGAACTGAACAGTATATTAAGAAGAAAAACATTCAGCATTAACCTAGAAGAGACAGAAACCCTTTTCATAATGCCTGGCCACAGAACAACAACTGCCAGTTAAATCAGCATTCATTCCTCCGGCTTTGCCAACACAAACTCAAAAGCAGGCATAGAAGAACATTTGAACCAGCCTCACATCTTCCCTTCTTCCTCACATGCCCCCTCCAGAAAAGAAAAACTCAGGAAGGCTAGAAGGTGCCAACCGGCATCTTCACAGTACTTCAGCTGGAACCCCAGCACAAAGCATAATCCCAGAGGAGGTTGCCCTCTTCCTTCTTCACTTGCCTTGATTTTGGGCTGCCTATAACACCAAAGCAGCAGCCTTGCAGAGAAAATGTACCTGAGTTTTTCTGTTCAGAAGCAGCAAAGGTGGACAGATTGGTTGGACTAGATGACCTGCAAGGTCCCTTCCAACTCTGTTAATCTGTAAATCTGAAACCGCTGGAAGAGTTGACGCCTTGAAATCACCTCGAGCCTGACTAGGTGGCTCAGTGGCTAAGACACTGAGCTTGTCGATCAGAAAGTTCGGCGGTTCAAATCTCTAGTATATGTCTCCTGCGTGAGCAGGGGGTTGGACTAGATGACCTCCAAGATCCCTTCCAACTCTGTTATTGTTATATTTCAACTCAGGAGTTATGTTGCGATGGAGAATCATGCTTTCGTAAGAATTTAGCCATTGGGCAGGATCAGACCCAAACCACCTTCATTGATCCCCATTACCAACTCAATGAAAGGTGAGGGCAGAAAGTAAGTTACAATCACAACATAGATGCCTTTTGTTACCCAAGGCATTCATATAGCCAAGATGATTAAAATACACTAACTTTGTGGAAAATAGCAATAGCAATAGCACTTAAGACTTATATACCACTTCACAGTGCTTTACAGCCCTCTCTAAGTGGTTTACAGAGTCAGCATATTTCCCCCAACAATCTGGGTCCTCATTTTACCCACCTCGGAAGGATGGAAGGCTGAGTCAACCTTGAGCCTGGTGAGATTTGAACTGCCCAAATTGCAGGCAGCTGGCAGTCAGCAGAAGTAGCCTGCAATACGGCACTCTAACCACTGCCCCACCATGGCTCTTCCTGCTTGGTGGGACAGTGGTTAAACTTTGCTAGATGGTGGCTAGCATATATGTTGACCACCAGGAAGTAAATGTAACTGAAACACCACCTAGAATATATTTTTTCCTTCCATTCAATCATATTTGATTCTTGGAGACTGCCTGGACAAGTCCCTGCATTTTCTTGGCAAGGTTTTTTTAGTAGTTTGCCATGGCCTCCTTCCTAGAGTTGAGAAAAAGTGACTGGACCAAGGTCATCCAACTGGCATTGTGCTTAAGGTTTCTAGAAACTGGGAGATTGAGAGTTCTAGTTCTCTAGAACTCTCAATCTCCCAGTTTCTAGCCCCGTGATGGCGAACTATGGCACGTGTACCAGAGGTGGCACACAGAGCCCTCTCTGCTGCCATGCGCACCATCACCCCAGGTCAGATCTCCATGGTGTTCCTTTCGTGAGCTTCTAATTCCCTGCAAACAACGAAACAGAAGCTCACGAAAGAAAAAGATCTTGCTGCGCTGCCTGTGTTGGGATGCCCCTCTTCCTGTCTGCCAGCTGGTCTTTGGGTCTCTGCTGCGCACGTGCGCACGCATGTCCATGCATGCGCACGTTTGCTCACACACACACACACACACACACCTTTCAGTTTGGGCATGCACGCATGCAGTTTGCGCACTTGGTGTCTAAAAGGTTTGCCATCACTGTTCTAGCCTGATACCTTAACCAAATGGGCTTTCATGCAGAATATACATTGTTTTAAAAATTGAGACATTTCCCCTCTCCTCCAATGTAGCATCTATCTATCTCTAAGCACTTAAGGGAAAGTGGACTATATATACCATTTGGATAGTATGAATCTTAAACAGTTGGAAGATACCCTAGAAAGCAGGGGTGAAATCCAGCAGGTTCTAACAGGTTCTGTAGAACCGGTAGCAGAAATTTTGAGTAGTTCGGAGAACTTGCAAATACCACCTCTGGCTGGCCCCAGAGTCGGGAGGGAATGGAGATTTTGCAGTATCCTTCCCCTGGAGTGGGGTGGGAATGGAGATTTTGCAGTAGCCTTCCCCTGCCATGCCCACCAAGCCACACCACACCCACCAAGCCACACCCACAGAACTGGTAGTAAAAAAATTTGGATTTCACCACTGCTAGAAAGCATCTGATCGCCTACTCAGTGCAAATTCCATTCCAGCATGATTATCTTGAGGACCTCCAGTACAAGGGAGGATACCATTTCCTGAGGAAACTTGTTCCACTGCTTGACAGCTGTCAGGAAATTCCTCCTGATACTTACCTTGAATCTATTTCCCCTGTAGTTCACCTGGCCCCGCTCTTTGGGGCAATAGAAAGTAAATTCATTCCTTCTTCTATGTGAACCCAGAGTTGAGGATTGCTATCCCACTTCCTCTCAATCACCTCTTCTGAAGATTAAGTGTATCACATTCTTTAGTAATTTAATTAATGAATTATTTACTTTCTAGACGCTTTATCATCTTAGCTATCCTCTAGAACAGTGTTTCCCAACCTTGGCAACTTGAAGATGTCTGGACTTCAACTCCCAGAATTCCCCAGCCAGCATTTGCTGGCTGGGGAATTCTGGGAGTTGAAGTCCAGACATCTTCAAGTTGCCAAGGTTGGGAAACACTGCTCTAGAACACAGAATTAAAGGGCTGAAAGGGTCTCTAATCCAACCCTCCTGTTCAAGGCAGGAGCCCTTTTATGATCCCAATCAAATGGTTGTCCAATCTATTTTTGAAAACCTCCAGTGATGAAATCTCTACAACTCTGGGGGGCAAACTATTTCATTAATTAATTGTTCAGTCAGAAAAAAAATCCTTACTTCTAGGTTGGATCTCTCTTTAACAAGCTTCCACTCATTACTTCTTGTCCTGCCTTCTGGTGCTTTGGTGAATAAGTCAATCCTCTCTTCTCTGAGACAACCCCTCAAGTATTGGAAATACAGTTATTGTATCCCACCCAATCTTTCTTTTTGATAGGCTAGTAGACAGACTTAACTACATCAACCGTTCATCATATGGGTTAATCTTCAGATCCTTTATCATCTTCGTTTGTCTTCTCTGCATGCTAAACTCACTCTTATTTGTCAATGTCCTTTCTGAACAATAGCACCCCAAACTGCTGACAATATTCCAAGTGGAGACTGGAAAAACCCAGAATGGGGCAATTATTTTCTATGATTGGGATTTTATGTGTTTGTTAAGTGTGACAAAATATATAGGATTTTAGATACAAAGTCAAAAGATTGTCAAGATTACACAAAGAAGGCAGCAGCATATGTATACATGCATGCCTATTCATATACACACAGTTCATTTCTTAAAGTAGAGAGAAGATAAAGGGAGATCACCTTTCTCAGTTGGCCAGGTAGATGAAAGGGAGGTTGAAGTTTCCAAAAGCTGCTTTGTGGGAGAATCTCTGCCTTTTCACATCACAATCTATTTTTTAATACAGTATAGAGGTCATGATATCTTTGCTGAATCTCATGAGCGTTCCCTTTGTTCTGGTCTTGTACTTTTTCTTACTTCGTTGTGTTAGCTTCTTTTGAAGGCAATAAAGACTTGTTTATTAGTACCAGCCTTGAATTGTGATAGACATTTCCTTTCTTGTTCCTTCTTCCCCCTTCCCTGCTCACCTAGTAATAGGATACACATCAAATATAGTTGGATTCAGGGAGAATAGCACACATATTGGGGGGGGGGGACCACTTGCTTTTAAAATCTGCACCACACTGCTAGCAGATGTTTACCTTGTGGTCAACCACTCAGATCTCTTTTACATGTCCCCCATTCTATGTTTTCACCTGTTTTTATTCCCAGATGCAGAACTTTACCTTGCTGTGAAATTTCATCCTTTTCATTTCAACTCACTGCTCTCAATATTTTCCTCCAAGCTGAAGTTGAGACATTAATGAATGCTTTGAGTAGCCCTACTGCCAATTCTGAGTCCCTCTAACAATAATATCTTTTAATCTATATTTACCTTTCTGTTAAGAATAGGAGATATTCTGTCAAAGCTTTGTTGAGATATATTATGTCTGCAGCATTCCCTTGATCTCTCCAAAGCTAATAACCCTATCAAAGGAGCTAAATTAAGTCTGGCATGATTTGTTTGCAACAAAACCACACTAACTCCTGTAATAGGATGCTTTTCCAAGGGCTCACAAAACCATTGCCTTTATATTCTGTTTAAGGACTTTGCCCTGTATAGAGATCAAGGCAACACATTCGTGGTTTCTTGGGTAATACTTTCCCCCCTTTTGGAGAGGAGATATTTGCTTTCTCTCATTTTTTTTAGGATTATTGTTGTGGGGAAAATAGATATTGGATATGTTCACCATCTTGAGTAATTTGTGAAAATAAAGGCAGGATAGAAATAAACCAATAAATATCGCCAGTTCTCCAGCTCACAAAGTTTAATGAAGCTGTTCTATGATTGTCTCTATTAGTTTCTTCAGGATGTATTTTCTGGTGGCCAATTCCACAGCTAACTGAACCGAATGAAGTATTTTTTTGATCTTTCTTTAAAAAAAAAAAGGACTCCCCTGTCTAGTCATGTCTGACTCTAGGGGGGCGATGCTCATCTCCGTTTCTGAGAGAGTTGAGGGAACCAGTGTTGTCTGTGGTCATGTGGCCAGCATGACTATATGCTGAGGTGCACAGAACACTGTTACCTTCCCACCGAAGTGGTACCTATTTATCTACTTGCATTTGCATGCTTTTGAACTGATAGGTTGGCAGGAGCTGGGGCAAGTAACGGGAGCTCACTTTTGTCCCAAACCCAAGCTGTCAGCTTTCCAGTTGACAAGCTCTGTGTCTTTAACTGCTGAGCCATCACACCCCTCTAATCTATCTAAATTTCCCAAACTTAGCTTCAGACATTCAAAAAAGTTTATATTTATTTATTTATTTAAATGGATTTATATGCCGCCCAACTCCCAGGGGACTCTTATAGCAATAGCAATAGCACTTAG
Source organism: Diadophis punctatus similis (assembly GCA_023053685.1). NCBI lineage: Eukaryota > Metazoa > Chordata > Lepidosauria > Squamata > Dipsadidae > Diadophis > Diadophis punctatus. Next base: position 24,406,063 of record JALIGW010000001.1, read on the forward strand.
ACTTATATACCGCTTCATAGTGCTTTCCAGCCCTCTCTAAGCGGTTTACAGAGTTCAGCATATTGCCCCCAACAATCTGGGTCCTCATTTTACCCACCTCGGAAGGATGGAAGGCTGAGTCAACCTTGAGCCAGTGAGATTTGAACAGCTGAACTGCTGAACTAGCAGTAGCCTGCAGTGCTGCATTTAACCACTGCACTATCTCGGCTCTTATACATGACATATTCTTCCAATAACCCTATAAATTCACCTAGTCCTAGAGAAAAATGTGGTATTTGTTCTGTAGAAGTTACAAATATAATTTTAATGAAGCAACTTCCATGCAGAAATAAAACAGAATTGAAGCTCATGTTGATTGGGGTGAGGACTAAAGTGTGATTTAAAAATTTCAAAGTAAGAAATATTCTTTGAGCTGGATAGACTGAAGTTTTAAATATGCTTGCATATTTATAGAGTTTATTTTTTGTTTTATCGGTTTTAATTACTATGAACAACTCAGTCACATATATGAGATGGGCAGCTATCTAATAAATAAATAAAGTACAATAGGAGAGGAGAAAGTGTCCCAAAAGCATTCAGTGGAAATTCCAAGCATAAAATTAGTGAAGGAAAGTAGATGGACATAATTTTAGAGACATTTTAGGGAGATGATAGTGCTCAAGGCAGGAAAAAATGTATGTAGGTACTCAAATTTTTGGTTACTTGGAGAAAGGACAACTACTCATTACACTTCCTGAAATTTTCTAGATGTGTCCAACAGATAGAGAGCTGAGAAACTGCATGATTAGGGTGACACAATACTACAGTATCATACTGAAGTATTTTAGGATGATAAATTTAAAGTTTTAGTCCTCAGACATTCTGAACTAAATATATAAAATGGAAAGAAATTCTAATAGTCCCAAGAATAATATTTCCATCATGAAAGTTCTTCCTTCATCCTTCTATCAATCCCCTCTAAAGTACAGAGAGGATTTTAGTCCCATATCAGCTTACTAATTTTGATGCAGTCCAGCATGCTGTAGAAAGTAGTTCTTCAAAATAAGCCATTAAATAATCAGATTAAGTCAAGCCTGTTTAAATGATATATTCACAAATACAAATATATTCAGTATATTGTATTTCAGTACGAAAACAATATATTCAGTATTTTGTAGCATTTTAATCAGTTTGTTTGGAAGTAAATACATTTGAGAATATATATTAGAGCAAAGATAAATTATAATTGTAAAACCAAATTAGGAAGGGATTTGCTGCCACCTGCTGGCACTAATTTTCACACTGCTTTTACTACAATATGCCCACAATTCTGCTTAAAGCAAAGTATATGTATTTAATGCCCATCCACCATTCTTTTTAAATACATTTTAAAATGATTGCATTTTGCCAGTGCAACACCATAGAATACTAGTACTGTATGTAGCAACAACATTAATAGCAATAGCACTTAGATACTGTTCCATAGTGCTTTACAACCCTCTCTAAGCGGTTTTCAGAGTCAGCATATTGCCCCCAATAATCCGGGTCCTCATTGTATTGGCCTTGGAAGGATGGAAGGCTGAGTCAACCTTCAGCCGGTGAGATTCAAACTGCCGAACCTCGGCAGTCAGCAGAATTAGCTTGCAATACTGGATTCCAACCACCATGCCACCAAAGCTAATGTGTGAGTTCATGTCAGTCACGAAGCTTGAATATCTAGAAAAATATGTGATGTTATATACTATTAAATTTTATTTATGTATTATATTTCTAACATGCCCCATTCTAGGCAGCTTCACAAAAACAATGATAAATAGTATCCCTCTATCCATCCCATAGAAGAGCAACTGTTAATGATCATATTGACAATCCACTTCAAGATCTAGGCCAGTAATGGTTAACCTTTTTAGCACTAAGTACCGAAACTGGACTGTGCACGTGTGTGCGTGTATGCGCCCACGCCGGAACCCGGAAGAGAACAGCTGGCCGATGTGCATGCCAGCTGCTCTTCCGGGTTCCGTCGCGCGCATGCATGCCGGCCACCTGGTCTGGCGTGCATGTGCACCGGCCAGCTGCTCTTTTCCAGATTCCGTCGTGCACATGCGCGACGGCCAGCCGGTGCACATACATGTGACAGAACCTGGAAAAGAGCAGCTGGCGACGTCGCGCGTGCCCACAGAGAGGGTTCTGCGTGCCACCTCTGGCACGCGTGCCATAGGTTCGCCATCACAGCCCTAGGCAAAAACCCTTAAATTGTTTTTGTAAGGCAAAAATAAGAGCCTTTGTATTGCAATGCTTTGCACCAAAAAAATTTGGGTAATGAATAAACACCAAACATGCTGGAACTTTCTCTCAAGGCATATTTATTTTTCTAACTCATGAATATTACACTTTAAGAGCATTCTCAAACAATCATAAAACATAATGTTTTCAAACTTACATCCTCCTAAGGAACCTACTCCTATAGGGCAGGAAATGATAGGAAAAATAAATTTCTCTCCAAGTAATCAGTTATCAGTATGTTTCCATGGAGACAGAGTTCCTTTTATAGTGAGTCTTCTTTTCAACATAATGTCACTAATAAGGGTATCCCTTATGCAAACATGGTGCTTATTTGCATATAAAACCATGTAGTTCACATTGTTTTGAATATTTCAAATGAAGTACAGTATAGCTCTTCCATATATTGAAAAAAAAAATTGAAAAAAAAAGATGCACATCCTAGGTAAAATGAAATGGTTTTCCTTCTGTTTTAAGTTCAGCTTTCTTCTGCACAGCCAGATTCTGAAATTACCAACATATAATGACTTAATCTCAGTGAATTTATTTTGTTGTCAAACTGTAGAAATGATATTTTATAACGGTCATGTTTTAGAAGTTTTGTAAATTAATAAGTTACCTTTAAATCACTGCATTGAAGGTTTAATTATACTTTTATTTTGAAGGAAAAGCAAGGATCTGGATGAGGGGAGACAATCAAACAATGAATAGTATAGTTCAGTGATGGCAAACCTTTTCGGCACTGCGCTCGTCAGGGCCACAACCCGGAAGAGGAGCTGACCAGGGGGCATGTGCGCACCGGAAAATGAACTTCCGGTTTCCAGCGCGCACATGCCTGCCGGCAAGCTAGTCTTCCAGTTACTGGAGTGCAGGCGCGCGCGACAATTAGCTGGCCGGCGCGCATGCTCACAACATAAAACGGAAGACCAGCTCTTCCAGTTTCCAGCACTACCGCACACACGAAGGCCAGCTGATCATCGCACGCACATGTGCGCCAGAAACCCGGAAGAGGAATGGGTGATGTGCCAGGCAACATGGCTTCGCGTGCCACTTTGGGCATGCGTGCCATAGGTTCGCCATCACGGGTATAGTTAATACTCTATTATACTAATACTGTACCCAATCAGGGAAAGGATGCAAGGTTAAAACAGTCTGGAAACGAGCATGCAAGTTACACGGAAGGCTATTCCTACCTCTGCTCTCTTACAGATCCCTATATCTGCATTTATAAACAAATGCCCTTGTCATTTCTTACTGTCTTTCTAGTACTAGACAGATAAAATTAATCATGAAGGAAATCACCCCTCTTCCTCCCAAATACATCATGGTGGCAAATAAGCCCAACAAGTCAACGCTTTCGTTCCATCCACTGAAAAGGAGCAAAGGAATATGCAAACATGTTCACTGCAGTCATTTTTTTTGCAACTCCTGGGGAGCTTGAATAAGCAAATCATTATTCTTTTTCTTCCCCCTGCATCTCCCCTTACTTGAAATCTCACCCATTAATACATGAGGTACATAGGGTAGCAGAATATTTTAGAGGGAGAGGACAGATGAGGACCAACCTTCAGGGGCCCAATCCTTGCTACAAAAAACCCAAAAAGGCATCAAGGCAGCATGTGAAGATTGCAATTACTTCCACAAGCAGTTTCAATGTCTTTTGTTTCATCTCTCAACCCAGCAAGAAAAAGTTCCGACCAGACTTTTTTGAGTTGCCTATAGATAGAACTCAGTAACAACTGAAAAGATAAAGTGATGGTTGTGCCTTTTATGGCCAGTCCCATATTACACCACAAGAGGAGCAAGCAGACAGCAGTGACTGTTCATATTCCACCTCTATAGGCATAACTCTCAGTCCAAATTTCTTTCACATGGTAACCAGGAGTGTGAGGGGAAAAAAGTTTGCACACTTTTTTGTGCTCATCCAGGTGGCAAACATCAGGGGTAACATAATGGAGAGGTTCAGAAGATGTTTTGGCTTGTCTCTGTTTTCATGCTTCATTTTCAAGCCTTATTAAATAGACAAATGTGTACCTTAAATTCTGTTAGAAGGAAAAATGGGCAGGAGAATAGATTGGGTGTTGTCCTACAGAGTAAGTGGTCTTTATTCCATGTTCCTGAATAAATTGCTTTTTAAACTTAAAGGACTACAGGGTTGCAGTCTTCCCTCAAATACTATTTTATTTTGTCTTTGAAATCCAGTTCAATTTACCCTTAGTCCACTTAGCACTAGTTTGTTCACAGTTCTTTAGCTGGATGATGGTTTTCAAAATATCTGAGAAATGCAAACCAAATGCATTGTTGCATACGTGGTATAAAACCACTCATGTAGCATTTGCCATTTCAATAGAAAAAAAAAAGCTGCAATGTATGACCTTCCTCCAATTTTCATTTCCTCCAAAGTGTTGTGTGCTGGGACTTTTAAATGAAGTTGAATTTCAATATTGAAATCTTGTCATTTCATTTGAATGGTTCAAATTCAAAGCCTTCTTTACATTGAACTGATTAAAAAGAAAAACAGCATGGAAGAAAGCCTGCATCCATTCTGAGAATCATTTGATCAATTCATCTTTTTCATTCCCACCCAGCAATTGCACAATCAAAAAATGATCTCCAGGGTACGGATGAGCTGGTTTCCACAAAATTACTAGGAGTCAAGCTCAAATGCAAAACATTATTTTATTTAAAGAACAAACCTCTAAATAAAAAAGATTGGCACTATCTTGCCTTCTCTCCAAAACTACTTTCACTATCAAATTCCAAATAGAGAATTTAGGTGTTAGAATTATTGCTTAAACTGTCATAAACAGTTAAAACCAGTAATCAAAAATTTCAAATTAAGGTCAGTGACTGACCAGTATGCCTAACCTGGTCTACATGCTTAGTCTATAGTAGTGGGATTTAGTTATAGCAAACTGTGGAAATGGCCATGGCTAATATTACTACCCAGCAAGAATGTACAGCTGCCAATTATCCCAGATATTTGAAGAAACTATAAAAAAATGAAAACACCGTTGGACTCTCATGTAGGGGTGATTAACACTTCAGCCATTTAAATAGAATGGCAGCTGGGTGGGATAGGGATTTGATAGCAAAGCAACATTTATGCCTAATAGTTGAGTAGCTGCAGAGTAAATGAATGGCATGCTCTTGTCAAGGAGCAAGGCACTGTCTGATCTATGCAACTGTCATGCATAAACAGATGTGTGTATGCATAGGAGAGTACGTCTTCAAGATGCAACCCAGAATTACATAAAGACCAATACCTCCAACTCTCCAAGCAATTTTATTACCTTCCAAGTTTGCTTTTGATGAATGAGAATTCAGTGGGGCAAACATCTTACAGCACATCTCCTTCTCTTTCGCCATGTAATCTCTGTAACAGCTGCAAGTTAAAGCAAATGGTTTCAGCGCTGGAGTGCCATCAATTTTTTTTTAAAAAAGCAGACATTTTGAAACAGTCTAAACATGCAACTGTTTACTCTGGAACTAGAGAACTCTGTGAGCGTGGCTAATAACATCAAGAACTGCAACTTGTCAGGTTTTGCACTTAGTTTAATGAGCCTTAAAATCAGACTGACTATAGTGCAATACTCATCAGGAGTCACAACAGCGATTTCCAGCTGAATATAATGAACATCATTTAATGAAATTTAGTATCTCTGTTATTGTTAACATTTATATTATCTTTGTTGTTTATATCAATCAAAGTTAATTTTAATAATTTAACAGCTGAGTAAGTTGTGCGTCATTTAAATTTTATTAATACATTTCCAGTGGCCAATAAAATGATCACTTGATAAATGACCCTTTAAGCATGAAATTCCAGAAGATACTCAATGTTTGTAAAGCAGAAGCAAAATATTTGCTAAACAAAGAAGCCAGTTGTGTCAAAAGCCAACCAAAACCATGCCTGTTCTCTTGTGAGTAGGTTTGCAAACGCCTTTAGCTGAAAGAACCAGTGAAACTCCATCTAGCGTTCTGTTGAAAGGCTAGAAGGATCGTTAGCATTAAAGTGTCCTGTCTAGCATTAGGGGAAAATGGATTTTAGTCTGTCCAAATAAAGGCATTTTTCCAGCTCAGGGGTGGGTTCCTCCCGGTTTGCCCGAACCGGTAGAGACCCGCTGGTGACGTCACGATGTCACCGAACCGGATCGGTCGGTGCCAGTCCGTGTGCGCCGCCATCTTTTTTTGAATTTTTTTTCCTTCTGAGCATGCGCAGAAGCCAAGTTCCATCACTGTGCATGCGGCATGCCATCACTGTGCATGCGGGAGGGAGCGAACCAGCAGCGAGGTAAGTTGGAACCCACCCGTTCCAGCTGTATGTTATCCGGAAAAAAAACAAGTGAACCTGCACTTAGCAAAGAACAGAGAGGGAAATCATCTAAAGCAGAATCTTCAAACTTGGCAACTTGAAGACTTGTGGACTTCAACTCCCAGAATTCTCCAGCCAGCTATGCTGCCTGGAGAATTCTGGGAGTTGAAATCCACAAGTCTTCAAGTTGCCAAGTTTGGGGACCCCTGATCTAAAGAAACAAACAGGGAGCTTCAGAGGGATGGGGAAACTTTCCCATATCCTAAGAGCAGTGTTTCTAAGCTCTGGACAACTGAAACAATTTTAAATTGGCATTTGATCAATGTTTCAATAGGCTTCATCATCTCAACAGATTTAACCTACAAGTAATCCTCATTTAACAACTGGTCACTTAATGATCATTTGAAGTGATGATGGACCTCCCCAGAGCAACCTATGACCTCTGATTCAAAGTTCTGATGGCCACACATCACTCTGCAGTCATGTAATTGCATTTTAGGTGCTCAGTAACTGGCTCAAATTTATGGTCATTTGCAGGGGCTGGCTTGTGATTATAATTTTCAGCTTTTTTTTTTTGCTGGTTTCCAGCAAAAATGTTCATTGGTAAAAAAGGGTTTGCTTCACAACCACCACAAAAAGGCCATAAAATCAGGCATGACGACTTGTTTAACAACTGCCACAACTTATGACTGTAACTACAGGTTCACTTATGGTTGTAAGTTGAGTACTACCTGTACTTTGTAGCAAACTAATGCTATTTCTCCCTATTTGGTATACTCATTTATTCAGTCCAATATAGTTTAATCATTAGAAGAATATTGAGGATTGAATAGCTACAAGGAATGCATTTGAACCATTACCATGAATCTAAGTGGTAAATGAATGAGTATCCAATTCAGCTAATTTGTTACAAAAAATATAGCAGTCAAGTAAGTGCTCTATCACCTGGCCAACTTTTTCAATTCATTGTTAATATCTTGGTTGAAGGGCTGTTCTTTCTGAGCTTTGACCAGAAACTCTCGGGCTCTCTCATACTCTGTCAAGTAAAGACATGCCTGGAAATTAAGAATACAGAATGCACATAAGTTGCAATTGCAGTTTGATCACTTCTCTTGAAGAGAATTGAATTCTCCTGAAGAGAATTGGTGAAGGATTTTCTTTTTTGCCAGGTTCACATAACAAGCTGGAATTATTTGCAATTCTGCCTTATTGATTGTAAGCAAGAAGTCTTGCACGCAATGATAAGTTCATACAATGGACACTTTAGGACTATTATTTACATCAGTTTTGAGAGCATGTTGCAGACACATAAAGAATGACAGCTAGGCAGTGTGGGGAGGGGGTAGTAGTGCATAGCCAGACACAATGGAACAATCTGTCAAAGTCAAATTGGTGAGATTATTTTGTCCCACTCCCTATAGCCTATAAAACTTTCTTCGAACCATTTATGTCAAATAGGATACATTTACAAGCAAAGCACAGATCTGCAGTCACTTAGCATCCATGGTCTCCATATTAGTACCCATTTTTAAAAGATGAGTTTAACATTGTGTAAATCTAGCTATTGTGGTTTGTAAATCATGGTTCGTGGCTTAACTGTGGATTATAATGATATGTAATTTAAATCATTGCTTAATTACTTTTGTTTGGCTTCCTGTCAACAGATGTTAACTATATTAGAAACAGAAAAGCAAAGATACTAACATAATTTCCAATCTGAGATTTCTGTATAAGAAAAGCAAAGCAGAATTAATTAGACATCATAATCATATACTAGAATGTAATCTGTAAAGAATAAAGTAGATTCTCCATAAAATTGTAACATGAAACATAAAATAAAATTGTTTTATTGTTAAAATTATTTACTTTAAATCTCTTCATATATTGTATTGGTGGCATTCATGGACACTGCCTAAGTATCTCATGATGAATAAACCTGGGAAACTTTTCACAAGCTATTTTCATTTTCAGAGCTAAAATGAGGATTGTTGTGCCAATTTCAGTGGTCTTTATAGTCAATTTACAATATGAAACACCAAATAATTACTGTAAGATGATGATGGAAGAAGCTGAAACATTTTAATACATTCTTAGCAAATTGTAGCAGGAAGCAAAGCTAGTCTGACTTAATTTAAAAAAAAACACCTCAGAATTCTGCAAGATATGCAGAATGGTGGGGGAACACCCTCCTTACCTGGCCACATCTGAAGAGGGCTTTAGCATTCTTTTTATCTAGCTCTAAGGCTTTTTCGCCATAGGCTAGGGCTCGATCTGGACGTTCCAACTTCAAGCAAACAAAAGATAAGTTCAGGAAGACCAGAAGCCTGGCAGCATCAACTTTGTCTTTTTCAGTCTCCTTGGCACATATACGATTGAGTACTGTAGAGGCCTGGCGAGCAGAAATAAAACTATATGCTTACATCAGAGAAAAGATATGTGATAGAGAATTGCTGGAAATGCTCTTGTTGACAAATGTACTGGCTGCCATATGTGTTGGGTAGCATGGATGCCGACTTGAGAGACAATTCAAATAAACGATTATGTATTATTTATTAATGATTTTATCTTACCTTCTATTAAGGAGCCCAAGAGGATCCCACTATTTTTTCTCACAACCACTGCATCAGATTGGTTGGGCTGAGAAAGAATGAATGGTCCAATCACCCAGTGGGCTTCTACACTAGAACTAGAGCTCTCTTCAACCATCTTAACTATACCACACAGGCTCTTTTAAATGATAATGTTCTTGTTTCTTCTGTGTAGCTGTCCCCCAATCTTACGAGGGTGAGTCAAAGAGTAATGCCATTTTCTTTAGGACAGGTATAATTACCAAAACAGGAACATGTAGCATACATCAAAATAATAATCCTCCATACTCACCAGATTTAGCGCCTTCAGACTATCATCTCTTTGGCCCCATGAAAGAGGGTTTGAGAGGCAAACATTATTCCAGTGAAGAGGAAGTGAAAACTGCAGTGAAGAAGTGGCTCAAAGAACAGTCAACATAATTTTACGAAGCAGGGATACATGCTCTCATTCGAAGGTGGAACACTGCTATTGAGAGAAACGGTGACTATGTTGAGAAGTAGGGATGTGATCCACAGAGGACCAGCTTCATTTTGATGTATGCTACATGTTCCTGTGTTGGTAATTATACCTGTCCTAAAGAAAATGGAATTACTTTTTGACTCACCCTCGTACTACCTTCGGGAAAAAGACTTTGGGACATTCACAATTGGGCAAACAAAAACAATTTTTTTCAGATTCTAGTCAATGTTACCGATATTTAATAAATAATGACTTCAATTAATGTGATTTTTCACAGTTTTGTATTTCTAAAAGACCATGACAGAACCATATTAACTGCAAAATAACATAAAGTCTGATAAGAGTTTTTTAAATTAGAGCTTCCAGAAAACAGCATTTTTTAGAGCGTACTTATATAGAATTATAGGGCTAGAAGCAACCTTGCAGGTCTTCTAGATCAAACCCTCCCTACCCCGCTTATTGTTCCTAAATTGCTGTCCAATCTTTTCTTGAAGACCTTCAGCAAAGGAGTACCCATAACTTTGGGAGGGAAGCTGTTTCACTATTTAATTGTTCTTACTGTCAGGAAAGTTCTCCTTAGTTCCAGATTGGATCTCTCTTTAATGAGCTTCCACCCATTGATTCAAGTCCTGCCCTCAGGTGCTTTGGATAATAAGTCGACCCCTTCCTCCTGGGACTACCCCTCAAATACTGTAAGACAGTCATCGTATTACCCCTGATCAATCTTTGTTTAGGCTAGACATGCCTAGTTCCCTTAACTGTTTCATCATACGGTTTCGCCTCTAGACCAGGGGTGTCAAACTCGCGTCGTCACGGCAGCGTCACGTGAGATGTGACTTTCCCCCCTTTGCTAAAACAGGCGTGGGCATGGCCAGCGTGTGACGCATCCGGCCCACGGGCCATAAGTTTGACAGCCCTGCTCTAGACCCTTTATCATCTTTGTTGCTATTCTCTGCACTCTTCCTAGACTCTCAATATCTTTTTTGTATCATGGCAACCAGAACGCAGTATCCCAAATGTGGCCTCACTTGTGCTGCATAGAGCGGTACTATCACTTCTTGTGATCTTGATGCTATCCCTCTGTTGATGCAGCCTAGGACTGCCATAAGCTTAAAATTATTCACATTTTGGTATGGATAGGAACAGAAGATTGTTGTGCAGGATACATTTTTAAATTTCTAGACGTAGTTTGTGATTCATTTCCCTATTCCATGAATGCTACTTACCCGTCTGTACCTCTCCTTGGCATCCATGAAACGTGTCTGACGGAAGAGGTAATTGCCAAATTCACGTTCTGTTTCTGCTACTTTTATAATTTTTTCCAGTGGAAATCTATCCTGTTGCTCCTATGCAGAGAAGCAACATTCCAGTTAGAGAAACTAATTCCAATAGTTATAAGCTTAAGCTAAAAGTGTTATGCTGGAAACCAACACAAGTTAGTTCTTTAAAGCCCTAAATAACTTAAGACTGCATCTTCTACTACAAATCTGCCCAATTTTTAGGGACCTTTTTAATTATTTCCCATTACCAGAAGCTCAGTGATATTGTGGACATAGGAGAGGGTCTTGTCAAGACTATGGAATGCTCTCTACCAAGCAAGGTATATTTGGCCCATTCTTCCAGCATTTAGGAAAATACAAAGATATATCCTTTTTTGTTAAGGCATCATTGCTAACTGGTTTAACTTGCATTAATTTGCCTTTTTTATTGTTTGACATTTATAAGTCAGAGTGTAAATTTAATCATGACTGATATCTGCCATGAGTAAGGCTGGAAAGCACAACTATTTTAAGGGAAGAAAAAGAAAAAAGCTATAGTAGGGGGTAGGAGAAAATGTGTAAGTAAGCATATGCGATTTTATATCCTATAAACAGGATATAAAAAGGCAGCTTAATTAGTAACATTTGCCTTAGAACAACTGTAATGGGGAAACACTGGAATCACATGAGATTTTGGTTTCATTTTTCTAATGTCCCAGAAGTTAGGAAAACTTGTCCTTATAGAAGTCAGAAAAACCATGTCCTACTTTCTTCTGGAGTTTCACAATTACACCACTGAATACAGATAGACTCACTTAATGAATGGCAACTCTGCTGCTAAGCAAAGTATTCACTAAGTGAGAAATCATGTGACTGTAACTTTATCTTCCAGCTGGAAAGAAACAAAACTACTCAGTTTCACACATCTTTGACTTTTGTTTGCCTCCTAAATAGTCCCCCATCTTTTGGAATGCCCAAGTGCCTGCTTACTGTCTTGTACACATTGAAAGCAATGTGATCATGCCACAGTTCAAGGCTGAGAGCCACAGGCATGCTATGCAGGTTAAAGTACTCTCTTGAAATCTCTTCCTCTCCAATCTCTCCACTCTGCAGGGGGGTGGGGTGATGATTAAAAAAAGTAAGTTTTGTAGCCATCTCTCCTTTGCCTGACCCTTTTCTGTTGCTGGCACATCTGCATTGCTCTTGATGTGTATAATTGCACACAGCTTACTCTCTTGAAATCTCTTCTCCAATCGATGTGCCGTGAAGGAGTGGAGTGCAAAGGAGATGGCCTACAGAAATCGCTTGCTTCCCCTCCTTACTAAGCATGCTGTCATAGACATCATATGACTGCATTGCTTAGTGACAACCATCTTGGCAATCTCCACCACTGCCAACATTAAACAAGGACTATGTGGGTTCTTAAGTGACCATGTCATGTGACCATGACATAGGAACAGGCACTGAAACTGCATTCCAGGCAAACAGGCCAGTGTGGGGATGGGTGCTACAGAGTATGACATCCTCATACCATCTGGGAGTTCCTTGGGAGAAAAAAGCCAGAGGAATTTGCAACTTCCTGCTGGCTTCCTCCTTGACTTTCTTTATGTGAAGCCAGCAGGGAAGGTTACAAATAGTGATAATGTGACTGTACTACATTGAAACCATTGCAATAACAAGTTGGATGCCAAGTGCTTGAATTGCCATCATGCAGACGGCTGCAACTTCAAGGTCTGGTCATGAGTCCCCCTTGTTCTGTGCTATTGTAATTTGAATGGTCACTGAATGAGTATTTGTAACCCAAGGAGTAACTGTAAATGCCCATTTGGGGCAGTTTCATAAACTGAAGAGTTTGATCACTCAATAGCAGCAGCAACGCTTAAGGATTATCTGTGATTTATTATTTATTTCCCATTAATCTGTTCCCCTCCAGCTACATTCCATATAGCTAAATGGAAAAGAAGAAACATCAGATTTGACATCATGTATGAAAGACCAACGGCATTTTTGTATCCTGGCTAGAAATAGGGGATAATTTTGTTTGGCTCATTTTATTTCGTGTTATCAAAATCAACATTTTTCTTTATAAACAATATGGAAAGAACTTAAGATCAAACAAGAAAGCACTAAGTATGCATGAAAAGAAAACAAGGCAGTTGATTTTTATTAATAGGTCAGATGCAGGAAAGCTGCCTTGTCTTTAATTATTTTGACCCTTCAACTGCTATCTCCAATTCTAATGCTTTCACTTTTCCTATAGTCATGGCAGAGAGCAATCTCCAACTTCAATAGCTCCTCAGTGGTAACATTTTAATTTAATTTAATTTATATGCTGTCCATCTCATGGTTTGAGGTGACGCTGAGCAGCTTACTTGTAAAAAATAGTTTCCAAGGACCACTGCTGTACAAATTATAGTTCAAAACCTCTAATTTCAGAAGATGTAATTGAATGGTACTAATACAGACTATTAGATATAAGTTTGATAACTCACAGGAGGCAGGTCAAAGAACCTATCTGATTCTGCCGAGTCCAAAAAGTCCAAAAGCTCAACTTCAAACAAGACTGTGGAATTGGGGGGAATCAAAGGAGGGCAACCCAAAGTTCCAAAAGCATAATTTGGCTTGAAGAGAAATCTTGCCAACTCTCCTTTTCTCATTGTGAGTAATCCAACTTCCAAACCCCTCAGAGTAATATCTAGGAAAGCAAAACAGAAAATCCTTATTTCCAGAATTTCAATACTGTATTACTGTTTGTTTTGAACTGATTGCAGAAGGAGAATCATGCAGAAAATACAGAGACGGCAAAAGAGCATGTGGCAAACTAGTTTGTTCAGAGGTAACAGGAAATAATTCAAGACGTGTCAATGGAGATCACACTGAGGATAAAGAATTATAATGCATTAGATCAGATATCTATTACTATTTAAACTCAAATTATATTTATATCCACTAAGTCATGTATCTTTCACTCACCTTCACCAAGTTTCATGAGTTTGGGGTTTTTCTTGAACCAATTTGTGTCAAAGGGTCTGTCCGTGTGTTCTAAATACCCTGAAAATTTCACTGAAAAAATCAGAATCAAAGGAGACAAAATAAATTTCATTGAGAAACATTGAACATATTAATTTCATTGGTATAAATGTCCTTAGGAATAGTTTTGCTGTTTTCTTTTAAGTTTGTTGATGCTTAGCATTGTATTAAATTCCTTAATCAAGGAACACATTATCCGTTACACTTTTTTCTTTTGGAATACAGAATATGGTGTTATGCAAAATGCAGAAATATTAAAACAAAGACAAAGAACTTAAAGACATAAAAAAGGGGAAAAAACGCCTTTTATACTAACACTCATTATACTTCTCCAAAACTTTATATTCTTGCAAACCATCTTGTTTCTACCATATCCACACACTTCATATACTATGTCTTGTTCTTTAAACCTGACACCTTTTTTTGTTAATCTCATCAACTCCATCCAACCACAACTTTCTTGATCTTCCCTTCTTTATATTTGTTTTGTGATTTCAACCTCTTTGATTCTCTTTATATAACCAAACCACTTCAAAGTACCTGCTACTCTATTTTGTATTTCATTCACATTCATTCAGTACCCATTCATTCTTAAACCTCACATCTGCAGCTTTTTCTATACACATTTCATAAGTATTAGCAATAGCAATAGCACTTAGACTTATATACCGCTTCACAGTGCTTTACAGCCCTCTCTAAGCGATTTATAGTGTTCAGCATATTGCCCCCAACAATCTGGGTCCTCATTTTACAGACCTCAGAAGGATGGAAGGCTGAGTCAACCTTGAGCCTGGTGAGATTTGAACAGCTGAACTGCTGAACTAGCAGTCAGCTGGAGTAGCCTGCAGTAGCTGCATTTAACCACTGCGCCACCTCGCCTCCTATTCCATTCCCATTGCAGTCATCTTTTGTTTTTTCACATGCTTATTTCCATATATGCATATATTATAAGCAGAAACATGTATATACTGTCATTTTTACTTTATTTCACACATACATTCCTCCTAATGGACTATTCACTAATCAGTACCGTCCTATGAGCATTTGTAAAATTCTTCATCCATTTTTCTTCCTTTATTAAACATTTTACCAAGGGATACTAATTCATATTTTATTATAGGTTTTCTTTGGTCATAGATTTATTATAGTTTTGGGGTCATAGACTATATGAAATGGAATACTCATTCAGCTTTCCTTGTCAAATACAATTACTGTATATTATTTTAATTGTTTATCATTCCTTTATAACTTTATAAGTAAGTCAAAGGAGCAAATATATGTAATACTACTTCCTCCTATTTTCCTCACAACAACAATTCTATGAGGTGGGTTAGGCTAAGAGAGAGTGACTGTCCCAAGTAACTCAGCTGGCTTTCATGTCTAAGACAGGACTAGAACCCAGTCTCCTGATTTCTAGGCTAGCACTTTAGCTACCCCACCAAACTGGCTCTCAAACAGAATTCTTTGATGCATTATTTTTCAGGTCCACACTCTTCACTGCATCATGCAATCTAATGTTTGCTGTAGATCATTCTTGGTCCCAGCTGATAACACACCATCATCACAAGCATTCCTTATATATCTACAAATCTGTAAACAACTAAGAACGTATCTTTGCCTACTTTCTACTCAACATGAAATCATTTACTAAACATTATTTTATTCCTGTATGGTTTACTTGCCTTATATATTGTTATCACATTAAATAACCAACTGCAATTCCATATTCAAGCGAACTAGTCCATAATGAAGAGTATTACCTTTATTATACACTTACATTAATTCAATAAACTTTTCTTCCCACATTTCTGCTGAGCAATTAAAAATCTGGACTGCATGCTGTAAAGTCACACCTCAATTTTGCTTGTTATCACTTCTCATACTATTTCAGTCAGACTGCTGCCAAACACCTTCTCAAATACATTTGATAAATTAACCCCCCTATAATGTTCTCTACAAAGGCACATATACTTTAATATTATTAGCTTACCTGTACTGTTATACAGGTGCTATGTGAGTATTCTGGCATTTTTTTTACATTTGAATCTAAAGCACAGTGCACCCATAAGAAACTCTTAGAAGCAAAATAATATAATTAATGAAGATCATATGGTACAAATATTAATTTTAAAACATGATCCATTTGCTAATTTAAAATCTGCTATTTTAATTTTCCTTCTCCAGCTCTTAATTAAATAAGGAAAAATACACACAATACCAATATTCGATAGACCCCAAATAATACCAATATTTGACAGACCCTAAAACCACAACAAATCAATGCAACTACTTTACCTAATACTGATGAATCAGGAGGGACTGTCTCACCAAAGCCATCTCGGATTATTTCTTTCAACACTCCTCTGTCACCAGTAATATTCTGCATACGGTGACCCAACCACTGGTAAGACTTGGAATAATGAACATAAGAATATGATAAGCATAATCTTTTTTCCAAAACCAAATCCGTTCTGAGCTTTGCATGACTGTTAGCCTTTAATGAACTTACCAATAAAGTGAACTTAATAAAATATTTGCTAAATGTTTTACCTTTGGACAAGCTGTTTGAAGGTACAAAAAAATCAGAATACACTGCAGATATTGATTTTTTTACTATATAATCCCTGTTTTCTTGAATCGGGATTGAGGTTTATAACCCCTTTGATTGATGAAACAGACTGCTTTCAGAGTTAGTTTTAATTTTTTAGTTAAATTCTTATTAATTTAATCTCTAATTAATGGTAATTAAACCTATTTTACTTATTGAGCCAATCGTAAAATTTTATCATTGCTATACTGTATATTTTGCATTTGGCTTAAATTAGTAAATTACAATAAAACTACTTATTTAAATTATCAAGAAGCATAACCAAAAAGTTGAAAGAGTTTACATATTTTGATATAAAGCACATTCACTTGAATTTGGGTGAAGGAAGGAGCAACGTTGGCCAACTCATATATTAGCTTTCATGTCATTAGTTCAGTTTTTGCTTAGGAGACAAAGAGTCCACTAACTATGGTTTGTAAATTTTGGTTATGAATTAGTACTACAGTATTTGGGAACTCTAGGCATTTTAATATGTGAAAACCCATGCATTCTGAACAGTCCATGAAACCAATTTTATGTGCCTATAGATATTTGGTGTGAGATAGTCAGATAAAATAATTTAGAGCAAAGAAGGGCCAGCAAAACATCAGAAGGTCCCAGGATTCAATCCCAGGAGTTCCCCCAAAATGATGTGACTTGAGATAAATCTACCAGATTTGGGCCACAGGGGGGGGGGGACTAAAAAACCACCGCTTCAAGACCAGCTAGCGACTTGTATATCGGTATAGAAGCCTGACACGAAGCAACACCGAGCGCTATCCATTTTCCAAACCACTTTTAGTGGGCCTCCATCCCCGTCAAAGCAGAACTAACTGGTCAGCATAAGGCGCCCTTCTTCCTTCGCGACTTCATCGAAACGCGCGAGCTGCGAGGGTGGCGCCAGCCGTGAAGAAAGGGCCGAAGGACACCACGAAACCTCTTCCTTCGGCTCACCCCGATATCTCCCACCCCGGTGCCTTCTCCTCCTCGCAGACTGCTCCCATTATCCTGCCAGTATCGCTCGCCGTTTCGCCTCATCTCCATGGCTTTCCAAAGCAGCAGTTGGAGCAATGGGTCTCCCTGAGGCCTGCCCCTTTCCCGCCTTAACCGCCAGAGCCAATGGGAAGGCGTCCCTCCGAATCTTTGCAGCCCTCGATCAATTGGAACAGTCGAGGTCTCAGGCCACCCACCGGCGCAATCTTACAAGCGCAGCTGCGCGGCTGCTTGCTTTTACTTTGAGGACTTACCGGTAATTGAGGGTAGCTGTAGTATCCTGCAAACTGGGACTTTGCAGCAATTAACTGTCAGACCCGGCTTCTTCTTGTGTGTAAACGTCCTGTTTATCTCATAGTCCGGTCAGAGGGTCGTCTGGAGAGTTTAATGCGTTGAAATACGAGCAGAAAAGGGGCTGCCACAAACACGAGGGAATCAAGGTATTCTCCAAAGCACCTGAGGGCAGGACAAGAAGCAATGGGTGGAAACTAATCAAGGAGAGAAGCAACCTAGAACTAAGGAGAAAATTCCTGCCAGTTAGAACAATTAACCAATGGAACAACTTGCCTCCATAAGTTGTAAATGCTCCAACATTGGAAGTTTTTAAGAAGATGTTGGATAACCATTTGTCTGAAGTGGTGTAGGGTTTCCTGCCTAAGCAGGGGGTTGGACTAGAAGACCTCCAAGGTCCCTTCCAACTCTTTTATTCTATTCTAGAAAACTGCAAGATGAAACCGTGAAGAGTGAAGAGCTGAGGGCTTTGTGTTTGTAAACTTCAGGGAAGAGCAGGATAAAAATATAAGGATGTGATCGTCGTAATACTCTAATCTTTTTTTGATCTTGGATATGTAGTTTAATGATTGTGCATGCAAAATGCTCTTGACTAGGTTAATTACACACCCAAGGTGCGACGTGCGAAACACAAACTTAGTTGTTTGTGGCTTAGCGTGTTTAATTAGTTTATGGCACAACTGTATTAACTGGGTTGTGAATAGAATAACCCTCAGACTTATATACCCTTCATAGCTTTACAGCCCTCTCTAAGCTAAGGTGACCAGACGTCCCGCTTTTGGCGGGACAGACACGCTTTTCAAGCGTGTGTCCTGCGTCCCGCATTCTTTCCAAAAAGTCACGGTTTTTTGGAAAGAATGCCGAAACAGCGGGACGTCTGGTCACCTTACGAGTCTTGGCTCTCCTGCTCGCCCTCCGCCAGCGCTGGGCTGCTGGAGCGCTCACGAATACACACACACACACACACACACACACACACACACACACACACACACACACGCATGCAGCCTCTCCAGAGAATGAAGTGAGTAGTCCGGATCCGGAAGCCGCGCCTGGAGAGGGAGGTCCTGGGGTTGCTGCAGCCCCGACGGAGGTAGCGTGGCCGGCTGGTGCGTCCGGGGTGGAGCCGTACGATTCCCTCCTTCCTTCCCTCGCTCGCTCATTCTTCATCCGGCTGCGCCGCCTCTTTCGTCTCCGGCCAAGAAAACAAGGGAGAGGATGCGGGTGCGGCGGCGGCGGCCCCAGCAATCGGGCATCCTAGAACCCTGGAGTGTTCGGTTGTTACGCTGATGCGCTCCAAGGGCCAGGGGGCCGCGCCAGGGCTGGCTTGAAACCACTGCAAGTGAGGAACGAGGAAGGCACAGGAGAACCGGAAACCTCCCGGACCATGAGACTCCGCATCTAGCCAGCCAGCCAGCCCAAGCCACTGCCTCCCGCCTCCCCCCCCCCCACCTGGACGCCGACATTAGCGTTCTTTTGCCCTCTGCGCATGCGCAGCGTTCTACGCATGCGCAGAGGGCAAAACTCAAATGGCGGCGTCCAGGCGGCCCCGCCCCCCGTCAATGGTGTCCCGCTTAAAAAAATATATATCTGGCCACTTTACTCTAAGCGGTTTTTGGAGTCAGCATATTGCCCCCAACAATCTGAGTCTTCATTTTATCAACCGCGGAAGGATGGAAGGCTGAGTCAACCTGGAGCCGGTCAGAATGGAATTCCTGGAGTGAGCAGTGAGTTAGCCCTGCAGTACTTGCATTCTAACCATTTCGCCACCATGGCTCTTTAATGCAGCCAATGTCACCTCTGTTTCTTGACATTTTACACGTTTACTTCCACATTAGCACATGGCATATATTCCGTCTTCCTTGTCTTTGCTTTCTTGTGCTTTTGAAAATAACCTTGAAGAGGTTTTTCAAACTCCAAAGGTTGTGTTTTGTATTCTCAGCTTCAGTGAGGCTAATACGTTGTTTCAAATGGATTT
This sequence comes from Diadophis punctatus similis, assembly GCA_023053685.1. Classification (NCBI taxonomy): domain Eukaryota; kingdom Metazoa; phylum Chordata; class Lepidosauria; order Squamata; family Dipsadidae; genus Diadophis; species Diadophis punctatus. The sequence continues at coordinate 24,425,823 of JALIGW010000001.1, forward strand.
TGAGCCTTTCTCCTTCATAATTAACATAGTTTCTTTCTCTTTTTCTGCTTTATAGCACAAAATAAAGTGGGCCAGGTGAGTTAGAGCAGGGGTCCCCAACCTTTTGGACCTCAGGGACCACCAAGGTCATAATTTTAAATCCCATGGACCCTAATTCATAATTTTAAGTCACGCAGATCACTAATATGAATTTTTTTAAAAAAGATAAATACATTTGTAAAATAATGATCAGAGAACTTCCATTTTATTAATATGAAATGCACCTATTTAATATAACAATTATAAATGCTTATTTAATTATAACAAAATCGTAAATGCTTATTTAATCATAACAAAAATTTTAAAGGTTGTTTTAATTGTAACAAATTTATTAAAGGTAGTGTAATTATTACAAAAATTATTCAATTATTACAAAATAATTGAAGCTTATTTGACGGCTTGCTGATGTTGGGAAAGTCAGTCCCATATTCCAGAGCTGTAGCTGTAGTCCCTTCCCTCCCCTCCCCTCCCCTCTCCTCCCTTCCCCCCTTTCCTTTTCTCTTCTTTCCTTGCCTCTTCTAAATCCTTTCCTTTCCTCTTCTTCCTTTCCTTTCCTTCTTTCCTTTCCTTATTCTTTCCTTCTCTTTCCTTTCCTCTTCTTTCCTTCTTTCTTTTCCTTTCCTTTCCTTCTTTCCTTTCCTCTTCTTCCTTTCCTTCCTTTTCCTCTTCTTCCTTTCCTTTCCTTCTTGCCTTTCTTTCTTCTTTCCTTTCCTTTCCTTCTTTCCTTCTCTTTCCTTTCCTTCTTTCCTTTCCTTTCCTTTCCTTTCCCTTCCTTCTTTCCTTTCCTTTCCTTTTCTTTCCTCCTTTCCTTTCCTCCTTCCCTTCCCTTCCCCTTCCCTTCCCTTCTTTCTTTTTTTTTTCCTTTTCCTGCACCTGGGTGGAGGAGCTGCTCCAGGATGACCAAAGGGCCACTCCTGTGATTACCACAGTTCTAGAATATGGGACCGGCCCATGGTGGGGCTTGAAATCTCTGCCCTAGGGGGTGGCACGTGCAATGTGCAAATTTGCAGGTGGTGAAACATGCAAAAAGGAGCGCAGCCCTCAATGGCCGGAACAAAATAATGGTGCTGTGGCGGCGGGGGGGGGGGGGCGCAAGCAGGTTGCGATGGCTGGAAGCTGCGGGAGTGAAGCGCTATTTGTATATGCATGGCATCAGCATTCTGCCTCTGTATATTTGTGCCAGCCGGTGGTGCAAGGCACCCCTTGTCTCCTGCCGCTTGGGACTTGGAGTGGTAAATGGCGTCCGATCTGGGGAGCAGCCGGGGTTTGCGATCCATTGCAGATGCTAGCTCGGCCCCCTGAAAACTTGTCTCTCAAAGAGCCCGGCCGAAGCTTCCCGCGGTGCTTCAGTGAGTGCTCCTCGAGACGAGAGTTTGCAGGGGACCGAGCTAGCGGCCGCAATGGACAGCAAACTCCGGCTGCTTCTCTCTGCTGTAGTGCGACATCAGCATTTGCACGGCATCGGCATTCTGCCTTGGTATATTTGCGCCAGCTGGTGGCGCAAGACAGCCATCATCTCCTGCCCCTTGGGACTCAGAGTGGTAAACGGCATCTGGTCCAGGGAGCAGCTGGAGTTTGCTGTCCATTGTGGACACTAGCTCGGCCCCCTGCAAACTCTCGTCTCTCGAGGAGCACTCGCTGAAGCGGTGTGGGAAGCTTTGGCTGGGCTCCTCGAGAGACAAGAGTTTGCAGGGGGCCAATCTAGCAGGCACTTTCTCTCGGGCCTCCCACCCGGAGGCCTCACAAAAGGAGAGATGTAGGCCCAAAAGGCGGCTGAACCTCCCCCCCCACCCAGGCAGCCGTTCGGCTGAGCGCAGCGATTTCATGGTCTTACTTTCCTGTTCCAGCTTATGTGGCTCGCACCGCTATACTCAAGGTGAGGTTTGCGCTCGGTCTTAAAAGTGGGGGCTGGCATGTGGGCGGGGTGATGTTGGGCAGTGCAGCCTTGTGTTCCCGTACGCGGACTGGATTAATTGCTCTCGGCCATATTCAGCCCAGGAGCCAAGATTTCTCCATGGACCACCAAAAATTTTTCACGGACCACAGGTTGGTGACCTGTGAGCTAGAGAATTGTTTTGTCTGAAAAACAGCACTTTGAGACTGGATAGAGCTGGTCGATCCTTTGTAACTCTATTATGGATTGTATACTCTAAGAACTGATATGACAGAAAGCATGAATTGATATTTAGAATGTTTTGGAGAGTCAAGTGTGGTGTAGTATGTAGTTAAGATCCCAGGCAAGAAACCAGGAGATTCTGATTTCTAGTCCCACTTAAACCAAAGTCAGCAAGGTGACCTTGGACCAGCTACATATTCTCAGCCATAAGGAGGCAATGGCAAACCACTTTTGAAACCTTGCCAAGAAAATGGTAGAGACTGGTCCTAGCAGTCACCAGGAGTCTAACAACTGACTCAAAGGCACACACAAAAAGTTGCTGTGGGTAATATCTGAAAGCAGGAATTTTTGGTGATAGTTGCATGTCATTATAATAAATGTACCGGTAATGGAACATTCAGAGATGAATTAGGGGACAATTGTGTAATTTTTCAAATCAATGTACATAAGGGAAAAATTGGTTGGCATAAACTTATCCTTTTTGTTACCTGATACTTTTATTTTGCTTATAGTCTTACACCTGTTCTGCACCTTCTTACCTTGAAAGGGAGCAGCATGATGGGAATGTATGTATGTTCACAATATAGAAAACCCAGAAGAGGGCCTTAAAACAACTTGTAATAAAATTCTACAACTTCTAATTTTGTATTGCAAAATATGAAAGAATACTTCTGCAGTAAAAAGATTGTAAAATCACTTTATTCAGTATAAAAGATTAAAAAACAGTATTGGCTTTTAAACCACTAAAAGCAAATAGAAACCATTAATAGCAAAGAGAAGAGGTGAGACATAATAAGCAGGTGCTAAAATTGAAAAATATATTCACAGTAAACAAATTTAATGCATTAATATGTACAGTTAGAAATTAATGAATACCTCAACCTTTTAGTTACATTTGCATAGTGATAGTGCTAAGCATTGGCTTGCAGGTTTTTACAATCTTGGTGAAATATGTACTTACTGCATTCATCATGGTCTTACTTGAAACTCTAGAATAGAAATATTAATTTGGGCATTTTAATTTAAATAACAGTAAGAACTGGTACTGTGTAGAAAATCCAGCATTTCTAGCTTTTCGGATTTGTGAAACTTGCTAAAATGGGTAACAATGGAGGAAAAAAAGAAAGTTGAAAAGCAGAAAGAGGGAAAAAAGTGGCCCTTTGAAATCAATTGCCTGGCAGGCTTCCCAGAAGCAGCCTAGAGGCGAAGGGAGATGTTTGTTCCAAGCAATAGATTCTGAGCATCATTTCCTAGAATGCCAGTTGAAGTCCTCCATAGGCCACAAACAATGCATCACAAGGAAGATATTCTGCAAAAACCCACTGAAAACAATGGAAATATAGTGTTCATTTCAACTGAGCTACTGTAATTTTGGACTAAACTCTTCTCCTTTTGGACTTCAACAGTGAAAAGTATAGATGTCATTGAGATTCTACATTTTGGCATGGAGTTTGCTCTGTTGCTTTATAGGGAGTCCAGACCAGAGATTCTGGTCTCTGGTCTATGACTAATAAATTGAAAAAATTTATATGTACCGTATTTTTCGGAGTATAAGACGCACCTTTTTCCTCCCAAAAGTGGCTGAAAATTTGGGTGCGTCTTATACTTTGAATGTAGCTTTTTTTTCCCAGCCCTAACTAGGTGCTAACAGATCTTCCCAGCTCTTGCAAGCTTTTTCATTGTTACTCTCTCCAAAGAATGTTTTTCCAGCCCTAAGTCTTTGCAGGTTTTTTTTTTCATTGCTCTACTTGCACCGAATAAGTTTTTTTTTTAGCCCTAACCAGGTGCTAACGATCTTCCCAGCTCTTACTGGCTTGCAGGCTCTTTCATTGTTACTCTCTCAGAAGAAGGTTTTTTTAAGTCCTAACCAAGAGATAAAATAATGTGCTGAAGCTGCTCCGAAGAAGTTTTTTTTTTAGCCCTAACCAGGTGCTAACGATCTTCCCAGCTCTTACTGGCTTGCAGGCTCTTTCATTGTTACTCTCTCAGAAGAAGGTTTTTTTAAGTCCTAACCAAGAGATAAAATAATGTGCTGAAGCTGCTCCAAAGAAGTTTTTTTTCTAGCCCTAACCAGGTGCTAACGATCTTCCCAGCTCTTACCGGCTTGCAGGCTCTTTCATTGTTACTCTCTCAGAAGAAGGTTTTTTAAAGTCCTAACCAGGGGATAAAATAATGTGCTGAAGCTGACCAGACTAAGGACGCTAGCCAGATGAATACCTGGTAGGCAGATTGTTTTCCCCTATTTTCCTCCCCAAAAACTAAGGTGCGTCTTATACTCCGAAAAATACGGTAGTCTTGATTTTGCCCCTTAAAGCTAGGATGCCCTTACATAGTTAGGTGCACAAAACAAGAGTCCAGAAGCAGGTCTCTAGAATTCTTTACACTGAATGAGTTCTGTTCAGCTTGGTTTGCATTTATTGCTCCCATAATGACAGGATGGAGCTCACCCAGTAACTTGACACAATAGTAAACGGAAACGTCCTATTATAACTTGGTGGGCTCATCGGTATTGGTGCAGTCATCCTCACTCTGCAACGTTTTGGGAGTAGGTATTATAATGGGTAAGTTGTTATGGATACCCCGCTCATGCCAACACATGTCCAAAATGGGATATAGCTTGCCTTGGAATTCTGCTTGGAAAGTATAGATTGGTATCAGCTCATCTGGGCTGTCAGCGTTATAGAAGGTTAGTTCCCCCTTTTCATAGTGCAGATAGACCCCAATTCGTTGGGGTCGGGCTGAAATCGGCAAAACCAGTCTGCTGGTATTGAAGGCCTCATATACTTTGCCCTCTTTTAAGCCAATGAGCCACACCCCATTTTCTGGACTCTTATTCAGTTTGCCTTTGCGGTTGACTGTACCCTTGACGATGCCCAGGCGCCAGTGACTCTTGGAACCCACAATAATCTCCCAGTAATGCTTTCCCCAGGAGAAGCCCTTATTAGCCAGGATACAGTTGCTGTAGTCAAAGCAGTCAGGGCTGCTATCTCGCCGTTGGAAGAACAGGCCATATTTCACCATGGTATTCTCCCTGGACAGCTCGAGCATAGGGTGAGCACTCACCGGGTCCAGCTTCAGCGTTTCTGGAGCTATGAGAAGGGGTAAAAATCAAAGTTCTTTGAGGAACCCTGGGTAATATTCAGAAAGATCAGCTGAGGTGATCAGACCTCCTCCTTTATATGAACAGAATAGAATAGGCCTTAATAGACTAGAATAGAATTCTATTCAATAGAACAGAATTATATGAATGGGCCTCAATTTTTCATCAAGTGATTGCAGAACTCAGGAAACCTAGACAGCACTCTCAAAACCCATTGCCATTTGTTGGCTTTACAGTCTCAACCCCATTCTTCTTAACCTCTATAACTGTCTGGTTCGGTTCTGCAACCCAACAAGACAGACACAGACTCCAGAGGATAATCAGAACTGCAGAAAAAACAATTGCTGCCAACCTGCCTTCCATTGAGGACCTGTATACTGCACGAGTCAAAAAGAGGGCCGTGAAAATATTTACTGACCCCTCGCATCCTGGACATAAATTGTTTCAACTCCTACCCTATAGGGCACTGCACACCAAGACAACTAGACAGAAGAACAGTTTTCCCCCGAACGCCATCACTCTGCTAAACAAATAATTCCCTCACCACTGTCAAACTATTCACTAAGGCTGCATTACTATTACTATTAGTCTTCTCATCGTTCCTATCACCCATCTCCTCCCACTTATGACTGTATGACTGTAACTTGTTGTTTGTATCCTTACGATTTATATCAATATTGATTGTTTCCTGATTGCTTATTTGTACCCTATGACAATCATTAAGTGTTGTACCTCATGATTTTTGACAAATGTATCTTTTCTTTTATGTACACTGAGAGCGTATGCACCAAAGACAAATTCCTTGTGTGTCCAATCACACTTGGCCAATAAAGAATTTTATTCTATTCTATTCTTAATTCTGATATTTGAAAAGCAGTAACGCATGATGAAGACACAGATTCACAAATGTTTTAAGTGCTGTATGTGGAAGTGGTCATGAAACAGCCTCCCCTCTTCCTCTCCTCCCAACAGCAGCCATACCTGGAAGGACTTTACGGAGCAGACGCTTCCACACCATCATCTTTACATCCTCTTGGTGGAAGTCAGGCTTGAAAGAAACCGCACTGTACATGCCTTCAGCTGGGTGCTGATAGGGAAGTTCAGACCTGGATATGTATTAATTTCCATTAATATTTTTCCCAATCTCAAATACTTCATAAATCTTCTTTTAAAATATTCAATTCCTATCTTAATTGACGGGACTGAAAATTCTGAGCAAGAACTCAGAACATAAAAGCAACGACTTTATTCTTCCACAGGAAGGGGTATATGTATGAGAACGTTGTGGCAAAATATATAATTTTGAAGACAGAAAGCATATATCTCAAGAATCCCATTTAGAAGATCTGGGAAATTATCTCTTCATTCTTGAAGCCTAAAGATTACTTCATAAAATGACAGTGTTTTGTTTCTCTTTCATACACGCTTATTTTACATACCTGGAGGGAAGAGATCCATATTTCTGTAAAGAGATAGATGTAGACAGATTTAATGCACTTGTGCTATTTAAATGTACATATAATGAAGACTGGAGGGGAGGAAGATGGGAGAAAATGAATGGGACTCTTGAGTTCTCTGAGCAATTGGAATCCATATTTTACTCCTGTAAACCTTGGAATTCTTGCATACTTACAGTATACATTCCTTAACTGCAACAGAACTACAGGCCCTTATTTGCTCTTCAAAATCTAGGCTGTAAAGAAGCACCTAAAACTTTCGTGACTATCTCGAGTTATGCCTACTCTTAGATCAAGGGTGGACGGCCTTTTTTAATATCAGCTATAACTGATTGCTCTAACCATAATTGCAAAAGTGAACAGTAGAGATCTCTGTCATTTTAAAGAAGGAAATATATGGAAACTTAAAATAGGTTTCATATAAAGTAAAAAAAAGTAAACCCTCCAAATTCTTCCACCAAGCCTGAGGAAAATGAGAAATCCTATCCTTAGTCTGTGTGACCTGGGTGACGTACGCCTGCCTACTCTGCATCATTGCTCTGCTACTAGGGCTCTTGGCCCTTCATAGGTAGTCCTCGACTTACGACCACAATTGACCCCAAAATTTGTGTTGCTAAGTGAGAAATTTGTTAAGTGAATTTTGCCCCATTTTATCATATTTCTTGTCACATTTGTTAAGTGAATCACTGCCGTTGTTAAGTTAGTAACACGGTTGTTAAGTGAATCTAGCTTCCCCATTGACTTTGCTTGTCAGAAGGTCGCAAAAGGTGATCACATGACCCTGGGATACTACAACCGTCATAAATATGAAGCAGTTGCCAAGTGTCTGAATTTTGATCATGTGACCACGGGGATGTTGCAATCGTCAGGAGTATGAAAAATGGTCATAAGTTACTTTTTACAGTGCTGTTGTAACTTCAAATGGTCACTAAATGAACTGTTGTAAGTCGAGGACTACCTGTACTGTAGTTCAATCGTCCAAAGATTTAGTCTCCTAATAGGCGACACTATTCTTCCATATTCCTAGGCCAGTGAGGGCGAACCTATGGCCATATCGGTGGGCACGCGAGCTCAGGTCCAGCGTGCAAGTGCGCGCCAGCCATCTGATTTTCGGGCCTTCTGGGTCCACTGGGAGTCGGGAAACAGGCTGTTTCCAGCCTCCGGTGGGGGTTGGGAAGGCCCATTTTTTGCTCTCCCCAAGCTCCAGAGCCTTTCTAGGAGCCTGGGGAGGGCAAAAATGGCGTCCCCCCCGGAGGTCCTCCGGAGGCCGGAAACTGCCCGTTTGCTGACTTCTGGTTGGAGGCCAGAAATGGCCCGTTTGGAAGTTGGGAAACTGGCCATTTCTGGCCTCCGGGGGGTGGGGTGAGGAAGGCCGTTTTCGCCCTCCCCAGACTCCTAGAAAGGCTCTGAAGCCTGGGGAGAGCAAAAAACGGGCGTGCCATCACGTGCCGGGAGCGGGGTGGTGGTGTCACGTGCACATGCGCAGGGGGGCGCATGGAGTTTTGGGTTTGGGCATGTGTGTGCGTGACCCCCCCCACACGCTCCCCCACTTTTGCCACGCGAACCAAACACGGTTCGCCATCACTGGCCTGGGCCTTTACGCTCCAACAAACTGTGAGGCAAATTTGGACTCTTAATAGGTGCAAATTGCTAAATTTCTCTAAGTTCCTCAGATTCCAGTATGCCTCTTTCGGTCTGCTTCTTATTTCTCAGTAGGGGTCTTTAGCAGTTTTGATTTTTTCTGCTGGCAGCACATCTTAGCGTGTCCCTGGTTATTTATAGCAAGCAGATAGACAACCATACCTGTATGAAATCCAATTGGTCTTCATTGCTGAATTTCTCCAGGGAGTTCTCCAGCTCCTTTAGCTTCTGAAGGGTGTCTGCTCTTTGCCTCAGCTGAACCTCAATAGAGGCAACTATACAGGTTGTTTTCCTTTCTATCTGCCCCAGGAATTTGGCCTTCTCTTCATCGATATACCTATGCAGATCCTGGAACTGCTTTCTGACTACCCACTTGAAGACATCAGATTCATTCTGTGTTGGGACAAAATACCACAAGTATCACCAGAACAATGCAAGACTTAGTTTGAGTTGGGCCCATGTGGAGTTGGAGTGGGCATTATTTATTTATTTATTTATTTATTTATTTATTTATTTATTTATTTATTTATTTATTTATTTATTTATTTATTTATTTATTTATTTATTTATTTATTTATTTATTTATTTATTTATTTATTTATTTTATTTTATTTTGTCAGTACGTGTACAAGATAACAGGTATGATATAAACATAAACAAAAGCAAAGTATGTATAGGTAAATTTAGACAATAGGACAGAAGGACAGGGACGGTAGGCACGATGGTGTGCTTATGCACACCCCTTATAGACCTCTTAGGAATGGGGTGAGGTCAACTGTAGACAGTCTAAGGTTAACGGGATTGGGCGGCCTATAAGAACGTTTGTTAAATTAAATTAAATTAAATTAAAGTTTTTGGGGTTCGGGGAAGAAACCACAATCAGGTAGTGCATTCCAGGCATTGATTACTCTTGCTGAAGTCGTATTTTCTGCAATCAAGTTTCGAGCAGTTTACATTGAGTTTGAATCTATTGTGTTCTTGTGTATTGTGTTGCGGTTGAAGCTGAAGTATTCATTGACAGGTAGGACATTGTGGCAGATGATTTATGAACTACATTTAGATCAGATTGAAGGCGACGTAGCTCTAAGTTGTCTAAGCCCAAAATTTCAAGTCTGGTGGAATACTAAAATGTGAGAAATCTGATGACCATCTCAATGTAATCTCTAATGTTGTCAGCCACTCCTGCCTTGCAATCTTAGCCCAGGAGTCAATTGCTTTGCAGCTATCAGTTGTGATAACTGAAATATGACAAAATCTTTATGTCAGTCGTTCATGTCTCAGGTCACAGGTTGGCATAATGTGTCTCCAGTCTATGAATCTGGAGTTGCCTGCCAAACTGAATTAATGATGAGTAACTGGTGATAGAAAAGAAGGAAAGGTAGATTGCATGTACAGGTAGTCCTCAACTTCCAACTATAATGGAGCCTGCCCATGACAGTCGTAAAGTGGGTTACCCATGTGGTTGAACCAATTTTACGAACTTTTTTTCAGTGATCGTTAAGCAAATGCCACAGTTGTAAAATTAGTATTGCAGTCATAAAGTGAATGCTATGGTCGTAAATTGAACCCACTGTTTGCTATGGGCTGTTTTTGCCAAAAAACTAGAAGCAAATGCCAGGTTTGGGGGGAAAACATCGTAAAATATCATGTGACTGCAAGAAGCTGCAAATGGTAATAAATGCCGGCTGCTTGCTGAGCACCTGGTCATGTGACCGTGGGGGGTGGATGGGCCAGCCATTGGAACTTTGGAATTGGGTTGTTCCAACTTTGGAGGGGGTCCGTTAAGAACTATCGGTATTAGAAGAGTTCCCATTCATCAGTGAAAGGTAACACAATAGCGCATCTGACTATAAGCAAAAAAAGAGACAGAAACCATAACTACCGTATTTTTCGGAGTATAAGATGCACCGGAGTATAAGACGCACCTTAGTTTTTGGGGAGGAAAATAGGGGAAAAAATCTGCCTACCAGGTATTCATCTGGCTAGCGTCCTTAGTCTGGTCAGCTTCAGCACATTATTTTATCCCCTGGTTAGGACTTAAAAAAACCTTCGGAGAGAGTAACAATGAAAGAGCCTGCAAGCCAGTAAGAGCTGGGAAGATCATTAGCACCTGGTTAAGGCTAGAAAAAAACTTATTCCGAGCAAGTAGAGCAATGAAAAAAAATTCTGCAAAGACTTAGGGCTGAAAAATATTCTTTGGAGAGAGTAACAATGAAAAAGCCTGCAAGGTAAGAGCTGGGAAGATCTGTTAGCACCTAGTTAGGGCTGGGAAAAAAGCTACATTCGAAGTATAAGACGCACCCAAATTTTCAGCCACTTTTAGGGAGGAAAAAGGTGCGTCTTATACTCCGAAAAATACGGTAAGTCACTTTCATAGAGGTGGAAACAAGAAACATAGAAAAAGATTTGAGTATTGTTTCTAAATATAGAGTTTCTAAATATTGACTTCTTTACTTCAATACAGATTACTTATCAGAATTTCTTGGAATTATGTGAGGGGACTTAATCATTTCCAAATATTTCCTGTTGGATGAAATGTAATATGTAGCAACTCAGCTATTTTATTCTACTGAATTGCTGCTGGGATCCTCTTCATTGTATGATATAATTCAGATGGCTATTTCCAGGGAGTTTTTGTGACAAGTAAAGTGACTACCTGATTGGGCATTCTATGTCTATAGTGGTTGGTGGTGCACTTATTTAGAATTTTTCAGTTGTGACCTAATGTCCTCAAGAGCAAGATTAGGAAATGAAAAACACCTAACTACTGCCGCTAATCCAACAAAATCAATATTGACAATAAATGTCAGGTGCTTTGAAAAGAATTCCAAGGGTGACTTCAATTGTGAGCTAATTTCCTGGAGGTATTTTCTGTTAAGTCTATCTAGAAGTCTGTTGGCAAAGATGCTGGTCAACTTACTAAACTAAATTATTCCTTTTTTCACCTGAAAGTTTTGGCTTTTCCTATTACTTAAGTAGTTTGAAATTATTATAGTATATTAAGCCTACCCTCTTGACTTGGACTTCCTCAGAAAAACTAACAATTATATTTTGTTCTTTTTTGTGATTCAACATTCAGCCCAGAGATTTAGCTGAGTGTAGGAACTAAAGAAAAAAGTCAATATGTATTGAATCATATTGAATATTATTTCACAAAGATTTAGGGGTTCTCCCCCTCCCCGGAAGTGTTAGGAATACGAGGATAATTTTCAGAATTTAGTAATGTGCTGGATATACATAAGGATCATTTTACCTTGATTTGTTTGGGGATTCAGGGTGTTTTGTGTCAAAAATCTAAAATGAGCAGTTAAGCAACAGTGGGGGACGGGTTTTTTGGTACCTTTGAATCAATCTTGACTCCTGGTGATTGCCTGAGCAAAGCTCTACAATTTTATTGGTAACATTTCAGAGTGGTTTGCCATTGCCTACTTCCTAAGTTAAGAAAGTATGACTAGCCAAGGTCACTCTTTGTACAGTACTTAAGAAAGACTAGAACTCATAATCTCCCAGTTTCTACCCTGATGTTTTATCCACTATACAAATTGGCTACGGCTCATTGGGAACCGGGCCATGCAAGCGGCAGGCGAGTGCATGAAGCTGCATTTGTGCAAGTGGCGTGCATGTGTGTGAAACCATCCCCTCATCACCACACCACCGCTGGCACCGCCGGTCTGCAGAGCCGGAAAGGTTGGGGACTGGTGGCCTAAGTAATGGAGCAACAGAAAAATGTCAGGTAATTTCGCATTTGAAACTTTAGCAAGTCTTAATTGAGGTAAACACAACAACTGCCCAAGGTACCTTACTCATCCCCAAACACTCAAGAATATACAGCATACAATCACTAGAAAACTAAAATTAATTGTAAAATATTTCTAAAGATCCATACCTTCCCTTCAATATGCTTATTTATTGTAATAATAGTATTATGAGCCAGTTAGGCATGGTGGTTAAGGCATCAGACTAGAAACTGGGAGGCCATGAGTTCTAATCCTGCCTTGGGCACAAAGCCAGCTGGGTGACTTTGTACCATTCAATTTCTGTTGGCCCTAGGAAGAAAGAAATAGCGAGCCATTACTGAAAATCCTTGCCCAGAAAACTGCAAGGACTTGGCCAGATAGTTGTCCAGACCGATCTGGGAATCAGTCACAAATAATAATATATTTGTAATAATAATATTACACCCACGGTGATGCATACAAGTTGGATGAAAAGAAAGGCAGCCAAGAAATGTGATCTGCCTGTCTAAGCTCACCGTAATGCGAGTTTTGTTATTCATCAGTTTGCTGACATGTTCATCAAGGCTTTTCTTCTGCTGTTGCACACCTGTTATCAACATGGAGAGTTCCTCCTGAAAAAGCAGAATTGTGGGGAAAGGATGTAAGAGAAACAAAACTAAGTTTATCCATTTTAATATATATTTTTCTTCTTAAAGCTCAAAAGGAGGGCCAAAAGAAATGTGACTGCTCAATTAGGGTAGCTATTAGGAGACGTTCAGATTTGAAAAAGAGATCACATGAAGTAACCTTCCACTAAGATTTTGAGTCATATATATTAATGACTATCATCAAATCCCCAGAGATTCACTCAGTCTAGGGCAGGGATGTCAAACTCAAGGCCCTGGAGCTGGATGCGGCCCGTGGGGTGCTTAGTTCTGGCCTGGGGGGCCACCCTGGAAACAGCGAAGGACCGGCCCGCAGTGTCTCTGTCAGCGAAAACGGAGCTCAGGAGGACCGCAGGCGGCCCTCCAGAGCTCCCTTTTCACTGGCAGAAGGTTGCAGGAGACCATTGCAGCCGAAAACGGAGCTCAGGAGCCTGTTTTCGCTAGCAGAGCGCTCGGGCTGCCTCAGGTGCCCCCGATACGAGTGATGTCGAGCTGACCACGCCCACCCTGACCACGCTCACCCAGGCCCCCCAAAGTCAACACAACCCTGATAAGGCCCTCAATGAAATCAAGTTAGACATCCCTGGTCTAGGGTCATCAGATCCTTCAAACTGGATATGCAGGATTTGGGGTATATTTAATATTCAAACATGCCCAACTAATCTTTCTACCATGAAACTATAGTGCCTTATTATAGAATATGAATTCTGCAAGGGAGCGTTTAATCAGTGGCTCCTTTTTCATAGCTTACATTTAAAAGAAAGGACATTTGATCTCTTATCTCACTCAGTATCAGGCACTCATAGGCACTGGGAGTGCTGCACCTGGTTTTTGTATTTCTGTGAATTACCCTCATTGTAACAGTGTTATCTATTGTTTTCTATTGCTGCCCTTGATCGCAGAGTACTATCACCCATGAGCCTTACGTTTACATAATTACCACCCTTTGAAAACATTACCCACACAGAGAGGGACTTAGGATATATGGTGTGAGGAGAGCGCAACAAGAATTCTGTTAAGGAAAGTGTAGATTTCTGTCTCATAATAGCTACACCAGTTTTTACTAGAATTCATGTACTCCATTAATTTTATGAAGAACTTTCCCTTAATTATGTGAAAAGTTCTTTGTTTGGATCACACCAAGATTCACCTAATTCACTAATCAACAGATACAAGATGGCCCACCCAAAATTGCCTGTCCTCTCGGTTCTGCCTATGGTCTAAGCCAGTGGTTCCCAACCTTTTTGTGATCTAGTACCACTTGGAGGTCCCGTACAGTCGCCGCATACCACCTGGTTCCAGAGAAACTAAATTCGATCAGATATCACTTTATTTCCATAATTGTACCGTTCCTTTTTTGGCCCCGCGCATCCAGCAACTGGATTCTCGGGCCGCTGGGACCAGGTGGGTGGCGTGTGGCAACAGTTGCAAATCGTTGCCAGATTATCTTGTGTTAGGCAGTAAACATTTTTGTGAAGTAAAAAATAACTAACTAAAAATCGTTCATGACCCCGAAAGTGTTCGCGTACCACCTGGAAGGCCCTTGCGTACCACTAGTGGTACACATACCACAGGTTGGGAACCACTGGTCTAAGCCCTCACTTCATCCATGCAGTCATACACATACATACACATTCCGAGCACCTGCCTTCATCCTGCTGTAGACAGTGGAGATGGGCATGACTTTATGCTGCTGATGGGTGCCAATGGTGCCACAGAGGCCACAAATCACTTCCTGGTCTTGCTCACAGAAAAGGCTGAGGGGATTGTGGTGGTCAGGGCAAGACTTTTCGTTATTCTCTGAGTTGCCTATAGTATGAATGGCCTCAATGATGCGAGCCAAGTTGACATTGGGTGGTGAACTGCTATAGTCCACAGCCTTTCGGCATACTGGGCAAAGGATCTGCTTCTCCAGATCACCTGAGAGAGATACTACACAGGATTTGCAGTAAGAGTGTCCACATTGTAGCATCAAGGGCTCTTTGAAGAACTCTAAACAAATGGGGCATATCAACTGGTCCTCAAGCTGCTCAATGCTCAATTTCCGGGCCATTTGGCTGATTTACTTCTTCTTTCCTTGGCTTAATCCTGGAAGATGAATGCCCAGAGGGAACAGACACCAGATGTAGGATGATGCTGAGGAGAACATAAGAGTATCTCTTCCTTTTTATTTCCTGCAATAGGCAATAAAAGGAAGGAGAAAGAGATTAATACAATCTTAGGGTCCAGGAAGAAAAAAGTACCCTAGAACGTACACTGAAGAAGGTAATAACAAACTACATTTAAGGAACTTTGAGAACTTCTGGATGTCAAAGGTTTTGGGAGGAAGAAAGCTGAAAACGTAACGTTCAGGTAACTGCTATTCCATAGCTATTAAGAGGAACAAAATAACTTCTTCCCTCCTTTGCTTCTTCATTTTGGAAACATCAAAAGGATTATTTTGGGGACTCAACAGCTACTGCTAGTTGCCAAAGAGTAATGCCCAAGTATTCTGAGAAATTCTGCTATAGATTTGATAAAATACGGGTAGTCCAGAGGTGGGTTCCTACCGGTTTGGACCGGTTCTATAGAACCGTTAGTAACTTGGCCTGGGTCGCTGGAACCGGCAGCAACCCAGACCTGCCACACCCCCGAGCCAGTTCTCTCGGCGGCGCCATAGGTGGTGCCATTTTGTTTTTTGCTTCTGCGCATGCGTAGAAGCTTTTTTTGTACTGCGCATGCATGCGTGTGCAAAGCACACACGTGGCATGCAACGCACCCCCTCCCACACGGCACATCCCTGAGCAAACCGGCAGTAGCAGAATCCAGAACCCACCCCTGGGGTAGTCTTCAACTTATGACCACAACTGAGCCCAAAATTTCTGTTAAGTGAATTTGTCCCATTTTACGAGTTTTCTTGCCACATTTGTTAAGCAAATCACTGCAGTTAAATTAGTAACATGGTTGTTAAGTGAATCTGGGTTCTCCATTGACTTTGCTTGTCAGAAGGTCGCAAAATGACTCTTGAACCCTGCAACCGTCATAAATATGAGTCAGTTGTCAAGCATCTGAATGTAAATCACATGACCATTGGGATGTTGCAATGGTTATAGGTGTGAAAAATGGTCATAAGTCACTATTTTCAGTGCCATTATAACTAAATGAACTGTAATAAGTCAAGGACTACCTGTAATGGCATATAGGTTTTGCTTATATTGTTGATAAATGTATGACATGACATGAGTCTTTATTGATTAACCCTTGGGCCATATTAAAGTGCAAAGTTCCAGAAACAAATTATTACTAAAATTTGATAAAAGCAATTTAAAATGGAATTTGATAACATACAATTTAAAATGGAATTTGATAACATACAATTTAAAATGAAATTGGAATAAAATACAGTCTAAAATGAAATTGAATAAAATATAATAATTTAAAATATAGATAAAATATGACAAAATTATATTTCGGTGTCACCCCTGCAATCTACCCCAATCAGTCCCACGTATGCAGATCTCAACCGAACCATCTTGTTTAAATACTGTGCTGTGTTAAATGTTATTTTCAGGTTGTGGCCGCACATAAGGTAAGTTGTTTTGATATGGGGATCCTAATGGGTCATTCGTTTGGTATATAGACCAAGGTACCTGTCTCTCACCCCCTTATACAAGCAACAATCAGATAGGATGTGAGCCAGGTCTTCTACCTCTGCCGCTCTGCAAATGCAGAGACGCTCATTGTAGATTTAGATTTATTATTAGAGTTGGAAGGGACCTTGTAGGTCATCTAGTCCAACCCCCTGCTCAAGCAGGAGTTCCTACACCATTAGAGACAGATGGCAGTCCAGGGTATAGGGTGTAGAATGGAATCTCCCATATCTGCCCATTGATAAATGTATGATTTATTTAGGACATTTTAATTGCAACCCAAAATATAAATGAACTGGGAGAATAAATGTCCGGAAAGGAATATTAGAGAGGAATGAGGTACTTTTGCATAACAGATATATCAGGTACTAGAAGGAGATAATGTTTTAAATTTTGTACATTTTGTTGATGACCAAATTCAGTTCTGAGAATCATGCCTGTGTCCTTCGCACCAAACTGCAGACATATTTGGAAGCTGTATTACATTTGCTCTCTCTAGATCCCCCCTCCCATAAATGTTTCTATTTATGAAACCTTGGTACGCAACAACCACTGGCACGGAAATCAGTTCTTAGAACAAACGAAACTGAAAATAAATGTGACCAACTTCAAAATAATAAAAAACATTATTATCAAGAAGGAAAATAGCTATTCAATATTTTACTGCAGGCGTCCTCAAACCCAGGCCATGGACCGGTACTGGCCGTGGCCTGTTAAGAACCAGGCCACGTAGCCGGAGGTGAGCGCTGGGCAAAACTAAAACCATCCCCCTCAGCCCGTGGAAAAATTGTCTTCCATGAAACCTGTCCCTAGTGCCAAAAAAAGTTGGGGACCGCTTTTTTGTTGTATCATGAGGAGTTGGAGAAGGTACCTTCCAAGGGGTTCAGAGATGACAAAAAAAAACCCAACACTCACATAGACCAGATCTGCTCATCTTTCTATCAAGGTATCCCACCCTTTTTATTTATATTAACTCTTGAATGCTCAAAGCACATGACCCAAAACATATGCTTTGTTATAGGCATCATAATTCCTAGGGCAGGCAAGTCTCTCTGCCTCTTTACATTGTACAAACTGAAGACCAATATCCAAGGATATCTAACTTTTGATAATAGTTCAGGTCAGTGGTCTGAATCTATTGCCTGTAGGAAGATTTTGCTGAAATTTCAGTGGAATCCTAGGAGGAACATCCATCTTCATCCATAAATCACATCTGTCTTAATTTCCATATTTTCTAAATCCATTAGAGTAAGTAGTCAAAGAAAATATTCCTACCTTTTATAGTTGAGCTGCTCTTCTCCTTTTAGTTTTCTGCCACCTCCCTTCTCCTGTAATCAGAGTATTTCTAGACAAGACGCTGTACATTACATTAAAATGTCCTGTTGGATAATTCTTTTACTATGGCAGATTTTGGACTTCTCCCCCAAAAGTGACAGGAAAAGCATCTCTGCCTTTAATTCTTTCAAAAAAAGAGCTTCTGGAGTTGATGGCCGTCTGTTCGGGGAAAGCTCTCCAGAAAGCAAATTGGAGTAACAGCCACCTTTTCAGTCATGTGCTAATCCTTGGCACTTATAGCGGCAACTCCCAGCTACATCGCTGACTGACCTATGTATTCTTGGAAAATTGGAGATAAAAAAACCCCACACAAGTCTTTTCCTTGAATGTTCACCTTGTAGAACAGATTTCCTTGTCCTCTTCACCATAATATATGTGGATAGTCATACGCCCTTTCTTAGTCCTCATCATACTTCTGAAGGTTGATGCTGAAAAGCCACACTAATGAAGGACTTTTTTTTAAAAAAAAGTTTTATTTTATTTTATTTTTTTATAAAAAGTTTTTTTTATTAAAACAAACACACATACAAACAAACAATGCATTATCTCTGAACATATTGGCCAAGTCAAAACACTTACACAGCTTATAACATCCCCAAACACAATTTATACATTTCAATTTCTGCCATAATATTCTTTCTCTGTATTTTTTTAATGTTACTTTCCTCCTATATCTTCTGATATTTAAACAATAATACCATTTGCCCAATTTCTTATTCCCTTTTTCAAATTGAAACCCTATCACATTCAATATTTTCTTTTATTTTTGAAATCTCCTTCAATCATCCAAATAAATTATAATAATATAATAATCCAATTTTGCTCTTCAGCAATTTTTACATTTATCTTTAAAAACAATAATTTTCTTTAGAATTACTTTTCACATCTCCTTTTTCAACTATACATAATTTAAACAATAATCAATATATTACACTCCCAAATACTAATCCAGCTCCAATCTCCTTCAATAACCAAAATTAGTTATAATAATATAATACCATCTAATTTGCTCTTCAAACATCATTTTATAAGCAATAATCAGCATATTACACTCATAAATATTACCATCCTAAATACTAAAATTCAAACAGTTTTAAGTATATATCACATTTCCTTTCCTCCTTTCTATTACTAATGAAGGACTTTAATTAACTTTATTTAAATTTACATTTACAATATGTACATTCATTAAGACCCCCCCCTCACAAAAAGGGTTGACATTATCAATCCTGCATATCTAGGACCTGCCTTTTGGTTTCTTAGAAATGCTTTTATATCCGTAAATAAGACTTTAATCATATAGGTGCTCCTGATGCTCTATAACAGCCTTCCCTGACTTTATTTATTAGTGAGACTTATATACCGCCTCATAGTGCAAGCACTCTCTAAGCGGTTTACACCAGTAAGCAATGTATATTTATATTGCCCCCAACAATCTGGGTCCTCATTTTACCTACCTCGGAAGGATGGAAGGCTGAGTCAATCTTGAGCCGGTGAGATTTGAACCGCTGACCTGCGGATCACAGTCAGCTGAAGTGGCCTGCAGTACCCCACTCTAACTGCTGCGCCACCTCGGTTCTTGGTGTATTAGCCTGAGTTTGTCATTGCTGAACATTTGGGAGTTGGCCCATGTATATGGTTAGAGATGGCTACTGTATGCATAGGTTCTGTCCAAGTGACCAATCCCAATTACACTGAATGACTTCTTCCCTTCCTTTGTATGCTTTCAGCAGTCTCTCTCTGACTTTGAAGGAAGCCAAGGATTAGGAACTCTTGCTATTGGATTGGCAGTAGCAGAGGCATTGCTGACTATACTACAGAAACTGGTAGGCTGGGCATAGTGCTGCCAACTTGCATGTCCAGAGTCAGGAATATATGCAAGAGGAACTTTGATTCCAAATGTTTACAGGGGCACCTAGCTTATATCATTGGCAAAACTCCTTCGGTAGTTGCTGGCACACTTTTCAATCCTAATACATAATCAGGAGCATCCATAGGATGGGTCCAGAAAATCAAGATGATAATCTGATAATGAAATTTAATGTAGCTCTTACTAATTGTTAATTTTGTTCAATTATTATTAGTTTGCTGGTTCTTTGTTAATTATTAAATGATTTTAACAATGGCTTTAAAATACTAAATTGATATGTCATTATGCTAGTTTGTGACAGTAATAAAGATTTGATTGATTTGGTATAAATAAATTCATCTTCATATTCAGTGCTAATCTAATATTATTTGGAATTTTTAAATTCACGTATACTGTTGGTAAATCTCTCTTCTATTTTTGGGGCATTGCTCTTCTAATTTCTGTTTCTGCTACTTTTTTATTGTTTTTTTTAAAAAGCTATTAAAATTAAATTAAATGCAGGACGTAAAAAGTCAAGTTGGTAGTCACCATCACATAATGGAACCCCACACACCTAGTTTATGTGCATCATACAGAACCAACATCAAAAAGGAGCAGGGCTTCAATTATGGCCACCATCTTCAATTTTCCTGACCCTTCCCTCCACAGATGCCCCTTCAGGTTGGTTTTACTAATTATTTTGGCTGTTATTGATAGCTGGTTGTGTGTGCTAATCCAGCAGAGATCAATTTTATTTATATGCCATTAAATCAAAATCAGTTGTTGATTTGCTGGCATTATGTGCCTGTCAAAATGATTTAGCTATGTTGCAGCCTTAATATTCTCTGCATTGTTAACTTTATGTTGACTCTTCTTCCTAGCATTACTTCTGTGCTATGGCAGGGTCCGCTTGCCGGCAAAGCTGTCTCCATTTGCATTGATCTAGGGCAGGGGTGTCAAATTCTATTTCATTGAGGGCCGCATCAGGGTTGTGTTTGACCTCAGGGGGAGGGTGGGCGTGGCCAGTTCAACGTCACTCCTGTCGGGCGCCTGTGGTGGCCCGAGCACTCTGCCAAACAGGCTCCCGAGCTCCGTTTTCACTGGCAGAGGGTTGCAGGAGGCCTTGGCAGCCGAAAACAGAGCTCAGGAGCCCGTTTTCACTGGCAGAAGCACTGTGGGCCGGTCCTTCACTGTTTCCAGGGCGGCCACACAGGCCAGATCCGGCCCCCGGGCCTTGAGTTTGACACCCCTGATCTAGGGCTTCTTCAGGGGCAACGCTCATGTATTTCATGTCCTTTATTTTGAATATATAAGGGAAAAGAACAGATCAAAGTGGAGGCATAACATGACCAATCTAACTATCTGGGACAAGGAAATCTTCAGATGTTCATTTCAAATTTTACAAAGCTGCTGAGTCTGTGAGGCCTCTTCAGGGAAAAAGATGCTACTAGCAGCAGTGGCTCATGCTGCTTGATGTTTAAATTATCTTCTTTGCCCCATTTTTATTCTGCTCTGTTCTGATTTTTTAAAAAAATCAAATACCAGCCATGGGAAACAGAAGGGCTATTTGATACAACATGTTTACCTTGGTTGCTGAATCAGCCTATTTACTGGTTTGAACTGTAAACCAATACATTAAACCACGACAAACAACAAACACCTAACCAAGGTGGTCACTAATCAACCTTAGTATATTGTGAAAATAAGGCACTAGGTATTTAAGGTGACCAGACGTCCCGCTTTTGGCGGGACAGACACGCTTTTCAAGCGTGTGTCCCGCGTCCCGCATTCTTTTCAAAAAGTCCCGCTTTTTGAAAAGAATGCCCGGATGTCTGGTCACCTTACGCTATGAATGAGTCTGGGGAGGGGGCTGGGCGAAGCGCTGCATTCCTGAACAGAAAGCGAGCGAGCGAGCGAGGAGGAGGGGGCGGGGTGGGCGAGCGAGCGATTGAGTGGAGAGGCTTCTTCCCAGGCTGGGAGGGGAGGTGGGCTTGGAGGGAGGGAGCGGCTGGCAGCAGCGCAGCCCTAGGAGACTGAGCTGCTCGTCCACGGCTAAGGGGCGCCGCCATGGAAGCCTGACGCACTTGCCCCCCCCACCTCCTTTAGCGTGGCTGCACCTCCGCCCCTTCTTTCCCAGAGGAAATCACTGGACCTCCGCTCCCTCCCCGCCCACCTGCCTCCGTAAAGGACCGCAAGGACACCATCGGGCGAAGAGAGAAGGGGGTGGATAAAGGGCGGGGGGGGACCAGCCGTGGGTCCTCCCCCCCCCGAGAAGAACATGTGCTGAGCGGCTTCTATCCGTGGCAGGTAATGGGGCTTGGGTATCCTCGGGGATCGGGAAACACAGGCTGAGCATTTCTACCAGCCAGCCAGCCCAAGCCATTGCCGGCTCCCGAAGGGGAGGCGGGAGGCGAGGAAAGGCCTCCCGCCTCCCCCCCTCCACCCACCTGGATGTCGACATTTGCCTTCTTTTGCCCTCTGCGCATGCGCAGAGGGCAAAACTCAAATGGAGAAACCCACCCCCGTCAATGGTGTCCCGCTTGAAGAAAAAAAAAATCTGGTCACTTTATATTTAACTAACCTGTTTGAGTGTGTTGTCTGGAAGCCACTGCATGTCAAAAAAATCAGAACACAACATTAAAGATAATAGATTATAGGTCCCCCTCCCCATAGTGCAATCAAGTTATATCTCTACTGCTACTGAAGATGACATAATTTGTATTTAAACCTGGCCTATTTTCTCACACAACTTTGTATGCAAGAGGGAGGAACTAGCCAGTTTTCCAGGCAATTTTCTTGTCTGAAGGTAGATTTGGACCTGATCACTCCCCCCCCACCCCACTCTGATACCCACTCCTGCTCCGTCATCCTGGCTCTGGGGTAAGGCCGAGTAGCAATGTTGTCTGAACATATCCTCCCATTATAAGTTGTGAATTCCAGCCCAACACTCTGATATTTCAATAAAGGAGAATACTTGTAGTTCACGGTTGAAATGAGGGGTCCTTGCTTCTCTCTGATCTTGGTTGTTTTCTTACAGATGTTTCATTCCCCAAACTAGGTAACATCAAATCAGTGATATTTATGGCTGCATTGCAGTCCCACTGAGGCAGGGGTCGGGAACCTTTTTGACTAAGAGAGCCATGAAAGCAAAAAAATTGGAAATTTATTTCAGTGAGAGCCATATAATATATTTTAAAAGTGAATTCAACTAAATGTCAATAGGGACAATGGGATATTGAGAGAATCCCTGTCTTTGTGCTGTTTAATTTGTTGCTGCTGTAGCAGCTTCCTTGCTCCAAAGTGATATTTGTCTTTGAGTTGGTGATTTCCATCATAGCATTGGTAATGATTCTTTCTTTCTTTCTTTCTTTCTTTCTTTCTTTCTTTCTTTCTTTCTTTCTTTCTTTCTCTTCTTTTTCTTCTTCTTCTTCTTCTTCTTCTTCTTCTTCTTCTTCTTCTTCTTCTTCTTCTTCTTCTTCTTCCTTCCTTCCTTCCTTCTTCTTCTTCTTCTTCTTCTTCTTCTTCTTCTTCTTCTTCTTCTTCTTCTTCTTCTTCTTCTTCTTCCTTCTTCTTTCTTTCTTTCTTTCTTTCTTTCTTTCTTTCTTTCTTTCTTTCTTTCTTTCTTTCTTTCTTTCTTTCTTTCTCTCTGCAAACCAATCCCCACCGTGGCTCCTTTCTCCCTCGCCCAGCCCTCTTCCAAGACGTCAAGTGCGGGGAACCGCACCAAGCGAGGTAGGTGGGTGGGTTGCTGAAGAAGCCCCGGAGCCCCGCCGCCAACCTGCGTCTCCTGCTGGGAAGGAGCCTCTGTCGCTGTCTCTCGCGGGGTTCCAGCCACCAGACTGAGTCCCTGACCGCGGCACCGGCAGGGTTAATGCGTATGGGAGAGGAGAGAGAGCGCTAAGTGGCGGCGGCGGCGACAGGCTCCTACCCGCGTCTCCCACCCGCCTCTTGCCTTAAGCTGCCGGGCGCCTCTGCTCCATGGTCCCTCCCGCGCGCGCCCACCAAAGAAATATCGAAGCGGTGAAAGTAGCAGCGGCGGCGGTAGCGCTCTCTCTCCTCTCCCATACGCATTAACCCTGCCGGTGCCGCGGTCAGGGACTCAGTCGGGTGGCTGGAACCCCGCGAGAGACAGCGACAGAGGCTCCTTCCCAGCAGGAGACGCAGGTTGGCGGCGGGGCTCTGGGGCTTCTTCAGCCGCTTGGCTGGAAAACGGCGGGGATGTGGCCATGGCCGTTTTTTAGCTCCCCCTGTCCCGGCTGAACGCCGCCATTTGGGTTATTTTTCCCTCTGTGCATGCGCGCGCATGCACAGAGGGAAAAATAACCCAAATGATTGTGGTCAGCCGGGACGGGAAAGCGGTGATTGTGTTCAGCCGGGACGGGAAAGCGGGCAGGAGAAGCTCCGCGCCGCAACCGCCGCCAGTTCCATCGGCTATACGCCGAAGGACTGGCCCGGGCGAACCGGGAGGATTTCACCCCTGCTGCGAGCCATATGCAGTCATCAAAAGAGCCACATCTGGCTCCCGAGCCATAGGTTCCCGACCCCTGCACTGAGGGGAACCGGATCTGAGTTGCAAACATCCGATGGCCAGTAGATGGGAATCAAGGCACACAGAACAGTCTTTAGTGCCATCTATGGGCTTGATTCTTGTAACCAGTTCTGATAGCCTTACATCGGGGGTTTCCAAACTTGGCAACTTTTAAGACTCGTTGGACTTCAACTCCCAGAATTCCTCAGTTCCAGCCGGCAGAAGTGAGAGAACTCGGGACCTCTCTCCGAACTGATTTGTCTTTCACTCAGCGTTTCTTTAAGCTTACCCTTGTTTTTTTACGTACACAGAACGATGACTGCAGTAAAATTGGGCATTTCCCCATTCATTTCTGAACAGCGGCCCCTAGTGCCTTACCGGTACACTACACGTGGCATTTTGCTTTAGCTCAGAAACAAAAAACCAATCTCGAAACTCCTTGAGTTGAATAGTTGATACTGTAAAAACTACCGTAGTATAGCTCTACGAAAACCTCCCTTGCTTTGCGCACGCGCAGTTCATTTCCTTGCTGAACGCGTGCGCGCCGGAGGCTCCCAGAGTCCGGATCCAAACAACCCGAGGAAGATGCGGCAGCGCAGGCAGGGAAGTGGCGCGGCGTTTGGTCTTTATGGTGTCGCTGCTTCTATCCTGGCAAAGCTGGAGCGTCGGGAAGGTTCCCTTAAGACTCTCGTCTATGGCAGTCACTTCCCGGCAAGTTGACGGTCTTTGCACAACTTAAGAGTTAAAAAAAAAATGGAGGTGGGGTTGGGAATAGATAGACCCTCCACGTGTGAGGATAGACTATCTTTTTATTGCTAACTATAGACACTGCGGGACGACAGTTACCTTCGTGTGTACTTCTGGTTTTTTTTTTAGGAAGCGGGCTTCCTTTGAAGGAGTTCAATGAATATTTTGGGTGTAATTTAAAAACAAAATTTCTTCTGCTCAAAACGAGGAGAGATGATGCAAAAATGCGTTGGATATACAGTAATATGTTTATCGTAGATTAACAATGTCCTTGAATCGAACTCGGCACTTGTTAATGTTATGCAGTTTCTTGGCACAGTAGAGATGTACACTGAATTCTTCCAGGATATTTTGAACTTCTCTGCATCGTGTACAAACCTGGAATTCCTTGGTAGTCTCCCATCCCAGATGTAAACCAGTCCAGCCCTGTTTAATCATAGTACAAAAAAGATCAGATCCTGTTGTGTTTTGACAAACAACACATTTACCATACAGTAGTTAACTCAACCATAGTTTAT
This sequence comes from Diadophis punctatus similis, assembly GCA_023053685.1. NCBI lineage: Eukaryota > Metazoa > Chordata > Lepidosauria > Squamata > Dipsadidae > Diadophis > Diadophis punctatus. The sequence goes on from JALIGW010000001.1 coordinate 24,451,163, forward strand.
GGAATTAATCCATTCCCCCAAATTTGCACAATACTCTGAATAAAATATTTACTACGCATAGTACTTGCAGGCTGAAGTACGGTAGCTTCTTTTTGATTTAAAACATTGCACAAATTGAACCCTTGTTTTAAAAAAAATCTGCATCCATAATTTCATGTGGTTAAATATATGTCAGTTAATAGGGACTGTGAAAAGCCAGATAGATGATACAACCTGGCCTTTGGGTCATCTAATTGTGTATGCATCAACACTACAATTGAGTTCATAATTTGTGTCTGCTTCTTCTCAAAAAGGGCTTAGCATAGTGTGTCCAAAATACAATTTGAGCCTGGTTATTGTACCTCAAGTGAGAATTCTGGGTTGATATATTCAAAGATGTTTTGTTTTTGTTTTTCCTGGCTAGCCATGGTATTCTCCAGAATTTGTCCAGCACCAAAATTCAAAAGTGTCAATACTCTTTCTATCCTGTTTTTTCAAAGTCCAACATTCACTTGCACTATTTTGATATTTCTAGATTCTGACAAATCACAGCATCTGAATATCTTTTTAAGGTCTTCATGGCTGCTGTACCAAGCACTGGTCTGTGGTTCATTTCTTGACTGGCTTGTTCCTTTACTATTGGTTGATCCTAAAAAGCAGAACTACCGGTATCTACCACTTCAGTATCTTTATTGCCAACTCTAGGTCTCGTTGCTATATCTATTGACATGAGTTTTGTCTTCTTTATATTTAATTGTCCTCATCTTCTTTATATTAATCTTTGAGGGAGATGGGCTGTTCAGAAATGTGAAAAATTAAATAAATGAATAATGTTAATCCTATTTTTTTCACTTTCACTGATTTTCCTTACAAAAGATTGAAGACCATTTGCATTGTCAGGTATCAGAGTAGTAGTATCGGTATAGTGCAAGTCATTATATTTTTTTCTTCCCATTTTAAACACCTCCCCATTATATGCTTTAGCATATAGAATGAATAAATAAGGAGAAAGTATACAACCTCAACTCACTCCTTTGCTGACCTGGAGCCAGTCTTTTCTGCTATGTTCCATCTGGACTGTGGCTTTCCCAATGTTTTGGGAGTCCCATTGGAATCAGAAGAATTGATAACGATACTAAGCAAACAATGCCAACAAATCTGGAAGACCATACAGTGGAAAACATATTGGAAGAGGCCAGTTTACCTACCAAAACTAAAAAAGGAGACTTAAGAGTTTGTGGAAACTATCACACAGTAGTTTCACATGCTAAAAAAAATAAACTGTAAAACTATGGAATGTCCTTATCCATAGTTTTACAGTTTATTTTTTTAGCATGTGAAACTACTGTGTGATAGTTTCCACAAACTCTTAAGTCTCCTTTTTTAGTTTTGGTAGGTAAACTGGCCTCTTCCAATATGTTTTCCACTGTATGGTCTTCCAGATTTGTTGGCATTGTTTGCTTAGTATCGTTATCAATTCTTCTGATTCCATCAACAACATTCTTTCCTTTTGCAGAATACACGGCTGCTCTATGCCCTTGTTTCAGAAATACATCGCTATTCTTCTGTACTGGATTCCATCATAGATGCTGCTGGTTTGTTCCGTGCTGAAAAGAAGCTGCAGCCACATCTGGCCAAGGTGAACGGGTGTGACCATTCCTTATGAGAAGGTTGAAGCCATTTTTCATACAATCTACAACTCCTTATTTGGAGTTGTTTTGCATTTGGTAACTGCATGGATCATTATGCTTGGAAATGCACAGTCAGTGGCTTGTAAGTGACTTCAACTGCTCATGTGGATAGTTTTGGGGGAATCCGCAATAGCAGGCTCCTTTTCTGGGACCTGGTAAGGCCTTTGGAAATGGAGAATGGAACAATGAGAGAAGGGGAAGTCCAACAATATGAATGGGGTGGAATGTAGAAAAAGCATGCAATGTCAGCTATTTGTTTTTTTTCTCTTTCGCTGTTCTCTCTTGCCTCTAGAAGTTTTTAAGTACTCCATCCATCTTTAAGAAGAAATTGGATAGCCATTTGTCTGGAATGGTATAGGGCAGAGGTCTTCAAACTTGGCAACTGTAAGACTTGTGGACTTCAACTCCCAGAATTCTGGGGGTTGAAGTCCACAAGTCTTACAGTTGCCAAGTTTGGGGACCCCTGGTATAGTGTCTCCTGTTTGAGCAGGGGGTTGGAAAAGAAGACCTTCCAGGTCCCTTCCAACTCTATTATTCTGCATTCTATTCTGTATCCCTTCCTTCCTTCCTTCCTTCCTTCCTTCCTTCCTTCCTTCCTTCCTTCCTTCCTTCCTTCCTTCCTTCCTTCCTTCCTTCCTTCCTTCCTTCCTTCCCTCCCTCCCTCCCTCCCTCCCTCCCTCCCTCCCTCCCTCCCTCTTTCTTTCTTTCTTTCTTTCTTTCTTTCTTTCTTTCTTTCTTTCTTTCTTTCTTTCTTTCTTTCTTTCTTTCTTTCTTTCTTTCTTTCTTTCTTTCTTTCTTTCTTTCCCCAAGCATTTTTCAGGAATTTGTAGGGATTCCTGTAACCCAAATTCATTAGTATGTTTTTTAAATGTGTTGTTCATATTACTAGGAAATCATTGCAATGGGTAGAATAATCAGTGCAGTATAGTGGTAAAAAGTGTTGGATTAGGATTGTTAACTTCAGCTCCTCCCTCAGTCATAGAAAGTCATTGGACCCATCTTTCTTTCTCAGCTCAGCTTGCAATTTGAGAATACAGATAATTCAATGATTATATTCAAGATAAATGCCCACATAATATGTCTTTTGCTGGTGGAGAAATAGTACCATTTAACTATGACAAGTAAATATATCCATGACTCAAACAATGTTAGATGTGCCTTTCAATGCCTTCTTTCATTCTGTCTTACTGACATGTCTTACTGAGGACATGTTCTTACTTCCTTGCTGATGCTGTCCAGGTGTGGCCTATGCATCATCTTAAACAGCTTCCCTGGATACATTACAGCTGATATCTCCTCAATCCAATGTAGAGCCAGATGTCCCACTCTTAGGCTCAGATCCAAGCTATTTTCTCCTGCTCCTCTCCTTTCTTAGGTGTTGGTATATGACTTACTCATTGGCAAGGGGCTTCATGGTGGAGGACGTGGGAAGGCCCTGGTGTTGAAGCATCAGGCACGTCTCCAGGCTGAGCTTGCCCGCTTGAAGGTCCAGAAAAAAGTGAGCCGCAATGAAGATCTTCTGCCACCAGCTGGAAACTCTGACAGAGGTAAACGCTTGGAGTTTTTGGAAGAGGTCAGAGGGTCAAATTTAAATAGACAGCAGTGTTACATCACCTGCAACTGAAAAAATAGGAATAAAAACTTTGCAGCTTTTGGAAAGCCTATCTAAAGTGTTTGGCCAAATGTGTCTCTTGGCAGCAATTGTGCAGGATTTCATGCTGGGTGTCTGAAACTTAAGGACAGCTAGTCAGCCAGCCAAATTTGGATTTGCGTATTATGTTAAATCATCATGAGATGTATTTGGTTTGGCTTCATGTGTTGTGTGAACCAGCCATTATGGTTCATAAAATACGATTTATGAGTTACTGTGCTGACTGAACCCAGAGAACTGGAGCTTACTCAGGCCATGATGAAACAAACTAAGTATAATGTGTGAACGAGGGCAATGCCTGTGGACAGTTTTCTTCCAATCCGGCTACAATCTCTATTCTGGCTATGCGAGGTGTTGTTCTTGCCGGATCAAAATGGATACAAAAGACAAAGCAGTTACACATTATGGAAAACCTAGGAACTTGATTTCAGAAGATCCCTGTCTCTTTTTTCCCCCCAGCACTTCAGATGCCGCGCTATGTCCGAGTGAATTTATTGAAGACATGTGTTGATGATGTCGTTGATTACTTCAAACGCCAGGGCTACTCATACCAGGGCAAAGCAGCCCGGTTAGTTTAGTCTTCTCCAACCTCTGCTCCATATCTCAGGAACAGGCAGGCTCTCTGTCTGCAAGACCGTAGTGTTGCAAACTTTTCGGGAATCTGCAATTGCTCACTGTTCCTCCTCTCATGTGCAGCCACAAGGAAGAGACTGAAAGCATCCATTTTCATTCTGGCATATCTGCAGTGTATCCTTAAAAAAAAACTAAGTAGAGTCCAGCCTGGTTACAATGGATGAGACACACAACCAGGAAATGCGAGGACTTTGGGCTAGAGCAGGTGTGTCAAACTCAAGGCCTGTGGGTCGGGTCTGGCCCCCGGGATGCTTAAATCTGGCCCACAGAGACGCCCTGGAAATAGCAAAGGACAGGCCTGCGGTGCCTCTGGCAGCCAAAATGGGGCGTGGGGAGGCCGCATGTGGCCCCCCTTCGCCTTGTTTTTGGCCTGGACGGCCTCATGCAGCACTTTGCCGCCCAAAATTGGGTGTGGGGGGGCCATGTGCCCCCGTGCCCCATTTTGACTGGCAAGGGGCTGCAGGAAGTGTCAGTCCCATCTCCCCCCCACCCCCCGGGCATCCCGCGGAGGAGAACTACAATGCTGATCCGGCCCACAAAGAATCCAGTTTGACACCCCTGGGCTAGAGGGATTTTGAGAAACAACCCAAAAGTAGGCAGTGGCACATCACCGTCAGACCGTTGCCAAGGTGACAGCACAGACATCCCTGTGTAGTAATTGAGGCAAACGTAGCTTGAGGGAGACTTACGGTCTATGCAGATTGTCAGTCATAGTTGTCCCAAAGGTGCTTCTTTCAAGAGGCCACTGGAGGTTTCTTGTTTTTCTTTGAAGATGTTTCGCTTTTCATCCAAGACCTGAAGAAGCTTCTTGGATGAGAAGCGAAACGCCTTCAAAGAAAAACAAGAAACCTCCAGTGGCCTCTTGAAAGAAGCACCTTTGGGACAAGGAGACTTACGTTTGTTTTAAATGTAGCTTGTGATCACTAGCTATAGTTAAGTGGAGTTTACCCCAGTAAGGGTAACATAAGATGCTGCAGTTGGCTACAGGGGTGAAATCCAATTTTTTTTACTACCAGTTCTGTGGGCGTGGCTTGGTGTGGCTTGGTGGGTGTGGCTTGGTGGGCATGGCAGAGGAAAGATACTGCAAAATCTCCATTCCCACCCCACTCTGGGGCCAGCCAGAGGTGTATTTGCCAGTTCTCCAAACTACTCAAAATTTCTGCTACCGGTTCTCCGAATTGCTCAAAATTTCCGCTACCGGTTCTCCAGAACCTGTCAGAACCTGCTGGATTTCACCCCTGAGTTGGCACCCTTACTCCCTTTTGGGCCAGATTGAAAGAGGAAGAAAAGTTTGGGGTACAGGGGAGATAGTTTCATCCTCATAGTACAAAAATAGACCAGGTACATTTGTGCTTGTAATTCTGCATCAATTTGTCCAAGTCTCTCTCTCTCCCCTCCCGTAAGCCCTCTCTTGAAACAATTTTTGCTGGCTCTTTTATCTCTGATCCTGCTTTTCTGCTGCAGAGCAAGAGGTCCTTGAAATCTCTCCACGCTTACCTGATAGGCACTTCCTTCATTGGTGGACAGGCTTACTTGTGTCATGCTTCTTGCATTCAGAGAGCTCTGCTTTCTGGCTCTGCATATCTGGGAGGAGAGGTTTTTTTTTAGCTTGGGGAAGAAGCAACAGCTTTCCATCTTTATTACTATCATTTTCAGTATGGAGGAAGCGATCTTATCCAGGAAGAAATTCCTGCTGGACCTCCATCTTCCTGACCTGCTGATCTTCCCTCCTCAGACAGACCTTCATGAGAACCAGCTCTATCAGGCTGGGCACATCATTCTCCAGGACAAGGTGAGTGAGGCTGGGGTAGGACCAGGGGTAGATTCTAACTTACCTCGCTGCCGGTTTGCTTCCTCCCGCGCCGCGTGGCTGCGCCTCATGGGGGCGCAGCCACGTGCAGTGTCGAAAATTCCAAAAATATTTCCAAAAAAAAATTCCAAAAACAAGATGGCGGTGCATATGCAGTGACGGAAACTCAGCTTCTGCGCATGCGCAGAAGAAAAAAAAAATCAGCAAAAAAATCCCCCCCCAAAAAATCCCCCCAAAAAAATCCAAAAAAAAGATGGCGGCGTCCACGGACCAGCACCGACAGAACCGGCACCAGCAGTTTGCTACCGATTCGGACGGACCAGTCCGAACCGGGAGGAATCCACCTCTGGGTAGAACACAGTGGCCTGAGGACTTCCTCACCTGAATTGGAGGGAACGGCTGGTAGATCTGCTTAGCTGGCAACTGACTTGCCTTGATGAAGTTGCCCAACACGGTCAGACTCTTTGATGGCCTCCCTCTTCCTTCCAAGTGCAGCTTCTGGCTGGTTTTAGGCTTTTAGGCTTTATACTACGGTTTTGAAGTGGTTTCTATTTCATCTTGGCAGTTCAAATCTCACCAGGCTCAAGGTTGACTCAGCCTTCCATCAGTGGTGGGTTCCTACCGGTGCGGCCCACTCTACAGTACCGGTAGTGGCCAGCAGATGGCGCTATTTGAGCGCAGCCGCACCGGTGCCGAATTTTTGGGCTTTTTTGCTTCTGCGCATGCGCGGAAGCAAAATCACGTGAGGGGGTGCGCGTGCGTAACAAGGGGGCGCGCACATTAAACGTGCCGATGTGCACGCAGAGCTCCGTTAGCGAGGTAAGAGAGCAACCCACCCCTGCCTTCCATCCTTCCAAGGTCGGTAAAATGAGGATCTAGATTGTTGGGGGCAATAGTCTGACTCTGTAACCGCTTAGAGAGGGCTGTAAAAGCACTGTTGAGCGGTATATAAGTCTAAATGCTATTGCTACCGCTATCTTGCGATAACTTACCACTTTTCATTTTGTCATAAATTCTCCAGGTGAAATACAGAAATGTCAGCTTAGCCTTAACAGGCTGTTTACTTGCCAAAGAGAGAGAGAGAGAGATTTTTTTTAAAACTATAGGCATGAATGCAGTGGGCATTAAATGTTTCTTGACAATATGTTTGAGAAGCTGCTATTGAGGCTGGGGAATATGGAAAGAGGGTGACGGGCCTGCCGTATGTGGATAAGTGTGCATTTATCTCAGGTGCGTGTATTTTAACCCTAGGCCAGCTGCCTCCCCGCCTTTGTCCTGAACCCAACTCCAGGGTCCCAGGTGATTGATGCCTGCGCTGCTCCTGGCAACAAAACCAGCCAGCTGGCTGCCATTATGAAGAACAAAGGGTAAGGGAAAGGAAGGGCAATGCCATTTATTTATGGGAATGTTTTAGGCAGCATTCTAGGCTACAGAATCCTCTGTGGCAGTTCACAGCAAAACAGTAATTTCTACAAAGGTCCGGGTGATAAGGATAATGTAGCCGAAGTAACATTTGCATTAGGCTACCAGAAAGATCTGGAATAGATTTTGGGAGCATCTGTTCTCTAGGTTTGCATGGTACTAGCAAGCCCCCCCTCCCAATTTCCCCCTCCCATCTGGTCAGTTTTGCAGTTCTGATTGGTGAATTGAAGGTTACTCCCTTTGGTGCTGCTTAACATTATGTATCTGTCTCTCCATCTTCCTTACAAATCTTTTGCTCCAGGCAGCCTCCTTTGTTTCCTCCTTCCGGAAGCAGAGGTGCAGAATTTTTGCAGCCTCAAATCAGCCCCCCACCTTTGACAATATATTCCTTCTGCAGATCTCCTTGCTATAGTTACTTAAATTTCACCCCAGTTGCCAGTTGATTATTTATTATTATTATTATTATTATTATTATTATGATTATTATGATTATGATGATTATTATTATTATTATTATTATTATTATTATTATTATTATTATTATTATTATTATTATTATTATTATTATTATTATTATTATTATTATTATTATTATTTACAAAAGAAACATTTGTGGTTGACTGGTATGAGAAAGGACAATTTCAGGGCTCTTTTCTTCATTTCTTAGCTGCTTAGGATCTGCTTTCTTCTTCCAGCAGCTCTCGGTTCTGCAACCTTTCTCCTTTCCATGCTCTCTTTGGGAATAATGGGAATTTTCCAAGGCAAAGTTTAATTTGCTCCAAACGTAAAATTTAGATTTTTACATTTAAGATAAAGCAATTTCAACTACTGGAAAAATAATAGTTCTCTATATTCTCCGAATAATATTCAACTGTTTCCAGTTATGTTAAAATTTAAATTATTATCTGAAATATGCTAGTGATTTTTATAGAAACTATGGCACGCTGTCATAAACATTACAGTGTTTTTTGTTTATTCCCAAATTTGCAATTTCCATTTGCAATTTATTTTTTTGGATTTAGGTGAGAAACTCTGCTTGGCTAAATAAGTCACTCCACAATTTGCAGTTTTTGCTTAGTATAGACTATGATCACAGTTTAATTCATGTAAATAATCATAGTTTTGCAAAACAGCCTCCCCCCCCCCAGAAATTCTTAAAACAATTTTTTTTCTTACCTACCTCTTAAAGTACTTGATGAAACGCTTGTTTTGTAATATTCATACATTTGTGCTCATCTGAGAAAATCACTGGATTTTGTTAGAGGTTATAAAAATGTACCAAATAGCACATAGCATTTTACTTGTTTATAAATGACACATTAAGAGCATTAAGTCAAGTCTGGGTTTGCTAAGTAAGTTTCTGTTGTTTAAATTGAACATCATCTTCAATTTTTTTTACCGTGGCCTCAACATTTCTAGAAAGTTTATTTTTCTATTCTAGAGCGGCTTGTGACTATTGTTGGATTCACACAAATCATTCTAAAATGTAATATGAATTTTGTTTTTAATTGGCTTAGTATGTTGCATGAATGCGCTCATTGCAGATCGTGGATTAATGCTATGTGGAGTATTTTCAGCAGTTGAATGACAAACGTAACTTATTAGCTGCAAAACTACTATTACCTTATGTAACATAACCCCTGCACACCCTCCAGACCGAGGGATGAACTTTGAAGTAATAAGCTTCCAGTCTTTGTAGATCTCAGGATGAGGTAGATCTCATTTGATTCTTCCAATCAGAAAGCAAAAATTCCAAGAATCCAGGTTAGAGAAAATAGATCCTGCAGATGACTAAGCTTTGGATAAACCTTGGAAAGGAAGAGCTGCTTGTGGTGAAGTTATTGTTTTTCACCTTTCTCTCCTGTTGGAGGTATCTGATGTGTCCATGGCCACTCAAAACTTCCTTCTGTCTCTTGAAATGCAGGCAGATCTTTGCCTTTGATCTCGATGCCAAGCGGCTGGCCACCATGAGCACTATGTTGGTACGGGCAGGGGTCACCTGCCATCAGCTGGCACACCAAGACTTCTTAGCAACAGATCCCACTGACTCCAAGTACAGCAAAGTGAGATACATTCTCTTGGATCCTTCATGCAGCGGCTCAGGTGAATAAAGGGTGGAGGTGGATTTCCAGATTGGACATACATTAAAGGCAAGCTTATTAGGAAAATGGATGAGAGACCATCAAGGTATATTTTCTCTGCAGCCTCGAATTGGAACAGTCAAGAGTATCCTAAAAGCCATACATTGTGCCTTTTTATCCAAGATGGGAAGCTGACAGCTAACTAGAACAGTTGGAAATAGTTTTTAGGAAGAGGGCCATTTATGATTTGGCTCTAGGACAGTGATGGCGAACCTATGGCACGGGTGCCACAAGTGGCACGCGGAGCCATATCGGTGGGCACGCGAGCTCAGGTCCAGCGCGCATGTGCGCCCCAGCCATCTGATTTTTGGGCCTTCTGGATCCACTGGGAGTCGGGAAACAGACTGTTTCCAGCCTCCAGAGGGGGTGGGGAAGGCCCATTTTTTGCTCTCCCCAAGCTCTAGAGTCTTTCTAGGAGCCTAGGGAGGGCGAAAATGGCCTTCCCCACCCCCCCAGAGGTCCTCCGGAGGCTAGAAACTGCCTGTTTGCTGACTTCTGGTTGGACCGGAAGTCCCGTTTTTTTTGCTCTCCCCAGGCTTCAGAGCCTTTCTAGGAGCCTGGGGAGGGCAAAAACGGCCTTTCCCACCACCCCCGGAGGCCCTCCGGAGGCCAGAAATAGTCTGCTTGGAAGTTGGGAAACGGGCCATTTCTGACCTCCGGAGGTGTGTGTGGGGAAGGCCGTTTTTGCCCTCCCCAGGCTCCTAGAAAGCCTCTGAAGCCTGGGGAGAGCAAAAAATGGGCGTGCCATCACGTGCTAGGAGCGGGGGGGGGGTAGTCACGTGCGCATGCACAGGGGGTACACATTGAGTTTTGTGTTTGGGCACGCGTGTGCGTGACCCCCCTGTGCTCCCCCCCTTTTGGCACGCGAACTAAAAAAGGTTCACCATCACTGCTCTAGGATATAATGATGATTTTTCCAGATTAAGTGTGATAGAATGGAGCTGATCTGGGTTTGTATACATAGTTTTACAAGTAAATTTAAAAAAAATAGAACGATATGGTTCCAGAGCCAAATTTCTATCTCTTCGGCTAAGTAAAGGCAGGTACCTTTAGGTAGGTATCAAAACTGAGAGTCCAATATATGCCAGTGTGCTGCCTCCCTGGAGGCCAGGTTTCAACAGCTAACGGTGCGTGTGATGTCTGTTTCTGTTGCAGGTATGGTCAACCGCCTGGCAGAGGAGGAAAGCAGCTCCCTGCCTAGGCGACTGCAGACCCTTGCTGGGTTCCAGCGAAAAATGCTGGCACATGCATTGCAGTTTCCTGCCCTTCAACGGCTGGTTTATTCCACATGCTCGGTGCACAAAGAAGAGAATGAAGATGTGGTGCAGGACGTGTTGGAGCAGGAGGGAAGCACCTTCAGGTATAAGGAGGTCGATAAATCAGGGTCTGCATTCCTGCAGCTGGTAGAGTTTGGGCTGCAAAGTGGGATGGTTCCTCCTTGCTAGTCCCAAAGGTACTTTTTTCAAGAGGCAACTGGACTTCCTTGTTTTTCTTTGAAGATGTTTCGCTACTCATCCAAGAGCTGAAGAAGCTTCTTGGATGAGAAGCGAAACGTCTTCAAAAAAAAAAACAAGGAAGTTCAGCTGCCTCTTGAAAAAAGCACCTTTGGGACACCATGACCGGGATGACTGAGAATCTCCATAGACTTCTTCCTTGCTATTTAAGGATTGCTGGTGGAAAGGACTGTATAAAGCTAGAAGTCGCTTGGAAATCAGTATACCGTATTTTTCGGAGTATAAGACGCACCGGAGTATAAGACACACCTTAGTTTGGAGGAAACTAGGGGGGAAAAAACTACCTATCAGGTATTCATCTGGCTAGCGTCCTTAGTCTGGTCAGCTTCAGCACATTATTTTATCCCCTGGTTAGGGCTGAAAAAAACCTTTTTCGGAGTGAATAGCAATGAAAACAAGCCTGCAAAGACTTGGGGCTGGAAAAAAACTTCTTTGGAGGGAGTAGGAAAGAAAAAAATCCTGCAAGCCGGGAAGATCGTTAGCACCTCGTTAGGGCTGGGGAAAAAAGCTTCGAAAAAGCTACATTCGGAGTATAAGACGCACCCAAATTTTCAGCCTCTTTTAGGGGGAAAAAGGTGCGTCTTATACTCCAAAAAATACTGTAGCTCATCCTCTTCATACCTGATGCCCTCCTGGAGTGTAGCTCTACAGTTCTCTCCTGTTCCCAAACATAATCAAACTAACTGAATCTCTCCAGTTCTTTCATCTTGTTGGCAGTTCATGACAAATACATTTGAAAGCAGCAATCTCTTTATCTACTATTTTAGGGTTGGGGCCGTTGGGGACAGGAACGACATTTTTCAGTTTCATAGCCATTAAGAACTAAAGCTGCTTAGTTAAACACAATTCTTGGTGACTTCGGGGATATTCCATGTAGATTCCTTGGCAGCAGCATAGCAGCGGTTTGCTATGGCCATTTTCTAGGATGTTTGTTTCATTTCCCAGTCTAGAGGCTACCAATGTTCCCTCTAAGCTGCGCGGCCACGCGGTCGCGCACATAACGAGAGAACGGCGCGCAGCAGTTTCCAACTGCCGCATGCCATTTTCTAATATCAGAGGCTGCGTGACTGCGTGCCCGTGCACATGACTAGAGAACGGCGCGCGGCAGTTTTCAATTGCCGCGCGCCATTTTCTAACGTTAGAGGGACCATTGGAGGCTACCTGGTATTTCCTGGTAATAACAAGGTCTGACCCTGCTTAGCTTTTGGAGATCAGCCAGGGTGTTAGATGCTGCCGTGCTGCTGATTATAGACAATTTTGAAAGATGGAGGTTTGCTTCCCGAGTGCGACTGCAAGATAGTAAGGCAGCAGTGTAAAAAGGACAGGGAAGCACTGATTTCTGAAAGTACTTCTCTGCTTTTCTTCCTTGGAGATTGGTAGAAGTCCTGCCATCCTGGACCCCTCGTGGCTTACCTGTTTTTCCTGAAGCTAAGTGCTTTCTCCGAGCATCGCCAGAAGAAACACTGACTAACGGATTCTTTGTAGCAGTGTTGGAAAGGAAGCACAAAACATGTGCAGCAAGGTGAGAGAATCCTCTGTGTGTGTGTTCTATACAGGTAGTCCTCGACTTACAACTATTTCAGTGGTGGGTTGCTACTGGTTTGCCCCAGTTTGGGCAAACCAGTAGCGGCGGAAGGCTCCCACCCGCTCGGTTCTGCACATATGCAGAAGCGCCGCGTGCGTGCGTGCGTTCACAGTTCCGAACCAGTAGCAAAGGTAAGTTGAAACCCACTACTGAACTATTTGTTTAGTGACCGTTAGAAGTTAACCACAGCATGGACAAAAGTGATTTAGCACCAGTTTTCACCCTTAATGACTATTGCAGCATCCCCATAGTCATGTAATCAAAATTTGGGTGCTTGGCAACTGGCATGTATTTCTGATGGTTGCACTGTCCTGGGGTCACCATTTGTAATCTACCCAGCTGGCTTCTGACAAGCAAAGGCAATGGGGGGAAGCAAGATTCACTTCACAATTGTCAAGTTGTCATTCGTTTTACAACTGTGGCAAAAGTCCCAAAATCAGGCACAACTCGCCTTACCAACTGTCTTGCTTAGCAACAGAAATTTTGGGCTCAATTGTGCTTGGAAGTTAAGGACTACCTGTGTGCTGTATAGCATTAATTAATTAATTTATTTATTATTGGTTCTTCTAGGCCGCCCTACTCCCGAGGGACTCAGGGCGGCGTACAACAATTTGTAAATACTCTATATATGTTCTCCATGCTCTATATTTCTGTGTTATTAACAAAAAGGCATGATTCCCACCTTTCAGAAATTCTTAAAATGATTCTGGAGGCCAAACCTATGAAGTTTGTTGCTCTCTGCCCTCAACCCTGGCCACGGGATCCGACTTTTCACAATTGAGATAAGCTTCAATTTATCTGCATTATGGGGCCCAATAAACCTTGTGCCAATCTTGAATGGGTCAGTCTTGAATCAGACAATAGGCACAAGGTAAATAGAAACTGAGTTTTTTTCAGCTGCAGAGGTGATTCTGTCAAAGTGCATCTTGTTAGGAAGGAACAGTAATTTCTGTATAATACAAGACTGTCAAATGTTACAGGCTGGAAAGAGATTTTATTTCTAGAAATTGGGAGCCAACATCCATCTTCCTGTCTTCCCAGTCAGTCATGGGAGTGTCCTTGGTGTAATTCAGAGGTCTTCAAACTTGGCAACTTTAAGACTTGTGGACTTCAACTCCCAGAATTCTCCAGCCAGCATTCTGGGAGTTGAAGTCCACAAGTCTTAAAGTTGCCAAGTTTGAAGATCTCTGGTGTAATTTCACATCATCTCTGCACTAGATAAAAGTTCAATTTGCACAGCCACAGACTCCTCTCGTGTTTACTTATTTATTTATTAGTGAGACTTATATACCGCCTCATAGTGCAAGCACTCTCTAAGCGGTTTACACCATTAAGCAATGTATATTTACATTGCCCCCAACAATCTGGGTCCTCATTTTACCTACCTCGGAAGGATGGAAGGCCGAGTCAACCTTGAGCCGGTGAGATTTGAACAGCTGAACTGCTGATCACAGTCAGCTAAAATAGCCTGCAGTACTGCACTCTTAACTGCTGCACCCTTCTACTCTATGCATAATTTTTATCTCCAGAGTTTTATCATTTTGCTTGATGGTTTTGCACACTTTGAAGTCTTAATATTATGTTTCAGATTTTTACCGTATGTCATGATTGCATTTTGATATATAGGAAATAGCTTTCTGATCCTTGTGGTTTTGCTTATAGTCCTACAGTGCCACTTTCAGAGGCTGGCAGTAAATTAGAAACAAATCCCAATCCAGCAACCAGGAAACGAAAAAAGAAGAAACAAAACGGCTTTTCCAAATAAGTGAAATTCTTCAGCAGCTTACTGGTCTTTATCAACGGAGTTTGCAAGAGAAAGACCTTGGATGGAAATAAAAGCCAACTTGTCAGTCAGTCAGTGTGGACATACTGAAATGGGAACTTGCAAAATACCGGGTTTGGCCAATAACATTGTAAACCAAGGTCATGTGACCGCAGGATACTGCAATACCCGTAAATGTGGTGCAGCTGCTGAGTGCCCAAAATGCAGTCATTGTCAGGGTTCCAAATAGCATTCAAGCGTAAATCAGAGTCCAAGGCAAAGTATTCCTCGAAGTTCCAATTTATTGCTGAAGCCATGTTGGCGCATCCAAGGGAAACCCGAATCTGGTTTTCCCCCCAGGTTCCCACCCAGTAGGAAGTTGGCACCCTTGTCCCACACCCCCAACTAGGTCACGCTGCCCACTCATCTTCTGCCTGCGTGGTCGTTCCTCCTCCCAGTTTCCGGATAGGTGCTGGACAAAGGTGATCTTGAAGATCTAGTAAGAATGTGTGATGTCTACATTTACTTCCTCATGGCAATCCCCCCTCCCAGATTCCCATAGTCTGCGGCCTTCTAAGAAATAGTGTGGCGAACGATGCCCTAAGTCTAACATAGCTCGACAGTCATGACTCTGGGGTTTTGGGCAGCCACTGGAACTTGGAACCATGCTGCAATTACCTTGGGGTGGGTGGGTGTATCTGTGGAAAACCACCTGTATGGAGGTCTTGAGAGAAATTGAGCTGGAAAGTTCATCCCTATCCTGTGGCAAGACGACCCTTTTCAATATTCGTAGGAAACAGGTATGAAAGGAAAGTGAAAACCACTGGAACAGAGACTAGCATCTTTTATTGATCTGTCAAGCCACTCCAGGAGGCTATTTGGCCAAAAAAACAGAGTAAAAAAACATTCTGGCTCAAGCAGTTTTATTTTAAATCAACGTAAGCAAGGAAAAGAAATTGCACAGTCACACTAAAACCCTTGACAGGAATGATCCAAGTCTCCATTGCAACTTTTAAAAAAAGCCAGCCCATTCTCGTTTATTTTTACGTACTTCATTTCATTCACACATAGCAATATCTTGGTAACAAAAGGTGCTCTACCTTTATAGGGGTGGGTGGGGACAGCTGCTTCCCAGCTGGAGAAATGACTGGTTCATTGCAGACTCGGCGCACTAAGAAAACACCCCCCCATGTTGCTGGCAGAGGACTAACCACCCACCCCTTCCACTGCCATATGTGGAGAGATGAAATATGAGCCGCTATTATTAAGAATATTAGTTAACGGGTCAATATTAACTAATATATTAAATATTGGATGGGATTCTTGAAGACGGCCCTTTTTCCCAACAAAGTTAGTCTCTGTCCCAAGCAATCACTGAAGTGGCCGTTCTTGTACAAGCCATACATCTGCCTTCCCTCTAGATCAGGGGTCTCCAATCTTGGCAACTTTTAAGATTTGTGGACTTCAACTCCCAGAATTCTGGGAGTTAAACTCCACAAGTCTTAAAGCTGCCAAGGTTGGAGACCGCTGCTCCAGATGACAAGCACCGAGCCAGATTCACTTTCCCAGCCCCACTTAAACGTGCAAGAGCTCTCAAGCATTATGGAACAGACCGAGCCACATTCACATTATTCAACAAACACATGAAACACTGACCTGTGAAGCCCGAGTTGGCGGTGGTGGCAAGAAAGCAGATGTTCCCCCCCCACTGCCCTATAAGCCCTGTTGTCTCGTAACAGCACAGGCAAATTGCTAATGAACAACTTTGTACTTTCACACCTCTATGAACCAAGCTTGAAGGAATTTAAAGGCAATTTAGCTTAAATATAAAAATAAAGTTTCACTTTGTTAAAAAATGTTTAAATATTTTTTTTTTAAATTTAGAATTAGGCAGGCTCACGCACACATTCACACCCCCGGCAGCTGGCCTGACTTCCAAGAACAAAACTGGCTTGAGAAGAACCGTTTTTGTTGACCGAGCTGCTTGTCTACCCGCAATGGCTGACTGCTGTGACTCAAGCTCTTTTTAAGTTGAAAAAATAATAATCCGATTTCAGCCAGAGCCCCACAGGGCTTATGATTTTACTCTTCCACCTTAGAAACATTTTTCCTCCCTACTTCAAGGCTCAGCACAGAACGAGAACTTTTCACAAGGTCCTGGAGCCACCAGACACCAGGGAGGTATGTCTTCCTCTGAAGGCCTTGGGTCCAGACGCAAGATGGCACTTCCAGCCTTCCAAAGTGGAAGTCTCCACACTTCATTCAGCACATGTAGCCATGCAGTGACTGTCCACACCCAATTAGGCAGGGTTCGTCTCCGTTGGAGACAGGTACCCTGAAAAATGTTTACAACAAGTCCGGCATTACCAACATGCCGCCACACATACAATTCAATTCTTCCTCCAAACTCAATTCACAGAGCAATAAAAAAAGAACACATACATACTGTGAGCAAAACACAGACATTTGAAGGGGAGGAGAGAGAGGAGGGCAGGGGGAAAGGAAAGGCTGCATAAATGAAAAGCCGTAGGGGTGAATGGCACCGTCTTCCTCACCAAACCGTCATGGAAGCAGCAGACCAGTGAGGGAGATTCCCCCTGGACCTCTGATACCAAGACGTTTCTCCATTTCATCTAACCACCTCTCTGCTGTTAGTCTCTGTAGCCACAGCTAACAATGATTTAACGTCCCAACTCAAGAGGTAAAACCACACGAAGCCAAAAAGCTTTGGCAAGACAGGGTGCCTATCCCAATGGGACGGGTGTGTGTGTGTCTTACTGTGGACCGTGTTTTGATGTGAATTTGGATCAAGGAAGCCCTGAAGGTTCTCTGGAAAAGGCTTCCAAAGAGAGAAGAAACTGAGGATGGGAACTAACAGTTGGTTTCAATCAGAAATGTTTATATGGCTGCAAGCCAAATACTTTCCCCGACACCCTACTCCCTTCGCTAAGCAGCCCAAAAGGAATGAAGTTAAGAGCAAAGAAAGAAGGGAAGATTAATGGGAGAGGTCCACAGGGGGGAAGGGAAAATAGAGGATATGTACAAATTTTTCATCCAGACTCAGCCATAGACTGTTCAAGTAAAAAGGGCTTAAGTTTCTCCTATCCCGTCTGAAGGGGTAAAAATCACTCTTTGATCCAGAATAGCTTCCTGTGGTTGTTATAGAAAAGAGACTCCCAGGACAGTCCAGCTGAATAAGTCTTCCTTGGGTAGTACGGTATTAAGAGGATCTCTCAGCAGATCAACTGGGAGTTGGAAGTCCAGGCAGGAAGCTGCTCCCGGTTACTTTTTACGATTATGCTGCCTCCGGTTATGCATCATCCGTTGGCGAGTTCCTGACTTGGATCCTGCTCCAATGGAGAAGGTGCCGGTTGCTTGCCCTGGAGGGAGAAGAAAAGCAAAAGGGTCTCCCTTCAGCCTTTTCACAGAGGCTGTTTGGGCATAGAAAGTATGCCAAGTAACTTGTGGGGTTGCAGAACTTGCTACTCACGAGTGGTTTTTAATCTCTGGCCTCTTTCGAAGAATGTGCCATCAACATCTGGCAGTATCCCTGATATTGCCACAATAATTTTGGATTTAGAACTATGATGTTAACCCTTCCTTGCATTAAGAATGCATTTTGTTTTAAATCCTCTCAATCCCAGATCCCCAAAACAAACAAACAAATTGTTCTGCAGTGATTTAACTATTTTACTGTCTGATCCCTGCATTCTAAATGTCGCAAAAAGACTTGTAACGGAACGCCCCCCCCGCCCATCAACTTCCAAATCCTTACCAAAAGCAGTAGGTGTCCCTCCTCCAAAGGTGGGGGTGATGGGTGTTCCAAAGGAAAGATTGCCACCACCTGGGGTAGGTGTACTTTGTCCAAATGTAGGCGTGGGAGTTCCTAATCAGAAAATAGCAGCAAAGCAAAGTGTCTATTAGAGAACAAAGTCACATTATGGAGAAACAAGACCACCAATCCCTGCCTGACATTGTCAGGTACACTTGAATGACAGGAGCCACTTTCTCTGAATGTTTCATACAAAAGATGATTGTTTTATCCCAACACGAGAACACCAAAGGAGTCTTAGCAGCCCTTTCCTCTCTTCTCCATTCGACTTTCCTCCCAGAATCAGCCAAGGATACAGGCATCGTCGGCCCAGAAATGCCTGCCTTTCCTTCATTTCCTCACATTGCAACTCGACCCAATCTATGGCCACCTAAATTGGGCTCAAGTCTCATCATCTCAATCACCTGCACTTGAAGCAATGTTTATTGTAGTGGGCACAGGGAAACAAATGCAGCCAAAGGAAATGAGACTTGGATTTAGGAGACAGAATCTGGGCAGAGCTGAAAAATCTCTGCATGTGTCTCCCTGAGCAGAAATACGAATTCACCTACTCTCAATGGCTTCAAATACAAAGATAAGGACTTCTAGACCACGCCCTAGGAATCAAAACAGACCACCGGAAAAGCAAAACTACAAAAAAAACCCCAACCCAGCAACAGCCCCCCCCCTCCCCCCGGAAGAATAAGTAGGAATATTGAACAAGCAAGAGGCCAAGCAAAGGGGACTCACCTCCGAATGCTGGCTTGCTCTCAGGTGTACTTGGGATGCTGAAAGCAAAGGCAGAGTTTTGGTTCTGGGCACCCAGAGGGTTTTGTGCCAAGGAAGTTCCAAAGGGTGTCACTCCCTCTGCAGCTCCGCTCTGCCCACTGCCGAAACTGAATCCAACTGTGGGCACTCCTGTGCCTGTAGCACTGGCGCCAACGCCAAAAGCACTGCCTGCTACACCTGGGGGATTCGATGCCCCAAAGGTGAACGGAGCTGGGGCGGAACCTCCAAACACAGAGCTTCCTGTGCTGCTGCTTGTAGTCTGAGTGCTGGATGTGGTGGCTGTCCCAAAAGAAAAGATGGACGATGCAACTCCAAATGCTGGCTGGGAAGTACTTTTGGCTCCAAAAGATGCCAAGGGGCCAGCCCCTCCAAAAGGGGTCTGCGTAGAGCTACCAAATGCTGGCTGGGCTGCAGGTTGGGCTACTGAGCCGGTGAAGCCGAAAGGAGTCCCAAAGTTCAGGGGTCCTGCTGCCGGTGGCTTGAGAGCTGCCTGCTGGCCCTCAGAGACACCTGAATCAAAAGCCAGCTGGCTTGTAACTGCAGGGTATGGAGGAGGTGGTTTTGAGGCAGCCCCAAAGGTACTGCTGAACGCAGAGGTGCAAGATCCAAACGTCAGTGGAGCTTGTGTGGTGGCTGATGGTGTTGAAGAAGCCTGCGTGGAACTGCTGCTGCCGCCACTAAAAATGCTGAAGCCAGTATTGGCTGTGGTGGCGGCGGCGGCAGCAGCAGCAGCAGCAGCAGTAATAGTGGGAGCTGAGTTAGTGGTGCTGGAGGGTGCCAAGAGATTGACAGTGGCGCCTGTAGGAGCAGCTTGCTTGCCAAACTGGAAAAGGGGCATGGCAGCTGTGCTGGCATTGGGTGCAGCCCCAAATAGCAAGGGCTGAGATGCCAGCGTGGAGACAACAGTGGCAGGAGTGCTATTGTTGCTGCTGCTGTTGTTGGGGGCAATGGCAGAGGATGGTATGCCCGGCCCAAAACTGAACACAGGTTTGCTCATGGAGACAAATGTCACGCTTGCTGTTCCAGGGGGTGACACCGAGGTGGTAACAGTGGCGTCTGGGAGAACAGGGAGCCCTAAACTGCTTGAGGCATTGACGGCAGGAAGGCCAGACGACGCTGCTGGCTGAGGGGCCTGACTGAATGTGAAGGGAGAAGATGATGTGGTTGTAGGCAGGACAGCAGTTGCTGGTGTGGACAGTGATCCAAAGATGGGTTTGAATATGCCGCTGGAAGCAACAGGAGGTGCCAAAGGCGGCACAGATTGCGCAGTGGCAGAAACCACAGTGGTGCCACTTGTGGAGAAGCTAAAGTTCTCACTTTTTGCTGGGCTGCCAAACACTGGTTTGAAAACAGGCACTGTGTTGGGCGCAGAAGAAGATGGCGCTGTTGCAGCTGGGGGCTTGTCGGTTGGAGGACTGGTGAGGATCCCAAAGAGGATGCTGGGCTTTGGAGCAGACGAGGGCCTGGCTGGAGTGTGGCCCAGCTCAGAAGAAGCTGTCACCAAACTGCCTGCGCTACTGGTGGGCAGGGAAGTGCCTGAAGGAGGAGAAGCAGTGGACAAGGGAACAGGTATGTTGAGAGCCAGAGGCTTAGGGGATGTCACTGTCATGGAGGAGCTCAAATCCAGTGAGGCAGAGAAAGCTGGTAGCTGAGGGCTCCCTGTAGTCCCTGGAACTGTCTTGGCTGGAGGGGAGAGAAGGGAAAAGGGAGAAAGCACTACATGACTGTAATGTAGACATTGTTCCACAGTAAACCATTAAGAAAAGTTATTTATTTACATCAAACAATCTGGAATACATAAGTTATCTTCCCTCCTCCTCTTCTCTATTTACTGCAGAACAGAATTTGTTTCACCTTTTCATAGACGGAGAAAAAGGGTGGTATTTCCACACTCTTAAACAATCTAACCAGTAGTGGGTTCCTGCCGTACGGTTAATAGCTGTTGTTCGGCGCAGAGCCGAAGACACTGCTGCCGTTCGCGGCGTGGGGGCTTTCCCCGGGTGCTGCCGCCGCCCGCATGGACGCCGCCAATTGCGTTCTTTCGCCCTCTGCGCATGCGCAAAGCATTCTGCATGCGCAGAGGGCAAAAGAACGCAATTGGCGGCGTCCATGCTGGCGGGGAAAGCGCCCGGGGAAAGCTCCCGCGCCGCGAATGGCAGCAGCGTCTTCGGCTCTGCGCCGAACAACAGCTATTAACCGTACCGGCAGGAACAGGCAGGAACCCACCTCTGAATCTAACCTGTCACTACAACCAGGGGAGATGCTCAAGAATAAAATTTCTCGAATTAAAGAATTAAATTTCTGGATACATCAAAAAGGCAAAAATATTCCAGACTTATTGTCCAGCATGGATGGAGTGTGGAGAACATTTCTTTAGGTTGCATGATAAACATTTCACAATCTGTCTTATCCTCTCTTGTCTGATATAGGCCATTTTGTTTGTTAATCTCTAGAAAATGGCCTGTAACAGTCAGCTATTTGGCATTCAGGAACTAGCTTAACAGGATTACATCTAATTATAAATTCTTCAGATAATAAGCAGAAAGAAATAGATAAAAAGCTGATTAAAATTCTATAAAACTGAACATTAAAAACATTATTTAAGGATTTTCCAAATTACTCTAAATGTACTAATAAAGCAGAATATTTGTAGCTCAGGGTTGAAATGAGGGGTCCTTGGTGTTCTCGGAGCTTGCTTGTTTTCTTGCAGACGTTTCATTACCCAAACTAGGTAACATCCTGATGTTACCTAGTTTGGGTAATGAAACGTCTGCAAGAAAACAAGTAAGTTCAGAGAACACCAAGGACCCCTCATTGCTCTAAATGTCCCCAGAAAAAGAATATACAGTAATCCCTCATTTTTCGCTGGGGTTACGTTCCAAAAAGAACCCGTGATAGGCGAAATCCGTGAAGTAGGAACCTTTATTTTTTTTTACAATTATTATACAATGAAATACTCCATAATACATTGAAACCAAAGAACAAAACCTTTTTACAGGCCCAAGCATTTGTTTAACAAATAAATACACGTGAGTGAACCAGGGGTGAAATCCTCCCGGTTCGCTCTTACCTGTTGGTCGCCGCACAGTCCAACAACCTGGTGGCGTTCGCGGCGCGAGGCTTCCCCCGCCCGCTTCCCCCGCCCGCCTGTACGCCGGCATCTGCATTTTTTTGCCCTCTGCGCAAGCAGAACGCTTTGCGCATGCGCAGAGGGCAAAAGAACGCAAATGCCGACATCCAGGAGAGACTGTTTAGCCAATCAGAATGCAGAACACAATGCACGATGCAAATCCGTGAAGCAGCGAGACCGTGAAAGGTGAACCGTGATATAGCGAGGGATTACTGTACTCCAGTCATTTAAAAGAAAACCAATGAAAGGACTGAATAAGTCCCTGGAAAAGGGAATTTCTCAAAAGTAGAAAGCTGTGCTTCAAAACTGCAATTTGCCAGGCCTGAGGAGTTCAACAGTATGTCCACCATCTGGGTGGAGAACTGAGTTCAAGGTAAAGACTGCATTCTGGTCTCCAGTCCTTTTCTCTTAATAACTGGGGAAAATATTTTTAAACAAAGAGAACATTTTTCCTTATGAAGAGGGCGAGGAACAATCCTATTTCTGTATGGAAAAAATGCTTACTTGCCAGCTTAAATGGCTTCTGCCTTTCCCCTTTGACTAAAGGGGAGAAAGGAATAGCCTTGTCAGTTAAGTGTGTTAGCTGAATAGTTCCTGCATTATAAATACAAGGAATTCATGAATTTGTGGGACCATTTGATTTTTTAAAATCTAAGGCTATGAAGTTCAGCCTGCTTCTGGATCTTTGGAAAGGAAGAGAGGGAAACAAGATTCTGTATTTTGAAACTTGTTCGGAATAAACTTTTTAATGGAGCCATCCATAATATTTTAATTTAATTTAATTTAATTTAATAGATTTGTATGCCGCCCAACTCCCGGGGGACTCTGGGCGGCTCACAACATGACAAATCCATTACAATAAAATATATAACAGTTAAAAATACAAAATTAAAAGAAAAATCTCCAACATTCATAACTAAAGGGGGGAGACCCCGGGATAATCTATTCGGTCTCACTTTCACCCCGCCTGCCGGAAGAGCGAAGTTTTTATTGCTTTACGGAAGGCCAGCAGGGTGGGGATGGCCCTGATCTCCGGAGGGAGTTGGTTCCATAGGGAGGGAGCTCCCACAGAGAAGGCTCTCCCCCTAGGCCCCGCCAACCGACATTGTTTGGTCGATGGGACCTGGAGGAGGCCGACTCTGTGGGATCTAACCGGTCGTAGGGAGGTATGCGGCAGGATGCGGTCCCGAAGGTAGCCTGGCCCTGAGCCATGTAGGGCTTTAAATGAACATAAATGAACATAAATCATTTTATTTTAATGAACATAAATCAAAACTCTAACCCTATCCCTTTCTAGAGTCATGAGATTAGGCCTAGATTATTTACAGGAATCTTAGTCCTCATCCCCTTGCATTCATTCATCGACATCCAATTCTATAGGAAGCTGCTAAATACTTAAGAACAGCTTCAGATCTACAAATTTCAGAGCACAGGCCTTTTTATCACACTCAAATGTTCTTCAAAGGCAGGCAAGGAATGCCGCTTTCCCTCCGAAATTGCTCACCTGCTTGTGCTGAAGAGCTCTTTCCTTCTTGCATGTTCTTCAGGCTCTCCAGAAGGGGATTGGTTGCGGCAGTAGAGATGGGCAATGACACAGGTGTTGGTTTGGTGGAGATCAGTGAAAAGTTCAAAGTTTGGGATGAAGAGGTGGTCTCCACGGGTGGGCTTGGGGTGGAATCTGTTGGGAAAAACATCAGAGCTTTCTGGCAATTTCAAAGACCCTAGAGTCCACCATCTAGCATCTGCTGACATTAAAGACAACTAATGAATCTGTGACTAGCAAGAACCAACAGAACGAGCAAAGAAGACATTTTGAGACCTGCACAGGAGGAGAATCACTATCATTACCCACTTTTCGTTTGTAAAGGTAAAGATTTCCCAATCAGCCTAGGGCAGTGATGGCGAACCTATGGCACGGGTGCCACAGGTGGCACGTGGAGCCATATCTGCCGGCACACGAGCCATTGCCTAGCTCAGCTCCAGCGCACATGTGCGCGCTGGCCAGCTGATTTTTGGCTCACATGGAGGCTCTGGGAGGGCGTTTTCGGCTTCCGGAGGGCCTCCGGGGGGACTGGGGAGGGTGTTTTTGCCCTCCCCAGGCTCCAGGGAAGCCTCTGGAGCCTGGGGAGGATGAAAAATGGGCCTACCAAAAAAAGAGCTGAAGTGGTGCAGTGGTTAAATGCTGCGACTGCAGGCTGACTGCTAGTTCAGCAGTTCAGCTGTTCAAATCTCACTAGGCTCAAGGTTGACTCAGCCTTCCATCCTTCTGAGGTCGGTAAAATGAGGACCCAGATTGTTGGGGGCAATATGCTGAACTCTGTACACCGCTTAGAGAGGGCTGTAAAGCACTATGAAGCGGTATATAAGTAAAGTGCTATTGCTATTGCTATTGCTACCAGGCCCACCAGAAGTTGGGAAATGGGCCATTTCCGGCCTCCAGAGGGCCTCCAGGGGAGCGGGGGAGGCCGTTTTCACCCTCCCCAGGCATTGAGTTATGGGTGTGGGCACTCGCGCATGCGTGATAACACGTGCGCATGCACTTTTGGCACCCGAGGGAAAAAAGGTTTGCCATCACTGGCCTAGGGCACGGTGCTCATCTGTGTTTCTTGGCTGAGGGAGCCAGCATCGTCCGAAGACAATTTCCATGGTCATGTGGCCAGCATGGCTATATGCCAAAAATGCACTGAATGCTGTCATCTTCCCACCAAAGTGGTACCTATCAATCTACTTGCATTTGCAT
This sequence comes from Diadophis punctatus similis, assembly GCA_023053685.1. Lineage (NCBI taxonomy): Eukaryota > Metazoa > Chordata > Lepidosauria > Squamata > Dipsadidae > Diadophis > Diadophis punctatus. The sequence continues at coordinate 24,475,821 of JALIGW010000001.1, forward strand.
GCTTTCAAACTGCTGGACGGGCAGAAGCTGGGGCAAGTGACAGGAGTTCACTCTGTTGGATCTCTGAACCCAGGCTGCCTTTAACCACTGAGCCATTGCACCTCCTATTTAGTTTGTATAAATCTCTTATTTGGGGGACAGACTACCAAAGGGCAGCAGACAACGAGAACACCTACCAATGTTTTCTTCTAAGATTTTGTTGAACCACTGTAGTGTTGCTTTCTTCTCTGCATCCAAGTCTTCTGGGGTGACTGTATAGCCCAGCTGAGGTGGTGGAGGCTGCCAAGAAAACAACATCTTAAGCATTTGTTCAAAACAGCACTTTCATAAATAGCACCAAACAAAAGACAGAGGTGTTCTTCCCTTAGCTCTGGGAATGTATAAATAAACCTAAAGATTACATGACTTTAGTGCTTCCCACTTTTTTCTCAGGCATCAAGGCATGTGGTGTGTTTGACTAAAGTCAAAAGCTTAGCAGCACCCATCCTACTCAATCTAACTATCTTGTCTTCTTGGCTGGATACTTTATCACATATGGTGTCTTTATCACATGCCATATGGTGTCTTCCGTACGTCAACTCAACTATGTGCTCAACATTTCTTTTTCCTGGAAAAAAGGAGGAGGGAAAGAAATAAGTCACTGAAGAGTCATACCAAGGCAAAATTATCTCCATGATGAGCTGAAAGTAGCTGAATCTTCCGTTTGCGCTTGCCATTGCTTCCTGATGAAGATGGTGAACTCACATAGTTGCATTTATTCTTCAAGGGTGATTCTGAAACTGAAACCAAGTTGACAAGTTATGCATGTGGCTAACCAATCAGAAGCAGCTCAGGCTTCTGCAGTAGTAATGATCCATGTCTAAACACAACCTCTTTGAAGGTTTAAAAACAGACAAGCATAATATGAACATAGAGGCTTCAAAAAAGTAAACAGAAAGAAGCTAGGCTGGTGTACTGTAAGAATATTTATTATGATTCAGTATTAGCAATTAAAATTTCAATATTTCCTCAGAGATATCAATATATTCTCTAAGTGTTCTTAACAGAACCTCCCAATTGATTAGAAAGCATTCAACAGAGGGAAAAAAGATACAGCGCTAAGATCTCTTAGCAATCTTAGAATAGAATAGAATAACAGAGTTGGAAGGGACCTTGGAGGTCTTCTAGTCCAACCCCCTACTTAGGCAGGAAACCCTACACTGCTTCAGACAAATGGTTATCCAACATCTTCTTAAAAACTTCCACTGTTGGAGCATTCACAACTTCGGGAGGCAATTTGTTCCACTGATTAATTGTTTTGTCAGAAAATTTCTCCTTAGTTCTAAGTTGCTTCTCTCCTTGATTAGTTTCCACCCATTGCTTCTTCTTCTACCCTCAGGTGCTTTGGACTCCCTCTTCTTTGTGGTAACCCGAGATATTGGAAGACTGCTATCATGTCTCCCCTAGTCCTTCTTTTCATTAAACTAGACATACCCAGTTCCTGCAACCGTTTTTCATATGTTTTAGCCTCCAGTCCCCTAATCATCTTTGTTGCTCTTCTCTGCACTCTTTCTAGAGTCTCAACATCCTTTTTACATTGTGGTGACCAAAACTGAATGCAGTATTCCAAGTGTGGCCATACCAAGGCATAATAAAGTAGTATTAACACTTCACGTGATCTTGATTCTATCCCTCTGTTAATGCAGCCTAGAACTGTGTTGGCTTTTTTGGCAGTTGCTGCACACTGCTGGGTCATATTTAAATGGTTGTCCACTAGGACTCCTGGATCCCTCTCACAGTTACTACTGTTGAGCAAGGTACCACATATACTGTACCTGTGCATTTTGTTTTTCTTGCCTAAATGTAGAACCTTACTTTTTTCACCATTGAATTTCATTTTGTTAGATAGCGCCCAATGTTCAAGTCTGTCAAGATTTTGAGCCTATCGTCACAGGTAAAGAACTGGGGCTCAGAATATAGGTCTGAAATTTTGAAACACTACTTTGCCATTATTGCAGAATTTTTTAAAATTCAGAACAGCTGCAAAGTCATGTCAATCCATTTGTATAAAAGTCACTCTAAAGTAGCCTGTTGTGAAACAGAGGCATTCTCCCGCCTTCCTGACAATGTAGTTTTTATTTACCTCTTTTCTGTTTTAGGATCCTCCCTTCACACCTGAGACTCAAAGTTGCCCCTCCATTTTGCTCTCCAATCCTTCTTGGCCCATCCCATCCCTAGAACTTACTCTTCTCTTCCAGTGTCTCTTTGTCTGTTGTCACAGGCATTTGCGAGTTGGATTTCTGAGGCTCTTCTTCACTGTAGCAACAGAAGAAAGCAAGTGAAAGAGAATGCTTAAGCAATTCTTCTTTTGAACTTCTGGCCAGAAGATTTGCAGAGGGACAGTCAGAGGTAGGAGGAAGATCTGCTTCCCTCATCCCTACCATTCTTCCTCCCATATACTATTGTCATTCATTTTATGGACAGTAGCTGGCCATCTGCCCTTTGGATGTTGGTTTGAGGAGAGTCTCAGGGTAATGCAAGCAGGCATCTTATGAAAGCAGTCACCTGAGCGTGTTGCTCTGAAGACCCCCTAGTAACAAAAAATTTCAAGCAACAGATTGCAAGACAACAACCCAAATCATTGCACATCCTTAACCACTGCTAGCCCTTTCAATTTATTTAATGGTTAGGTAAAGTTCAGAAATGCAGTTTGGTAAAATGTCATGGGAAATGCTTTCAATTTAATAGTCAGCTCTCTTTTCAATAAATACATCCCCCCCCCCCATAAAAGCCCAGACAGAATCTTGCCTATTAAAAACCACATGCAAAAACCTTCTCTTTCTTGCAGAAGACTGATCTTCACGAGATGTTTAAATGCAGGAAACTTTGCCAATTAAATAAGACAAGGGAGGAATCATATATGCTGTAGATACATTTAGAGAGCCAACTGCTGATGTAGTGGTTAAAGCATCAGGCTAGAAACTGAGAGACTCTGAGTGCTGTTTTAGGCATAAAGTGAACTGGATACCTTGGGCCAGTTTACTCACTCTCAGCCCTAGCAAGCAGGCAATGTCGAACCACTTTTAAATCTTGCCAAGAGAACTGCATGGATTTCTGCAGGCAGTTGCCAGAAGTCAACATTGGCTTGAAAGCACACAAAAAAGGCAAGTTTATGGAAACCAGAGTATCTGTCAGAAAGAGGCCTCAAAAGAATTGCCTCATACTTGATCCTTCCAACTACCGTAAGTCTAAGGAATATCAAAAGGGTAAAGAAAAGCTGCACTCACGTGATGTTGGAGCTGGGATATCTTGCTTTCTTGTTAGGCCTTTCAGGTGTCTGAGACCGAGAGGATGCTGGGCTGGAAAGAGGAGAGGAACTTGGTCCTGTTCTCTTCCATAGCTAAAGGAGAAAAAATAAAGCCGGAAGTACTACATATTAGAAACAAGAAGAATCTTTTCAATACCTTATTTACGGTAGGTTTTAAGCAGAACATTTATATATACAGAAAATTAAATTAATGTACCGTATTTTTCGGAGTATAAGACGCACCTTAGTTTTGGGGGAGGGAAATAGGGGGGAAAAATCTACCTACCAGGTATTCATCTGGCTAGCGTCCTTAGTCTGTTCAGCTTCAGCACATTATTTTATCCCCTGGTTAGGGCTGAAAAAAATATTCTTCGAAGGGAGTAGGAATGAAAACAAGCCTGCAAAGACTTAGGGCTGGAAAAAACTACTTCGGAGGGAGTAGGAATAAAAAAAATGCTGCAAGCCGTTACTTTGGAGGGAGTAGGAAGATTGTTAGCACCTCGTTAGGGCTGGAAAAAAAAGCTTCGAAAAAGCTACATTCGGAGTATAAGACACACCCAAAATTTCAGCCTTTTTTAGGGAGGGAAAAGGTGAATCTTATACTCCGAAAAATACAGTAGTCCCTTTTTGCAATTTACTTACACAGGAGGTGAATGGCAAAAAGATTTTTCCATGATTAAATACTGCCATCTAAAACCTATGCAGTTATAATAAACTTGCTTAAGAATCCCTCATGCCGCTTTTATTCTTGAAACCCTATCCAATTACTGGCCACTGTAATATTGTTGCTCTATTAGGTTCCCCAAGTCAACTCTATCTCCTTGTTTCAATCTCTTGGTGGCCTGGATAGATCGGCATTCAGTATGCTTGTTTGTTTTGAGGAAAAAGTTAGACTTGCTCCCCTGATGAGTCTGCCCGAGTATAGCCATAGCAGCTGGCTACCTTTAGGTTTTGTGGAACTGTCAGCTACATTGCCAGATTTGCTGGCTGTTTGATTCTAATGGGCTCTTGTAATTCTGTCTGTTGCCTACGAGATCCCTGATAACTTTCTGCAATGACTAGTGGGTAGAACACCAAGGGCCTTTGAACAATTCACGAGAGGCTGCACATACTCCAATTTTATTATTTGGATGGATATGTGATGAAGATATTACCCAGGTATGGATATCCATATGTGCCCTGCAGATTCAGCTGTCAACTGGGACTGTCAAAGTCACTAGGATCTTAGTAAACAACATGGATAATAATTATCAGACTGGGTGAAAGGATTTAATGGAGTAGTGTAACTTTCAGCATATAAATCAGTAGCAAGGATTGTCCACCTCTGATAAATCCACCAAATAAGAAGGCAACTCCAGACCCTCTTCTGATAACTTCCATTCATACACCATACCAGATCCCATGAAAATCTTGGATTGCATTCATAGATCATTTTACAATAATTTATGAAAACGGGCAAACTAAACTTCACTGATCTGCAGTCATATTTTTACATTTTAAGAGTAAAATCCCTTTATCGCTGTATTTATTCTTCTAATTTCAGAACACAGAGAAACTAATATTTGTATGCAGATTAATCAAGTTTTGTTCAAGAGAAGAGAATATAGCAAGTTATCATCACATCTTTGTTCTGGGAAATACAACTGGGAAATACCTACAGTATCTTATGCATTAAAGGAGTTAATCATCTAACAATGTACCTGTGAGAGACCTCTGGTAGAGCTGTATGAGCTGGCAATAGCATTACGGATAGAGCTTGGTATACCACCCACAGACAGACTATTCACAGAACTGAGGGAAGAAGTGCGCGATCTCTTAGAGGAGCAATCTTCTAGGCAGTAGGAAGGAAGAAGTCCCCGCTTCAGAGAGCCAGGCCTAGGAAAAGAGACAGCGGTTATAGGTTTGCTGCAAGACAATTAGATACATTTTGCACAGCTTCCAAAGTGCAATGAAGAAACTTATCTTGCTTCTTATGGTTTACAAGCACAAAGACTACAGAATACATTTCCAGCAGAGCCAAACTGGATTTTTTTCTCCAGGAAAAAGCCCTCGGGATTATGTTCCAACTTTCAGAGGCCCATTTATCCAACTCAAAAGAAATCATGTTCTCTTCTATAACTTCAAAGTACAGAATGCACTCTCCCAAGAGCTCAGTGAAACTATATCTCTTTAGCCAGGTATTTAAAATCTTATTTATAAATTTATCTTTCATAAATATATTTATATATATATATATATATTTATATTTTCTAGAAATATGAAAGATAAAAATGCTCAGCTCACACGCCTACCTTTGAAAGATCTGTGAAGCTATATCTCTTTAACCAGGTATTTAAAATCTTATTTATATATTGATCTTTCGTGTTTCTAGACTCCCCCAATCTCCCCCAAAGAAGGACTCTGGGTGGTGTACAATATAACTGGCAAGTAAAACGACATAGAAAAATTAATTTTAAAATTAAAAATCAAACCTAAGATTGACTTTTAATGTTGGATTATTATAGGAGGGAGGGGCTCTCAAGGGACTAGCCAGTCCCATGGTTGCGTGGTCCTCTGTGCCCCCTCCGCCATGCAAGTTCACAGAATTTTGATCCCTTTGCAGAAGGCCAAGAGATTGGGGGCTTTCCTCATCTCTGAGAGCAGGAAGTTCCATAAAGCAGGGGCAATGGCAGAGAAGGCTCTCTTCCCAGACTCTACCAGTCAAAGTTCTTTGACTGACAGGGTCTGTAGCATACCTTCCCTGCCTGGCTGAATGAGATGGACTGATGAAATTGGGAGAAGCCGGTTCCGTAGGTACTTTGGTCCTATGCCATGCAGGGTTTATAGATGATAACTAAGATCTTGAATTGGATCCAGAAGCAAAATGGTACCCAGTGCAGTTCGCGGAGCAAGGGTATTATATGTGCTTTTCTTTAGGCACCCAGTATGGCTCGTGCAGTGCGGAGCAAGGGTATTATATGTGCTTTTCTTCAGGCACCCAGTATGGCTCGTGCAGCTGATGTCAACTCTGAAGTGAACATGGCTGAACCATCTTGGAGGCATCAGGGTTGCCACACAATGGAGGGAGGGGGGAAATAGTTAGATGAGGTTTTGTAGCCAAAACAATAAAGTTTTCCTGTGGGAACCAAAGACATTCTCACAGGTGGCTGGCCAGAGGAGGAGCAACTAACCCAGCAACCAGCCAGCACCTGGATTGGACAGTGTGACCAGTGACTTGGGGGGGAAAGGGGAAACTTTTACTTTTAATTAGGTGAAAGCTGCGGGAAATTCCAGAGTTGGCTTCCACCAGTTGTGCCAATATGAAGTATGCAATAAACTGTTCTTTGAGGAGCCTACCTGCCTCTGAGTTCTGTTTTCTATGGGTGCATTACTTGGAACGCTGACAGCTGCATTCTGTGCCAGCTGAAGCTTCCAGATACTTTTCAGAAGTAGCTCCATGTAGAGTGCATTGAATAGTTCAATCAGGACATGACCAGAGATAGAGATTCCCTATCCGGGAAAAGGCATAACTGGCACACAACATGGAGTTGGGCAAAGGCCCTTCCGGCCATGGCCACCAGCTCTTCAAGCATGAGCCATGAGTCCCACATTATGCATCAGGTCTGTCTGGGGTAGTACAATCCCATCCAAGACCAAAGATGATAAACTCCTGGGTACAGAGGGGCCTACCTACAGCCACTCGGACTTACCGGGGTTGGACTGAAGTCTGCTGTTCCTCCATCCAGATCCAGCCATTGTAAAAAGATGTCCAGTGCAACACTCAATTCACCCAGGACGGAGATATATGACTGGGAATCATCAGTATATTGGTGATACCGCACCCCGTGGAGATAGATGATCTCACTGAGCGGTTTCATGTAGATGTTGAACAGGAGCAGAGAGAGCACCATACCCTGTAGCACTCCATAAAGGAGGGCCCTTGAGTTGAACTTCTCACTCCCCATCAACACCGACTGGGACCAGCCTAAAAGGAAGGAGGTAAACCAGCACAAAATTGTGCTGTCCAACCCCAACTCAAGTTGGCCCAAAATGACACCATGGTTGATGGTATCAAAAGCAGCTAGCGGTCAAGGAGATTAAAGATGGAAACACCACCTCCGTCCCACCAGAGATCATCCATGAGTGTGACCAATACAGTTTCAGCCCTGTATCCAGGCCTGCAACCTGACTGAAAGGATCCAGATAACCCGTTTCCTCCAGGATCCTCTGGAGTTGCAAAATGTCACCATTTTCTCTACCACCTTTCCTAAAAATGTCTGCTTTACCAATTTCTCTAATTTATTTAACTGAATTATACACACACTATAATCTGCATCCTTCAACTGACAGGATAAGTAACAAGTGGGGAGAAAAGGGTTTAAACATGTCCCCCAAGCAAATATTCTGTCTCTTCTCCAGAATATACATGGGATCATTTGTTAGCACTATAAAAGGACAACATTTCTCATTCACAGCAAAGCTCCTGTCACTTACTTGGGCACAAGAGATGCAGGTGCTCCATTGGCCACCAAGGGCTCAAATGCAGAATGACCACTTCCAGTACTATCATGGCGCCTGCAGAAAATAATTAAAAAAAAGATTAAAAGAATGATTTCAGGTGGGATCAAGAACACATTCTGTCTACCAGCATTCCCAAAGATCTCTGGTTCAACTAGTTCACTGTAACGAGCAAGTTCAATTCTATCAACAGGGAGGCTGATCAGAGGAAAACACGTTTTGGCAATTTTTCAAAGATGAATCAGAAACAGATTACAATTTGGAAAATTATTTAATATTTTAAATATTTAAACTGTTTTCAAACTTAAAATGCCATGAGTAATGGTAGCAGTTCCAGTACTCATTATCGCACGTGCTATACCTCTTCATTGCAGGAAAAAAAAATCTCCAAGTATAGCAGTCTTATTAAATAGTTTGTACAAAGTCTATGAAACAATTTATTGGCTTTATATAAATGTCCTAAGATATCAAAAGATCAAGAAATACAACTGCAATTTCTGAAAATAAGTTATCTGTATTCAAGATAACTGGTTGGTTTCCAAACAAAGAAGAAGATCCCAAAAAACATGGGCCAAAATGATTGCTCCAGATGTTTGTTACAGAGAACATTTGATATCAGATGTCTCAAACCATAATAAGGTGCATATTTTGTATATTCATTCCTGCCTGCCTGTCAGATTTTTCAGTTATTAGCATGGTGGTAATATGGTCACAGAGTATTTGGAGTCAAAGTGTGAGGTAATCTGATAGTAACTTACAGAAGGTATTGGAGGAAATATTGGTGCAAGCATTCTGATTCTTCTAAGCCCTGTTGCTTGGTAGAACAAGTCCTGGCGGCAATTTTCTTACATACAAAACTATATGTTTGCTGCAAATCTATTAGCTGTTTGTTGTAGTGTAGACCCTGCTAAACCTCTCATGCAGAACCTTTACAAGGAATATGGAAGAATACTTATCTTGATCTGAGGATTAAAATACTAAAACATGCCCCTATGTAAACAGTATTGCTATGATCCATCTCAGAAAGTGTTTTAGAATAGAATAGAATAACAGAGTTGGAAGGGACCTTGGAGGTCTTCTAGTCCAACCCCCTGCTTAGGCAGGAAACCCTACACCACTTCAGACAAATGATTATCCAACATCTTCTTAAAAACTTCCAGTGTTGGAGCATTCACAACTTCTGGAGGCAAGCTGTTCCACGGATTAATTGTTCTAAATGTCAGGAAATTTCTCCTGTTGCTTCTCTCCTTGATTAGTTTCCACCCATTGCTTCTTGTCCTGCCCTCAGGTGCTTTGGAGAATAGCTTGACTCCCTCTTCTTTGTGGCAACCCCTGAGATATTGGAACACTGCTATCATGTCTCCCCTAGTCCTTCTTTTCATTAAACTAGACATACCTAGTTCCTGCAACCGTTCTTCATATGTTTTAGCCTCCAGTCCCCTAATCATCTTTGTTGCTCTTCTCTGCACTCTTTCTAGAGTCTCCACATCCTTTTTGCAACGTGGTGACCAAAACTGAATGCAGTATTCCAAGTGTGGCCTTACCAAGGCATTATAAAGTGGTATTAACACTTCACGTGATCTTGATTCTATCCCTCTGTTAATGCAGCCTAGAACTGTGTTTTGTTCAGATTAATGTTGAGTTCCACCCAACTTTAACCAAAGCGTTTAACTACTGTGCTAACTTTCTGGAGTCTTGTTCTGCAGCATGTAGAAGGAGACCATTAGTCATTACCTCTTTTTGTTCTCCTGACCATTTGGAAAGTTCTGGTCCTCCTCTTCTTCCTCCACAGCTCTCTTCCGGCTCTCTTTGAGAGCATTCAAGACAGTTTCTTTTGCACATGGATCCAGGATAGTATTAGATGCTGAAGAGAAAGCCACAGGAGAAACCAACTGCTCCAACCTGTCAGATGAAATGACAGTAGTCACAAGAATGTGAATTTAATTTAATTTAATAGACGTTCTTATAGGCCGCCCAATCCCGTGGGACTCAGGGCGGCGTACAAGAATTTCCTCTCATTGTCCATATGATGCCCCAGGAACTAAGTTACCCATTCCTCATGCCCACAGGACCTATCCAATGGGATTCAAGTTGAAAACTGGCTGAATATAGGCAATCTGTTCACATCAGTTCAGGGTTTACTTGTGACCTCACAAAACACTTCTAAGGCAATATGATGAGTGGTTAAGAAATCATTTTAGGGCCAAGAATTTTGGAGGCTGATGACAGGAAGAGGAATAGCTCAGTCAGTTCCACCAATCAACTAACCAAGATGTGCCCTAAGTAACTGGGCCACAAGGAATTTCATCTTGGTCTCCCCTATGTATGTAAGATTTCATCTTGGTCTCCCCTATGTATATATGATTTCATCTTGGTCTCCCCTATGTATGTAAGATTTTGTATGCTTTTTAAATGTATTTTAAATTGTTTTAAATTGTATTGTTTAGTGGTTCTTCAAATGTTGTACGCCGCCCTGAGTCCCCAGGGAGTAGGGCGGCATATAAGAATCCTAAATTAAATAAATAAATAAATAAAGGAAATAGCTTAAGAGAATGCCAGGCTTTCCACAACATACATACATACATACATACATACATACATACATACATACATACATACATACATACATATATATATATATATATATATAAAAATCAGGAAGAGAAATGAGATCACTCCAAGAGAAGACCCTTTCTGCAGTCAAGCCTGCAAACCTAAAAACTGCCCAAAAGCAATTACTGAAGCAAACTCACAATGGAGAACGGCCAATGCTGGTTTCTGGCCGAGCAATCTTCACTGTTACAGGGCTGTGGGCAATGCTAGAATGGTGAAGGGATAGCCTGTTTTTCCACCGAAACTCATCCCAGCAAATTGAAGGCAGGGTTCCCAACGCAGCATATTGGGCTTGCTGGATAGGATAGCGCCGCCGAGGAGTCAATGTAAAACGAGTTGATGGACTCAGGTGATCTCTAGAAAGAATGGAGAATAAAACATGTAATCAAAGAAAATGAAGAATTGATATAAGCAGCAAAACTGTTCCTGTACAAAAGGCCAGCAGGAAATGCATCTCAGACTATCGTATTTTTCAGAGTATAAGACGCACTTAGATTTTAGAGGAGGAAAACAAGGAAAAATGTATTGTGAACCAAATGGTGTAGTAATATATTATTTAATAAAATACCAGTATAGCAGAATACTTTTTACAACCATGTACACTTTTTACAACCATGTATACTTTTTACAAACTTCAAACTTGACAGCTTTAAGACTTGTGGACTTCAACTCCCAGAATTCCTCCTCCAGTCATGCTAGCTCAGAAATGGAAGTTGAAGTCCACTAGTCTTAAACTTGCCAAGTTTGAAGACCCTTGCACCCCTAACCCCTAACCCAGGGGTCTTCAAACTTGACAGCTTTAAGACTAGTGGACTTCAACTCCCAGAATTCCTCCTCCAGTCATGCTAGATGGGGTAATTAGAAGGCAAAAACACCCCCGTTTTTGCGAAAAATGGCCCGTTTTTCAGCCGTTTTTTTTTTCAAAAACGAGGCATGCAGAGGGTTTGGGAAGCCTGCAGAGCACTCCTAAGGGGTGGGGGAAGGCAAAAATGCCCCCATTTTTGCAAAAAACCCGGCCCGTTTTTCGCAAAAATGGGATGCAGGGGCAGGGCTTCGTGAGGCCAAAAATGGCTGTATTCGGTGTATAAGACGCACCGACATTTCCACCCTCTTTTGGGGGGCAAAAAGGTATGTGTTATACTCCGAAAAATACGGTAAATATATAGCATCCTTTATATCCATTATATTCATTTATTACTCTTGTCAGCAAAGGATAGATACACAAAACCAAAATGCTTTAAGTCCTGTTTCCTCATTCAGCAATAGAAAGATATCACTTCCCATCAGTTCATAAAGTTGTTTTAAAGTGCAAATAGAAGATCTATCACTCTATTCTCAGCACATCAACATGAAGATCAATAAATCTAGAAAGTGAGAGCATTATGTATTCAAGATGGTTTGCAGCAAACTTCAGCCATGGAATTCATTTGCTTATTTTTGAGTTGAATGTTTTTATCTGATTACCCAATTTAAGTGAAAACTGAATTACCAGAGAATACTGATTTACAATAAGGACAGAACATCCCTCGTGCATACATAATAGCTGTTTATCTCGGCTAATACATTCAGCCTTGCTTACAACCTTGAGAAAAACCTTGATTCTTAGTTACTAGCAAGATCCACTTAGACTTCCAGCTCTCTCCCTTCCATCACATCGGTCTGAATACAATATGAGAAAGGTGGCAAACGTGTCATAGACACATGCTTTTGAATTTGAGCTTCTGCACCAGGGAAACCCAGAGCACAGATGGAAGAGAAAACTGACAAGAGCTCTGATAAGGCAATGGTAATGGATAAGGGAAATGACAAAAGAGCATCTTGGAGAATGCAGTGAAATCAAGCTAAGTTTAATATCAGAATGAACTGAGAGATAAAACAATCAAACATAGTATGATGAAGATGCTATGATTAAATTATTCCTCTTCCCCAGGCAGCGTAAAGCACCGCACCTCTCCAAACCTTTGCTTTTCATTTCCCTAAAACCAAGGTCAAGCAAAACAGTAACCATCTGTGACAAACAGAATGAAACATGTACAGAGAGGAAGGAAAAGAGCCTCAGTAAAGGGAAAATGATGGGATGAGAACCTGGCTCTAACCTGAGGGACCAAATGAAATTGTAACAATTACAAAAACAAAACAAAACCCAACCCTACCATTAATTACAGGAAGCCCACAAAATGGGAGAAGATACAAAGCAGAAAGAACAAAAAGAATGCCAGGTATGAACAGCAAAAAGTAGTCCAACTTCTATAGAAGAAATGACTTGTTCTGCATAGAAGAGGTTCAAATACTAAGCTCAACTGCCTGGTCCAAAATACATTTTAAGAACTCTCTCTCTTTCTCTCTCTCTCTCTCTCTCTCTGTGTGTGTCTGTGTGCATCTATATTTTTATTTACACATACCCACTCAAATAAGAGCTGCGCAAATATGTGCATGCAGTTTGAATGTACACAGCCACGTTTTCCCATACTGTGTACAAGCAGATGGGAAGAGAAGCAGGTTCTAGCCTGATTTTCTCCAGTGGTTCCCTAACCAAGTTTGAAGGAAGTGTAAGCATGTCACTGAAATATTACCGGGTACCCAAGGAAGGAGAAGCATCTATCCGGTCAAGTTTATGCTCTTCTTCCCTTTCACAACTGGAGGACACAAAGTACCCGGGCAACGCTGTTCCAAGGGCCACCTCCATTCGGGCAGCACAGGCACACGAGCATGTGCAGATTGCAATGCAAATCCCAGCAGGGCTCGTCTTAGAAAGAAAAAAAAAAGGGGGGGGGGAGAGCGGAAAGGGCGAGGGGCTCCAGTACAACGAATTCCCTTACCCGCAAACCTGCCCCCGCCTCCTTTCAGGCACGAGCAGTCCAGGCGAGGAGTAGCTCATGGAGGGGCCCCCGTTGGCCAGGACCGTATCGCTACTCTTGGAAGCAAAGGAGATGCGGTGGGTCAGCAAGGGGGTCCCCCTCCGGTCCTTGCTGCCGCCGCCTAATCCCGAGGATACTATCCAGGAGCCCGCAGCCGCCGCTGCCACGATCAGGGAGAGCGCAGCTCCGGAGAGGCCCAACACGAGCACCAGCAAAGAGAGCGACGCCGCCGCCAGTCCCGCCACCGCCAGCACTGCCACGGGAAAGGCCCAGGCTCCTTCCAGAAGGCCGGAACCGGCGGCCAACCTTCTCCTGGCCCGTTGCTGTTGCCGCCCCCGCCGCCGCGACGGAGGCCACCAGCCCCAGCCGGGCGCCGAGCCGCCCCGAGACATCGAGGCCGCGACGGCTGTCTCCCCTCCTTTCCTCTCACGGTTCCCCTTCCCTTGCCCGGCATGCACCGCGCGCCAAAGAAGAGCGGGCGACGGGCAGCCGGGCAGGCGAGATGGGGGTGGGCGTGGCCTTTGAGGTTGAAGGAATTAGCGCGAAGAGAAAGGAGGCGTGGCTCCTGGAGGCGGGGTGTCTCGTAGACCCGGGGTGGTGGTGGTTGCGGGCGGCGTAGAGAGCCAGAGACCTTGAGGGGGGGGGGGGGGCGTTCACTGACTGGTGTTTGAACTAGCTAACTGACCAAAAGGCGGCCTCAGTGCGGCTTCTCTTTCCGCCCATTTCCTTCTGAAGGGAAATCTGTAGAGCAGAGATCTTCAAATTTGGCAACTTTAAGACGTATGGACTTCAATTCCCAGAATTCTCCAGCCAGCTATGCTGGCTGGATAATTCTGGGTGTTGAAGTCCACAAGTCTTAAAGTTGCCAAGTTTGGGGACCCCTGCGTGTAGAGCTTCTCAGTCAGCCAGGTCATGGTTGTCCCAAAGGTGCTTTTTCAGGAGGCAACTGGACTTTCTTGTTTTTTCTTTTGAAGACGTTTCGCTTCTCATCCAAGAAGCTTCTTCAGCTCTGACAGGATAGTGGGGAATGGAAGGATTTATATTCCTTTCAGGCAGCTGGTCATTTGCATCCTTTAATTTAGAGGGTAGTTGAAGCACTTGGAGGTTTGATGACCCTGAGGACACAGATAAACCTCCAAGAGCTTCAACAACCCACTAAAAGGATGCAAATGACCAGCTGTCTGAAAGGACTATAAATCCTTCCATTCCCTACTATCCTGTCAGAGCTGAAGAAGCTTCTTGGATGAGAAGCGAAACGTCTTCAAAAGAAAAAAACAAGGAAGTCCAGTTCCTCCTGAAAAAGCACCTTTGGGACTTCTGAAGGGAAGGAACAACTCATGCCACCCTAAAAGGGACTGCACAAGCAGAATCTCTTTTGAGGGGATCCTTGCTGCTCTCTGAGCTTGTTTTCTTTCCAGACGTTTCATTACCCTAACTAGGTAACATCATCAGTGTGAGTAAGGAGTGCTGTTTATCTCTTCTGTCTCTTTTTTCTGATGGGGAATACTGGAATGATAATCTTGTATTATACCTGCTGGTGGCGCTTTATCTTAGTATAAAGAGCAGCTTATGATATTGCCGAGGGCAGAGGCTCCAGCACTTTTAATATCTATTGGCAAAGTTGGCGTTTTTGAGAAGTTATCGATGTGAAAGGCACTTAGACAGCAATTCAAGAATTCTCAGATAATAATGTATAAAGGTTCAGCGTGCAAAATGTTCAAAACTGGTTTTGCTAAGGAACACGAGACATTGCTGTTGATGCACACTTGATAACTGAGGAAAAGCCCAAGAATAATGTATCAATCATATTCAAACTCTGAAAAGTGCTCAGAAAATTGGGAATCCCAGAATATTTCATTGTCCTCATGAGAAACAGATACAGGTTAGGAAGCCCCACTATGGACAGAACATAAGAAAACAGACTGACTTCACTTTGGCAAAGGAGAAAAGGCTGTATAGTCTCCTCTTGCTTTTTCAACTTATATTCAAAATATATATTAAGGGAAGCTGGGTTGGAAGAAGATGAGCATGGTTTGAGGAAGAAAACCCCAATGCTTTGCTGATGACAGCTGATGACATCAGATGACAACCCTGAGGGCTGAAAATGTAAAGGATTTGCAAGCCCTCATAATGAAAGTCATGGAGCAAAATGAAAAAAATGGGACTAAAATATAAAGACTGAACTAATGACTACAGGTAGGACAGTCTGCCTTAGACTGACAACGAAGAAATTGAAGTGGTGGATAGCTTCTGCATTTTAGGATCAACCATCAATGGCAAAGGAACATGTAGGTAAGAAATAACTAACAGACTAGTCCTTGGGAGAGCAAAATCCTTGGAAAAGGTATTCAAGTGTGTCTATACCTACAGAAATCAGAATTGTCCAAGCCATGGTACATTGCGACACTAAGGAAACCAAGGTTAAATTTTGAATACAAAGATCTCTCTCTTTGAGGAAATTTTGTTTTGCATTTGGAACTTCACGGTTTTTTTAATTGAAAAAGCATAGTTAAGTTGAAGGAATTGTTTTCATTTTTTTTTTCATTGGCTGCCTCAAGGGCTGGGAATTGGGATACAGAGATAATTATATCCCTGCTCTTAAATAGAAACAGCCATTTTTATTTGTATTAAAATGGCATAAAAAGCCTAGATAGCTGAAATTCTACCAGCATATAACTGAATTGTGGCAAATAAATGCACATTTGTCAGTTGGGCAAGGACCAAGTAGGAGTTTCAGAAAGAGTAGCAGGAAATAAAATAGGAGAATAAGCAGTGCCTTCCTGGATCCAGCCCCTGCTTTGTTGCCCTTCTCTAAACCATCTTAGCTCCTGTATGCCCTTTGTTATGCCTGGCAACCTGAATTGCACACAGTATTCCAGATGCAATCTTACCATTGATTTCTATAAGGGCATTGTGATACTTTATTATTTAACATGCTCTTGGCCTTTTTTTTGCATACTTCACTGAACTGTTTATCATTACTTTCCTCATCAGTCACTGCTACCTCTGATCCCATTAGTTTTATGAATAATTAGTATTTTTGGCACCTGTATGCATCATTGTACATTTGCAGTGTTGAATGATACCTGCCATTTTGATGCCCAATATGCAGAGATCTCTTGGGAGCGGCTTGCAGTCTTTTATTTTTACCACTGTGTACATTTTAGTGTCATAAGCAAATTTGGCTATTCCACTAGTCATACCTGATTCCAGATCATTTACACAGGTTAAAAAGCAAGTCCTGGGACAGAACCCTGGGGAAACCCCATTATTTACATCCTCCATTTAATCCTATTCTTGTTTTCTATTCTTTAGCCAGTTGCTTATTCACAAGAGCAGCTGTCTTTTTATTGCATGGCTATTAAATTTACTGGGAAGTCAAACTCCTACCCACAAGTTTATTAACACCCTCAAAAAAAATTAATATTGTAGTTAGGCAGAAGCTTTCCTTTAATGAAGCCATATAAGGTATCCTTGAGCAAAGCCTGTCTCCAAATATTTGACAATTTTATCTTTAATAGCAGTCTTCCCTGGGATGGACAGGAAAGCTGACAGGCCTATAATTTTCTGGATTTTCCCTTGAGCTCTTAAAAGTTGGTGCTATGTTGGCCACCTTCCAGTCTTCAACTACAGAGGCTGAGTGTAGAGACAGGAAGCATACTTTAATTAGAAGCTCCACAATCTCAGCTTAAGCTCCTGAATAACCCTTGGGTGGATGCCACTGGGGTCTGGTGCTTTATTCATTTGTTAAATTTATTTGCCGCTCATCTCACCATGGGGCTACTCTGGATGGCTTTGTTGAAGATCAGTTTGTCAATAAAGCCTACCACTTCTCTTGTCACCCCTATATGGCTCATTTCATCTGATCCCCTTCCGGAGAATTGGGTGTGCCCCAGTTTTTCTCCTATGAAGATAGAAAATAAAGAATTCATTGTTTTTCTACAATCTTTTTTCATCTTAGCTCAAGAGCAAGGTTCAGTTCCTCATCTGAACCACACACAACTAGAATCAACATTTTAAAGCTAATTCTATTCTGGTAGTCAGGCAATGCTTTTGCACCTCACTTTTCACAGTCATGGATAAGGTGTCCAGGGGATTGTAATGGGTGCTGACTTTCCATCATCCTGTAACAGTGATGGTGAACCTATGGCATGGGTGCCACAGGTTGCCCTATGTCAGCTCCAGCGCGCCAGCTGATTTTTGGCCTTCTTTTCGGCTGTTTTCGCCTTCCCCAGGCTTCAGGAGGCTTCAGGAGTCCGGAGGCTTTAGTGAAACCTGTGCGCATGCGCGCGGGGGGGGCAGCGCGGGGGGTTGTGTGCATGCATGGGAGGCAGCGCGGGGGTTGTTCATATGCGCAGGGGGAGGGCATGGGTGTGACGCGCTCGTGCGTGCTAATGCGCACGCACCCTTTTGGCACCCGAGCCAAAAAAGGTTCGCCATCACTGTGCTATAACATAGGAGAACAAAATCAGCTGCTATGAATTTACATAATTCTGACCCCAATTCCACAAAGTCAATATAAATTTTTAGGTATGGGAATTTCAATCTGCAATGAGAAACACTCACTTTCTCAGATGAATGCAACTTTTTATAGGCTAGAGGTTGCCCTTGGAGTTGAGCAATGTGTTGAAGGTCAACCGTGAAAATCGGTGGGTCAGAACAAAAACATTTGATAATATATGTACATCAGGGGCGGGTTCCTAATTTTTTTACTACCACTATGTGGGCGTGGCTTATTTTGTGGGTGTGGCTTGCCAGCCATGTGACCGTGTGGGCGTGGGCCTCCGGAGCTTGGCAGTGGCCTGAGAAGCGGGGGGGGGATTGCCCACCTGCAACTCAGCCCCCCGCAGCGGGAGCAGCAAGACCGCGGCAGCGGTTCTTCTATGAGGCTCCGTCCGGCCTGAGTGCTTCTCCCCATTCGATGATCCTAGGCTCCTGCCGCCCATTCCCCCTCCCCTCAGCAGCTCGAGAAGCCTCAAACATGAGAAAATGCCTAGGATCATCACCATGCGTTTGTGGCTTCTCGGACTGCTGAAGGGAGGGGAATGGAGATAGCTCCTGCCGCCCGTTCTTTCAGCATCTCACACGCTCCCTCAGCCACCCTCCCCTGCTTGGACTCACTATGGGATAGGAAGGCAGCGCATGCGCAGTGTCGGAAGCTTTGCTTCTGGGCATGCGCAGAAGAAAAATGTAAAAAAATTTTTTTTTAATGGCAGCACCCAGGCACTGGCAACTGACCGCACCGGTACTGTGACATCACCAGCGGGCCGCTACCGGTGCTATAGAGTGGACCGCACTGGTAGGAACCCATCACTGATGTACATGTAATAACAAATGTATGTCTGAAATATATTTAGTCATTTCTCCCACCTATTACATTAAAAAATGCAATTGGATAATAAACTGAAAATCTATGGCTAAGATTTTACAGGGCAATGTGTAACTTGTGCCTTTCTGATCTATATAATATCCTGTTCAGCCAATTTAAATTTGGTTGCTGCTTTTGGCATTTTGCAGGATTCATAGCTAGTTAAAAAGTATACTAAAGACAGAACTGCAATTCTTAAAACTTCCAAAAGCTAAAACCCAATACGAGTGGATTGAATTATTTATTTAAAAATTGAACACACACATGTAACATATTATACAAAGAAAAATGTATTTAATACAATAATTAAAAGTTTTCTTGGAAAGAAAAGAGCTGGCTGCCTGGGTCAGTTGTTGGAGATTGGGCCCAAGGTAGCATTTTTTGTCATTTTAAGGAAAACTGTTCTAATGGAAGTTTCTTCACTACCACCTGCTCAATTTAGGAAAAGTAAAACAAAAAACAAAAAAAAAACAAGAAAGAGCAAGCACTGAGGAAATCACTTTTCTAGCACAACAAAACTGTTCTTATCCAAATCTCACATTAAATCACTCTTAGTTTTCTTCTTTTTTGTCCTCCACATGCATGGCCAGTCAGCCTGAAAACCTGAGGTAGTTGGGGGAGGGCACCAGACGTTGGAGGGATGTCCCTGGAAAGGCTGAGCAAGGACATTTCACCGCCATAGGAAATGCCTCATGTGCTGTGGCAACAGGATAGTACCTGATGTTTTGGAGCGAGGCAGACAGGCAGCTGATTGGCCTCATTCAAGCTGGCGGTGGGAGAAGTGCTATTTGGTATTTGGGCTGCCAGCCATATGGCAAGGCGACCTGGGGCATAACAGGCACCAGTATTTGATAGGCTGGTTGGCCTATGCAGTGCTTTTAGGAAAAGAACTTGCGGGGGGAGAAGAGAAGACAGGTGGACAGACCCTTTGAGAAAGAAGAGCCCGAGGTCTTTTGCCCCCTCCCCAAATGGCAGTGTGCAATAGATAAGCTTATCTGAGTTGGGAGACAGAGTTAAGAGGTTGGCAAGGAGTTAGGTATGCCAAAGGCCATGGCAGCTCATTCAGGAACCAGATTTATGAGCTTCTCTAGTTGAAGGCAAAGCCAAAACGGCCTCTCATCTCCATAAAATAGCTGATACCAGACTCAGTACCCTTCTCATGGCTTCTTCTAATGTTGAACTTTCAAAAAACCCCAGGTCCCTTGGCAGCACCTGCTAAACATAAGCACCACTTCGGAGACATTTTAGGCAACACGAGTTAGCCAAATTATTCTACTTGGATCACATCCTGAAGGCCCCCAACCGTATGTCTGACATACATCAGCCAGCTTGCATAAATCAGGTGTAGGGCAGCCCTACCCAAAACACCAGAAAGATACATGGCTTCAGGCTGATTGCCCCATCTGAGATATGGAGACGACTTGGTTAGATTGTTCCCTCAGCAGTCTTGCGTCACTTAGGAGACAGTATAGGTTTTGCTGCTCGTTTTTCTGTTGTCTGGCTGACAATGGTACTAGTCCACACAAGTATGATGGGAGTAAATAAAATGTTCTGTATCTGAAAACCACTAAGACAGCTTTTACTAATCTAATGCCAGACTACAGATGTTCTTCACTCAGGACTTCCTTTGGTATATCATTGTGCCTGATGCTGGTGGAAGAGCTTAGTCCTCAGGCCCTTCCCTATACAGCAAAAGCAAGACTGAAAGGAAATATCCAATTTATAGGCAACAGCATCTTTATTCTTCTTTCTTCTGCTTTTTCTTTCCTTACGAGGCTCACAGTGATCATGAGGTGCCTGAGACAGCTGTCATGGAAGGCAGTGGTATAGAAGGCAGTGGGGAGAGAAACCACATCATCTATAAAAGAACTCAGTTCACCTTCCAGGTGGCACAGCTGCCTAGTACTACTGGTCATTTCTTAGATGGTTGAAGGAAAGCTAACAAGCTGTGCTGAGGTCATCTGGCTCTAGGCAGCTTCTGCTTTGCTCATGGAGTACAGGTGGTCAAAAGGCCAACTGGCTGGTATGTGGACTAACAGCTGGTGCCCCTAACAATTGTCAAATATAAGGTCAGTTCCTTGGGCCCCTTCAGCCTCCCTTCCCCACTAGCAATTCCTACGTCTAGATTCTCAGTTGTTTATTGCTGCTCAAAGCACAGTGAACTACTCTGAGGCAGTGGACACAGGGTCCCACTTTGTTGGAGCAAGGCAGGATGGGGCAGCAGAATGAGAAACGGAGAAGGTCGCAGTTCCTGAGATGTGGCATAAACCCCTCTACTGTAGAGACTGAAGTGGCCCTCAGAGAGACTGGTACCTTTAATGCGGATGGATAGACTCAGACTTTTAACCAACATCCTGCCACCATCCTGGGTCTGAGAAAAGGCAAGCAAAGAGAATGAGCAGCAAGATCAGCACTATCCCTGGTCTGGTATAGAGCCAAAGTTAACAAATCAGAGGCTGTGCAAAATAAGGAAGTGACCTGGGAAGAGGCAAGAGGAAACCCAACTCTGCAGAAATGCTGTAACACACATATGAATGCAGGGTTTGTGTTTTATGGCTATGGCAGGGCAATACTATGGATACTGTTGTGGCTAGGAAACTATTTTTCTCCCCCACAGCTTTGCTGCTCTCTTCTTAGTCAACAGAGGACCCTGCAGGGCCAGCCCCAAGTATGAATGCATTGTTGATGAGCACAGGCTTTGTGGTATATTCAAATGAGTTCATCATTCATATTCAGAAGTAGTCACACCAACTGAAGGGTCGTCTTCTCTGCCTGCTTTCTCAGAGATACTAATCTGCTCCTGAAGAACAAGAGGAACAATGATCATTTCAGATCTATCAGAAAGGGGGCAGGTCTTCACATAGGTTTCAACTCTCTTTGTGAGCTAAGGCAACTGAGATATTTATGGAAGGATTACAAACCTGAAATGTGCAGTTAGAAGGACGTGATTTGTAGAGTTTCCCATGAAAGTCCTTATTCAGAACTGTAGTCCTGAAATCATTGTCTTCGTTTATGTAGGCAAAGAATCCTAGCATTCAGTCACAATCTACTTCATTTATCCCCAGCTTTAGCTTACATAAATAAAAGTCTGGCTTTATTTCATCCCATGTTTATAGGCCAGGTTCAAGGACTCAGTCTCCATGCCTGGTAACTTGGTCCTTGTTATGGTCTTGGAATTAGAGATGTTTCGGATTGCAATGAATTACTTCTGGATCGCTGCCCTGTGTCACCTCAAAGTGTTCTAGTTCAAAGAGTTAAGGGAGAAATGCCGATAATGTTCCTTTTCCTCTTAATTTCCACAATACCAGAGGAGATAAGAATGGCAAGAACAGCTAAAGCATTGCAACTGAAGAAGAAAACTTGTGGCTGAGGCAGATCAGATTAACAGAGTTGGAAGGGACCTTGCAGGTCATCTAGTCCAACCCCTTGCCCAAGCAGGAGACCCTTACATCTGCCTCTACCTAGGATTGAACTCACAACCTCCTGATTGTGAGGCAAGAGCTCCACCTCTGGGCCACAGCAGCAATAAATGAACTCTTGTTTCTGGAGCCCAAAATTCAATACATGAGCTTGTGAATCACCCAGTCAGGGAGACAGCTATCAGATCTTACTTACCATTCTCATCCCAACCCTCAGCTACGCCTCCCAGCTCGTAGTGCTTCTTACGGAGCTCACCCAGGCGCTGGCGTTCCTTCTGCAGTTGGCTCTCCAGTTCCAAGACTCGGACCTAGCAGGCAAGATATTACTTTCCATAGCACCAGGCCCTTTTCTGACCCCTTCCTATACTGTCAACTTGTCTCTTCTCCAATTGGCCATTCTTCCTTCTCTGTTACTTGCCCACTTTACCTGAGAGTCCATTTCTTGCCGTTTGATCTGTGTTAGTGTCATGTCAGAGAAGTCCATGCTATCTGTAGGGGAATATCTCACTATTATTCTCATTAAAAGGTGCCGTTCCCCAGCCCTTCCCTCAATTAAATGTTGTACGCCGCCCTGAGTCCCCAGGGAGTAGGGCGGCATATAAGAGCACTAAATAAATAAATAAATAAATAAATTGGCTGAGGTTTCTTGCCACATAGCTGGCAAGCATAATTGTGCCAATGGACCATAAGCCACTGGATGAATATGAAAAGTAATTACATTCAGAGAGAGCCAGAGATCTTTTACCACTCACCCTTATAAAATTACTTCTCAAGAAAGGAAAGGGACTTTTGTCATCCATCTGTGCAGTGAAGAAAATTACCTTTCTCCTGTATTTGTGATTTTCCTGACTTAGTGGAAGCCACTACTCTGGCTGTTGCCTGATTGACTCCCCGAGAGGCAATCTGAAGCTTGCTGAGATTTACACTGTCTTTGTCGGCTTTTACCTGTGAGATCAAATGGGAGATTCAGATGATTCTTTCCAGGTGAGAAAAAACAATTTATATCGTACAAATGGGATAAAAGAAATAGACATTCCACAATATGTGCCTTCACATGAAACTTCAAAACCTATTAAAAGAAAAAAACCAAAGCTTTCGCAGACAAAGATGTGAGACAGGGAGGTACTGAAAACAATATTCAATAACTAATCACTTGTAAGCACATGGGGTGATATTATGGCAATGCCATTATCTAAAACAAAATGACCAAAAATGCTTCTGACCATCCCATTTTTTCTCATTTTTCATCTATCTATCTATCCCAAATTCCATGTTTTCTAGATACCCAAATTGTGTTTCCAAAAACTCTAATAGTTTTTATTCAACAATCATCTTCAATTTTGGCAACATCTAGAACATGTGGATTTCTACTCCCAGAATGTCTCAGTCATTATAACCATTAATGGAAGTTCTGGAGGTTGGTCCTCACAACTAGAGAACGCCTAGTTATAATAATAACAACAGAGTTGGAAGGGACCTTGGAGGTCTTCTAGTCCAACCCCCTGCTTAGGCAGGAAACCCTACACTACTTCAGACAAATGGTTATCCAACATCTTCTTAAAAACGTCCAGTGTTGGAGCATTCACAACTTCTGGAGGCAAGCTGTTCCACTGATTAATTGTTCTAACTGTCAGGAAATTTCTCCTTAGTTCTAAGTTGCTTCTCTCCTTGATTAGTTTCCACCCATTGCTTCTTGTTCTACCCTCAGGTGCTTTGGAGAATAGTTTGACTCCCTCTTCTTTGTGGCAACCCCTGAGATATTGGAACACTGCTATCATATCTCCCCTAGTCCTTCTTTTCATTAAACTAGACATACCCAGTTGCTGCAACCGTTCTTCATATGTTTTAGCCTCCAGTCCCCTAATCATCTTTGTTGCTCTTCCCTGCACTCTTTCTAGAGTCTCAACAAAGCCTTATAGAAGGCTACTGCATAGAAAAAGGTAACAGCAGGGAATCCTTCCAAAGATTGGCATGGATTGGCATTGGACCATAAGCCAAGAAACCATCAGAACCAAACTTCTTCAATTTGTTTCTGACAATAGATTTTTTTTTAAAAAAACTATTGCATACTAATGGAATAGCTTGCTCCCAGGCTAAAAGTCCTTTGATGTTCAAGAAATGATTCCTTCACCTATAAAAAAAACTCATTACTATGAATAGTCATTAATTACATCCTCTAGCACCAAATTTCAAGGGTTATCTCTGTGAAAAAGCCTACCTTTGAAGCAGCAACAAGCTGAGCTGTGCTTGCTGCAATTTCATGCGAACAAACCATGAGTTCTTCAAACTTCCCGTTCCCTTGAACTACAAGGTCAGCAGCATCTCTATGGAGACAAATAGAAATGAACAGTAAATCTTTTTCTTCTACTCTTCTAGCCATGACTCAGAGCAACACCGCACAGAGGTTTGTACATAACCTGAACGCCAACATGACAATGCCACAATTGGCTGGGGCCATGCTGCAGAAACTTACACCATCACCGTTGCTCCCCAGCCTACAGCCTTGGAAGCAGAAATCAGGCCCTCTGTCCAACGGGAGTTTCTGGCATAGAATTCTTTGGGGGATGCTGCTCCCTGCAGAAGAAAAGGAATTACATCTAAGTGTTATAAGTGAAATATAGAGAGGCAACCAGTTTAGTGGCTAAGGAGCTGGGCTAGGAACGAGGAGACTGTCCTCCCTTAGACAAGTACTTTGGGCCAGTGAAAGCCCCACTGACAGATAGGAATTTTCCTATCAAGAGGCGATTTAGGATCTTGCTTCCCTGAAATCATTCATACCTAGAAAATAAAACCGAGATTCAATTCTAATTAACAAAATATTTATTTTAGTACAAAAGTAACAAAAGAATAAACCTTTAATAAGCTACATCTTCTCAGCTAAGGATTCACGTCTGCCTCGGGCGAGGCTTCGAAGGAGAAGCAAGGTAGGAGGAGACAAAACTCCTGGAATGCACACATGCGTAGTAAAACATATCACATGTCTGCTTGATTAGAAATACAGTAAATCTAGAAATAGTAGAGATGCACAACTGGCAATTATTCACATCATGACACCCATCCTCACAGGGATGATGTTGTGGGGAAAATAGAAGTATTTGGTATGTATGCCACCTTGTGTTGACCAAATATAGACGGGATAAACATCTAATATAAATTAAAATATTAATAAATACTTAAATCTGCCACCCAATCTTATTACATGATTTAATAAATGAACGAATAGCAGGTGGTTTCATTAGCTCTATCGTTAAGCGAGAATTAGTATGTCTGCCTGTCTTACCTTTAATCAGCACTACCATAATTGCTGGTATATTTTTTCATGGAAATGTGTTGTGACAATAGAGCACAGCAGGTGGGAAGTGAAAGTTATCCTGTTACAAGACTGGTACAGACTCACCCTTCCACTCTCCACAATCTCTTGTTGGAGGTCCTTGGAAGCCAACACCAAAACTTGAATGGCCTGCATTAAGTCTGTGCAGGACCCCAAAATCCTGCAAGATACAAAACCAATGGTAGCATGAGAAGACAAACAGAGTAATCCCACTGTAGGATTCCCAAAAGCATTTTTCTGATGTTTTTGTGCACTTTTTTTTGCATCACCTTAGTAATGCAATTAACAGAGTTTCCATACTTCAACTAGAGCAAGGGTCGGAAATTGCGGCTCGCGAGCCACAAGTGGCTCTTTGGGCCCTCTGCCACGGCTCCCTGTCCCATCACTGACTGCCCCACCCCTCGCCCTCCCTTCCCTTGCCTAGCCCAGGGGCTCTTCCTAGTTTCCAAGACGACTACGAGGCAGGATGTCAAATGTCGCGTCCTCCGGCATCCGGAACGCTCCATGCCGCTCTGAACCCCCCCCCCGCCCACTCTAGTTGTTGAAGGGGAGAAGGAGGGCATCCGCTGGGGGGTGGGGGCTGTAGGAGAAGCTACAGGGCTCATCTCCCCATCTCACATGGATTGGATGGTTCCCTCGCTGATTCTAGCTGGGGAGGCGGGGATTAAGCGAAGCATCTGAACGCCTCCCGCGCAAGAAAGGAATAATCTCCCCGTCCAGAGCAGCCTTGCACACCAGCAGCATTGAGGAGGGGCAGCAGCGGCTGGCGTTGGCTGAGCCCCCTGCCTCCGCCTGCCCTCGCGCGCCAGGATTTTCCTTGTGGAATGGAGATTCCGCCTTCCCCCAGGCTGAATTGTGCCTGCGCCTCACACCCCCACCCCAGCTGCACCTGAGGAGAGGGGAGGAAAGCCAAGCAGAGACCCTCCTCCTTCCCACGCAAAGCCCCTTAAAGCAGAGAAGAAACCCGGCCGGCCAGCCCCTTTGCTGGAAGCTCGCTGCTTTGGCCAGCTGACACCTGCGATAAAAGGGTTAATTGAATTGCTTTGAATTGAGGAGGAAGAGCGAGCGAGCTCTCGGGAAAAGCAGGAAATTAGTGAGCTGTTTTTCCTCCCCCCCCTTCCACGCAGGAAAATCCTTCCCACAGCCGCACTTTTCCTTCTAGCCTTAACTCAGAGGTCTTCAAACTTGGCAACTTTAAGACTTGTGGACTTCAACTCCCAGAATTCTCCAGCCAGTCTTAAAGTTGCCAAGTTTGGGGACCCCTGCCTTAACTGGACTGTGCCAGCCAGCCCTGGGTGAACAGTGGCAGCAAGCAGACCCTTTGCTAATGGGGCATCGGTTTTCCGGGGGAAGGATCGGCTCGCCTCCCGCATTTTACTAGCTGCTGAATTGAAGCAGTCGCGGAGAAGAAGAAACAGCAGCGGGGGTGGGGTGGGGAAGGAAAAAAAAGAACCATCATCCGAGTAGGGGGAGCGATTGCACAATTCTGCCCAGATTGTCTGTCTCCCCTTTCTTTCTTGACCTATCTCCCCCCCCCCATGCTGCTCAACTCGCAAGGAAAGAAAAAGCTGATTCGTGGAGCCCTGAACCATTCTTCTCCGCATTCCTCTCTTTGGGGAGATCATGTTGCTGCTACCACTGCTGATTGAGACTTTGTGTTAAATCCCCACCCCCGCCCCCGCTGCCCCACTTCTTCCCCCTCTCCCAGCCTTAGAAGAAAGGGGGGGAAATTCACTATCTCCTCCGATCTTTCACCTTTTTCTCTTTTTCGGAAGTGTGCTTTACTGGCTGGCTCAAACCCGAGAAACATTGATGCCTCGCTCTGGAAATTCATTGTGTGACTTTGTTGGTATTTGCTGAGTTCCAACCCAAGATGCAGTTCTTGAAAGCTTTATGGTCATTAGCAGGAACAGCTATTTGTGTTTTCTTATATTTGTAATCCACTCCCAGTTCCTTAAAGAATATCTGCATGCCTGCATAAGACTGGGTTTTGTCCTCCTCTTTTTTTCCAAATGCTGAGGTTAATATTTTGGAGTGCATATTTTATGTCCAATATATTCTCATTCCATAATTCTCTCTCTCTATTGATGACAAACAGGTTATTTTTTAAAAAAACTTTATTTTACTGGCAGAGCTGTCATGGGAAGCTACAGAGAGAGAGGGGGAGAGAGGGGAAGAGAGATACAGAGAGAGATACAGAGAGAGGGGAAGAGAGAGCCATAGATACAGAGGGGGGGGAGAGACATAGAGACACCGAGATACAAAGAGGGGGAGAGGGGGAGAGAGATAGGAGATAGAGAGGGAGAGAGCCATAGAGAGATGCAGAGAGGAGAGGGAGAGAGAGGGAGAGGAGAAGAGAGATACAGAGACAGAGGGGGAGAGAAAGAAATAGATAGAAGGGGGGAGAAAGAGAGAGAGAGAAAAGGGTTTTGTGGTTCCCAGTTCTCTGTCCTAATGACTGGCTGGGTAGGCGTGGCTAGGGGGTCATGTGACTGGGTAGGAGTGAGTGATGTCAAGTTGGCCACGCCCACCCAGGTTTTGTGGCTCCTGGTGGTTTTTTTCTGTAAGAAACGGGTCCAAATGGCTCTTTGAGTGTTTAAGTTTGCCGACCCCTGAACTAGAGT
This sequence comes from Diadophis punctatus similis, assembly GCA_023053685.1. NCBI lineage: Eukaryota > Metazoa > Chordata > Lepidosauria > Squamata > Dipsadidae > Diadophis > Diadophis punctatus. The sequence continues at coordinate 24,503,817 of JALIGW010000001.1, forward strand.
GACAGCAGGAAGCTTATCTTTCCCTTCTAGAACTTTGTATTCTAAAAAATGCAATTGGTAAAGCTGTGTATATGTGAGTTGGAAATGAGCTAGTGAGGTTTTGAAAAGTCTCTGCTTTAACTTATGGGAAGTCTGCATTAGTCCTTCTTTCCCATTCTGATATAGATTCAAAACTGCTAGAGTTTGGAGAAGGAGACACACACAGCTGTCATTAGTTTGGCTTTTCCTCATATTTCCTAATATGAGAAGGAGGTTGCAAGGGTACATGTGGGTCTGCAATCCATTATACAAGCACAGGAATAAGCGATGCTAAATGGACAAAGCAATTCAGCCCAGTTTTCAAATACTATCAATGCCATGTGGGGGGAAATTGCATGGCAGATGTTGCCATTCTCCCTCTCACCCATAATTTCCCCAACATTTTAAATTCACCAGGTTCAAACTTCTTTATAAGCTGCAGGAGGTACCTAGTATCTGAAGGCATCAGTGCCAGCCTTTAATACCAACCTCTTGTTGACCTCAAACTTGACTCCTCTGTCCCCTGCTCGTGATTTGTTCAGCATCTCCTGTTTTAACAAAGGGGAGGGGTGGGTCAGGGTTCAGATGAACACATCCAATATCTCAAACAATGGAAAACCATGTCCACTTAAACCTTAGCCCTAGAACCCATTTTTCCAGGACATGGAACTGCAAATAAACTCTAATTTCTCAATCTAAAAATTCTCTTTCTAAAGTAATTTCACATAAGGACGTGGAACAGAGCGAGAATCTAACATTTCTGCATCTCACCTCAATCCTGGCAGCTGCTATCTCAACGGCTGCTGCCGTTGCTGCCATCTCTTCATCGACCAGATCCCCCAGTTTCTCTTCCTCAACATCCAGGCCTTTGGGCCGCAGATCCTGCAGATTGAAAGATAATGCACAAAGTGATCCTCCTTTTCTCCTGTTCCTCCTGTCTTCACATGAATCTGTAGCAAAAGAAGAGCTCAAAACTCCCCAAAGAGAGATTTCTCTTCAGTGGATAATACGGTAGGCTCACTGATCTGGATAGCTGGATCAGACAAGCAATCCTGCTTCTCATTCTTCCTTATGCCATGGGGTATCCCACCTGTCCAATTGAAGCGATCTGGTTGAGACAATTCCTGACAGCAGCGCAATCAGCACTTTCCAAGGTAGCTTTATCTTTCAGCATTCCCAGGTAGTGCAAGGTCTCATTCCCACATTGCTTGCTGGTCTCCAACAGCACTGGAAGCATGCAAGGAAAGGATTATTCTCACTGGTATGACCCAGAAGATGCTTATATCTCTCTCCCCCTGATATACATAGATATGGATATGTGTGTATGTGCATACACGCATGTAAGCATGCAATCAGCAAGTGTATGTGTATCTCCCCAGTCTACAATGACTCTAGCTAGCATACAGTAAATCATTTCTGATATATAATTAAAAACACAACATCTGGAAGAACAACCATTCAAAAACAATGGAACACACAGGACCCACCACTCAAGGCCTGAGAAAGAAGCCATGTTTTCAGAGTTCTTTCGAACATGGGGACCAGATGTTTCTCAAAAGAGATGTTCCAAAAGGCAGGTGCTGTGACAGAGAAGGCATGTTTTCCAGGTTTCATCAGGCAACACTGCTTAATGGAAAAACCTGAAGCATGCCAGTTCTACCCAGTTTTACAGGCCTGTAAGAAACAATGGAAGACAGATGGCCCCTTAAATAATCAGGCCCTCTGCCATGAATACTCACAATCAGCGGATTCCATGGGGGCCATGTGCGATGTGGCACTACCCTGCAGAATGGCATCACCAATCAGGTGAGCAAAAAGAGGCACACATGATAACAAACTGCTCACATCTAGATGCAAAAAAGAGAGCACACGAATTAAGGGAATGTTAACAAAACCCTGAACCTTTTGAACCAAAAGGGATAAGGGTGAAACATATGAATTCCGCTTAGGCTCACCAAGGCTTTTTAATGCTACATGAACGACACAGTGACGTATGCTTTTTTCCATTTTTCATTTTCAAAATGTTACAGACAAAAGAGTCCACCAATTCAGGAATGCATTAATTGTGTATGTTGTCAGCGCTTTTTATCTGCGTGCTTGATATGTACACTGGCTGTTCAACTGGTGTAGTTATTAATGTCTCACCTGACTGGTCAGAAAGGTATTGGCTACGTGCTTCCTGTAGCCGCTCCACACATTCGAAAGCTGCACGGGTCCTTGATAAAAGGTAATCTATGCAACAACAAAAATATACATTACATAAGCTCTTCTAAGAAGTACAACGTGAAGCACAATTTGATATGATATATATATACACAAATATATCCATTTTTAAATTAAAAATTAGACATTTTAGTAATGAAGGAAACAGCAACTGGCTCTACACGTCATTTAACCCTGCCTGCTAACCTGCAGAGCTTGTGCTACTGATATGAGTGGGGTCTTCGAGTTGGTTGAGAGCATCCTGCACCATCTGTTCGGCCTCTTTCACAGCACACTGAAGGAGCACAAACTGTTTGTCCAGGAGCTCCTGCTGAAGAGCCTGTGTGTTGCCTTCCTAAGAGCAAATGAAGAGACACAGTGATGCAAAGTATCAGTGAACCATGTATCTCGTCTGTTGGGACGGTTTGCAAATTAAATGGATTGTGGTTGGTGAGGCTCATAGAAGAGATAAAATTATACAATTGCATTTAAAATTATATGGGATGGAACGCACATTCCATTCACTTCACAATGGGAAGCAGGACTAAAAAATATTGGTGCATTTCAAGACTAAGGCTCAATTAGTCAGAAAAATCCCTAAAAGGTTAGAATGTTGAAGAGAACATTGGTGACCATCTTCTCTCCTGGGTCTGGAAAGAACCTAAAATTCCAACTGAGAAGAGGGGATTTCAGATCTTTCATGGTTTGAAGGAAAGACGGTTCTGGACTCTCTCAGTAACATACTATCCATGTAATCACAGCCAACTTACTGCTTCCCCCAAGCGGTTCTGCAACTCCTGGATTGTCTTACTGCTGTATTCCTTTTCCTTTTCAAATGTAGCCTTTAACTGCTGTACTTCAGCTTCCAAAGCCGCCATCTGCTGATCACGTTGAGCCATGGTCTCAGTGAGAATGTCTTTCTCTTGCTTCAGGACAGCCAGATGAGTGGTGTGCTCTTCTTCAGACTAGATAGGCAAGGGAGGAGAGTGAAGGAGAAGTGGAATCTTCTTTTCCCTTTGAGTGTACCAGTTCCAAAGAAAGCATACAAAATGGCAGCCATAACCCTATTTAGATTTATTAGAGTTGGAAGGGACCTTGTAGGTTATCTAGTCCAACCCCCCGCTCAAGCAAGAGTCCCTACACCATTTCGGACAAATGACAGTCCAATCTCCCTTTGAAAGTCTCAAGTGTTGGAGCTCTCACAATCTCCACAGGCAAGCTGGTTGATCGCTCACTGTCAGAAAGTTCCTCCTTATTTCCAGGCTGAACCTCTCCTTGGTCAGCTTCCATCCATTATTCCTTGTTTGGCCTTCTGGTGCCATAGAGAACAGCCTGCCCCCCTCCTCTCTGTGGCAGCCCCTCAAGTATTGGAACACTACTATCATGTCTCCCCTGGTCCTTATCTCCAGGGATGCCATTGGCTATTTGCATTTGGTCCTCTCTCTCCAACTGAGTCATCTAATTTTCTATTTCATTCCACATGCCTCTGGTTTTTGTTTTTTGCTCATTTCCACTCTTCGAATGGTTGCTGCTCTTTTACGGCTATACTTATCACAGAAGGGTAAGGAAAGACCCACCTGTGCAGTGGAATCAACAGTGCTCTGGAGACATTGAAGCTCCTGTTTGCTGGCAATGAGCTCTCTCTTCAATGTTTCCAAGATCTCTGCCTGTTCCTGTGTCTACAGAGAAAATGATAGGAGCATCAAAAAACGATTGCGTGCTCTTCTCAAACAGCTCCCTTTACCATTTTCTGATATTCCTACCACTGTCGCCCTAAATTTCATTTCTCTTCCAATAAAAATGACGGTCCTTCTACTTCTCTTGGCATCTCCTTACCTTTCGCTGGGCTTGCTCACTCAACCGCTGAAAGGAGTCCTCAAGCTCTTTCTTGTCACGCTCTGTGTCACTTTGGACCTGTCTTGCCATAGTCACTTGCTTGGTGACTTCAGCATTCTAAAGGACAGAACAGGAAGACAAGGAAAGAAAGAAAGAAAGAAAGAAAGAAAGAAAGAAAGAAAGAAAGAAAGAAAGAAAGAAAGAAAGAAAGAGAAAGAAGGAAGGAAGGAAGGAAGGAAGGAAGGAAGGAAGGAAGGAAGGAAGGAAGAAAGAAAGAAAGAAAGAAAGAAAGAAAGAAAGAAAGAAAGAAAGAAAGAAAGAAAGAAAGAAAGAAAGAAAGAAAGAAAGAAAGAAAGAAAGAAAGAAAGAAAGAAAGAAAGAAAGAAAGGGAGGTTTTAGCCACTGGCCATCATTGTCCTAATTAAGTGGAGTCCTCCTACCTTATGGGGCACTCTGAAGGGAGTGTCCAGTTTGGTCTAGTAGTTAAGGCATCAGGTTAGAAACTGGGATACCATCAGGTATCAAAGCCAGCTGGATGACTTTGATACCATCATTCCCTCTTAATTCAACTCACTTCACAGGGTTGTTGTTATGAGAAAAATAGGAGGAGGAAGGAGTATTATGCATGTTCATTGCTTGAGTTATTTATAAAAACAATAAAGGCAGAAAACAAACAAAAAAATTTATCCTTGCCTCCTCACCTCGTAAAATCTTTTTGGGGAATTCTAGCAACTCTTCTGGCTGGAGCACATGTGCTATGCTGAAGATTCTTGGAGAAGCCTAGTATTCAACATAGCTTTTTCTTGAGTACTTTTAATTTCTGATCAACACTTGGAAAATTTTGCAGATCTCTTCCAAATGGCAGGCACACCAAATGATTTTACTTAGCCCAGTTCAAAAATATATTCTTCCCTCTTTCCATCTTTGCCTGACTGTTACTTTTCTAGACTATCTTGAATAGATTTAATTAAAACTGTAACTGGTTGTCCAAGTGAATGAAAAACATATTACTTAGTGTATATTTCTACAGAGGGTGGCAAAGAAGCATATAGCTGACCCAGACAGCCTCGAATCTCTTGTGCCAGTATGTCAACTGTTAATAAGGGTTTCACCTTAACTCATTTCAAAGGCTTTTTGCTTTGCAATCAGTGAATAATCCTATTTTAACATGCAGAGCCAGGCAAGATGATCCCTAGTTTTCTCTTAGCATTGAACAATGGAGGGAAGTAAGACAGCATTACCTTGCGTAGGAGGTCCGCATGATTCTGCACCAGCTCACTGTACTTTTCCTTTAGCTTCACATAGCGTTGCTCTGTGGTTTGTGCTTTCCCTATAACAGAAACAGACAGGACCTGGCCTGTGACTGAAAGGAAGGAGGGAGGGAGGGAGGGAGGATCACTTCATAAAACAAGCTGAGCCAACCACCTCCCTCCAGTGCAGCTCTCACTTCAGCCCAAAACTAGGGAGGACTGGGCCCTTTTTCCTTCAGCCCCTCTGCCAAAGGAATATCTGAATAATCCTCCTCTCTCACGTGCTCCAATTCTAAACTGGAAGATCAATTTTAAAACTGAAGCCCTGCTTCAGAACAGTTTGAGTGCCATATCGGGATAGCCCAAAGAAAACTCACTGGGGACTGATTAAACTCTTCTCTGGGATGGTTATTATGGCATTTTCAATCCAAATGCAAGTCCTCCTTCTAATAAACTGAGGCCAAGCAGCCAGCGTGAATCAGCTTATTACAGTATTTGTTAAGGAGGCTGACAGATGATTAGTCTGCCTACTCTAGTACATTCTGAAATGTTCCTTAAAAATTAGAGCCAAAATATGTATCAATTAGTTTGCTATCATGGTCTATGTGGCTTCTATAGTAAATTAATTTTAACTGGTTTCTAGTACAATGACTGTTCAGGTGAATGGGCCACATATCTGCAATTTGTGAATGATGACTTAACTGCCTTAAATGATGACTTAACTGACTTAAATGATGACTTAAAGAGCCGAGGTGGCGCAGTGGTTAAAATGCAGCACTGCAGTTCAGCAGTTCAGCTGTTCAAATCTCACCGGCTCAAGGTTGATTCAGCCTTCCATCCTTCCGAGGTGGGTAAAATGAGGTAAAATGAGGACCCAGATTGTTGGGGGCAATATGCTGAACTCTGTAAACTGCTTAGAGAGGGCTGTAAAGCACTATGAAGCGGTATATAAGTCTAAGTCAGTGTTTCCCAAACTTGGCAACTTGAAGATGTCTGGACTTCAACTCCCAGAATTTCCCAGCCAGCGAATGCATTCGCTGGCTGGGGAATTCTGGGAGTTGAAGTCCAAATATCTTCAAGTTGCCAAGGTTGGGAAACACTGGTCTAAGTGCTATTGCTATTGCTATTGCAGTCTTTCTATCTCTGATGAAAAAAGCCCCCGTTGTCAAATTATTTTCACTGCTTACTCTCAATCTCTGTCAGACTTCGCTGGGCTTTCTCTGTGTCCTCGTGCCTCTTTTTCCATTCATCCAGTTCTGTGTGCAAGAAGTCACTCTCATCCAGTGCCTGCTGCTTTAGGTGCTTCTGCTCTTCCAGCTCAGCTTCCAGCTCACTGATACGTCCCCTCAGCTGCATCACCAGGCGGTGACTCTGCAGGTACCATGTTTAAAGAGAGGGTGAAACGGAAAGATCACTGAGAAAACCTCATGGTGCTGAAGCGATTACACTGTTCTGGCTATGCACAGCTAAGCACACACCACAACAAATAAATCAAGACTGCATGCCAAGTTGAAGCTTGGTCCTTGACTTTGGACTCTGCCACCATTAGTTTTTAAAAAGTGCCACTACAAAACTTTGTTGTAGAAAGGTTGACAGGACAGACAAACAGAAAAAGGTAAATGCCATCAATATTTCTGGTTACTGCTTTGGAACAACGGTCTGTGAGGGAAGTCTGACAGCTGTGACCATCTGACAGCTGTGACCAGGGCGGCCTTTTATCAGGTCCGCCTGATACGCCAGTTGCGGCCCTTTCTGGATCGGGATTCCCTGTGCACAGTCACCCATGCCCTAGTCATGTCGCGTCTGGACTACTGTAATGCTCTCTACATGGGGCTCCCCATGAAGAGCACCCGGAGGCTCCAACTGATCCAGAATGCAGCCGCGCGGGTGGTTTCAGGGGCTAATTGGCGCTCCCATAAAACACCCCTCCTGCGCGAGCTGCACTGGCTTCCGGTGGTCTACCGGGTGCGCTTCAAGGTGCTTGTTACTACCTTTAATGGCATTGGACCTAGGTATCTCCAAGACTGCTGCCACAAACTGCCTCCCATCGACCAGTGCGCTCCCACAGAGAGGGTCTCCTCGGGGTGCCATCAGCCAAGCAGTGTAGGCTGGTGACGCCCAGGGGGAGGGCCTTCTCTGTGGGAGCACCCACCCTCTGGAATCAGCTCCCTCCAGACTTAAGAACCATTCACGATCTGTCCACCTTCCGCCGTGCCCTCAAGACGTATTATTTTTATCAAGCCGGGCTGGCGTGAAAAAGTTTTTTGGGTTTTTAAAATTTTAAGATTTTACCAAATTTTAATTGTATTAAATCAGGGCCACATCGAATATTTTCTTTTAAATGTATATATATTTTAATGTTTATATTGTGTTTTTACTTGGCTGTTCACCGCCCTGAGTCCCCTGGAGAAGGGTGGTATATAAATTTAATTAAACTAAACTAAAGTCTTAACATCCTAGCAGCCTACATATGGGCTATCAATGGTGCTTTAAGTGATAAAAAATGCAAAAAACCTATTCTTAGCCTGCATACCTATGGATCAATTCATCCTGGTCTAATGTAATTCAGAGCAGAGAAGGTTAAAAGGAAATACCTGGCCCTTGCTTCTGTCTGCTATTATGACAGCAAAAATGAAAGTCTATCTTCAGTTCTAGCTTAAGTAGCATTTTGCATTTCTGGAATGCTTTATGACTTCTTTCTGGATATTAAAGCAAAGGATAGCAGATCCCTCTTTTCTGTATCTCCTGGGATTTTGTATTTTTCTGGTTTTCCTACATACTTTCATCTCCCGACTAGAGTCCAAAGCGAATGTGAGTTTCTATATTTAGGCTTAGAAAAAACATCCCTGTAGTAATAGACTTTAAATTTACCTCAGCTTTGAAGTTCTTGAACTCATCCTTAAGGGCATTGATTTCTCTGTGCAGCTGTTCAATTAACCTGTCCCTGGAAGGAGGGAGAAATACTTATGCAATTTGGATATAAATATTTTTAAATTGGATGGGAGGAAAGCAAAGTCAGACCTCATGACCACAAGCAGATGAAGGAGCCAAATTAATAGCAATAGCAATCGCACTTAGACTTATATACCACTTCACAGTGCTTTATAAACCTCTCTAAGCGGTTTACAGAGTCAGCATATTGCCCCCAACAATCTGGGTCCTCATTTTACCGACCTCAGAAGGATGGAAGGTTGAGTCAACCTTGAGCCGGTGAGATTTGAACCACCGAACTGCTGGCAACAGTCAGTCAGCAGAAGCAGCCTGCAGTACTGCATTCTAACCACTACGCCACCATATTTTAAGAAGAGGTTCTTGATGCTTCAAAGTAAACACATTAAGTTCTCTGTCAAAGGCAATAAAATTTACAGATGCTTGGCTGTCATGCTATTATTTCCACCACAATGCCATTTGTGTGGGGGATTTCGAGCATGGCCAGTGTCAGGAATACTGTGCAGAAAAAAAAAATCCACATTCTGAAGCAAGAAAACATAAACCCAAAAACAAAACAAATTTATATGTTACTAGTTTGTATTTTAGAAACATATTCCACTTTCACATGCTGCAGAGAGGAACAGGGTACTTATTTGTGTAACTATATTTAGAAATTTCTCTAGTCCCATCCCAAAAGGAGGTCTTGCAAAAATGTCACCGTCCCATATATAAAACAGAGATTACAAAAATGCTTCCTGGTAAGCTATTTTTGGTGTTTTCATTGCACTCTGTATATGAAAAAAGCATCTGTTCAGCAATAATGAAAGTAAAGTTTCCTTCTAAATTAATAAAGGGAATAGTAAGAAATGAATAATCACTCACTTGTCATCCTTGGTCATCCCATTCTGGCTGTTAAAGTTAAAGGGATCATTGCTGAAAGAACTGCCAAAGATGTCATCAAACTTATTGTCAAAGAGACTCTGGAAGATAAGATGGAAGCAGTTCGCTTCATGAAAAGATCTAACTCAAGAAAAGAGGGATTTGACTTAAATCTCAGGGAATTTTCAGTAGAGTGACTAATCAGAAAGAGAAGATGACAACAACAATTATTGATACTGAAGCATATGTAGGAAGGAGCTCAATTTACAGATAGTGGAGAGCAGGCATTGTTTTTAAATAAGTGACATGGAAGATAATCTCCCCATTATTTTGTCACCAGGAAAACCATTCAAATCCACTTGATTTCTCCACTCTGCTCCCCACCCTTTTTTTTTGAGAGAGTAATCAGATCTTTCTATTTCATAGAAAACAGCTCTCCATCTATTACCCAAAGCAGAAAAGCCTAGGGAAAAAAAATCTTAGCACTGTTTTTCCAACTTTTGAAAATCTCTGTCAACAAGTCAGGCAAAGGCTGAATAGTGACAAAGTTTGCTAAACTGAAATACTATTTCACATCATCGTAACCAGAACAAATATCCTTTTCTTGGGATGGGCCTAGATTTTCTATTCTTCAAAGGAACTCTGCCCTTCCGCTCACCTGCTGTGAGGAAGTTTCCATCTCAACAAGATCCATGATGGGTTCGCTGTCTGGGGATGAAGCTTCCAATGGGATGACAACAACAGGGCTGATGTGTTCAGAGAGTGCTGAGGCCCGCAGAAAGTTGGGGGGATTCTAGTGCATGGAACGAAGAATGATACAGAACTGTTGCATTGAAGAAGCTTAGCGCATATACTAAGTCAATACTGTAGTGCCCAAGGCTCATTGCCCATTTTGGCATTCCAAAACTACTTGTGGTTGGAGGGGGAAAAACACCTTTGCAAACAGATTTGCACCTAATTCATGTGCAATTATATACCAGTTAATTTATTCAAAATTTTGTTTACACTACCTGTTTAAATTATAGACTCTCTGGCCATTACAAAGCAAGGCTGTTTACACTAACCACAAAGCAAGACTGCAAATTTATGAGATTATAAACTGATTGACGAGGATTGTAAAACTGTGCCCTAAACTGCAATAAGACACTGAAGATTCTATTTATCTGCAATTATCACTCCACTTTCTTCTGTGGATTACAAACCAAAAAGACTACAACAGGAAAGAACCTCTTCAGTATTATTACAAATTACTAATTCTCTATAATCTTTTACACTAAATACAAGCTAATATTTCATTTTTTACTCTCAGTTGATACTATTTTTTTTCTTTTCAGCTGAGATTTTACTCTTCATCTTTTATTCATTTGTCATTTTTAATACATCTGTGGGTTACAAATTATATCTAGAGAGCAACTTCACTTGCATTTAAGTTCTACTACAACATTAGCTACAGGAAGGAACAAAAGGAAAACTAAGAACTCCTTGAACTAAGGAGAAATTTCCTGACAGTGAGAACAATTAACCAGTAGAATGGCTTGCCTTCAGCAATTGTGGGAGCTCGATTACTGGCAGTTAGAATGGTATAGGGTAGTGTTTCCCAACCTTGGCAACTTGAAGATGTCTGGACTTCAACTCCCAGAATTCCCCAGCCAGCGAATGCTGGCTGGGGAATTCTGGGAGTTGAAATCCAGACATCTTCAAGTTGCCAAGGTTGGGAAACACTGGTATAGGGTCTCCTGCTTGAGCAGGGGGTTGGACTAGAAAACCTCCAAGGTCCCTTTTATTCTGTTATTCATACACCCAAATGTCATAGTTCAGTTATGACATACGGTTCCCTTAAGTCATAACAACAACAACAACAACAACAACAACAACAACAACAGAGTTGGAAGGGACCTTGGAGGTCTTCTAGTCCAACCCCCTGCTTAGGCAGGAAACCCCACATCACTTCAGACAAATGGTTATCCAACATCTTCTTAAAAACTTCCAGTGTTGGAGCATCCACAACTTCTGGAGGCAAGCTGTTCCACTGATTAATTGTTCTAACCGTCAGGAAATTTCTCCTTGTTGCTTCTCTCCTTGTTTAGTTTCCACCCATTGCTTCTTGTCCTACCCTCAGGTGCTTTGGAGAATAGTTTGACTCCCTCTTCTTTGTGGCAACCCTTGAGATATCATAGCTGAAGCAGCCTCAGCATAAATACTATGAACAAAAGTGAGAATAGCAACTCTATGGATGACATTCACAGAAAGTCATGGATCCTCACCTCAGGCAGCTGTGGGATCTGAATCAGCCTTTTGAAATATTGCAGGTTGCTGGAGCGATAGAAGAGATCCTTCAGTCTGCAAAATTTAAGGTAAGATATATTAAAGTCTACCAAACTTTAAACATTCATCTGGGCAGTCTGTCAGACTCAGAGGGAAGCAAAATGAAATGGCAATCCAGAATCAGGATGGTCATTCAAGGTCAGAGAAGTGACATTAAATAGCAGCAATGTAGAAATGATAATGCAAAGCAATTGCAGTAGAGGCATATTGACCCATCCTATCACTCACTTTAATATTTAGATTTGCAAGACAACTCATCATACTCGGCAAATAACAGCACTGGGGCCTAATGTTGTCCTACTGATAGAATTTTGTATTTATTTAAACTGAATCCACATTTCTGGGGATTTTTGGTACTAGATTCAAGATTGTTTAGAAACTAGCCAATGGAAAAATGAATTAAATCCACAATATACAAAGCAATGTGTGTTAGACTCTGTGTATTAGGGTTTTTTGGGAGGTTTTGGTGTGGTATGGCTGTTATTCTTATTTCAGTTTCCACCTGTTTATTTTGCATGTTTTGTTTTTTTGCTTTTTTAAAATTATTATTAGCTCCTCCAGAAACACTTGTTTGAAATGTGTGCGGCCATATAAATTGAATATGTGCATGCATATATCAATAAATAGAATCATAGGGCTGGAAGGGATCTTGGAGGTCTTCTAGTCCACCCTCAAGCCCAAGACAGGAGAACCTATTTCATGCTAGACAAGTGGCAATATTTTCTTGAAGCCATCCAGTGATGGAGCATCCACAGCTCTGGGAGGCAAAAATGTTCTATTGATTAATTGTTCTTACTTTCGTGTGGTACAGTATAAACATAAATACTATAGCATATGGTATAAATAGATATTGCTCTCCCTCTTTCATAATATTATAACTAAAATCACCTAATGGTATTCAAGTAAATTAAAAGGAACTATAGCTTGAATGTCAGCTGTTGCAATCAACAACAGTAGGTGTTCATTGTCCATATATCCTGCTTAGTTTTTTATAAATCCACCAATAGTGTTTATCTTGGGTTCTTCTTTGAACATAACTTGAACCCAAGGCCTTGCTCAGTTGGGAAAGCCCTGGCAAGCTCAGCATAGGAATGAAAAATTCTAAATATGAGCAAGAACCACTATTTCTTGGTGACCAGTACATTCCTCAGTATTGCCTTACCCAACCATAAAGGAACAAAAGCATATTGGTATAATAATATAGTTTATAAATTAAAGCAGAGTTGTCATTGACAAATCCTAGAGGGATGAGCCCACAATTCAAATACAGTTAAAGGATACTATGTTTCAAAAGGAACAGAAATAATAAAAATAAACCCTTGACTTGTCCTGCTTAAACATCCAAGTAAATTTATATGGCAGCACTGGAGAGAGAATCTAGGTTAAAAGAAATGGGGAATGAATCAAGCCGTTGCTATCATACTGGTATGCTCAGTTAAAGATAAGGTATGGAGGAAGCATTTCAATAATGTATTTGAAAATCTTTCAAAAAGATATAACGTAGTAGTGCTAGAAGATTTTAATTATTTTGACCAGTTGGGAAACACTCTGCCAAGTTTGTCCCTCCAGGAAATTCCTGAGTTGCCTTGTTAATCATTTTCTATTTTGGAAAATGAAGAATCAGCTATATTTGTCTTTATGACAACACGGAAGTAACAGAAATATTGTAGGAAAGTTACCATGTAATGCTGGAGTTCTTGATTTTTAGTAGAACTAAAAAGAAGTATAGGAAAATGTGGACTTTAATAAAAACAGCAGTCACAAGTAGAATTAGAGAAACTAAATATGAAAGAATTTAAGATGTATGATAGGTTCCCAAACATACTAGAAGCATAATTGAAAATACTAATCCCATTAAGGGAAAAAATAAGGAAAGAAACAGCCAGAAATAATACTGAAACAAGAAAGGACACATATAGAAAATGAAAAGGTCAGGTCTCCAAGACATATCCAGATAACCTAGAACCATAAAGAGGGTGTCAAGAAAGTGAAATCACAGAATAAGCATACAATTTCTTATTTTTATTAGATCCTATAAAAATAAGGGGGGAAAGCCAGTTTGGCGTAGTGGTTAGAGCACTAGGCTAGAAACCAGGGTATGAGTTCCTGACTTAGGCACAAAACCATCTGAGTGACCTTGGGTCAGTGACTTTCACTCAGTTCTAGGAAGAAAGAAATAACAACCACTTCAAAAAATCTTGCCAAAAAACCTGCAGAGTACTTTAGGGCAATTGCCAGGAGTCAATTACTACCTTCCAATCCCTCACCATCACTGTGAGGGGAGGGAGGACCCAGGGCAAACAGGATAATTCTATACCTCCCTGAAGATACAGTACTAATCCTGCTACAACATATAATGCTGCCAAATTTTGCACAGCAATGCTTAACACCCGCCTGATGAAGCCTGTGCCATAAACTGGTCTTAATGAGCATTTATTTAAAAGTGCTTTGTATTGTGATAGATTTAGTTTGCTGTATATTAACTTTTATGTTCCCCTACATCCATCTAACATCCCTACCTCTCCCCTTAGGTTTTTTTAGACTCTTCTTTAGGCTCTTTTTTAGACTTTTATATACATTTTATATTTTTATGGCTTTTTTTCTTTTAAATTACATTTGATGTATCCTTTATGCTTTTTAATGCTGTGTACTCCACCCTCCTTATATCGGGGTATATGTGTTTGTGTGTGCACATTTTAATCTTTTTTAAAATAACTTTTTTAAAATTACTGTTTGTATCCCACTCTTCATATACTGGTCAATGACCAAAATAAAGATATAACTTCAAGGCACACATTTGTTAATAGAAGATAAAAAGTCCTAACTGTTGATTTGATAGCGATAAGGAGCCGAATGAGGAGAAAACAGAAACACAATCAAAATGAGAAGTAGTATTGATCAGGGGACTTGCTCATCTGGGAACTGGTATGCAGCCTATTTTGACAGGGCTGATTCCTTCTGAAGACAGTTCAAAGGAGATTCCTTTAGGGGTGGGTTCTGACCTACCTCACTGCCGGTTTGCTTCTTCATGTGTGGGCGTTGCGCGCCACGTGGGCATGCAGGCACATGGAGTGCTAAAAACCCAGCTTCTGCGCATGCACAGAAGCAAAAAACAGCTTTTGCGCATGCAAAAAAGCAAAAAATAAGATGGTGGCGCCTATGGCGCTGCCGAGAGAGCCAGTTCAGGAGCGTGTCCAGCCGGCCATCACTGCCAGTTCAGCGAGCGGGGGGAAATTCCCGCTACTGGTTCTATAGAACTGGTCCAAACCGGCAGGAACCCATCTCTGGATTCCTTAATCAGATAGTGCAGGCGTGTCAAACTGGCAGCCCGCGGGTCGGATTGGTCACGCACAAGCCACGCCCACCCCTGCTCCGCAAAGGCAAAAAAAGATGCGATACGTCATGATACGTCACGTGACACAATTGAGTTTGACACCTGTGAGATAGTGCTATGAAAGGGCACATCCACACCATCAGAATTTACACAACCCATTCCTTCACAAGGCAATTCGAAATTAAATGCATAGTCAACATCATCCTAACATCAAACTATGCTGAACATTTACCAATGTTTGTGGTACTTGTAAGTTGAATGATCACAGAGAACATAATCCAATGAGTGCTCTCCCTTTTTCCTTCTAGCTGACCAATAGAAGAAAGTAAACAATATTTTTTGATTGGTGTCCTCTCCCTGAATTACCACTGGTCTTGAAAAATAAAAAATCTCCTTACCATATCACACAAAAAGAAATAAGCCTTCCTTTCTATGACCTCTATTTTTTTGTACATATTATTTATTTATTTGGAACATTTGTACGCAACTATCTCACAATTCTATTTATATACGTTTTTATGGTCTGCCAAAATAAATCAATAAATCTGAAATTGCTGTGGAGGGAAAGTCAACGTCCTTGTGATTTACAAAGGTGGCAGGACAGCATGCAGCAATTTTTCATCCAGGTACTTGGCTATGACCAAGACTGCACATTACTCTGCCAGTTGGGGGAGGGAGGGGATGTAAGTATTAAATAATGCATATATGAAAAGAGATCGGAACAGTTTTAGGAACAGGATGCTGAACCTCTATGGGGAAGAGTAGCTTTATTGCAGCTGCTGTACAACGTGTAAGTTGGACTCACGAGTAGGGGGAAAATTCTCTCCAATGATAGTGTTACCAATAAGAGTGCATAACTGCAGCAGATCCCTGGAAACTTTGTGATTCAAAAAAAAGTGAACTCAATACCACTTTACACTCAATAACCAAATATAGATAATATCATGAGTATAAATCAGATCTTGTATGGTTTCAAAACATCAATTTGTTAAGGACCATTGTTAACATCAATGGTTCAAAACATAAGTTGGTTAATACTCAAAGATTTATAGTATCAGAAAGTAGAAATCTTTTTAGAAACTTCAAATCCAGTGGCCAGAGTGTAACACATAAAACACAGGTAGTCCTCCACTTACAACAGTTCACTTAGTGACCATTCAAAGTTGCAACAGCACTAAAAAAAGGTGACTTATGACTGTCTTTCACACTTAGAACCGTTGCTGCATCCCTATGTTCATGTGATCAACTGACATATTTACAATGGTTGCAGTGTCCTGGGATCATGTGATCACTTTTTGCAACCTTCTGGCAAGCAAAGTCAATGGCGAAATCAGATTCACTTAACAACTGTGTTATTATCTTAGAAACTGCGGCAGAGGTGGGTTCCTCCCACTTCGCCCGAACCGGTGGTGACCTGCTGGTGATGTCACGATGATGTCATGGAACCGGTTCGGTCGGTGCCAGTCTATGGGCCAATGTTCCCTCTAAGCTGCGCGGCCACGCACGTGATAAGAAAACGCCGCGCGGCAGTTTCCAACTGCCGCGCGGCATTTTCAAATGTCAGAGGGAACATTGCCGTGGGCACCGCCATCTTTTTTAAAAAAACTTTTTTGAATTTTTTCTTCTTTTGAGCATGCACAGAAGCCGAGTTTCCAGCACTGTGCATGCGGTCGCCATCTTGTTTTCGGCTTTTTGGGGGGGTGGTATTTTATTTTTCGGCATTGCGCATGTGTGCGGCCACACGCGGTGCAGGAAGAAGCGAACCGGCAGCGAGGTAAGTTAGAACCCACCCCTGAACTGCGGTGATTCACTTAACAGCTCTGGCAACAAACAAACAAAATGGGACAAAACTCATTTAACAACTGTATCACTTAGTAACAGAAATTTTCGGCTCAATTGTGGTTGTAAATCGAGGTGTACCTGTAATGGATTGCTAGAGAATGCTTTATTCTTTATCCAATTTATCCAATTCTTTGGATTGCTAGGGTAGCTGAAGCAAGAGCAGGAATTATCTTGAAATGGAATAATGCTGTGTTTTAGTTCTGGTTCTATGTTTAGTTCTACTTTTCACATAACATTTCCCCAAAATTCACTCATTCTAACACCTTGCCTCCTGCAAAGTTGAGAACTGTGTCATATCCAACAATCAGACAGAACATCTGACTATTTATATTCAGTGGGCTGAATATAAACAGCCTATTGAATTTAAATGCATAGTGACCACTTTCCTACACACATATTTCCTATTCCCTCCTCATCTCAACAAACAACTCCCCCCTCCCCTCCCCTCCCCTCCCCCCCCACACACTCACTTTTTGAACTGCTCCAGGAAACGGTCTCTGTGGCCTTGGAGTGTATCAGCTGGGAGACCTAGAGAAAAGATATCAAGAAAGCAGAATATTTGGATGGCTCAGCTAGCCATATCTGTGTGGACATGCAAACAAGAGAATCAGAGGGCCCTGCAGCTGTGACCGACTCAGAGCGAGACATGTCCAAGGAACTGAACACTGAAGGGGAAACACACTAGCAGCGTGGATTATTTTAATTATCTTGACAGGATGGATAAATTAGTAATATATATATAATGCCTATCTTCTCAGGTTGCACGATGCCACAATTGGATCTTTAGATCCTTTGCCTTTAAAACCCTTTCTCTTAAGCTCAGATCGGGGGTCCCTCCATTTACTCTGTGATATAGTGTATGTGGTAAAAACCATCACCGTCTCCTATTGTACCTCATGTTCTAAGACATTCATAATAATTGAATGAATGATTCACATCATATTTAATTACATCTTACTTTATCACCTTTCCTCTGCCCTCACTGAATTTTTTTTTAAAAAGTAAAGAAACAAATCCAATATGGAAACAATAATACTGGCCTATCTCAAGTGAGACTGTATTTCTAAAATACGTTTGTGAAACAATTTCAAGATTAAAACAAAACCAAAATATGATGAATTAATATATTATTCCCAGGACATTTTTACTGTGTAGTAATACAACCTTGTAGGTCAGAGGTCTTCAAACCTGGCAACTTTAAGACTTGTGGACTTCAACTCCCAGAATTCTCCAGCCAGAGAATTCTAGGAGTTGAAGTCCACAAGTCTTAAAGTTGCCAAGTTTGGAGACCCCTGTTGTAGGTGATCAGATGGAGAGTTCCTGGTCATCGTAATTACAGTAGCTAAAAAGAATGAAAGTGGTGATGGGATTCAGGCCAAAAAGGGGTAGATAAATTTGTACTTACAGGAGTGTAACTTGAACAGCAATTTTACTGTGTAGTCATAGAGGTGGCTGCAGTCTAGAATGACCTGAATCAGAGGGGCCAAGCGGCACTGCCCAGCAGCTGTGACCGACACAGAGCGAGACATGTCCAAGGAACTGAACACTGAAGGGGAACCACACCAGCACCATGGATTATTTCAATTATCTTGACAGGATGGATAAATTCATGTTCTAATCACAGGGGGGGGACCCCTCCAGAAATGCCATAAGTAACAATATTCTAAAGAGGGGCCACAGAATCTACAGAGTAGTAATAACAAAAGTTAACAAAGCTAAATTTGAGGGAGATTGCTCCAAAAAAGAGAGTAAAAGTTAAACGTGAAGTTAAAAACAAGGGAAAAATTGATTTAGGGTGTTGGGGGGGAGGGGGAAAGAGCTAGAGATCTTATGGCTGCGTTTACCTCTCTGCAAATGTTAAAGACACTTGTTTTAGCTGTCAAAGCTCTCCAAAGCAAAGTACATTGGGTCTCAATTATACACATGGGGTACACAAACAGGTTAATGGAAGACACAGACCCTGGGCCACCCAACCTGCACTAGAACAACTGAATCAGAGGTGGGTTCCTGCCGGTTTGGACCGGTTCTATAGAACCGGTAGCAGGAATTTCCCCCCGCTCGCCGAACTGGCAGCGATGGCCGGCTGGCCACGCCCTTGAACCGGCTCTCTTGGCGGCGTCATAGGCCCCGCCATCTTGATTTTCGCTTCTGCGCGTGCAGAAGCCCACGCAGTACTGTTTTTTAGTACTGTGCATGCGCGCACACGTGTGCCCACGCACTGCGGGAGGAAGCAAACCGGCGGCGAGGTAAGTTAGAACCCACCCCTGAACTGAATTTATATGACAAGGAAAGCAAGAAATGAGAACACGAATACAAAAAAAATCCCACAACTGCCTGGAAATTATGCAGCAGGAGGAGGATCCAAGCAATGAGCAGAGGAGCATTAAAAATGTCAACCAAGAGGAAGGATTTACCTACTCTAAAAACTGAAGAGCTAATTTAATTCCTAAATGATTAAAGACAAGAACTATAAATTATTAAAACATCTTTCATATCAGAACCAAAGTTCTACAGAACCAATTGTCTATAATAGCAGAGAGCAAAAGCCTGTATATCATGAGATTCAGAAGTAATGTGCAGCGACAGTTGTTGCTCAAGAGAAAGAGTGAAAGAATGAGGAAAGGGACAGATACTGGCCACACATCAGAAGTAGGCAAATTCTGTGTCATGAACCAAGATATGCAAGGTACCCATCTTAGTAGCAGGAAGAGACAGAGATGCAGGGGGAAGGGTTCTTTTCCCAGCCTGAGGCCTACTTGATAGTCTTAAGACGTCTGGAAAGGGCATATTTACTCCTCTTAGTCTGGAGTATATAAAATTATGAAACACTGATGTTACAGTTTTTCCTTCAGTTTAATGAACTTAAAATATTGTTTTTGATGTTAGGTTTAATTGCAGAGCAAGCACAGAAGCATCACAAAAATCTGTAGCTGAAAAAGGCTTTGGGTTTTGTGGAAAAAAGCCAGAGAAGATGCCTGTATAATCCAACTGCCTAGCCTTAAGAGTATGTGAATTTTATTGTTTAGGTTACATTTAACCAATGAGACATAATATTTTTTTCATATTAGTCAGGATGATGAATTCACAACCCTCACAATGCCCCTAAACTTCTCAGGATACCTCAGAATTGATCATCTTGTTGTGAATGCTGGGAATTAGAGTTCATATGCATAACTAGTTTCCTAACCTCGGTTTTCTCAATCATCAACTAAATTGCTTGTTTGTCTACACTGGAACAGAATAAAAGTTTAGGATAACTTCTTGTGAGCCCTAATCCCCATTAGAGAGATAAAAATGTTTGTGTGTCGAAACTTACAAAGAGTGAAGAAACAATTTCTGGAAAGTATCTTGCTATAATATTTAAAATTGTTGTCCTCTGTAAAACGTTACCTGTCTGAAATAGGTTGAGTTCACATTCCAAATAGTCAAACATTTCCACAGTGAGCTGGAAACTAAAATGGAAAGAAGAGACTGAATAGAGACTCCTACAAAATAAAATGAAGGTTCAACTTGGCAGAATCACTTTGTGGCTTTGTTGTCCAAGAGAGTAAACTAACAATATTCTACACAGCAATCCAACAATATTGAGAAGGAAAACTCTGGAAGAGCCCACAGGTGCTGCACACAACCTGATTTTTAATCTTCCTGGTTTACCCGAGAAAGAACCCCACAAACTAATTGTGCATCCTTAAATCCACAACCTCCCCACAATTCACACCACCAAGTACCACTTACAAGTTATTCACATCATTCTCGCCCGTCTCATCAAGCTGTCTGTCTGACATCTGGAGGTTTCCAGGGAATCTGGGATTCTACACAAAAGGAAACAAAGATTAAGAACAGTACTAAGGCTCTGGATCAAGGCAAGTCTGGATAATATGCTCCTGCCGGATACTGTTTTCAGATTCATCTGAGTTTCAGTGCCCAAAAAGCAAAGAGGATAATTGGGATGAGATTAACTCTGCCTGGCAATTTAATCACTTTGGACAGTATAAGGCTTTATATATAGAAGAAGCATACCAGGGGCGGGTTCCTAATTTTTTTACTACCACTCTGTGGGCGTGGCTTATTTTGTGGGTGTGGCTTGCCGGCCATGTGACCGGGTGGGCGTGGCTTCTCGGACTGCTGAAGGGAGGGGAACTGAGATAGGTCCTGCTGCCCATTCCCCCTCCCCTCAGCAGCTCGAGAAGCCTCAAACGTGCGAAAATGTCTAGGCTCATCACCGCGCGTTCGTGGCTTCTCAGACTGCTGAAGGGAGGGGAATGGAGATAGCTCCTGCCGCCCATTCTTTCAGCATCTCACACGCTCCCTCAGCCATCCTCCCCTGCTTGGACTCACTGTGGGTAGGAAGGCAGCGCATGCACAGTGCCGGAAACTCGGCTTCTGGGCATGCGCAGAAGAAAATATTTTTTAAAAAATTAATTTTTTAAAAAAAAATGGCGGCACCCAGGCACCGGCAACCGACCTCACCGGTACTGTGACGTCACCAGCGGGCTGCTACCGGTGCTATAGAGTGGACCGCACTGGTAGGAACCCACCACTGAAGCATACGTATCTCCTTCCCTCACTCTACTCTTAAATTGAAGTAAGTGCATCTTTGAATCTCATTTTGGAATGCAGAGGAGACAAAAACGCATATTTCTTAATGATAGGGAATCATAAACAGCAACTCCAAAAGAAACAAGAGAACGGTAACAACAAAGACTTGCCTACAATGCGGGCTTTAAGGAAACAGAATCTCAAAAGAATTAAATAATCCAGGCAGCTGGATATGTTGGTGCTTTGCCAGAGATTCAAAAGCAGTAATTCATTACTGTCCTTCTATTCACAGGCATCCTCCAACCACAAGAGGGAATTCCCTTCTCTCACACATACATGTAAGCTGCACTTTGCTAGCCTATGAAACTGCTTATAAATCAGAGGCCGGCCTTCATGAAGACGCTCCTATAATCCAAGCTTCCTACTCTAACAAGCCACATTCCATTCTATAAATACCTGCTGCCATCTCCACTCCCAAATATGATACAGCCTTGAGTCAAATGGGATGGCCTGGAGTTAATCATAATATAAACTACAATGCAAGCTAAGAAGTGGAGGAAAGCTTATAGAATAACATTAAGAGGGCTATATACCAATGATAAGAGACAGATAATGGGGGAGGGATCCACCCACATCACTATGCATAACTCACTTATATGCACTTTATTTACAAGTGAATACACATACACACTCCTCTTTATCCTCCTATAATCAACCATTCTGACCCTAAATTCGCATACCTGGAGTCACAACACTTACAGATCAGAGAATCTGAAATGGCTGATCCATATCTTCCTCTAAGATATATAGGGGAAATATATTAGGCTGTATTAATAATGAGAATAGGCAATATTATGGTGAGAAATTTAGAGAAAGTTTCTCTGTCTGTCAAAGAAATAATCCTGCTCAAGCAGGCAGAGATATTGATTAGACAATTCTGATATTAAAATGCTAGCAAGACCAGCCTGTATCAGATGCCGGAGTATACTGTAAAAATAGCAATCAGATTAAAAAACAACATTTAGAATGTAGCAGACCATTCTCTCTAGCCTAGCACATTACCTACGGGATCAGAAGCAATAAAGAAAAACTTACTTTTGTGTGGAATTCCATCTTGGTTCTCAGCAATTTGAGGTAGATGCTACATAATTGTCCATAACCCTCACTCAAATGGCCCTAAGGAAGAAAAAATAAAGTAACAAGGCTGGATTAATCTCTTAATACAGGGGTCCCCAACCCCCGCCCCCATTACTGGGCCATGAGCCATTTAGAACCAGGCCGCCTGAAGCGGTGGGCAAGCCCGTGTGCATCCCCACATGTACAAGCAGCAGGTGAACGCATGTGCTCCACTTACACAAGTGGAGGGCGCACATGCCTGCCACTCGTGCAAATGGAGCAGCGTGCAATTGTGCGCCGCTCGTGCAGAACCATCCCCTCTCCCCACTGATCCACAAAGCTGGAAAGGTTGGAGAAATCTGTCTTACTAGCTTTACTTGCACAATGTTTTAAACTGGGGAGAACGTAGTTCATAGCCCAGGGGTCCTCAAACTTGGCAACTTTAAGAGTTGTGGACTTCAACTCCCAGAATTCTGGGAGTTGAAGTCCACAAATCTTAAAGTTGCCACGTTTGAAGACCTCTGTCATAGCCCTTTGTGTAAAAATGTATCATAACCACCTTGACCATTATTTCAGGACACATATTAAATGTATATTTTACTTTTTCTTCTCTTATCCATACTGGTATGGCATCATTGACAGTGTCTGTCATTGATCTCCACAAATGTTGTGCTGATTAGGCCATATCCACATCTACCAAAGCACTCTATTTTAATAGGGATTTATCAGCCATGTAGAAATAGTTTATTAAGAACCTTACAAACTGCCAGCATTTTTGGGCAAACTCAGAAGCAGGGGTCTACTGCTGCCATCAATGGGTCAATTTCCATCAATGGGTGCATTTATACCTTCTCCCTTCTCAGACGAAAAAGATACACACATTCTCCACTTAGCTACCTTTCACCCATCAAATTCTTGTGCAAATAGCTGTTAAAATTACAACAGTATATTTTAAAATAAAGCTATACATATTTTATTCTCCATATAGTATCCTATTTAGTTATAAAAATAAAAACCTGTGAAATAGTGCTGCAACTAATATCCAGAAGGCAATTATCACTTCCAACGCTTGAGAAAAGTCCACATGCTAACTTGGCAAACACAGACCTCTACATACCTGCTAAGAGCAGGGATAGGAAGAGAGGTTTTGAATACCAGTTTGTGCATCTTTCCAAGAAGAACTTTGATTTCATTTTTACAGTTAATAATAAACTAATCTGTTTCTTTCTAAATGTAATTTTTTAAAAAAATTTATTCAATCCTAAGATTTCATTGTCTCTTAAAGGAAAAAACACTCTTATGTGTAGTCCCTTCCTTCACCTGAGTTAGCATTTCTTCAGAGCTACTGAACCAGGGGCAGGTTGCTCATTTACCTCGCTGCCGGAGCCATGCGCGTGCATCTCCACGCTTCGGGGGCGCGTGCACGCCCCCTCGCGCGATTTTGCACGCCCCCTCGCATGCACGCCCCCTCGCGCGATTTTGCTTCTGTGCATGCGTGGAAGCAAAATCGCGCCAAAATCTCATGAGGAAACCCGTGCGTGTGCGAGATTTCAGCGCGATTTTGCTTCCGCGCATGCGCGGAGGCAAAATCTCACCGAAATCTCTCTCTTGCGCGCGTCCCCTTGCAAGATTTTGGCGCGATTTTGCTTCCGCGCATGCGCAGAAGCAAAATCACCTGAAAATCACTGGAAAAAATGGCGACGCGCCGGGTGGACCGGCAGAGAGGGCTCCGGAGCGGTTGCGAAATCTGCCACTCGCTACCAGAGTTGCGTATTGGGCAGCTCCAGCAGGAAACCACCTCTGTACTGAACACTCAAGAAACTGGCCAGCAAGAAAAAGATAAGCAGACCAGTAAAGCTAGGAAACTATTAGCTAGTATATGCAATGTAAATATTGCTTTCCATTCAGTATGGATTCAACAAAAAAGATAGCAAAACAAACACACCAAGAAATGCCATATCTTCCATCCTCTTCCATCTTCAATGTGGCCAAAGTTTGCCACATTTGTCTAAATTCAGCTCACTGATCTGTGGACCTTCTCTAGCCTAAATTTTCAGAAAATACATTACATTACCCAAATGGCCTAAAACAACTCTGTGCCCTCCTGATTTCAAAATGAACAAGAACTTGAAAGGTATGTTTATTACTAAGAGAAGCAGTTCTTTGTAGGCCCAAATAATACTTGCCCACATGCGGCTCATGTCACTGAGCTCATTCTTGTATCTCACAGAATCCTTCAAGACCTGCAAAAAGAAGGGAAATAGGCTATTTGAGCAGCTATCAAATGCCCCCAGGTCAACAGAACCAACAGGAAAAAAAATGAATCTAAGAGGTTAATCAACTGTCTAGTATTGTAAACTGAAAGAAAAGGGGAGGGCAAGCAGAGAGAAGAATGGTTGGCTTTGCTTCCATAACTATTATATGCCTATTACCGCATATATACCCACATCTGAGCTAGTGTTAAGGATTGGCTAGAAATTATAAACTGGAAAGTGGTTTTAGATCTTGCAATAATGTGTATGTTTAAATATTTCATTGGCACATAGGAAAATGACCAGAGCTTTGTACTTTTCATTGTACAGATGTTTCCTGGTGTCATCAAGGATAGTTTTGTTCAATGTTAAATAATGTTCTTTTTGTTGGATTTGGAATTTAGAATTATAATCTGGAGTAAGACAACAACATTAGTTAGTGTTAACCATGGTTAAACATTATGTCTTTACTGTATTAGTATTTGCAACTGTCATAAAGTGAAGTCTCAAGAATTGAAAAATGAGGTTTGTGTGGAGCAAAACAAACTGTTAAAACAATATGGCTCATTACATTAAGAAATTATTATATTAAATCTGAACGTATTCTATAACAAACAAGTTCAAAAATTAATTATTATACTCTTCCTATTTGATCTAAAGATGCCCTTACTATCTTCTATCTATTAGAGGTGGAGCTCTTGCCTCACAATAAGGAGGTTGTGAGTTCGATCCTAAGTAGAGGCAGATGGAGGGTCTCCTGCTTGGTCAGGGGGTTGGACTAGATGACCTGCAAGGTCCCTTCCAACTCTGTTAATCTGTTAAAAAAGACATTTCTATTACACATGTTAGATTTTACCAGGTTTATTTAGGATTTTAATGGTGACATTATATTGAGATAGGTTACTTATTTCATCTTACCAAAAAAAAGCAAAAGTTTTAGAGGGAAAAAAGGGTATGGCCTTACATTTGGGTGTCCATCACGGAGAAGCTTGTGGAAGACATGGCAAAACTTCCAGCACAGGACAGCATTGCTGGAAAGGGGTAGGCGGTTTACAACAGACCAGAAGGTGTGGGCTCCTTTTTCATGGTGTGTTCCCAGGATGCATGGTGAGAGACAAGCTAAGGAAAATGAGAGAAAAGCAGCACAAAGGATATAGGATAATGTGAAGAAAGAGTGTCAATGAGCAGGATGGAAGTGAGGCCTGGAAAATCAAGTTCTACCAGATCTATCTTAATATAACTTAACGGAATTCACAGATATATCCTTTTCTTTCATTCTCCAGCAACATGATAAGAATTACAGAACTCCAGATGGGAAACTAGCCTGAAAACACACAGGGAAAAGCTCTGATCTGTTGTAGTTATTATGTCATCCATACCAAGCTGGAGTTTCTTTCATTAGGAGTTATCCTTCCAAATGTGAGAAAATATCTCAGCTATTCTAGAAACTGATGGCTTCTCAGGGTAAAGACTAGATTTGCTATACTCAAGCTAAGAATCTTGGAGAAAAAATTTCTACTTGTCTTAAATGTGTACTTGTCTTAAAACTCAAACCTTGCTCACATATTCTTTTTCGGGTAGGGGAGGGCACACTGTCACAGCATGTACTTTTCTACAAAGAAAAGTTAGGAGCAAGTTCCTTTTCATACTATAATGCAGGTATTTCATTCCGGTCTGTCACAGGCAGGTCATGATGGAATTTGACTCCAGCCAGATATATCCCACCTTTCCAGCTTCAGCATCCTTTTTCCAGAGCTCTAATTTTAAAAGGATATTTCTGGCATGTTTCTCTTTGACAGCAACTTCCTGAGCATTAATGGCCTTGTTGATGCTGACAGTCTTTAAAAGAGGGGGGGGGGAGAGAGAGAGAGAGAGAGAAATATTAGTAAGAGAGAATATGATCATATCGAGACAGAAACCCGTCCTCACCAAGCCCTCCATAATCTGCAAATTCTTGGACACATTTTTGGGAAGCAACTGCCGGCAGCCATATATAGCAACTGCCAAGAAATGTTTGCTTAGAACAATGTAAAGATTCCAGTCAGAGTAAAAAATAATTCCTAGGCTGGAAGAAGGCAAAATCAGCCCGTGTGCAAGAACATAGAGCCAAATATTTGTCAGGGTGATAGTAATTATTGCTCTAACTGTTCCAACTTTGTTAATTTATACGCCCATATTTTCCACTTGTTAAAAACATAAAGTTAGCTGTGTTTGGTTCATAAAGTGATGAATGAGTACTAATATTTTGGGAATGCAACATGATAACCAATTGACACCAACTTCAAATTTATGGCATATTTAAGTAGAAGAACCGCATAGTAGATTGCACTGGTCTGTTTATCTACCATAATGTGTAGGAAGACCTGCTTACCTACTGGTAGTCCAATGATGTGCTGAAAACTGCCACTAGAAAGCAAGGAATTGGGTGAAAAGAGAACTATGCCGAGAAATGAGAGAAAGGCTCTCAATTTTGCTTATATGTAAGCCAGCAGGTTTGGGCTTAAATACAATTGAAAGCAGTTCCAAAGAAATTTAAACTGCCTTTATAAAATACTGTAACTTTATTTTGATATAATTTTTTTATTCATTAGTAGCTGTTTCCATTAAGAAAACTCTTGCAAGAGATCTTGGACAATCTCATAATCACCTCACTTTAAAGTGGTTTACTATTTTACAAAAATGGAATGAAGGGATATTTTTCACTAGTGCATATACCGTAGCTCCTAGAAAAAAACAAGTAATTTCAACAATTAGAAAACAACTCTCCTATTTGTGAGATCTCTCGATGGAGATAAACACAGGAGTAATTATATGTTTTGCCATCTTTGTATCCTGTCAAGGCTGTCACCCCAAATGACTCAGCATTGTCCATTACTTTGCTCCATATTTGGATACCATAAAAGGAACTGGAGCTTGCTTTCATCTTTTGTAAAAAAAAAAGCATTGTTTTAAACACCATATTGGATATCTACTGTTTCAGTTCACAGATCAGTAGGGTCTAGTCTAGGGTCAAATGGACTCCCAATCCTCAATATCTGCTGCTGCTAAGTTGGATCAAAACAGACTGTTCAACCATTTATGTCATAGTTGGTGAGCAGAAGAACCAAGATCACAACCAGATCTATTTTATAGATCCTAAGCAGTTGCTAATCAAGAATGATTTAAAAAAAAGATGGCATAGTTTCCTGCCATTTAAGGAAAACATACGTAGACAATATACATCCTAAATCAGATTTCCATAGTGAAAATGCCCCTTGAAGGTATAACTCAGGAGTCAAAAAGGCAGAAAACATTAACCGTATCCCTGTGCATAACACTGTTCTCCCCAATTTGCATCATTTTCTTGCTACAACACTTACCTGCCTTTAAAATGTCTTTACTCATTACCTCCTGTACTATAAACTACAGTACATGGAGAATCTATTCTGAATGGCCCAAAACACAAGGCCTCAGGAAATGACATGGATAAGGTATCAGGACTATAATGTCCTATTCTGGTATTGGGAGATGCAGTCTTTTGTTTTGGGTTACTCAAAAATGATTTTAACATGTGACCAGCAGCACAGGTGGTTATAAACCAAAGAGGAAGTGGAAAGATTAATAACTGATTAATTTACAACCAAGTAAGTAGACTGGACGGTAACTTCCCATTCAGGGGTGGGTTCTAACTTATCTCGCTGCCGGTTCGCTTCCTCCTGCGCCGCATGGCAAAAAAACAAAGCCGAAAAACAGATGGCGACTGCATGCACAGTGCCGGAACTCGGCTTCTGTGCATGCTCAGAAAAAAAATATGTAAATAAAAATAATTTTTTTAAAAAAAAGATGGCAGCGCCCACGGACCAGCACCGACAGATCCGGTTTGGTGATGTCATCATGACGTCACCAGCGGGTCGCTACCGGTTCAGGTGAACCAGTCCGAACCAGAAGGAACCCACCCGTTCCCATTTTTCCGCAAACTTCTGGGATTTTGATATAGGAAGAAAATTGTCATGACTCAGAAATCCAAAGTGAACATTATAAAAATCTTTCTTATTTTAACATCTAACCACAAGAAGGAAAACTGAAAAACTAAAACATTTAACAAAAGCCCTCCTAATGCTGGGCCACTGTGCTTATGCAGGGAATCTGAAATGTTCCCTTGGGCATTTGCAATGTTTGAGAACCGGATCCTGCCTCTTAGGAAGCTAAGAATGTTTTTTTTCCTGGCTCTGCCAAGTGGAGTCTAGATTTAAACTCAGACGAAATATTCTTTGGAAAGTCATCAAGTTCTCTTTTTAAAACCACAGAGATCTTGATCCTTTGCCTTGTTATGAAGTATTTAAAGCTCCCCTGACATCTTACAAAGGAACATTATCAATTGGAGGGGGAGGGAAGGAAGGAAGGAAAAAGGAAGTTGCATTGGCGAACCAAGTCAACAGCCAATACTGTAAATGCAACTTTGAAAAAGCTCTCCTTTGCAGGAATTCTAATCACAGCTGCAGAATTGTGAATGAGATTTCACTGACTCAACTGGGGGAGGGACTAGGGGGTGCAAGGCCGAATTTTGAAGCCTCATTTCCTTCCTGCTGTACCAGCTGAAGAGCCAGCCTTCTCCTTCCTAGATTTGTATACAGAACTGGACATTCTCAGGGTTGAAAGCTTCCATAACTCACAAAGGAGGGAAACGGTCAATCTTCAGCCAAAAGAACTTCATTCTTTAGCACTTCTTGTTTCAACAACTCTGTATGGAACAGGTTCCAAAAAGGCAATTTATCAGCTGCAACATGCACAACGTTGCGTGCGAGGTGACACACATGTGCCCTCCCCTTCACCAGCTACGATAGCAATATAAAACCAAGCACTGGATATTCCCACCTCTCTTCAATTATCCCCCCTAAACAGAGTAAAGCCATATAAGAGACCCTAGTATAACACAAATATGGAAATCTCTGCTGTCAAAATGCCAGCACTTTGCCTCTTTCTCTTTACAGAAACATCTTGAAGCGTTGCTATTATTAATTATATGATCTGCAAAAAAACCCACCTTGTTTGTTTTAAATCTTTTTGAGTTTCTAGCCATATCGTGTATAATTTGAACACAACTCTGGATCCAAATATAAGATCGCTCCTGAATCCTAGAGTGGAGCCAAGTATCTCTCATGAAAAGCCAACCCCCCC
This sequence comes from Diadophis punctatus similis, assembly GCA_023053685.1. Classification (NCBI taxonomy): domain Eukaryota; kingdom Metazoa; phylum Chordata; class Lepidosauria; order Squamata; family Dipsadidae; genus Diadophis; species Diadophis punctatus. The sequence goes on from JALIGW010000001.1 coordinate 24,533,498, forward strand.
TTTTTTTACTGCTCTAAAACCCCTGAACCCCTGGCAAAGCAGCAATAAACCGAGGTGCAATTTCCTACTGATTTTCAGATACAAATAGCATTGAGAAGGCTAAAGCCAACCATCTGCATCACCGAACCATTTCCTACCCACAGTAGTTTGGCTGCCAAATGAAAAAGGAATGTGTCTCAGCCACCAAAAAGTTGTCCACGCCAGTCCTATTGTATGGCTTACTTTCCAATCCATGCTCATGAACTCTAAGCTGAAAATTAGACATAGTTGGGTCAAAGAGGGATACGTTTACTACTGGCTCTACACAAAGATTAAACTCGTAAGTAACTGGCTTTAGAAGCAGACAATCTTGGGTCAGCTAATTACATCTTCTGAGGATGTCTGTAGACTCAGAAATAGAAAGGGGAAACCTGCAGATTAAATTGAAGTTCAGGGACAATAAACAGTGAACACTGCGTCCAGTCTGAGGACTGAGTTGTAACTGGGGATTCCAGGCAAGGCGGAGTCCTCAGAATTAAAATTAACGGACTCAGTCCTCATCTGATTGGACGAGATCAACCCATCCTGGATGATAGTTCCACCCACTATGGAGAATGTGGAACCTCAGTTGTAGAGTTCTTCAGTTCTAGCTTGGCTATACTTCCAGGTTTCATTTCAGTATAACCCAGGTCCTTTCTGCCATCTTTCCAACTGTCCAAGCGAACTGATAGAAGGTACACTTAAATTATAAAGTGGCCTTAATCAAAGAACAGGTGGAAATTCCAATCCTGCAAAAGGAAAAAAAATTCTCTCCAATGCCAAATCTGAGTGGCACACAAGCTGTCAAGTGGACAGCTTGGTTAATAACTGGGCTGTTAAGAGCAATGCTGTGGAAATGCACGATAAACTAACTGGATGCTTCTCTATTCTTCCAACTTTCTAATGTGATGTAGGAAACCTTTTGGAGGCAATATTAACATTATTGGAAGTGCTTGAGAGCTATAATGAGAGGTAGACATTCACACATACAAATGAAGTCAGGGTTTTCTTGTATTCTTCCATTGGAGCTTTTGAGAGCTTTTTTTAAAACACCCTCTATTTTACCCATTTTGATGCTTTTATATGCATGGTAGTTTATGTTTCCTGCCTCAAATTGATAGTAAATGACTACTGATTTTTGAGTATGGAGGAGAACTGTCCATAGGCTGAAAAATGAGAGGACATACGTATCCCTGAAGCCTTAGATTACATGTCACTGTACTCTCAAATAATAATGCTTGCCCACACAATAATTCATTTAGGGCTCAGACACATAGACCATGCAGTATTTGTCCAATCGTCCAGCCTGAATATTTTTGGCCCAGCTTACAGTGTAACTGACAGAAGAAAAAAACAAAATGCCAGCATGGATCCAGATTTTATGATATTAATATCTGGAAAAGTGTTTATTATGTTCCAGATCTGATTATAAAAGACAGTAAAAGCAAATTCTTTTGCAATTATTTTTTTGTATAAAAATATCTCCAGGGCAGACATTGTATTTCAATGAAATAATCTAAAAGGAACATTAAAAAAAAACTAAATATAAAAGCAGACATGAAAACCCGAATATTTTATTAATACCATTTAAACTAAACTTGAGTAATGGAATTAATATTCATCATGTGCCAGACAGTAAGGTTGATAAGTATGGAGCTCTTTGTCTACACAGCCCACCCTCATTTCCAGGCACCTCCAGTCTTTTGCCAGATGGAAGAGGCCCACATCCTCAGGATCTCCTCTTTCATTCAGGCTTAGCTCACATCATAGAGGGATAGTTTACCATAGATAAACAGCCACCGAACTTTATATTCTTATGCCCCAATGATGTTACCAAGCTTGGTAAAGAAATGTCTGCAGGAAGAAAAGCAGACTTAAAGAACACAAAGAAACCAAACACAGATGGCATTGATGGTATACAAGCTTAGCTTCCAAATCATCTCAAAGATGCACCAACTCCCTAAGTATAATTTTTAGACATCCATCTTTCACTTTCTCCCCTTTAGAAATGCTCCTGATCCTGCTACAGCACCACAGCAAGTGAATAGCACCTGTTTGAAGTAGAAATGGACCATTTAATCCAATGCAATTTATCCAGACACAAAGTAGCTCTTACATGATTGATATAGGAGGCTGAAAGAACCAGAAATATTTAGCTCTGAAAAAAGAAGATTGAAGCCCAATTGCCCCACTGAAAGGATGGGCCAGCAATGATCTTTGAAGACCAGAAATGGACACTGCTATGTACTTATCCCTCCTGTTACAAATGCAATCTCTGTGTTTTCCCACTGCAGTTTTAAAGTGCATCACCCGTCACCACCTTGCCTCAAGCACTCCTGTTTTGGCCGATGCATTTTATTTCATTTTGGACTAAACCCAGCAGTTCATTGCCTACTTTATAGAACAGTGGTTCCCAACCTGTGGTACGTGTACCACTAGTGGTACGCGAGGGCCTTCCAGGTGGTACGTGAACACTTTCGGGGTCATGAACGATTTTTAGTTAGTTATTTTTTACTTCACAAAAATGTTTACTGCCTAACACAACTGTTGCCACACGCCACCCACCTGGTCCCAGCGGCCCGAGAATCCAGTTGCTGGATGCGCGGGGCCAAAAAAGGAACGGTACAATTATGGAAATAAAGTGATATCTGATCGAATTTAGTTTCTCTGGAACCAGGTGGTACGCGGCGACTGTACGGGACCTCCAAGTGGTACTCAATCACAAAAAGGTTGGGAACCACTGTTATAGAAGCAGGAATGCATCCTCAACTGTGTCAGTAGTATTTGTTACCATGCATCTTTCAGAGCTACTTTTACCAGGAATGCTATAACAATAGTTATAACACTTATCTTATAAACAGAAGGGTGCTTGTTCAAAACCTAGCATAAATGTTTTAATTACTACTATTTTTCTTTCTCTGAGTTAGTTACTTTCACCTGCAATTATTTTTCTTAATAAATTCAACAACACATTGCTTCATTATTTTCTCAGTCAAACAATTTGTTGAGGAAAATGAACTGAAGGAAATTAAGAAACTTTTGACATATATGAAAGATATACTAGAACACTGGAAATTTTATGTTTCCTACACTAGAACTTCATTCCTTTGGGTACATGCTGTAGAATATTCACTGAATTGGAGCAAGCAAAGGTATTTGGAGGAAGTGAAAAGCCCTAGTAAATTATCAGCCTCCTAAGTTAAACAGCAACAAAGTAATGTCATCTCTATTATTACCAGGCCTCAGAACGTATTATCTAATGATACCGATCTAAAAAATTCTTCAATTGTACCTTTAACTTTATAATACTGAGTTGAAGGTTACCGGAGAATTTTTTTTTTTAAAAAAAATAGCTGTTCCAAAGATTACACCAAACCTGAGTAATATAAGACATACGTATATATTGATTTTTTTTTGCTTCTATATGCTTTGGAGGTTTATCATTATGGCTTTTGAACAAAGTTTTTTTCCAGCTTCTTTTAAAGAGATTTATATAATAATAAACTTTGGAGCAGAGAAAACACATTGATGAACAAACAGCAACTCTGTCTTGCTTGAATTCAAATTCAGCAATTTCATCCCATCCAGATCCCAAAAATATTCAGACATCAGAACAAAATTTCAATTGCATCATTGCCTTGACCTAGATACAACTGGGCATCATAACCATATTGATGATACCATATTCTGAACCAAAAAATGATCTCCCCTAGTGACAATGTTAAATATTAAAAATAACTCCATCATATACACACCAATTTCTCCTGCCCCCATAACTATTGACTGCAATGGCCCATGGTGTAGAACTACTATAAGTCATTGTCCCCATCCTGGTAGGCAATAATGTACTGAAGGTCATAAAAAGTCAATAGAGTCTCCATCTCATGCCGACCTAAATTCTGATTGAAAGAAATTTGGATAATTCATTTCCTCTTGGCTCCTCCCCCCAATTCTGTCAACAAAATTCTTCAAAAGGGTTGAATACTAGGATTATTTGATAAGTATGGGCAGATCTAGGAAGGATGTCAGGATGAAGTCTCCCTATCTGATGGACAGTACTGCCTTATATTTACAATGCTGGGTTGATGATATGGATTCACTTTCTATTTATAAATTGGTCCTTTATTGATCAAATGGAAGGACTAATCAATATTACTCCATGTGATTAAGGTCCAATACTGTGTTTAAAACTGAGCTGTTTTTTATATATGTATTATATTATGTTTGCTCTTTCTTTTACTTTTCCAATTACTACATATTAAAGCAAAAAAAGAGTATCTAGCCTTATACCAGTTTTTTTCTAACTCCAACAGTTTATATCTTGCTCCATCCAGACTGTGGTACATTTAAGAAAAAAATATGCACGTAGAGAAAGCATCTCCTATATTTATTTCAACCTTTGAGGTTCAGGGCTCCTAATCTGAAGACTTAGTATCAACTTCTGAATAATGGTACTAAATGATGCTGTTGAGCGTAGAATGAACGATTAAAATTATCATAGAATGAAGGATTAAAATTGTCAACACTGGCATGTTATGCGCCACTTACATCCATTCCTGGATCAATGGGCCCTTCTCATAGTCATTCATGTTCTGGTCATCTCCTGTTTAGACTACTGTAATGTGCTCTACCCAGGGCTGCCATTGAAGAGCATTTGGAAGCTTCAGTTGGCTCAAAAATGTAGCAAGCTGCACAGTTTTGCACAAGCCTAAATTTGTGCATGTGTTATCTCTTCTGCAGGAGCTGCATTGATTGCTGATTTGATTCCACATATAATTCAAGATGCTAGTTTTCACCCTTAAAGCCTGGCTTGGGGCCAGGTTATCTGAAGGATCGCCTCTTCCCAGTTACATCTACCTGGCCCACAAGAATGGGAAGATAGGGCATATTGCAAGTTCCATCTATTAAGGAAGTACACCTGGTAGGACCAAGAAAAAGAGCCTTCTCTGTATTGGCTCCCTTCTTGCAGACCATCATTCCCAAGGGGATAAGATTGCTCCTCTCCCTTGCTACTTTTCTGAAAAGCCCTGAAGACATGATTCTGTCAGTGGGCTTGGGGGCCCTGAACTGATACAAAGCAGATCAAGTTGCTTACTCCCGTTTTGTCTGTCACAGCTGCAGGGGAGAGGGGGCTCAGTTTTTTTGTTTTTGTTTTAGATTTTAAATTGTGGCTGGTATGCTGCCTGGAGTCACACATATTGGGTGGCCATAAATAAAATGCCTTGTCTAAATCTGATAACATTGTAGCTGTGATCATTTAAAGGATGATATTTCCAGTCACCCATTAAACTCTATAGGTCCCTCTGATTAAGGCTGTGATGCTCTAAGGAAATTACATTGACAAGCCAACCATCTATTTTTGTTCCTTAGATTTTAAGGCATTGGTGCTAACTAGGAAATCCTGAACAGCTAAATGAGGTATTATCTCTACTTCAAATAATATCCAGCTATTAAATCAAAAACAGGCATCTTCCTCATTATGTCCATATACGTATTAAATCAAGACATAGGAACGGAAAAGTACCTTTCTGGCATCCCTTTGCCAAATATGTTTCCCCCACTGCAAAAGATCTCACACGCTGCAACATCCTATTAGTCAAGTGACTTTCTGTTGCTAAGGTAAGTTCCTGTATTACACTGTGATGTCAGCTTATAGGATCCACCTGTTTTTTAATCAGAATTCCAAAATCCAAAAACTTGCAGCTTGCACCTAGACTTTATAAACCTAAAAATTTGCATTGAGTATCAGGACCAGCTGGAGTTTGTCTTTCCAATAAAGATCATTGTTTTAAGAGAATCATGTTGATATTGCTACTATTTTATAGCTAATAAGAAGGAAACATTACTGAACTACAGCAGAATATCCAGAAAGCAACAGATATTCAGTTCTATCGTCAACATTTAATAAGTATTTTTGCCTTTTGAAAATATCAGAATGTGCAAGTAGAATATGAAGCACAATGCTTTTCCATTAGCTCCACTTCTTAATGCATCAGGTTTTTTTGCCCAAGGTAATCCATTGAAGCTACATGCCAGCAACTCACTTTCATTCGGCTTTAACCAAGACATTCTCTGTCTAGTCAACACCATGCTGTAGTATCCAGCCACCCTTAAAATATTAATTAGGAGTATAGTTTTAATAACCACAATAGTATGATGTCATTAACCACCAATCAGTAATCTTTACAATTCATGTATACTGTGATGGACAACATGAACGGCTGCCAATGCTATAAAACCTGCCTTCTTTTTGTTGTTTGAGCAGTTCTGATTCCTCCGGTTTATGTGCTATGACTGCAAGAGAGGAAATTATTCCTGTGCCCCACCCCCACTCTTCCCCCCACAAACCCAAGAAGTCTCTGGGAGCCTTTGAACCAGCAGCTCCAATCCTTGCAGAAAGCTGCAGCAAGACTCTTCTCCCATTTCTCTTAGGGAGGGTAGGGAGAACTCAATACCTGTATTTGCATGTGGTGTCCCAAAATCAGCACTGGCCTGACTTCAGTTCTAGCTTGGGGACATAGAGAAGAAAATGCTCTCTTGGGGATATAGAGAAGAAAATACTCCCTCTGTTTTCCACAGCAGCCTTGTGTCTCAAAACGAAGGCATCAGGCAATCTTCCACTATAGAAACAAACTGCAAACTTCTTACAAACTTCATGCCTTTCTCTATCTATCTATCTATCTATCTATCTATCTATCTATCTATCTATCTATCTATCTATCTATCTATCTATCTATCATCTATCTATCTATCTATCTATCTATCTATCTATCTATCTATCTATCTATCTATCTATCTATCTATCTATCTATCTGAAGATAAATGCTCTTCCCACTTTAGTCAAAGTCCATTGGCAAAAAGAGTGAGAAAGGATGATAGTGGATTTGCCAGGAATGATTATGGATAAGTTATTCAACCAAGAGGATCCTTCTTTTATAAAGTGAGGAAAAAAACAGAGTCTGGCGTTTAGCGAGAGAAAAATGTTACAAGGAAGGAGTGGAATTAAAAACGGTGAGTGATCCCGACCCTGGCTCAAGCACCTCCCTCAAACTCTCTCCGGGAAATGGAAGGGAAGCGACAAGCTCGTAAATCCCTTCTCCAGTGCCAACGAACAGAAAGCAGAGCGCTCCAGCGGGTTTCCTGGATTTGGTCCAGAGCCCGAAGGAACCGCTGTAGAGGGTTGAGAAAACCCGCTCAGCGATCATACCAGGCTTTCTATGAAAAGGAGGCTCAGCTAGGAATCCCGTAGCCCGCTTAGCTGACCTGCCTCCTTTTCAGAGCTTCTGCCTATGCCCCACTTGGGAGAGCATCCCAAGATCACCCACCTGCATAGGCAGGACGAGTTCAAACGCCATATATCCTGCGCTCCATGGCCACCGGTCCTCTAGGACTGGTATAGGATGCCCCTCTCCTCGGCCATGCCCTTAGCCTTACCAGCTTGCCCACCTCCATGGTGGGAGGGCTGCTGTCGCCCGGGCCCCGCCGCCCCGCGCCTCTCCGGCCGGCGGGCCGGGTCTCTCTGGCAATCTTCCTACCGCAGCGCTGAGATAGACATGTTCGGTCCCTCCGCCGAGCGCTTCCCTCCGGACCAGGGCTTCCAGAGAAGCAGTGGGAAGGTGGCGGATGTGCGGGCGAGCAGGAGGAGACCCTCCACGGCGGCTGGACTGCGGCTCCTCGCCAGGCGCAGCGCCGGAGCGAGCGAGGACGCGTCTGCCTGTGTGCTCGGAATGACAAAAGGCGCTGGCGCTCCCGCCCAGCCTGAGCCTCCCTCCTCCCTCGAAGGGCAGGGAGGGCTCCTCCGAGCAGATGCTCAGGCGGCACAAAGGCACCGTGCAGAAGCCACCGCCGGGCGAGGCCCGTCACAAACCCTGCGGAAGGAGGGAGGAGGAGTTTCTCTCTCTTTTTTTATTTTTTGCTGCGCCCGCGGGAGAAGGGAGGATTTTCCTGCCTGGAGGGATCGCCAGAGCGGCTCCCGGTTTAACGCCGCCGCCTCAGCCACATTCAACCACTTTGCACGCAAACGGATGGCCACTGGCTGGCGGGAAAGGAGAAGGGGATAGGTGGGTGGGCTTTTGCCGCTGGCGGGCACTGAACCGAAGACCTCCTCAGAGACCCGCGCGCGTTACTCTTCTGGGTTTCAGAGCGTCCAAAGGCTAAATCCCCCCTTTCCCCCGTCCCGTCCAATGCTCTGTCACAGCAAACACGCTTCTTTCACAACCGCGTAAATTAGCCGAGTGGTCTCGGTCGCTGTCAGGAAAGGCGCTGAAATGTTTGACTTGTCAAGTAGTAATTCCCGCCTCTTTCCAACACGCCCCCTCGCGCCCATCAAATTCCACGGCCTCTGAAGCTGAAGGGAGGGAGCCTCGGGCAAAGCTGCATCAGGCCTTGTGTCTAGATGCTCTAATCTAATGATTGTTTTGGAGCAACATCCTAAACTCCCAATATGGAGCTGTCCTCCAGCGAAAGCCTTCTTTCATGATGAAAACAGAATCTGGATCATGTAATTTGAATAAAGCAAACTGCAACAGCTAACCATAAGTGCCAACACCGATTTCATACAGGGCTGCAAATTTCAAAAAGGCTCATTGGATTTATTAGTGACATTTTATTTATTTATTTATTAGTGACATTTATATACCGCCTCACAGTGCAAGCACTCTCTAAGAGGTTTACACCAGTAAGCAATGTATATTTACATTGCCCCCAACAATCTGGGTCCTCATTTTACCTACCTCGGAAGCAGGGGTGGGTTCCTACCGGTGCGGTCCAGTGCGTAGCTCCGGTAGGGACCCGCCAATAACCCAATTTGCGCGCGACTACTGCGGTACCGTCTCCACCGTGCAGTTGCGCGCGTCGGCATCTCTTTTTTGTGAATTTTTGGGCGATTTTGCTTCTGCGCATGCGCGGAAGCAAAACTGTGCCGAAAGCTCGCAAGGGGACGTGCGCACACGTGAGATTTTGGTGAGATTTTGCTTCTGCGCATGCGCAGAAGTAAAATCACGCCAAAATCTCTCTCGTGCGCACGTCCCCTCGTGAGATTTTGGCGCGATTTTGCTTCCGCGCATGCGCAGAAGCAAAATTGCACGAGGGGGCGTGCGCGTGTAGCGTGTGTGCGCACGCACAAAGCATGAAGGACCGCGGAGCAGCGCACCGGTCTGGGTAAGTGAGCAACTCACCCCTGCTTGGAAGGATGGAAGGCTGTGTCAACCTTGAGCCGGTGAGATTTGAACCGCTGACCAGCGGATCACAGTCAGCTAAAGTGGCCTGCAGTACCCCACTCTAACCGCTGCGCCACCTCGGATTTTAATTGTAAATCACATTGGAAACTGAGTTTGACTTAAAAACAGAAATGTTTGAAAGATTCTTCAAAGTTACTGGATGGAAATTGAAATAAAGATAAGCAGCCAGAATTTTGAAGCAGCATAGAGCAGAATTTGGGGGAGGGGTGAAGTACTTGCGATTAAGAGGCAGGACTCTTGTCTTCACAGTAAGAAAACTACCAGGGGCTAATTCCTCTTATCCCACTGAATTTTACATAACGATTTGGACCTACAGCCCTGCTAATTACTAAATGCAATTTTTCTCACTGCAATGACAGATTCAATGCCCTAACGTTGTTCCTCTGCTCCCATCTGTACAGATTTCCCACTTGATTGCAAAAGCAGTCTTGCAAAAATTGCACATGGCTGCTTATTTCTACTTCCTCTCCCTCATCAAATGCTAAGTCATTCTCTCCCCCCACCTCCCAAAAAATCTAGAAATGACAGGAAAGATTCAGGCTCTCACCCTGGCCAAAAAGAATATGATTTTTGTATGTGTCAAGCAAATTCAGTACAGTTCAGTACAATTCCATGTGTTTTAATATTTTTGACTAAAAAGTTTTGAGTGCTATTTTTAATACCTGAGCATTGCTCCTGGAAGATTTAAGATTAATATTTTACCTCTAACAAAAACAAATTGGATCTAGGAACTAGCCCTCCTCCTCCCCCCCCAATTTTTTTGGGGGGAAGCCTGCTTCCTCCATTTATTCTCACAATCTAGTAAATAAGACTTTGCCAATGAGACAAATTACACAATCTATTTTTAATCTTTCTTTAAAAACCTATTTCCATTATTACCATCCTGCAGCAGTAAATGAAATAGAATTTCCACCTTGCAAATCAGAAATTACATTACAATTTAATGTGAATGTACAAAAGGATGTTTAAATCTTGAGTGACTTGTAATATGTATAATATGTTAATTCATACACACACACACACATAGAAATGTAAGATTTTCTGTTTTTTTGGTATCTTCTACAGAGCACATATTTGTTTCTTACAGATGCTTTTACAGTACATGGTTTTATTCTGACTATAAGCATCTTACTTTTTAATCAATCTTTAAAGCCTAAATTGACACAATCCACAACATCAATACCTGAAAATTATTTCAAGCAGAAACAGCAAGTCACTAGAACAAGTTAATAAAAAGCTAAGGGGGAGGGATGCCTTACAAAAAAAAGCCTTTGAAAATTTAGACTGTTATGTATGTATATTGTACGAATCTGTAAGTCAAAGCCAAAAATATGTGTATCACAGGGAAGACAGAAATATATATTTTTGTCCTTGTTATTCAGAAGAGAGAGTTGAAACACACTATGATTCTATAAGCTTAAAACAGTAAAAAGGCTTCAACAGCTTTGAAGCCAGCTAGAAAAAGAGTAATATAGAGTATATATTCATAAAAGACTGCCAACCTCAACATGATTATTTAACTAAAGTATTAGGGTATTCAACAAGGTCCCCCACCTCAAATTTTCTTTATTGAAAAAGCATAGCTGGAAGCTACAATGTGCAGCAAACAGGAACAAATTGTCCAAATAACACTGAACAAGAGCAGAAAGCTTCCACAGTGCCCACGCCAAGCTGAGTTGAATGGGGGTTTGGGTGGATATGCAATTTCCTTCACAATTAAATCTCAATTGGCCAACAGCCAACTGCTCCAGAAATAGAAGCGAAAAATCTCATCTCAGTACAGGGTGATCCAAAACATTATATAGGAGGCTTATTTTATGAAGAAATATCCCAATGTTTAATTAATTAATTATACATCAAATTTATATAGCCTATCTTCCTAAAAAGTTACTTTAGGCAGCATACAGTAAGATTATAAAACAGATAACATATAAAAAACTACTATTAAAAATAATAAAAATCACAAAGGCTAAGATTGGACAGCAGATGTTAAAAACAATGGTGCCATTTCAGCAACACAAACTATCAAATTTTGTACAAACTACCAAAAGGGCTGGACAAATAAGTAAAGCCTAGTTACCTTAGCTCTCCAATACAAAAACAATCTTGAGTTACTGTATTTTCTGGTGGAACTTTGTGTTCATGGTTAAACAAATGTGTTAGAGGCATATTTTACATCTCTAGGCACCATAGCCACATCTTGGAGCAAGACAGCACCAGAGTTTTAGGAATCAAGCTTGTGAATAGGCTGTGTAACACTGTCAGATTCTAAGCTACTGGCACAATCATTTGAATGAAAATTGATTGGCAGATAAGCAGGACTGATAGTTGCCTGTAAATGGTATGTAAACTGCTTCAAACTGCTTGGAGAAACAGAAAAATACAAATATTTTTTTATAAACCCAGTTTTTAGGAACTTGGAAATTACTTCCTGTCATGAGTTCAGAAATGAAAGCAAGATGCAAGTTGTTCTACCATAAATATAACACTGAGCCTTTTTCTCAATGTGATTTGTGGAAGAATTGGAAAAAGCAGAACATTTTATCAAATCTATAAAACTTGTGTTTCAATTGTTCTTGAACTATGAAGAAGAGAAATCGGAAATTGATTTATTTGATAAAATATACAACTATAAAATTCAGACTGACTCAATTCTTCTGCTTTCCCTCTCCATTTTTACTTTTTGCTTGCAAGGAATGACCTTCTGAAAAACTGACGATGAAGAATGATTCATAAGTGCCAGGTTACCTTTGAAATTGTAAGCCATTAATGCATTGATCTCTTCTCTGAAATATTCACTATATCATATAGATTTAGTCTTTTGAAATTTTATAAGCCATTAGTGTGTTGGTCTCTTCTCTGAAATATTCACTATATCATACAGACTTAGTCTTGTCAGCAACTTACCCAATAAGAACGTGCAAACAGTCCCAAATCATTCCATTTATTTATCGCTGTAGAGTTGCTAATCTGCAAAAATTACAGGAAAACATCTTCTCAAACAATAATACTTGTTTCTCACTATCTCTTAAGGGAAAACAAAAAAGGAACAACTTTCAAATCACTTCCAATTCCAGTATGTTACCCTTTGTCAGTTATGAGATATGGAAATAACAGTCTTTTTCTTTACCTCGAGGAAGAGGACTAAGTAGCCAAGATTGGTTCTTTCCAATCTAAGGAATGATAAAGGTTATGGAATGGATGAAGCAAAGGAAGAGAGAATTGTTGTTTCCTTGCAGCCTTTCTCTTAAATGCTAAGAAAAAAAAGCTATTTTGCCCATTGTTACATGACTCCTTTTTCTCTTATTGCCTATACTTAACCTTGATGGAACTGGCTGTGTAAAATTAGACATAGATAATTTCAGACCAAATGTAAGGGACATGTCCTCTACCCTTCTGCAATTTCATCCATGGCTGAATTTACAAAGAAAAGCAGCAGTTGCAGATCAACTGCACTGAACAAAGGTACCAGTTTTCCAGTGATGGGTTGCTGCTGGTTCACACCGGTTCTTTAGAATCAGTAGCGGAAATTTGCCGCCGCTTGCCGAACCGGCAGCGATGACCGACAGTCCACACTCCCGAACTGGTCCCCCAGTCGCCACGGCTTGCAAAAAAACCCTCTGCGTATGCGCAAAGGCTTCTGCGCATGCGCAGAGGGTCATTTCCGTGAACTCACGTAGGCATGCAAAATGCGCACTTCCGTTGCAATGCGAACCGGTAGGGAAGGTAAGTGGAACCCACCCCTGCAGCTTTCTCTCTGTCTTCCTTGCGGTTCTAAACAACTGTTGTCAATCTGTACAGAGAAGTACCTACCTGTCAGGGGCGGGTTCCTAATTTTTTTACTACCATTCTGTGGGCGTGGCTTATTTTGTGGGTGTGGCTTGCCAGCCATGTGATCGGGTGGGCATGGCTTGCCAGTCATATATTAGTTATTTCAGAGAGATGTTACTACTATTTTTGCTATTTTATACCTTACATGAAAAGCTTTGCATACAAAGTCCGTGTTACACCATGGCAAAACAGCAACCTTTATATGCAGAAAATGCTATAGTTAAAAGACAAGCAAGTCTCATACAGCATTTTTGGTTTCAGTCATGGATTCCTTAGACGAAAATATTGAGGACTGTTAAAAGAACAGTATCTTTTAACAGTCCTCAATGTTTTCGTCTAAAGAATAACAATATAAAACTGTATAAAATTAACAATATAAAAGGTTAAGCTTTTGGAAAATGCCCACTTTGGGAAGCTTTAGGCAAAGGCAAAGGAAAAGTGTTAAATGCAAGTTTCTTATTATTTTCAAGCGAAGGGACGGGGAAAGACTTAATTGTCAGGTTTCTGCGCATGCGCAGAATAAATAAATAAAAATTTAAAAAACATTTTTTTAAAATGGCGGTGCCCAGGCACCAGTAACTGATTGCACCGGTACTGTGATGTCACCAGCGGGCCACTACCGGTGCTATAGAGTGGACTGCACTAGTAGGAACCCACCACTACTACCTGTAGCTGAACGTCTTTGCAGCATTGTTCTTAAGATATACATTTCTCAGCATACTATACACCAAAAGGAACAACTAAGATAGCGCATTCTTATCAAGGCTTTACAGCAACTGATTTAGGAGACTAAGATCCGTTTGGATTAATGGAACCCTATCTTAAGAGAAAACAGAAAAGTATTCAAACTCTGAGCAAAATATATCATACTCAGGCACAAACTAGTTTATTGCTTGTGACTTATACAGGTCATATTGGCACAAGGAATGAACCCAGCTAATGGATTTGGCTACTGGGACTTAGACACTCTGTCTATGTGGGAACAGATGGGCAATTTCAAATGAAAAGCAGACATGAATTTTTTTTTTTAGTTGAGACTTTCCTGCAGTCAAAATTGAGAAGGAAGAACCATCTCATATGATCAAAGAACTAAGAATATGCCAAGAAATTGGAGTGAAAGGTCTAATGAAACATACAGAACCACAATTATTTATTTCTCTACAGCTAAGAAGAAAATTCTTGGCAAAATGTCCTTCCTTGGAAGGCCCAAAGGCCAATGTCTGCATCCAAAGCATATTTAGAATGCAAAAGCAGTACAAAATCCAGAAAAAAAATGCTGCAAATTCACAATTCTGGCGGCTCACCTTATACAATAAAAATAGGGAAAACAACTAAACAATTCCTAAAAATTGCTTTTAAAAAAATATCCTCTCCAGTGTCTATATTACAATTAATATCTACCATACATGAGGCAACAGAATGAAAAATAAAACAAACTATAATGTTTTCATTTAAATGGGCAGTTTGATCCAGGAGTAATTTTTCCTTGCAAATACATAATGCATTTGGGTAACTTTCCTTAAAATCAGGTTTACAAAATACTCCAATATATTTCTGGAAGAACTAGAAAGGCAAATGTGAGAGATTACTGCTAGTCCTCAACTCATTATCAATCTATGTGCATGCCCACAAACACACAGAAGTAACAAAATGTTAAAAGCAGACCATCCTTTTCATTAAGTTTGCATTCCTCTCAACAAGACACAAGTAGTGAGGCCGCTGATAACAGGAAAAAAATGTCTTCTAATAGCCAGGAATGAAAATTTACTGAAAGCCCACTAGGTATTTGAGAAAGCAAGTGATATGAAGTACGGTTCATAAAGAAAACTTTGTTCTATCAGTGCCTGCTATCCACCTGACAGCATGCAAATAGTTAATTACAATTTTACTCCCCCTCTTTTTAATCTTGGATTTAGCAATTCTTTCCCTTTCACTAAGAGTTTAGTATGGGATGCTTTTCAAAATCCCATACTAACTATAAAAAGTTCCCCTGAATTTAAAATGATGTCCTTCCACAAAGAAAGCTTAGTTTGTCCAAATTTGCTTCTATTACTACATTCTGCATGAATCTAAGATTGCCTTCCTGTTTTATTTATTTCCCAACATTTATTTATGGAAAAATAATCTTCCTTCTTTGACAACAACTTTAAACAAGAAGGGTACTGTTATACTTACCAGCAAGGAAAACAAGAAATGGTCATCTTATAGGACAAATTCAGGGATGGGTTCTACTTACCTTCGCTACCTGTTTGGGGTCACGCCGGAAGTGCGCGTTTTGTGCACTTCCGTCGCTCCCAGGTTAAACTCGTCTGCGCATGCATTTTCTCGTAAATTTGGCTCCGGTGGACGGATTTCAAGCCGGAGGACCGGTTCGGAGGCATGTCCAGCCGGCCATCGCTGCCGGTTCGGCGAGCAGGGGGAAATTCTCGCTACCGGTTCTAGAGAACCGGTCCGAATCGGCAGGAACCCACCTCTGGACAAATTAATACACTCTTCAGAAAATGATCCACACAGGGACTTTCCAAGTAGTCTGCCAAATTCTAAAGAAGTAACACTTAAATACATGTTTAAAAGCAGGCTACACTATGCATCAAGAACATATAATCACAGAATGTTGCCAAAGGCTAGAACAACTTGTAGCAAAAGCATACTTGAAAATTTAATTTTGTCTGCAACTGAAAATGAATCATTATTCACAACTCCAAAATTAATATTAATAGATTGGACGATAGTTTTCTGTTTGCTTTTCTGTTTTTTTAAATATTTGTGATAGTTTTTCAGCTTGCAGAACAGGACAAGAAGCAATGGATGGAAACTAATCAAGGAGAGAAACAACCTAGAACTAAGGAGAAATTTCCTGACAGTGAGAACAATAAACCAGTGGAACGACTTGCCTGCAAAAGTTGTGGGTGCTCCAACACTGAAGGTTTTTAAGAAGAGGCTGGAAAGCCACTTGTCTGAAATGGTATAGGGCAGGGGTCTGCAACCCTTGGCTCTGGAGCCACATATGGCTCTTTCATCCCTCTGCTGCAGCTCCCTGTCGCTCAAAATATGCGTCACAACCAGCGGTGGGTTGCTCCCGGTTTGAACCGGTTCTTAGAACCAGTAGCGCCGGCGGCGGGAGGCTCTGCCCACCCGCCAGGGACGCTTCTGTGCATGCGCAGAAGCGTCGCGCGCGTGCGAAACGTTAGTAAAGGATTTTAGAACCCACTACTGGTCACAACTGCCAATGTGCGATACCCGCAAGCACGCAATTTATTGAGGTTTTCGACCCATCTTTTTTTTCGGAGTTCAAAATGTTTTTGTTGCATGCAAAAATAAAAATTTGTTTTCTCCGTAGCCGTTCATTGATTTCATAAATGCAACACACTATAGTTTTTTTATACATAGCATAAAGGTAAAAAAAAAAGATATATGCAGTGCTATCTTCATTTTAGATGTCAAAAGGGTTTTGTGGCTCCTGGTGTTTTCTTTTCTGTGGGAGACGGTCCAAATGGCTCTTTGAGTGTTTAAGGTTGCCGACCCCTGGTATAGGGTTTCCTGCTTGAGCAGGGATTGGACTAGAAGACCTCCAAGGTCTTTCCAACTCTGTTATTCTGTTATTCTGTTAAAAGGCATATATAGTATATATTGTATTGATTATGTGCCATCATATTGATGTGCCATCTTAGCAACCACATATTTTCTCCAGGATGATCTATTCCCAACCTGGCCTTTCAAATCCTCGAATGGTGCATCCATCACCACTGTAATTGATTCTATCTACCTTGCTGTTGATCATCTTTTTTTCTCTTCCACCTTAGCAATAGCAATAGCACTTAGACTTATAAGCCACTTCATAGTGCTTTACAAAGTGGTTTACAGTGTATATTGCCCCCAACAATCTGGGTCCTTATTTTATGAACCTCAGAAGGAAGGCTGAATCAACCTTGAGCCAGTGAGGATTGAACTCCAGGAAGTGAGCTGAACTAGCCTGCAATACTGCATTCTAACCACTGTGCCACCACAGCTCCTAACATTATAGACTTCCCCAACATTATAGACTTCTCAAGAGAACTAGGCATAATGTGTCCAAAATATGGTCATTTAAACCTGGTCATTTATGCCTTGAGTGAGAATTCTGAATTGATTTATTCTACAAATCATTTATTTTTCTTGGTTGTCCATGACCTTCTCAGGAATTTTCTTCAACATAGTTAAAAAATGCCAATTCTCTATGTTCTTGTCTTTTTCTGTCCAACTTTTATTTTCACTTCCATAGTGCATCATAAGAGAAAACCATTACCTACACAAATTATTCTGATCTCTATAGGCAAAGATATGTCATAACATCTTTGCATACGGAGTATCTGAGTATCTTTTCCAAGGCTTTCATTGCTACTTTACCAAGTGCCAGTGTGCAGCATATTTCTTGACTGCTACTTCCTTTATTGTTAATAGTCAATCCTAAAAGACAGACGTTATCTCCCTTTTCATTTTTAATCTGGATTGGATAATCCTAAAATTTATTTTTGCTGGCATGGGAAATTAAAGATATTTTATGAAAGACTAAACTATCTTTTTTCTTCAGTATTGGTATGTATGTCAGTCCTTTGAGGTAGACCAGACTAGGAGACCAAAGTTATCGATGTTAATATTTACCTTTTATTATAAGTTAATATAACCTTTTATTATAAGGTTACAGTAACAGATTCTTGCAAATCTAAATATGCTTCCTTCTTCCCTCTATCTTTGTGAAAACAAGGGAGGGTCAAGTCTGAGATGCTTTTCTAAATTATATTTCTGTGTTGGATTCAAATTTGTTTTATCTGACCATTGTCTTAATTGTAGCTCCTCCTCTTATTCCTTAAGGTAATTCCTACTGCCCATTTCAGTGTAGACTGACCTCTTCCAATCTCAGATTTGCTGGCATTGTTTGATTAGAATGTTTATTGATTCTTCAATGGTTTACTCGATTTCTATAGACATTGTACAAATTCCTGCAGCTTCCCAACTTGGTAGTGACTGGAGTGTTAGTCTAACTTCACATCCTATCACTAGATATTCTATCTAGTTAATATCTCCAGCATTCCAAATAATATCTTCTAAAGTGTCATCTCTTCTGTTCGTAATTTTAGTGTACTCCTATCTTTTACTGATATCTGAACCAGTTGCTCTTTGTCCACTTGCATCCTTTAACTTTGAGATTGGAACTTCCATTTCATTTCAAAGATCTTTTGGAATACTTTCCTTGTTTTCCAGATAATCTTCCATGTCTTTACAGATACTATCATAATACTGCTTATTTTCTTGTCTATCAGCTCTTTGAAATTGTTATTTTCTGAAATAGCTTTCTTGACTTCGGCTTTTCTTTGCTTCTTGGGAATTCTCCGTTTATTCTGAATTTCCTTTCATCTATACTTTGGTTTTTGGCAATCTCTTTTCTCTTTTTTAACTTCAAACAAAGTTAACTCCCCCCCCCCCCAATTTCATTCCAGTCACCCTGTCAATGAAGTTTAGGACTTCAAAATGATTATTACTCTTCTTGAAAATGGTAGATGTATGCTCAACGTATTTGGAAACTGATTGGCCTTCTTCCACTTTAGCTTGATTTGGAACTAGCATGTGACCAGTTTGTGTTTTGTTCCACAGTAAGCCCTTAGCCATTTCTTTGCTGTTATAACTGTGCTCTTCCACCTCCTTGTGCCAATAATATAGCCAGTTTGATTTCTCTGTACCAAACCTGGTAATGTTCATGCATGTAGGCATTTTAGTTGCTGGAAGATTGTGTTAGGGTTGAAGGAATTCTTGGATTGGCAAAAATCCTTCTTTTCAGGTTCCTAAACTCTGCAATCCAAGTATATTTTCCTTCTTAATAAACATCTTTTTAAAGGGTTATCTGCAAAGTATCATTGGTATTGTACTCAAGTAGACTTCTTGTTATATTATTCCTGATTCTGAAAGCAATACTGTTACTTCATTATTTTTGTACCTTGAGTAGTAATCAGTCTGATGTTCCAATTGAAAGTCCTTTTCTTTGATGCCTAAGATGTCAAAGTATAGTCAATTCACTTAGTCTTTCACTGCGTTAAGCTTTTCCATGTTTCCACTGTTTCCTTTAGATTTTCTTTTTCTGAATAGCAGCATCAGCAACTAACCATGTCTAATCAACCATCCTGTAGTCTAGCCATGCTATAAACACCATTAGTACTCCAGAAGATCTTCAGTGTCATGGCCACCTCACTCTATGACAGTGGTTCTCAACCTTCCTAATCCCGCGACCTGCCACCACGCCCCCACCGTGACCCACCACCCCGCTGCGCCTGCTGCCGCGACCCCCACCCCCCTGCCACCATTTGGGTTCTTTTACCCTCTGCGCATGCACAAAGCGTTCTGCGCATGCGCAGAGGGTAAAAGAACCCAAATGGCGGCGTCTGGGGGAAGTCTCTTGACCCGTGAAAGGGTTGTTCGACCCCCAAAGGGGTCGCGACCCCCAGGTTGAGAACAGCTGCTCTATGAGGACGAAACTGGCAGCTGAGCAGCTTCAGGCAAAAGAGTCTGTGCACCCCCACCCCCCCAGCCAGGAGACACAGCTGCCGCTGGTCTCAAAAGATGAGGAGTCTGAGCTGCCACCCCCTCCCAGTGCAAGGGCTCTCTGTGAGGACATGAGAGCAGAGCAAAGGTTCATTGCAAGAAAGACCCCCACCCTTCCAAATGAGCAACACCAGGGTTGCTTCCAGATAAGAAGAGAAGCAAGCTCAAGCTCGCTTGACATTGGCAACAACCCTTAGTTAACTTAGACTCCATGTGTCTTATGTCTTGACTTGAAATCTTGTGACTGTGATTCTGGATATAGATCGGCTGATGGCCCTGCCAAGATATTTGGACTTTGCCTGACCACTCTTGTGCCTGCTCTTTTGGATTTGGACTCTCTCTCAAGGCAAGCTTACTGGACTTTTGGGGACTCGATTTCTTGTGCATGTGTATGCATGCATGCATGTTTGTATGTATCTTTCCTTGTCTTGTTTGAAAACTCCCTAGTAAACTGCGCAAAATCCTCTGCATGTTTATGAATACATGGCCTGAGATAGAACACTCAGCTCTTACTCATGAGGACATTACGGACTTGACAGATCCATCATGCAGCACTATCTCATCAATTACTTTATCCTGTCTACATATTAAGGCACATAGTGTACTACAAAATGAATATCAAAATGCTTATTTTTCAATACATTATGCATGCGTTTCAAATGTTAATGTAAATATCCTGCTGGTCTTATAAGTGAACAAATGCCTGGTAAACTCTTAAATAAGAGCATAAGAAAACTTCTGTTGTACAAAGTTTACTCCAGTATTTTCTCACACTGGTCACTAACTGCTTGTAAACGAAAGAGAGATGTACCACTCCTCTGCAACTGTTCACTTGCACCTGAATTTTAGAAGTATGCTGTGCCCAACATGGAGGTAGAGTTTAGTTTTCAAGACTATATCTCTTAATAGACCTTTTCCCATTAATTAACCTTATTAAAGCTATGAGTTAATTATTGCTATGATAGGCTATCAATTTTACAACTTAAACAGCTACCTACAACCTTTCAGTGCATGTTATCTAAGCAAACATCAAGTACACAACTGAGAGGCTTGGGGGTTTGGCTCCGACGGCGTCGCTGGCGCTCCTCGCTGGGCGTCTTTCCGATTCCCTGTAAAAGCCGCCAGAACAGCTGTCTGGCGGCTTGAAAATCTCTCCCCAGGCAAAGGGGAGAGATGAGAGCGAGACAGGTGGGGTAGAGCCCCCCTAGTGCCCTAGGAGCCAACTTAGGGCGCGATGGGTGAGGGCTCCCCAGGCAGCCTGTCTGTTGCTCCGGGAAGTCGGAAACCTCCGCTCAAAGCGGAGCAAGATGCCGCGACCACCGCTGCTTCTACAATGGGATGAACAATTATTTTTAAACTTAAAGAGAGCAGCCAGAGAAAGGCAGGAGTCCAGAAGGGCAAGTATAATAACTTTTGACTTTAATTCCACCGCTGGCTTTCACTTCGGAAGCAACAAAGTAGCTTAACAAGGAAGAAGCAACAATATGGCAATTGGAGATTTGGGTGTGGAAGTGAAAGTTATTTTCGTTTTGTTACCAGCTTTCTTTTTCTTATGGAAACCTCTGATCCTGAGAATTGATTTTTTCTCTTTTTGTTTCTTGATTCAACTTACATCTTTATAAAAGATAAAAGATTAACTGGCTTTGGATCTGGAAAGAACTTTGCTAAGTATAGATCTGGTTTTTTTCTTTGTTTTTTTTTTTGAAAATACTGAAATGGCTTCTAAACCTGGAAAGACTGTTGTGAATAAAAGAACTGAGTACTCTTCTGGTCACATCTTAAAGATGCAACTTACGCCTGATTTAACAACATCACAATCTTTAACACCTGAAAGTTTATTTAATACTTTGAAAGTTATGAAAAATGAACTGATTATGGAATTCAATTCAAAAATCACTGAAATAGATAAAAAAATGCAGGCTGCTTTGGAGAAGATGGATTTACAATTGAGGGTGGATGTGTTGGTGGCTTGTCGGGGACTGGCAGTAAATATGGAAGTTTTGGAGATGGATTTGGAAAAAAATAAACAAGCTCTGATAACTTCAGAGGAATACATAGTCAAGATTCAAAATGATATAGTAAATTTGGAAACAGAGGTGTTGATGTCTCAATTCAGAAAGATGGAATTTGCTATAAGAGTGGGGGGCCTGAAGGAGGGAAGATATGAAAATTTGAAAGGAAGGATGGTGGAGGCCCTGGAGCAGGTGTCTGGAATATCTAAAGAGGAATTGGCTATGCAAATTGATAAGATATATAGAGTCAATTCTTGGTATGCAAAACAAAACCATCTGCCAAGAGACATTGTAATATATTTTACCACAAGAGCTTTGCGGAATAGAATTACACAGGCGACCTTCAAGAATAATCTTCAGGTAAATGGCCAGGAAATAATGATATGGAAAGAAATCCCTTCTAAAATGCTTAAAGCCAGAAAAGATTATACCTTCTTGGTTGATGAGTTTAAAAAATGAAATTTACAATATAAATGGGATGCACCAACAGGAGTGGTCGTGATATTTATGGAAAAAGATACCGGCTTAACACAATAAAGAAAGCTACAGAATTTTATATTAACGTTTTAAAGGCTGATATTTCTAAAATTCCAGAGGAAAGAAGCATGAAATTAATAGAGGAGGAGGAGAAAAACCCAGACATATTTGTTCAAGCTGAAACAGCTCCAAAGATTCAAAGTGATTGGCAGAGCCAGATAGATGTTTGCGACGTGGAAAAGGAGATGGAGGATTGGGGTCAGATGGGAGGCGAACCGACAGATTCAAAATTGTCAAGCGACAGAAGGAGGCAGTGTTGAAATCTATAGGATGGATGGAAAGATCAACAGGATTGTATTTTTTTCCTTCTTTTTTATATTTTTTCTTTTTATTATTATTATTATTATTATTAATATTTTTGATGGTAGTTTTTTATTTTTATTATTAATATATATACATTATATATTTTGAAGCTAATAATTTGATATAGTGTAATACTACGTTATTAATATTTTGTTGGATTTTAGGATCAAGTCTAAGGTCTTTGAGGTATAAGAGGTTAGGTCCTACTCTTTTCTTTTATATATATATATATATATATATATATATATATATATATATATATATATATATATATATATATATATACATATATATATATATATATATATATATATATATATATATATATATATATATATATATATATATATATATATATATATATATATATATATATATATATATATATATATATTTGTTTTCTGAGGTTTTCGCGGGTGTTTGTATGTAGGTCTTTGGTTATTCGGGTTTTCTCCCGTGTGAAATTGGAAGTATCTTTGCAACGTTTCGACGAAGTCCCATTCGTCATCATCAGGCTGGAGTCTTCAGCTTGCTGCTTCTAGGAGCAATGTGAGATTGCAGCTGTTTCTTCCTTTTAACTGCCACTGGGGGTTTGAACTGATAGGGTGGGAGCTTGGCTGTGTTCTGATTGGGTGGAGGTGTCAGAACACACAAATCAGAACACACCTCCACCCAATCAGAACACAGCCAAGCTCCCACCCTATCAGTTCAAACCCCCAGTGGCAGT
This sequence comes from Diadophis punctatus similis, assembly GCA_023053685.1. Taxonomy (NCBI): domain Eukaryota; kingdom Metazoa; phylum Chordata; class Lepidosauria; order Squamata; family Dipsadidae; genus Diadophis; species Diadophis punctatus. The sequence goes on from JALIGW010000001.1 coordinate 24,556,738, forward strand.
TAAAAGGAAGAAACAGCTGCAATCTCACATTGCTCCTAGAAGCAGCAAGCTGAAGACTCCAGCCTGATGATGACGAATGGGACTTCGTCGAAACGTTGCAAAGATACTTCCAATTTCACGCGGGAGAAAACCCGAATAACCAAAGACCTACATATATATATATATATATATATATATATATATATATATATATATATATATATATATATATATATATATATATATATATATATATATATATATATATATATATATATATATATATATATATATATATATATATATATATATATATATATATATATATAAGTTGCTGCACTGCAAGGCAGCCGGCCCGGGTTCAAATCCCAGTAAGGGGTATGGCTATCTGACGAGAGCAAAATAAGCTCGAAATAGATCTATAATAGTCTTCCTTTATTTTCATTTATCAGCAAAAAATCTTACACACACACACACACACACACACACACACACACACACACACACATATATATATATAATATTTTGAAGTTGATACTTTGACATATTGTAATATTAAGTTATTAATATTGTGTTTGAGTCTATGATTCTATGATTAAGTTTAAGGTTTTTGAGGTATAAGGGGTTACTTTTTAAACTATGGGAATAAACAATTTGATAGAATATTTTAAATATTGAGGTATTGTGATTAGGTATAAACATTTAATGTTTAGTTATTGTTTATGTAATATTTACTTAAGTTTTGTTTTTTTGGAAGAAATGTTGTGCTGATTGAAAGGTGGAGGAAAGGTTTACCTTTGCTTCTCTCTTATTTTTATTTTTTATTTTTTCTTTCTTTCTTTTTTATTATTATTAGTTTATATGTAGATTATATAAAAGATGGAGGTTTAGATATGTAAAGTATAGTTTGAGATGTTGTAGGATGTATTAATATAATGTTTTCTCTTTCTATTTACTTGTTTATCTTTCTTTTTAATTTCTTATTTTCTTTATTTTTTATTATTTTTATCCTTCTTCTGATTACGTTTTGAACAGTCTTGAAAAAATTCGGAGTTAAAGATTTTTTTAAAAAATGTGGAAATTAAGAACTTGCTTTAATTTAATTTAAATTTATTTTAGTGAATATTATGCCCTGTACTTTCTCTGGGAAGTCCGGGGGAGGGGGAGGGGGGGAAGGGAAGGGGGTGGGTTGGGGTTAGGGGGGAAGAAAAATGAAAAATGTTTGTACTTTGTACTTATAAAACTTTTTGAATTAAAAAAAAGTACACAACTGAGTGATAAATTGTGCTTTTATTTATTCAATTTATTTGCTTCCTTTCATCCAGTACTTCAAATAATATACATAACACTTCTGCCATCACAATTGTCCTACAAGGTAGACTAGGCTAAGAAATATTCTCAGGCCCAGTATAGCCCATTGAGATTCCATAATTGGATTTCCCCAATCTTAGTCCAGAATTTCAACCACTGCCAGTAAACTGATTCTCTTCCTAAGGCAATGCTTTGCAATGAAGGGGCCCTACTAATCTGTGTGCAGGTTGCATAATCAGGATGATTTTTTGCCTATTTCAGTGGCTTATTTTTCTTTTCTTTCTCTAGAATGTCATTTCACTATTACAATACTGTATTAAAAGGTTATCCTGTCTTGCCATATAAACAATGTTTATTTATATTTATATTTATATTTATATTTATATTTATATTTATATTTATATTTATATTTATATTTATATTATTTATATTTATATTATTTATATTATTTATATTTATATTTAATTTATATTTATATTTATATTTATATTTATATTTATATTTATATTTATATTTATATTTATATTATTTTTATTTATATTTATATTTATATTTAATTATTTATATATAAACATATAAACATATAAACATGAATGAATACCATTAGTTTATTTTTAATGTTACACTTATTTAGCATTAGCTACTTCTTGCATTTTTTAAAGAACATACCTCAGACATGTCCTAAAAAATGGAGTTTACAGGGGGGGGGAAGGCATTTCGAAATAATTAGAAAGCACTAATCTCATGAAGACTGTTTCTCTATACAGCAAGTAGAACATACATAAGCAACCAAAATTTATTTTTTAACAGTAATGAAAGGGTATATTCTCTTTACCATATCCCTATCTGAATTCTTCTCTTTTTTTCTTTTTTTCATAAAGTCAAACTCCTGCCAAAAATATTCCAGATGATTAATGTGCTTCTAAAACAAAAGTCTTAGAAAAGACTATAACAAATAAACATGAATTATATTTAATTTCCTTCAAAAGCATTAAGATTAACTTGTCAGGGAACAGATGCCAACAGTATGTGAATTCCACTGCTTAAATCAAACAAATCAAATAAAAACATTAAAAATGTTATTAAGTTATAGCTGTATATTTGAGAAAAAACAAGCGTTAAGAAAAAAAAGTGATAGCAGAGATGCCTATAGCTCCCAAATATTGCTTCTGCTTCTCAAGATTGCTCAAGATTGGCTTTCAGCTTATGTTTTATGACAAGAAATGTTTCAGATGAAAGCCTCCTTAATGCTACTTATCAAAATGCATTGTACTAGTCACCATATTTTCTTCAATGGTCTTTTTCTGAAAGAAAAAATGACAAATGTTAACGTAGGCTACTTGCTCAATAATGGATGTAATGAGGAGCAAATCTGTCTGTTCAGTTACCAACCCAGAAAATCTTAGCGATTAGGGAGGATCTGACCATTCACTTACTGCTTTTTATTTATGAAAATCAGAACCATGAACATCAATGTTTCATTAATAATGAAAAAAGAATCAGGAAGGAAAAATATATTTGGAGTCTACTAGACCAGGGGTCCCCAAACTTTTGGACCTCAGGGACCACCAAGGTCATAATTTTAAATCCCACGGGCCACCAAATTCATAATTTCAAATCCCACGGACCATAATTCATAATTTTAAGTCCTGCAGACCACTAATATGAAATTTTTTAAAAAGATAAATACATTTGTAAAATAATGATCAGAGAACTTCCATTTTATTAATATGAAATGCACCTATTTAATGTAACAAAATTATAAATGCTTATTTAATCATAACACAATCTTTAAAGGTTGTTTAATTGTAACAAAATTATTAAAGTTAGTGCAATTATTACAAAATAATTGAAGCTTATTTGACGATGGCTTGCTGATGTTGTTGGGAAAGTCAGTCCCATATTCCAGAGCTGTAGCTGTAGCTGTAGTCCCTTCCCTCCCCTCTCCTTCCCTCCCTTCCCCTTTCCTTTCCTTTCCTTTTCTTTCCTCTTCTTCCCTTCCTTTCCTCTTCTTCCTTTCCTTCTTCTTTCCTCTTCTTCCTTTCCTTCTTCTTTCCTTTCCTTCTCTTTCCTTTCCTTCTTTCCTTTCTTTTCCTTTTCCTGCATCCAGGTGCATTTGAAGCGGTGCGGGAAACTTCGGCCGGGCTCCTCGAGAGACGAGCGAGGCAGAGGGGGCCAGGAGGGCTGGGGAGCCGCTGCAGAGTCCCCATTTCGCCAGGGCTGCATGACAAATGACCGGCGAGCCGGTCTTCTGCCCCCCCCAGGGCATCTCTGGTCTCTGCACTTGGGGCTTTACAGAATCGTTCCTTGCACCCAATTCGGAAACTGCTGATGCTGCACTACAGCTGAGAAAAGCACTTCATCCGAGCTCCTCGAGAGATGAGAGTTTGCAGACAGCCATGCTAGCATCCTCAATGGACAGCAAACTCCGGCTGCTCCCCGGACCGGATGCCGTTTACCACGCTGAGTCCCAAGCAACAGGAGACGACGGCTGCCTTGTGCCACTGGCTGGCGCAAATATAGCAAGACAGCTTCCAGCCATCGCAATCCCCGCTTCGGCCCACTTACGCAGTGCCCCCACAGCAACAGCACCATTATTTCGTTCCGGTCGGCGAGGCTGTGCTCCTTTTTGCATATTGCACCACCTGCAAAGTTGCACTTTGCAAATGCCACCCCAGGGCAGAGATTTCCAGCCCCACCATGGCTGGTCCCATATTCCAGAGCTGTAGTAGTCACACACACAGGACTGGCCCGTTGCAGCTTCTCCACCGGGTGCACTGTCCATTGCGGACACTAGCTCGGCCCCCTGCAAACTCATCTCTTGAGAAGCGCTCACTGAAGCGGTGTGAGAAACTTCGGCTGGGCTCCTCAAGAGACGAGAGTTTGTAGGGGGCCGATCTAGCAGTCGCTTTCTCTTGGGCCTCCCACCCGGAGGCCTCACAGAAGGAGAGATGTAGGCCCGAAAGGCGGCTGAACCTCCCCCCCAGGCAGCCGTTTGGCTGAGCGTGAGTTCTTAGCCTTCCTGTTCCAGCTCGTGTGGCTCGCACTGCTATACACAAGGTGAGGTTTGCGCTCAGCCTTAAGAGTGGGGGCTGGTATGTGGGCAGGGTGATGTTGGGTGATGCAGCCTTGTGTTCCCGCGCATGGACTGGATTAATTGCTCGCGGCCATGTCCGGCCCAGGGGCCAAGATTTCTCACGGAACACCAAAATTTTCTCACGGACCACCAATTGGTAACCTGTGTACTAGACAACTCCAAATGGCTGAATGCAGAATTTATAGGGGTTAAGTGGAAACACATATGATGATTATTCTGGGGAAAAAAGAGTAATGGAAGAAAAGAGAGAAGAAATCTTAAATCATATTATGAAAGAACCAGTTTTCAATAATTTTTTTAAGCATTTGCTATGTCTTCTATTAGGACAATGTTTACCACCACACACTCAATTAATGAGTGTGACCAGGACCGAACACTCACCTGCCTTGAACAAGGCAGGTTTAGTTATGTACTATCACAAAAAAATGGGATCATCTTAAATTTTGACATTTAGCATCAAATACAGAAGTATAAAGACTGATTTTAGAATAGTACAAACTTCAGCCAATGCAGCCTAGTTTCAATGCATAACAAAGAAACATGTGTATCATTGCTATTGCTCGCATACTTGTCTCCATTCTGAAAATTATTTGTAGTTATTTTCTTTGCTCATCCTAGACTTCAGAAACATGAGTGTTTTTGAACAAGGTGTCCAAAAATTGCATTCTGGATATCCTGTATGAGAAACAGTATATCCCTGAATTTTGAAAAATAAGTGATCAACAGCATGTTTAAAAATTATTTACTTATTTCTTGCATTTATATAGCCGCCAATCTCACAATAAAGCTCCAATTTTGTAATCCAAAATTCTGCAGAGCATCATACAGAAATTCATGAAATTCCAGGCTTGTTCTTATTTTTTCTAACTGTTCTTCCATTAATGATAGCAATATACTTAGCTTTCTTTCATGATTACAATATTCTCATTTCAGCCAAGGGACTCTCAAGATCATCTTCAAAAACCTGGTAAAAACCATGAATTGGCCATGGTTTAATTTAACACAATAGGTTATGTATTTTTGGAACAGAAGATGGTCCAGGTTTGCTCTACTGTACACACTTTGTGATCAAATTCTCCAGACTTTAGGGGATTAATACTGACATACTAAGCAGGCTTCTGGCAGATGCTTCACTCCATTTCCCTGTGAGGCTTCCTTAGAAAGAGCAAGAGGGGGATGGTGTTGTCTTGTAGCATTTGTAGTCTGCATCAGATATGATCTTAGAGTAGTTGGTTGATGAACGGATATTTCCTATGAGGATCAATTGATTCTTCGAGGTGCTGGCTGTCATCTCAATTTTGTTCTTTTTCATCTGCTTTGGGGTTTGGAGTGAGGCACGTGACAAGATGGTAGATTTAGATTTTAGATTTATTGTTAGAGTTGGAAGGGACCTTATAGGTCATCTAGTCCAACCCCCCGCTCAAGCAGGAGTTCCTACACCATTTGAGACAGATGGCAGTCCAGTCTCCCCTTGAAGGTTGCATTTATTGTTAGAGTTGGAAGGGACCTTATAGGTCATCTAGTCCAACCCCCCGCTCAAGCAGGAGTTCCTACACCATTTGAGACAGATGGCAGTCCAGTCTCCCCTTGAAGGTTGCAAGTGTTGGGGCTCTCACAACCTCTACTATCCAGATCTGGTAGCATCTATCTGGTAGATGCTATCCAGCTCAATGACTGTTAACAGCACATTTGTTTGAGTGACTGTGATGCTTAATGGTTGAAGTTCATTAATCATGTTAAGCCATGATTTGTTTACACATAGCTTGTTGAATCTAAAGACACTTAACACTGAACAATATATTATGTTTTGTAAACCATAATTGTAATTGTTAGATTGTATCAAGACACCACTTGACCAGAGACCTCATTATGTGACTCTGTATCAGTTATACTCTTATAGCCCAACAAATCTCTGAAGAATAATATTGTGGAGAGACCCTAAGTACACCCACCTTTAGTGCTCAGAGAAAAGGTATAAATGTATATGTATGTAATAAAGCTAAAGCTGAACTAATCATATTATGGTTTCTAGCATAATGTGCGAACCTAATTTTTGAATTACAGAGTATTCCTCTCACTAGACCTCTAAGAAAATTAAATGAAATGCTCTAACAAGATGAAATTATACAATTATTTCCTTTAGTTTGGAATTCAATATAAAACTGCCCTTAGCCACAGTTTGATCCTTTTCTGTGTATTCCGTGTGCTGAAAATTTGACCTGTTATAAAATTTGACCTGCTTGGTAGTGTGCCTGTAATAGTTCTGCACTATGATCATCAAGCTCAGTAAGCAATGCACTCTTTCATATCAAAGATAACAAATACTTCATGTTTAACACATTTACTACATAAATCCCATCCTCTGATACAGTATTACGGTAGCTTCTCCAAAATCATTTTATTGGTCTGTTTTCAAGTAGATAAAAGTCAGAATAACCCGTGCACTTTCTAGAAAACATAGAACTATCTGTACTGGAAAAAAGCACTAAACCCTAAGATGTTTTTTCCCTCCCACCCCTCTCGTCTGTTAAAAGCTGCTTTATTTCTGCATAATAAATATTTAATGTATTATCTTCTGAACACAAATTGATGGCTGTCATTAGTGGCCACAATAATGGAGTTATTTTTATCAGAAGTTATAACTTCAGTTTTCAGAATCTGTAAGCCTTAAAGGAAGTAGCTTATCTTCACATGCAATGGATTTATTATATTCACATGTGGTGAAAGCCACAAAAAATGAAAATACTACTATGAGAATACCATTCATCCTTAATGAAATTACTCTTAACTGTCCTTTAGCAAGCCTGTGCCATCTGTAGACCCATTCCCAATTCAGATCACTGCCATACTTCATAATTAATTTTCGATGGCATTCAAATTAGTTAATCAAAATCTAATCAATTGGTCAACTATTTTTAAAGGCATTTGTCTTTTGGTATATTTCCTTGTTGGCCAATTAATATTTGCTTACTTAAGTAGAGACACCATCTTGGATGAAGTAACTTGTGATTTATTTGTAGACAATTTTTTATTTTTAACTGCATTTCCAATGTACTACATATCCTATCTTTCTATTCTAATGAACAAAGACATTTAACAATATATTGAAACAGTAAAATATAAATTAAAGTACAAACATTAATCTATAATTAAAAGCCTGGAGTCAAAGATGCAACATCCATGGTGCACATTCCATAATCCAGGAGCAATATTAAAAAAGCCAAGAATATGGTCCTTCATACTAAAAATAAAGTTGTCTAACAATTGGGATATCTTCTAAGTAACCCATCCTGCAGAACCTAAAGCCAGGAAAGTTCACAATGGGAAAGGCAATCTCTTGGATGGTCAGCTTGTAAGTATGTTAGATTTTAGGCTTGACTATAGTAACCTGCTCTAAATAGGACTGCTTGTGTTTAGCATCTGGAAATTTAAATTGATATAAAACTCAACAACCAGGTTATTCCTAGAAATAAGAAAATCCCATGCAATACTTTACCTAGGCATAAAGTACAGAACTTGCTGCCAATTATTTTCTGAGCAGAATACAAAATCTTGCTTTTTTACAATTAACACCCAGTATGGCTTAGATTGAGACTACTTGAAATAGCATCTCTTTTTATACACCCTGTATTGAGAAGATCTGCAAATGTTGCAGCTGACACATCTGGTGGTGACTCTGGATCAAGCTTTCACTCTTGCCATACCAAATCTCTGAAATGCACTCCCTGCAGAGTCAAGGAATCTTATAGTGTTAACTGTTGATTTTTACTTGCTTTGTTGTTTTGTTACTTTAACTGTTATTGTTTTGATTTAAAAGTGTTTGTTTATTGTAAACTTCTGATAGTTGGTGGTATATCAACTTAAAGAAATATCAACATCTTAAATAATGCTCGGTAAGCAACTTACAGCTAAAGGAGGTAGATTTGCTTGTTTATGTTATTTGTCAAGGTACTGTCTGAAACCAAACAGAATACAAGTTTACAAGCGTAGCTGCTGCATCTTTCACTTATTGACACTTTGACACTAAGCTAAGGCAATATGTGATATATGTTGCAGTAGTTGATGCATAATACAGCCAGGATATGGATAATTGCCAGCAACAACAAGCCTAGGAAGGGACATAGGTGGTGCAAATATCTTCCTTACTATGAACCTGAGAATCTGTGATAGATGAGGATGAATAATTCCTAGGTTATGGAACTACTGTTTCTGGAGGCATGTATCCCCACCCCACCCACAAACAGGCAAAACCTCAAATTTCCAAGTCCATTTTTTTTCATTTACCAACAATATTGCCATCTTGTCCAAATTTAATACTACTTTGTTCTCCTCATCTGGCTCATTACTAAACTTAAACAAAATACTAGTGTACTTGATTGCTTCCTGGAATAGACCCTGAGTTGAATTTCACCAACTTTCAGAATTGTGCAAAATTCTGAATTTCCTAGCAATTTCACATTGATACTGTAGTGTATACCATACTGAAAGCCACCAGAATGAACTAGCAGGACTGTCCTCCCATTCACCCATACAATAAAACAAGTGACAATAACATACTCAAACTGCCCTTTTCAGTTGGCAATCAGACAATCAATATCATTCAATTGGGTCTGAAGTTGCAAGGTCACTGCCTTCTCATTGATCTTTCCAGTAAATGGAGTATTTGAAGCTGATCTACAATCTTATAAATCTTTTGGGTAAATGTAATCCATCTGCAAGATTTAGATTTATTATTAGAGTTGGAAGGGACCTTATAGGTCATCTAGTCCAACCCCCTGCTCAAGCAGGAGTTCCTACACCATTTGAGACAGATGGCAGTCCAGTCTCTCCTTGAAGACTGTCTCCTTCCTCAAGGGGCCAGTCTCATCCTGGTCAAATTAAGCAACTAGGCAGAGCAAGTGTTGAATAGGGAGGTAGTCCAAATTTCTCTATACACCTTGCTGACTTCTTTGAGATTTATAAGCCCCAAAGAATCCAAATAACAGCATAAGTGATTGCCAAGTTATATTCCTGTGACCTCCCCAAACATTAGACTCCAAGGCCAATTTATTCAGAAATAAATTTATTAATTTATTGTCCATGATGAATCATAAATTGTTTCAGTCCTCCGCTCTAAAATCTTAGTTAAAGGAAGTGATTCATAATATGAAAAAGCAATGCCATGTTGTTCTGTGCAGAAGCAATGGAGGCAGTGAAGTAATAAGTTCTTCATTGCTTTCTCTATTTAAACAGACTGTGTGCTCAATCTGCTGCATCCTGAGACAATTCACACGTACTATAGCTGATGTTCTATCTTCCTCATTGAGGTTAGCTCTCTAGTAAATGGGACTGCCGGAACTCTGTAAGAGGGCAGTAAATGCTTAGGAACAATAATTCAATCAAGACTTCACAATATTGAGGAGGATGAAATGAAAAAACCCCCAAATGCAGGAAATCATCCAGATTCATCAGGTTTTCTGGGTCTAAAATGATTACATAGTTCTACCATATCATATTACAAGATACTCTTTTAAAGTGCTGGGATCAGTGGTGGGTTGCTACCGGTTCGGACCGTTTCACGCGAGCCGGTGGTGGAAATTTGGCCACGTTCGGTGAACCAGTAGTGATGGCCAGCTTGCCACGCCCCCGAACTGGTTCCCTGGTCGCCGTTGCTTGAAAGCGGCTGGCCACAAACCCTCTGTGCATGCACAAAGGCTTCTGCGCATGCGCAGAGGGTCAGTACCAGGATGTAATGTGCGCACGCAAGCGTACCAAAGAACGCACTTCTGACGCGACACACGTACTTCCGAACCGGTAGGGAAGGTAAGAGAACCCCACCCCTGGCTGGGATGCATTCATCAATAACACAAACCCAACTCATTTTCAACAGGATCACAAATTTGTTTATCCCTGCATTTCTAACAATGTTTAATAAATCACTACATTCCCCACAGCAAAGATGAGGAGATCTAAGTATTAGGTATAGTGGCCACCTTGAGTATATATAAAAAGAATAGATAAATGAACAAACAAATTCAGTGCACTTGTACAAACAGAAACAAAACATAACCACACATTGTATGTGCACCTATATAAAGAGAAACTACATACAACAGAATGTTACAGTATTTCATTTTCATTTTCCCCATTATAGTCTCTTATAAACTGTATAATCTGGAACTATCAATAAGGTTTTTGTTCTATTCATTAATAATGGTCAGATTAATCCCTTCTTTCTTTAGTTTTGGGAAGTCAGAATTTGAGACTCAATTCACACTTTTACTTCTGCCACCACCAAGTATCAGCTGACAAAATTTAAATTTAAAAGTACTGAGTTCATATTCCTTTTATTTGGGTAGTGCTAATTCTAGATTTAAACAAGAAAAGTAATTCAGTTTAAGGCAAAGTGATGTTTTAAAAATTGGTTATTTGTTATACTCCTTAATATATTTTCTGAATGTATTATTTGCACATTTGGTTTACCAGTTCCTTTACCAACACTTTGAATATTTACACTATAGGAAGGCAGCAAATATTTTATCCTTCAGCAATTACAAAATTCATGCAAGCCTCAAGTATTTGAAAACAATAGCAATTGCTATATGTAGTGTACTTTAGTTAATTATGCTTCTTTACTTTGACTATTTAATGGGCAATGCTGTAACCACTTTACAACCAGCATAACTTGCAAACATAATGGCAGGCTCCATAAGTTGAGGACTACCTACAATTTAAAAAGAGAATTTTTATAAAATGATGTTTGCATAACTCTAGAAAAAAATTAGACTGTATAAAGTTACTTCAAATGTATGCTGAAAATGTGGAAACATGAAGAGCCATTTTAGCATGCCTGGTGGGCTTGCAAAAAAGCAAAAACAAATGGATACAAATACACAGTGATACAATTAACTTTAAATATTAATATTCAATTGAAAGCAGAACTTTTCTTGTTGGGATTGCTGGAGAGACAATTAGAAGAGAGTTATAGAAGATTTTATATATGATAACTGCGATGACATTATTATATGCACAAAAATGGAAAGACTCTGTAATACCCAGAGTGGAGGAATGCCTACTGAAGATGACTGAAGTAGTAAAGGTAGCAAAATTGACTTGTTTGATTACAGAAAGGACAATTACATTTGTTAATGACTAGAAATCCCTTATGGGTTTTTTTTGCTGAAAAAAGAAAAACTGAACTTGTGATTTATGGGTTTGAGGATTAGAAAGAATAAACTATGAAAGTAAAAAAATTATATTGTAACTTTAGAAAAAGAGGGCACCTCTATAACTGTCTGGTTCGGTTCTGCAACCCAACAAGACAGACACAGACTTCAGAGGATAATCAGAACTGCAGAAAAAAAACATTGCTGCCAACCTGCCTTCCATTGAGGACCTGTATACTGCACGAGTCAAAAAGAGGGCCGTGAAAATATTTACTGACCCCTCGCATCCTGGACATAAATTGCTTCAACTCCTGCCCTCAAAACGTCGCTATAGAGCACTGCACACCAAGACAACTAGACACAAGAACAGTTTTTTCCCGAACGCCATCACTCTGCTAAACAAATAATTCCCTCACCACTGTCAAACTATTCACTAGGCTGTATTACTATTACTATTAGTTTTTCTCATCGTTCCTATCACTCATCTCCTCCCACTTATGACTGTATGACTGTAACTTGTTGCTTGTATCCTTACAATTTATATTAATATTGATTGTTTCCTGATTGCTTACTTGAACCCTATGACAACCATTCTTGACCAATGTATCTTTTCTTTTATGTACACTGAGATCATATGCACCAAAGACAAATTCCTTGTGTGTCCAATCACACTTGGCCAATAAAGAATTCTATTCTAAGAAAAAAATATGCATGTACCTGTAACTGCTTCAAGAAAATAGGAAGGTGTCTTTTCATAACTTTTCCCTTCGTTTTCTTCTTTTATTTCTTCAACTTCTCTACTTCTTTGCACTTTTCCATTTACTTATTATCTTACTTTCCTTACTTTTTTCTTTCAAAATCTGTAATGTTTTTATTCTCTTAAAATATATTGTTTTTATAAAAACCCTAAATAGCTGTTTAAAACAACTGTTTAAATGTTAGAGCATTTTAAAAGAAGCCAGATTTCTATGTACAACATTTGTTTGACTTATATGGCCACCCATACTGCACAAGGAGCTCAGAGCAAATCAATATATATTGACAGATAGCTAGGAGTAAGAAACAGGTGCCCTCAAGATTTAACACTTATTTAAGCAAAACTAACAATACTGTTTAATCCGTGCACGGTTCTTTTAATGCTGATATAGCAAGGGATAACACATTGGGTATCTGCCAGACAGAATGTGCATCTTGTACTGTCTAGATAAATCTAGAACAAAGAACTATTGACTCCCTAACAGGGAAAAAAAATCTTCAAAAATACTTGGTAATAGTATTTATACAAAGCAAAATAAATTGAAACATTTTAGTTGCCCTTGTGAGAAAGGTGAAAGGATTCCTCTCTTCTAGAAATGGCTTCTACATATAAGATTATCCCACCTATTTGAGTGGATTTTCAGGTAACCTCTCCCCATTAATGCATGACCATTCATGTTTATTCAATATTTATAGAGACCTTGAGTAAATGCACCTATAGCATGAAAAAGGCAGCCCACCCTTAAACCTTTCTTAAATTCACTCTTATAAACTTCATCTTATATTTTAGAGGTCCTTCAGAAGCGTATATATATACACTCAATTTACCTTCCCAGATTGCACCAAGAGAGTTGGCTCACCTCTGTGCAGTCTCTGAACAACAGCAATGATACCACAAGATATAAACAGAATACATGTCACAGCAAACATATCAAATTCCTCACATATTTGTTATTTTGGATTAATAATCATTGCCCAAGGAAATCAGCTTGTTTCCAGCAGTTAGATGTGCTGCCAACCGAACAGCTAACTTCATATATCACAGTAAGCCGGAATATAGGCTCCCACAAGAAGATTTAATGTTGGTATGTTGGGATCAAAATTTCCAAAATTCCCAAAGAACATTCCTAAATTGAGAAATGCTGTTATAGAAATTGGTGTTTAGCCACTACAAAGGTCTGTAACTGGGATTATTATTACATTCAACCAGCACAGTCAAAGACCATGCTGGAAGTGCCAGATGATAAACACTGTATTCTAATAACTCTAAAGAGCACCTGGTTTGGGATTCCTGAACCTGCAACTTTACAATTAAGCATTCTAACAGAAAATTAGAATGTTTAACAGGAGACATGAGCAACAGATTTCCTGGTATAAGTAAGATTCTTGCCAGTTAGCACTGTAAATGAATACCTGCTTAGTTGAGAGAAACCAAGTCTTGGGGGTGTGTGTGTATGCAACTAACCATTGTACACCTATTAGAAAAACTTTCATTTGTAGTTTATTTATAAATTTTATTTAGTTGTAGGTTTTGTATTAATCTCTAGGAAGGCAACATGCTTCTATGGTTTTCTATGGTCTCTCACCAGTATGCCATGTAACTACAGCACAACGCTTCTGAATGAGGTTCCTCCTTTTAGCATAAATGTCATCAGGACTTAGCATACTACCCTATGTACCAGGAGAATAGAAAGCATAAGGTGTCAGGCCGAAGACATTTTAGCTGAGGTCTTTGGCCTGTCACACTTTATGCTATTTTAAATGTATTATTTGCTGTGGGAATTTGGGAGGGGTAATTGCATGAGGGATGTCTGCATGTAGCCATAACAAATCCCTTCTAGATTGCCGAGGTCATCTTTTGTCTTTGCACTCCTGCACCTGCACGGAAGGAGATGGGAGTTTCTGCCAAGTTGGCAGATGAAGATTGGTTAACGTGATGGACTTGGGGATGTGGGGACAAGGGCTTGAACTTTCAACTGGGTGGAGAAACCTCTGGGACTTCAGGTTCCGGTTTCTCCCAGATGTGCCAACATGGCTCTGTTAATAAATTGGAACTTTGAGGAATACTTTGCCTCGGAGTCTGATTTAGTTTTGGATGCTATTTGGAACCCTGACATAAGGTGTAATTTGTTTCAGAATTAATTTTTTTTGTTTACACACAAACTCTGAAGAGTTTCTATATGAATTGTTGTTCTGTAAAACAAGACAGAACAAAACTACTCCCACTCTGACTTTCCAAATATGGTCTGCCAAAACACATTACCAGCCACCTGGAAAATTTGACAAAGACACTCTCAACCTAAAAAAGACTTAGAGCAAAGGTCTCATGATAAACAATCCATCTTTTTATTTTTATCACTACCAGTTGTTTCTAGCCAGAAGTAGGTCATCCACATACAGACTTGTATTCATTTGTGCTCTGGTCCACAAAATTCTCTTGTGTGGTTTGGCCTTGGCCTAACTTGCCCACCAAAGTTTGCTCTGAATTCGGAAAGCATACATCTCACCATTTTGGCAACTAATTTTCATAAGTAACAATATCGGCTATAGCATATGAACGTTTATTAGTGTTCATTACATTGCCTATCTTGATGGTATATATTCACTACATATCACAACAGTATCTAGTACTGATTTTCAAGAAATCATAGGCCTCTTTTTGAGCTTCTGAAGCAACAAATGAATAGTTACAGTACTGTTTCAGAATTGAACAAAACAAGTATTATTGTTAATCAATAATTTCTAGCCACATCCATTAATGCCTACAAATAAATGTTGTGATTTTGTTGATGCTGTACTGTTAACCTTCTTAGATAGGTTAAATCATTTTTTTAAAATGGTCTTCTTAGTTACATCCATTTCTCCAGCCCCTTGATCTTTAATTTTATGCAATGAATCCACTGTACTAAGGAGTCAGAGGTAATCCTTGACTTACAATAGTTCATTTAACGACTGTTGGAAGTTACACCTGCACTGAAAAAAGTGACATGACCATTTTTCAAACTTATTACTATTGTAGCATCCCCATAATCACGTGATTAACATTCAGATGCTTGGCAACTGACTTGCATTTATGACCGTTGCAATGTCCCGGGGTCATGTGATCACATTTTGTGACCTTCTGACAAGCAAAGTCAATGGGGAAGACAGATTCACTTAACAACCGTGTTACTAATTTAACAACTGCAATGATTAACTTAACAACTGTGGCAAGAGGTGGTAAAATGGAGCAAAATTCATTTAATGAATGTCTCACTTAGCAACAAAAATCTGGGACTCAATTGTGGTCGTAAGCCAAAGACTACCTGTACCGCCCAGCCTTTTAAGAGTGTCGTACTATTTGGTTTTTAAATGGAGGGGGGATCATGCTTTTTTTTAAAAAACAAACACTCTTTTTCTGAAAAGCTTCCCCATATTTCTAGCCCTGTTCCCCCTTTAGTTAGGAGGAGACGGGGTCTTCGACGACGGGTGACAGCCAGTCTCCAAAATGACACTGGCAAAACGCCTCTTCTCAGAGGCAGGGAAGGATTGAAAGAGAAGCTGTTAAAACTGAAACATTTTCATCCAAGCTCAATTTTTTTTCTTTATTCCTGTCTATGACAAATTAAGTCCCCTTCCACTTAAAAATCCGTGTAAGTTTGTTACGCGCCAATTAAACCCGAAGGTGTGCAAAAGTAGCTGAAAAGTTGGTAAAAAGTTCCAACCACACCCTGATCCTTTCGGACCCCACTGTGCCACCTACACACACGCACACCCCACTCCGCTTTCCCCGTCAACTTTCCCTCCACTTTCACGCCGCTTCCCCCGGCAACTGTTTTCCCGCAGCCGGGTACCTGCCCTCTCTCGAAGGCGTCGCGCTCGGCAACATCCACCAGGGCCCCTCCGGCAGCAGCCCGCGCGGCCGCGCCACCTCCGCCGCTCAAGGCTGTTGCCGAGACCGGCGCCGAGAGCCGACGGCGGCCCCGCAAACTCTTGGCGAGCGGGCTGGAGCCGTGCCTGATGGAACTACTCGAGCGCTCCATCTCGGCGTGTAAGAAGGCCCGCTTTGCGCTCTGACAGGACCGCCAATGCCGCTCCTCCGGTTGGCTTTCAAAGGCTGCCATTCATTTGGCCACGCCGCTAATTGGGCTTCAGCTCCAAAGAGGGGAACTTTCTGGACACGCCCCCTTCTCTCTCTCTTTTTTTCCCTGCCCGCTTTCCCGCTCCCGTATTCCCCCCCTCCCCTCCCCTTCCCTTCCCTCCACCCTTGCCACTACGCCTTGTCTCCAAGCAGGAATGCTGTCGCGAGAAAGGCAGTGGTAGAGGAGCGTCCGCTCGGATGGGATTGGCTGTTACTGCAGAATCTGCCTGGTTTTTGCACGTGCGCCAACTCCGCCCACTGAGGGAGCGCTTTAAATGCTGCGCGGTGGCTGCGTTGCTTCCACATACCCTTAACCGTGGCTGCTTTAGATCTGGCTGCTGCGTTTGCATACCTAAACTAATTTACTGTTTGTGTAACCTCATTCCATATTGGGTTAGTTTATGGAATATGCTGTGCCCAGAAAGATTATTATTCAGTGTATTTCAATACTTTATTCAGAACTCCGATTAAATATGTTGAGAATACAGCTAGTGTTTGTTGTTCTTCAGCTGCTTGGATGAGAAGCGGAATGTTTTCAAAGAAAAAAAAAGTGCAGTTGCCTTTAGGAAAAGCACCTTTGGGACAACCATGATCTGGATGATTGAGAATCTCCATATTCAAGAAAGTTGGAGTTCTCGCATAAGCATATATGTCTTTAAGAACTGGAGATAGTAGCAGCTATATTGACTTTCAAACATTTGTGATGAGTAACTTTACTAACGAATTGCTTTCCTCTTTAATTCCACGTTCAAAATTAACACCAAGTTAGGGTTAACTTATGACACTTCAATTCCTACCATGAAGGAATGGTTGCAGAAGTTGATGGAGTTGGCTGAAATGGTAAAATGAGTACTGTATTTTGATTAAAGAAAATATAAGTATCTTTGTTTCCACATGGAGATCGCTTCTGAACTTTGTGCTTGAAGTGAAAAAAAATGAAACTCTTGATTTTGGGTTTTACCGATTAGACTGATCTTTATAGAAATGGTTAGTTTATATTATTATGAAAAAATAAAGAGTTATGATTTGATGTTAATGCCTTATTTTACTGCAACAGTCGGAAGTCAATGTTTCCTTTTCTTTTTTTTCCTACCCTTCCTCACTTCTTTTCACCTTCTTCCTCCCCACCGTTCTCCTATTTACTTTTGTGTTTTGCAACTTATTTTATCTTACAACTCAATAAAAATGTTAAACCAGAAAATTATCACCAAGTTAAAGGCTGTGTAATGCAAGATAGTTTCAAAAATGCCAAAGTGTTCTACGGGGGGGGGGGTCTTCAACCTTGGCAACTTTAAGACTTGTGGACTTCAACTTCCAGAATTCCTCAGCCAGCTTTGCTGGATGAGGAATTCTAGGAGTTGAAGTCCACAAGTCTTAAAGTTGCTAAGGTTGAAGACCCCTGTTAAATCTAAGATGCAAGAGAACTACCGGTATCATTGTCTTACAGTGTTGGAGATGGGGAATCTGATAGGTTGGATGAGTTATCTATATACTGCTAAAACTTTCCTGTCCGTTTGTAACCTTCAATCAGGCAAAACCCATGGATTGAAATTTCAAGGATCTTCAGATCACTTTTTATCCACAAACTGGTAGCTGTATACCTGCAGTTACTTGATTGTGCTTGCCCCCATTGATGAGCAGCAAAGGCAATGAGGAAGCCCAAAGGAAGTTAAAAGTCACTCCTGCTCTAAAGTGACCAGATTTTTTTTTTAAGCGGGACGGGGGGCGGGCCCGCCTGGGCGCCGCCATTTGAGTTTTGCCCTCTGCACATGCGCAGAACGCTGCGCATGCGCAGAGGGCAAAACAATGCAAATGTCGGCGTCCAGGTGTGTGGGGGAGGTGGGAGGCCTTTCCTCGCCTCCCGCCTCCCCTTCAGGAGCCGGCAGTGGCTTGGGCTGGCAAGCGACGAGCGGGAGGTGGGGAAAGGAGGCAGCCGGCAGCTTACTTGTGAGGCGGTGCTCCTGCAGCAGCCCATGGCGGGCTCGGGGCTAGGTCTCTGTGCGAGCTCCAGGCATCCAAGCACCGCGGTCTCCCGGTCGCCCGCCCGGCCCCAGGGCAACGGCGGCAGCGAGGTGACGGGGGGAAGGAAGGGGAGGGGACAAGGAAGGTCTGTTTGTACCGCCGGAGGGGCCGCTCGTGAGCTCAAACCGCCGCTCTTTTTCTGAGACGACGGCAGCGGCGACGGCTCCTCGTCCCTCACCCCTCCACCCACATCCCAACAGCAGCGGCGCCTCTGAGGGCGGGGCTAGGGATGGGGTGGGGGAAGGAGAGGAGGAGCAGCCCCCCTTCCCCCTCTCCCCAGCAGGCAGCCGGCTCTCTGAAATTCCGCTTTGCCCGACTTGCTTCCGGTTTTTATTTGGGTGGTAGTACCTCTCTTTTGTGCTTCCCCTTCTAAGGTGACCAGACGTCCCGCTGTTTCGGCATTCTTTCCAAAAAAGCGTGACTTTTTGGAAAGAATGCGGGACGCGGGGCACACGCTTGAAAAGCGTGTCTGTCCCGCCAAAAGCGGGACGTCTGGTCACCTTATCCTGCTCCCATTGTATTTTTACTTGCCTGTGGTCATTCTGTTTATCACTTTAGGTAAGGAAATATCTCTGAAACAATGACCCAACAAGGCACAGTTGTCTAATTTATTACTATTTTCTCTGAACTTTAATCTGGGAGTGGTAATATCCGGAGTTTATCTACATCTGAAAAGCTGCAGCCATTATTCATACAGAGTCTTATTTGCACAACATGCTTACTGTAAGTATAGTTCATCTGACCATGGAGTACTAATTTGCACAGCACATATAGTAGAATCAGACTAACTACACAGACTGGATTTACAGCATGTAAACTAAATTGTTTGTACTTCAATATGCCACGCAAGCACCTTTGTTGTGACCTGTCTCTTAAAGATTAGGTGTTGGCCCTCGTTCAAGCTGTCAGCTAGAAAAAGTGATCCATGAAAATTTCTATCCCCAAGGCATATTTTGCAAGCCAGTTGCATAATAAACAGGTGGAGGTGCTGTGTATCAACCTTCACCATTATAAAACTCTTTTCTTTCTTGTGGGGTTAGAATAAAATGGAGGTATGCTTTGAATATATGGGATGCGGTGGCTCAGTGGCTAAGACGCTGAGCTTGTCGATCAGAAGATTGGCAGTTCAGCGGTTCAAATCCCTAGTGCCGCGTAATGGAGTGAGCTCCCGTTACTTGTCCCAGCTTCTGCCAACGTAGCAGTTCGTAAGCATGTAAAAAATGCAAGTAGAAAAATAGGGACCACTTTGGTGGGAAGGTAACAGTGCGCCTTTGGCGTTTAATCATGCCAGCCACATGACCATGGAGACGTCTTCGGACAGCGCTGGCTCTTCGGCTTAGAAACGGAGTTGAGCACCGCCCCTAGAGCCGGAAACGACTAGCACGCATGTGCAGGGGAACCTTTACCTTTATGCTTTGAATATGATAGCCCATCATTATAATCGGAGTCTTCAGAACTAGATCTCAGTTGGGGAAGCAGCTTTCACTTTTGAGAAAAGGGAAATATGAAGATATCCACAACATAGAAGCAATGTTGCCTATTATTATTATACTATTATACATCATTACATTATATGGAAAAGTCTGATCTTTTTCTCCAGAGTAGATAGGAAAGGAGGAAGAGGAGGAAAACAATGAGCACCATGAGGATAGAAATGGATTATCTGTGACGCTGAAGACGCAGGGGTCCCCAAACTTGGCAACTTTAAGACTTGTGGACGTCAACTCCCAGAATTCTCCAGCCAGCTGGAGAATTCTGGGAGTTGAAGTCCACAAGTCTTAAAATTGCCAAGTTTGAAGACCTCTGCGAAGAGGCAAGAGAAGAAAAGTAAAAGCCAAGGCTTTTTCTAAGCAGATCATGCAAATCAGATTGCAGCATCTTGTAAAAAGTTCCTAACGATGCTATTGCTAAACAAGTGGTTAAATTATACTCTGCACAGGGGGTGGGAGGCTTCCTTTTAGAAAAATCATCTTGATTTGAGTTCCTGAGGTAATTAATAGTGCTGCTATGGAGATTCTCAATCATCCAGGTCATGGTTGTCCCAAAGGTGCTTTTCAAAAGGCAATTACACTTTCTTGGTTTTGTTTTCCCTTGAAAATGTTTCACTTCTTCTCTAAGAAGCTTCTTCAGAACTGTTGGATGAGAATGAAATATTTTCAGGGGTGTGTGTGTGAAACCCAAGAAAGTCCAGTTGCCTTTTGAAAAGCATTTTTGGGTTAATAGTGCTGCTGCAGTTTTCTCACTGCAGCTGAAGGCAGCAGACTTGGAGATTCAGTTTCATCTATGTAGTTAGAAGGCAGGAAACTCTGAGTTCAAGTTCTGCTTTAGCCATGAAAGCTAGCTGGGCGACATTGGGCCATCATGGTCTCTCAGCGCAAGTCACCTCACAGGGCTGTTGTGAGGAAAATAGGAGGAATGTGTGTTGAATATGTTTGCTGCCTTGAGTTATTTGTAAGAAAAAATAAGGGAAGGATATAAATAAATAAGCAAGATAGGTTTTCTTCTCCAGCACAATTCTGTTTCCTTCTGGAATTTGCATCTGCTTCACTACTTCACTGTGTTTTATGGTAAGGGCTAGCCCCAATTGTGAAAGATAGCATCTCCGACCAATAAATTTTTCCACTGCCACATAATTTTAGTCCCCCAATCTGGAATTACAGATTAACAGAGTTGGAAGGGACCTTGCAGGTCATCTAGTCCAACCCCCTGCCCAAGCAGGAGACCCTACATCTGCCTCTACCTAGGATTGAACTCACAACCTCTTGATTGTGAGGCAAGAGCTTCACCTCTAGGCCATAGCAACTGTCCCATTGATGGCAAGGTTTCTCTTTTCCAATATTGTGCCAGACCGAATGGTGATGCTCTTAGCTCTTAATACAGGTAGTCCTCGACTTGCAACAGTGACCATTCAAAGTTACAACGGCACTGAAAAAAGTGTCCTATGACCATTTTTCACACGACTTTCTAGCATTCCCCATGATCTTAGAGCCACAGTGGTGCAGTAGTTAGAGTGCAGTACTGCAGGCTACTTCTGCTGATCACTGGCTGCCTGCAGTTTGGCAGATCAAATCTCACCAGGCTCAAGGTTGACTCAGCCTTCCATCCTTCCAAGGTGGGTAAAATGAGGACCCAGATTGTTGGGGGCAAGATGCTGACTCTGTAAACCGCTTAGAGAGGGCTGTAAAGCACTGTGAAGCGGTATATAAGTCTAAGTGCTATTGCTATTGCTATCTTGTGATCAAAATTCAGATGTTTGGCAAGTGGTTCATATTTATGACTGTTGCTGTGTCTCAAGATCCTGTGATACCTTTTGCGACCTTTTGATAAGCAAAGTCAATGTGGAATCCGTATTTGCTTAACAACCAGGTTGCTAACTTATCAACTGCAATGATTCACTTAACCGAGGCATGAAAGGTCATAAAATGGAGCAAAATTCACTTAACAAATGTCTCACTTGACAACAGAAATGTTGGTTAAGTGTGGTCATAAGTCGAGGACTACCTGTAAATATTGTTGCTTTTCATTTATATTCTCTAGGACCATAACTAATAAATATATTTGTGACTTTAGTTTAGATTTTATTGGGATATTTGGTGTATTTCTTTGCAGTACTCTTTGGAATCTTTTTGCATAATCAACATTCGAAACGGGCAGCTACTTTTAAAAAGAAAGAAAACATAGCTATGTCAGTCTTCTTTGATGTGTGGGGGTTTAATAACATGTACTGTGGTTTTGTATGTGGCATTAGGATGAGTAGAAGCAAGCTGACCTTGGAGGAAAAAGAGACAGATAACTGAAACCAGACTGTGGTCTTTGGTGTGAAGGGAGGCAGTATATATGCTGTTGTTATGGTACAGGGTGTTGGTATCTGTAATTAAGACAGAAATAGAATCCTGTTGACTGAAAGAAGCATTTCTCAACCTCAGCAAGTTTAAGACTGGAGCTGAAGTCCACACATCTTAACATCTTAAACAGGCTGAGACTGAGGAGCACTGGTTTAGGGGAATATAGAGGCGCTGTAGTAAGAAGATCCCATAGGTGGGGAAGAGAGGGTTTTTTTTGTGCCTTCAAGTCAGCGATGACTCCTGATACTACCTGGCCAAATATTTGGAGTTTTATTGACAAGAGGCAATGGATGGAAACTAATCAAGGAGAAAAACAACTTAGAACTAAGGAGAAATTTCCTGACAGAACAATTAATCAGTGGAACAACTTGCCTCCAGGAGTTGTGAGTGCTCCAACACTGGAAGTTTTTAAGAAGAGATTGGACAACCATTTGTCTGAAATGGTATAGGTCTACTGTAACAGCACATTTTCCAAATTTTCCATTTTTTCAGAAGTGGTTTGCCATTGCCTGCTTTCTAGGGCGGAGAGGGAGTGTCTGGTCCAAGGTTACCCAGTTGACTTTGTGCCTAAGGTAGGACTAGAACTCTCGGTCTCCCAGTTTCTAGCCTGGTGCCTTAATCACTGCACCAAACTGGCTCTCGTTCCATAGTATCAACAGATGCTGTGTTCTAGTTGTATGGCTTACAATATTTCCTTTATAATGCCTATCTAACAAATCCAAGGTATATGACCTATAATCCTGTTTATTCAGATCTCTTTTGCATTCTTTTTGTCTAGGAGCCCAATGATCACTATAGTTGTGTGTGCTGATAAAAGGTATTTTCTTTCGTCTGCCTCCAATCTCTTTGCTTCCTTATTCAGGTGGAAACTTTACCACCACAAATCCTTGATAAGCTCCTTTGGAGGTGACATCTTAAATCTTATAAACTGGCAAAGTCTTTATTATTTATTCCCCAAGGTCATGTCTTCCCAATTAGCAGCTGTGGCTCCTTTTGCTGAAGGAGATAAAGCTAATAGCTGTGATTGTGTAATGTATCTGGAGAGAGGAGTACTCACCATAGTCTTGAAACCAATGTTGGCTTTTTTTGGAAGCTGAGGAATGACAGACCACTTCTGAACTCTTGCATGGACTTGTCCAGGCAGTCAACCAGGAGTCAGTACTGACATGAAGCACTCTCCCTGCCCCCACAAAGAAGGCTGAGTTTAATCAGGCCAAAACTAGTATTTATTAAGTATTGGAACCTCAAACCTTTCGAATCACCTGTGATCAGAGGTGGGTTCCTGCCCGTTCGGACCGGCTCTGTAGAACTGGTAGCGGGAATTTCCCCCCGCTCACTGAACCGGCAGTGATGGCCGGCTGGACATGCCTCCGAACTGGCTCTCTCGGCGCCGCCATAGGCGCCGCCATCCTGTTTTTCACTTCTGCGTATGCACAGAAGCTGTTTTTTGCTTCAGCGCATGCACAGAAGCTGGGTTTTTAGCACTGCGCATGCACGCACGTGTACACCCATGCGGCACATGAGGAAGCGAACCAGCAGCGAGGTAAGTCAGAACCCACCCCTGCCTGTAATGGAAAATTTCTCCTGTAGGTGAAAAGAATGAGCTTTGAAAACTGGAAGAAGAAAGATTTCCTCCTCGTTTTCCCATATCTTCTATGAACAAATCAACCCATAATTGCTATTGCTAGAATTTGTAAGTACCGTATAAGACGCTCCGAAGTATAAGACGCACCTGGCTTTTGGGGAGGAAAACAAGAAAAAAAATCTGCCTATGCCTCCCAGCAATTTGCCTCCGTGCAGCAAACTGCAAACAGCCTGTTTCAGTTTTAGTTTCAGCACAGCCTGATTAGCAAGAAAAAAAATCTGCCTCTGCTTCTGCCTCCCAGCAATTTGCCTCCTTGCAGCAAACAACAAATAACCTGTTTCAGTTTCAGTTTCAGCACAGCCTGATTAACACATGCAGCTGATTGTTGGTTGGATCGGCCTCCCAACGATCAGATGTTTCAGGCTGCAGGGATTGCCATAGCCTATTGCTGCCTCTGCGCACCCCATTTTCGGCCTCCCCATGCCCCATTTTCAGCCTCTGTGTGCCCCATTTTCCACCTATTCAGGGCAGCGGGGATCGGAATGGGCAGAAAATGGGGCGTGCGGAGGCTGAAAACGGGGTGTGGAGGCCAAAAATGGGGCGCGCGGAGGCGGCAATTGGCAATGGCAATCCCTCAAGCCTGAAACAGCTGATGGTAGGGGGGTCAATCCAACCGACGATCAGCTGCTTGTGCTAATCAGGCCGTGCTGAAACTGAAACAGGCTGTTTGCTGTTTGCTGCAAGGAGGCAAATTGCTGGGAGGCAGAGGCCAAAGGGTAGGGGTCGGCGGGAGCCGGGGCTACATTCGGTGTATAAGACACACCCAAATTTTCACCCTCTTTGGGGGGGGAAGTGCGTCTTATACTCCAAAAAATCCGGGTATGTTATAAAAAAAGATATTGAAACCCTAGAGAAAGTGCAGAAGAGAGCAACCAGGATGATAAAGGGTCTGGAAAATAAAACATACAAAGAGCGGTTGCAGGAACTGAGCTTGGCCAGTCTGGCGAAGAGAAGGACCAGGGGTGACATGATAGCAGTGTTCCAATACTTGAAGGGATGCCACAGAGAGGAGGGGGTCAGGCTGTTCTCTATGGCACCAGAAAGCCTGTCAGGCAGTGATTTTTATATTGCCTGTTATATGTATATGCAGGGAGCTGCATCCCTATCTAATATAATGGTTTATTCCTGAGCACGTGATTAACATGTTCCAGGTACGCATGTGTACATTCCTTTCTCCGTTCAGTCCTTCCGTTCCTAGCTTCTGTGGAAGCAAGACGTGCATTTTATATCAGAGATGTAATTAATGAGGATTTATTTGTTTTTGTACCGAAATAAATATTTTTACTTAGAACTTTAAACTGCGGTTTCATTTCTAATGTCAGAGTTCCAGGAAAAGATCTATTTTCGCCTCTAATGGGAGTTATTCTCATCTTGACAAAGCCAAACAAGGAATAACGGATGGAAGCTGACCAAGGAGAGATTCAACCTGGAAGTGAGGAGAAACTTTCTGACGGTGAGAGCGATCAACCAGTGGAACAGCTTGCCAGCGGAGGTTGTGAGAGCCCCAACACTTGCGACCTTCAAGGGGAGACTGGACTGCCATCTGTCTCAAATGGTGTAGGAACTCCTGCTTGAGCAGGGGATTGGACTAGATGACCTACAAGGTCCCTTCCAACTCCAATAATAAATCTAACTCTAAATATTAACTAATAAATACAGTGCCTCTCTGCAGTTATTGTTGAACTACTCTTTTGGGTATCCAAACTCACCTGAATTAATATTGCTTATGTACTATGTGGAAAGCAGCGTGCACCTACCATAGGAGGAAACTGATCCCGAGGTCCTCTTCTCAGTACAGGTCATCTCAGCAAAGATGCCTCTACGCTCAAGGGCATTCAACTTACCTGCATGCTGCATCCACTTCTCCTCATCTTGTCTATTCCCTTGTCTTTAATTTGTTTGTTGGAAAGTTGCCCCTTTCATGTGGGGGCTAATGGAATTAATAATGCAGCCACAGCTGGCACTGCACAAAAGTAGAGGCTGAATAATTCAAATAATAGAAAGTACCAGAGAAATGATGGAAAACAGGGCTAGGAAGTCTGCCTGAGCCTCTTGATGACAACCTATCTTAGTTTTCCGAAAGCAGGGACTTGTGCTGCCAAGCCATACCCCTTTTAGCCAGAAGACCAGGGGTGACATGATAGCAGTGTTCCAATACTTGAGGGGATGCCACAGAGATGAGGAGGTCAGGCTGTTCTCTATGGCACCAGAAAGCCAAACAAGGAATAATGGATGGAAGCTGACCAAGGAGAGATTCAACCTGGAAGTGAGGAGAAACTTTCTGACGGTGAGAGCGATCAACCAGTGGAACAGCTTGCCAGCGGAGGTTGTGAGAGCCCCAACACTTGCGACCTTCAAGGGGAGACTGGACTGCCATCTGTCTCAAATGGTGTAGGAACTCTTGCTTGAGCAAGGGGTTGGACTAGATGACCTACAAGGTCCCTTCCAACTCTAATAATAAATCTAAAATCTAAAGAACAGCTCTGCCTTTTTATCATTTCAGTCCCTCAAAGTCTATGAGGTCTTTATTTCACCTTCATTCTTGCCCTGCAGTGGCATCTCTGTTTTGAAATGGTTTCTCTCTTAATATTTAGGAGACATATAATAATTATGCCCCTTTGTGGAATTGTGTTTTTTTTCCTCCCTCCACCATAGCTTTTTTAAAATTGAGGTTTAATATGAAAAAGTTTTCAATTGGTTTCGATTTCATTATTTTAATGTCCTTTGAATGCAATGGAAGGTTTTGTTTTCATTTTAATTGTTCACCACTTGGAATATGTTTTCTCATTAGAAAGTGTCTTAAGATATATAAAATACACAGCAATTTAGTGTCAGAACTGGAGAGAGATAATCATTTGCAACCTGCTCCTGATTAAAACAAGAGTCAGAGTGACTTAAAATAGACTAATGAATAAAACATCATATAACATGTGGCATTTATAAATGGCAATTCCTTAGGTGACTTGTAGGACAGAAGAACAATCCTGTTCCTCAGCAATTTAGAGATTGCTGCTTTGGCAACTTCAGCAGAAATATGAAACATAGCTCTCAGAGGTTTCCACATTCTCTGAAAATGCAAACTATCTCATTCTAGGAGGGGAAATGAATAGCAAAATGGGTGATCAGAAGAAGCGATACCCAGACATAACATCAGTTTCTACTGCCATCTAACGGGGGCATCTGACCTTCACAAGGACTTTTCAAAAGATATAGTTGTACAGAAAATGACTATTAAGCTAGTGCTTGTGAATAATTCATGGAGATCCTTGCTCAACATAAATATTATTTAACTACTGTAAAAAAACGGCCTCTCTAGTTACACAGAGAAGAAACTTATTTTGGACATTATTTGGTATATTCTTTCCTGGCACCATGAAAGATAAGTATGAGCAGGTGTTCAAGTGTAAAGATTGATTTAATGCCACAAACACCTATATTAGGTTTATATAATGCCAGAAGAAAATACCGTATTTTTCAGAGTATAAGACGCACTGGAGTATAAGACGCACCTTAGTTTTTGGGGAGGAAAAATCTACCTAACAGGTATTCATCTGGCTAGCGTCCTTAGTCTGGTCAGCTTCAGCACATTATTTTATCCCCTGGTAAGGGCTGAAAAAAACCTTTTTAGGAGGGAATAGCAATGAAAACAAGCCTGCAAAGACTTAGGCCGGAAAAAACTACTTTGGAGGGAGTAGGAATAAAAAAATGCTGCAAGCCAGGAAGATCGTTAGCACCTCATTAGGGCTGAAAAAACCTTTTTCAGAGGGAGTAGGAATGAAAACAAGCCTCCAAAGACTTAGGGCTGGAAAAAAACTTTTTCCGATAGAGTAGGAAGCCGGGAAGATCGTTAGCACCTCATTAGGGCTGGGAAAAAAAAGCTTCGAAAAACCTATGTTCCGAGTATAAGACGCACCCACATTTTCAGCCTCTTTTAGGGTGCGTCTTATACTCCGAAAAATACAGTAATAGTGTTTTACATCTATTATAAGTCCCTTAAAAGGAGGTTTAGTGCCTCCAGTGGTACTCAAATGTACAATATAGAGTTGAATTCTGGATATATATTCTAAGTTTCATCCCAATAATTCAGTCTTCACAGCATATATAACATTGTAGTAAACTGTACAATTTCCTACTGGCAATTAATCTAATGTCCAGTCTTGAGGTACCGAATTATGCCTGGAAAAATGGATGCTAGATATTATCCTGACATCTCATATAGGGGAGATAAGCTGCAGGAGGGAAAAAAATAATTAAAAACGGTCTTAGTAGAATGAAAACTAAGGATGAAATAATCAAAATGAAATGCAAGAGAGGTTAATACAAAGTTTTGCACTGGAGATAAAAGAAATGCACAGGTATGAGAACAGTTATCTGATCTTTCAATGGTAGAAATGAAAAGGATCTTTAACCATAAGCTAAACTTGAATCAACAGGATGATATAGGGAGGAAAAAAATGTAAGCAGTAGATTTGTGTGCATTTACAGGAACGTATCCATCTTATTATTACTGATAAGGCATCACCTGGAATACCATGTGTTTAGTTCTAACTGTGCCATTTAGAGGTGTAAACAGATTTGACTGACTTTAGTTATATGGAATGAAGTCGGTCAATCCCCTGACGAGCCCGGAATATAGATTAAAGAGTCCCCCGCAGATTGTTTTCTACTCTGTAAATACATCCCACAGAAAGGGAACCCAGCACCTCCTTGGATAACTGGTACCGGTATCAAACTGCCCTTATGTTTAGGATTTTTTCCCTAACATTCAGTTAGATTTCCCACCCCCCACTCCCTGTAATTTAATAGCAATAGCACTTAGACTTATATACTGCTTCACAGTGCTTTATAGCCCTCTCTAAGCAGTTTACAGAGTCGTCATATTTCCCTCAATAATCTGGGCCCTCATTTTACTGACCTCGGAAGGATGGAAGGCTGAATCAACCTTGAACCGCTCAGAATCGAACTCCTGGAGTGAGCAGTGAGTTAGCTTGTAGTACTGCATTCTAACCACTGTGCTACCATGTCTCTTAAATCTGGTGTGTGTGTGTGTGTCCCCTGCACTTTTAGAACAAGAAAGAACAGATCCGGACCTTTTCTGTCACATCTTTTCAGATATTTTAGGAGCGCTATTGCATCCTCTGTCAATTGTCTTTTCTCAGTGCTAAACATAGCCAGGTCCTTCAATAAAACAAAGAAGTCTTCGTTTCTAGTTCATAGATCACCTTTATTGCCCTTTCCAAAAATTGTTCTAATTTTTCTGAATCTTTATTTAAAATGTGTGGTGCCTAGAACTGCAAACATTATTCAAAATGGAGACTACAAAAGCAAAATAAAGTAGAACAAGAGCTTTTTATGATTTGGAAATTATACTTCCATCGATGCAACCTAAAATTGTCTTTCTCATCACACTGCTGACTTGTGTGCAGTTGCATTCAACTGTTATTTCATATTATTTTTTTAAAAATACTATTATCAACTGAGGTATCTAGCATCCTACACTGATAACATTTGATTTTTATTTCCTAAAATTTCCTAAAATTGCACTGTCATAGGTCATACTATTACCTTCTACCTTTTTCTGTACATATCAAAAGCATTTTGGATTTTAACAGTAGAAGGTTGGTTTTCACAGCTGCTATTTATGGGTGAATTGACTTCTGGGTAATGCTGTATGAAGTAATGCACATGTGCTGATGTATTTTTAATTTTAATTCTGCCTTCTGGGTATTAGTTATCACAAGCAAAGCCAATTTATTTATTTGTAATTCAGATACAGTGAATTTAGAACCACAAAAAGTCCATATTCTTTCTATTTGCAGAGCTTATAAAAGCCATTATAGTATTTTTATCACTCCACCTACAGCTCTAGGGATCAACCCAAACTCTCTCCCTCTCTCCCTTCCTCACAGAAGTTTGGTTGGCATAGACAATGCAAGGAGAGTGCCTTGGTGGATTAAATATGAATTTAAAATATAGAAGGGGAATATACACAGACTGAATGCTGTTCTTTGCGTTCTCCTACTTGGGAGCAGCTATAAGCAAAATCTGATTGATTCATTCTGTCCTCGGTGTTTCCAGGTCAGTGACAGTGAAGAAGGTTGCAAGTCAGCTTCAAACCATTTTTGACAGATTGGGGTGTAGAAATTGGTGAAGTGGAAATGCCCTTAGCTGACTACGCAGCCCAGCACTGGTAATGTGTTAATGCTTGGAGACTTTGAGTACTGAACTAAACCTTCAGCTCTAGATCTTTGCAACTATAGGAAAGAGATCTTGCTTTTATTGGCCAATGTCTGAATTCTGCTTCAGGGATTCAAAGTTATGGTACCAACTTACACAGGTCTCTCTGTGTGTATTTTTGATATGCAGAAAGACAAGAGATGAAATCTTTTCCTCTAATGGCTTATAGCATCTACAGTATAGACTATCCAATAGTCATCATCCAACAATCACTGTGGCAATGAGGACAGAATTTATATTACCAACAATGTCTGGGTAATGCCAGTGAGCCATGTCTATACGCCAGGAAAACCTGATTTGACTGTGCTTGCTGACTTGCAACAGCTCTGCAAGATATAAGGCAAGATGCTTTCCCAACCCTTCAGTGGGTGTTTTCCCATATCGGATGTGACATAACCAGGGGTGGGCTGCTTTGGGTTCGCCCAGGTTTGGGAGAACCCGTAGCTAACGTTATGGCCGGTTCGGAGAACCTCCAAATCCCACCCCTGGCTGGCCCCTCCCACCGCTCCCCTCCCAGGAGTCTCCATGTGGCCCATTTTTGGATATGAGGTAAGTTCAGGGCCTGCGCGAAGGCTCGGAGAGAGGGAAAAACAGGCCTCCCGGAAGCTCCGGAGGGCCTCCGGAACCCAGGGGAGGCAATTTTCGCCGTCCCAGAGGCTCGAGGAAAGCCTCCGGAGCTGGGGAAGGCAAAAATGCTCCCCCCCACATGGTGTAGGAGGCCAACTAGGCCACGTTCACCATAGCCACGCCCACCCAGCAACCGGGCAAAGAACCCGTTGCTGAATTTTTTGAAGCCCGCCCCTGGACATAACATTCTGACAATATAGCACTCTGGGTCTTAGAGCGGCCTTTTCAACTTGGGCTCTTCCACAGGAGTTGAGAACCTAACTCCTAGAATTATTTGCCTAAGCAAATGGACATCAGGTCAAGGAAGGTTATTTTAAAGTGAAAATGAGATATTATGATTGTCAATGGACATACATTCTGTAAAGAAGATTCCAGCTTGGGACAGACTAGGGCAAAAAAAAATTATATCTCATGCCCTCAAATTTCCTCCTGGGCATGCCTGCTTTTGGTTAAAAACAATTTCTCTTTGGCCTGCTCTTCCAAGTTAGCATATGGTGGGACTGGACATATTGCGAATTGTTGGAAGGTAGTAGACCTCAAAATGCCAGTTGCAGGGGAATATAAGTGGGAGTGTCATTTGTCTCCATCTTTTTTCAGAAGCACTTTGGAGTAATTTGGTCACTTGGAGAAAAAAAAATACTGACTAAGATGGGCCTTGGACTCATCCCACAGAACTATTCTGATGTTCTTCTGTTGTTATGATGATGAATGGAACAAAACAACTAATCGGTTGTGCAAAAGTTCTCTCCTGAAATGACTTAGTAGCAGCAGAGGGCATCAGGATGTGGCATCAAAAGGACTCGTTCTTTGCAACAAACTTCCTTTTCTGGATGAGTCACGGGGACTTGGTTAAGGATACGAGGGTAAAGTTGAGGAGAGGGACATGGATTAGTGAGTGTGCATCCCCTACATCAAAATTCATTGCCTAAGTCTTGAGACTAGCACAACATTATTTCCTGCTCTTTGCAACATGAGTAACTACAGTAGAAGCTTCTTGAAACAGTTGGCAGTAAAAGAAAAATACATAATAAAAGAATATATTAAAAACACATTCAATAAAACTATTCATTAAAAAGATGAAGGTAAAATTCTGATCATGGGGCAAATCACCACTATGCAAACAAAGCTAAAGAGCAGACTATCCATGAGCAGCCACCAGATGACAGACAGTGGTTTTTGATACATGTCATAGTCCTTTCCTGATGTTATTAATAACTTCCTAAGTGTATAATAATGGATGATGACAAGTATTCTGGTCCCATGTTGCTTAGGACTTTTTATAGTGTGTCATATTGTCAACCCTTTGAGACAAACCAGACTTAAATACCAAATTAGTGAATACTAAAGCTACTTTTATTAAAGGATTACATTAACAGAGTTCTGCAATCTGCCTCCCCCTTTCTTTCTTTCTTGCCTGTATCCTAAAGAGAAATAGGGATGGTCAAGTTTGCGATGCTTTCTCAAATTCCACTCTTCCTTGGGGCTCAGATTTCTCTGATCGGACCATTGGCTTGGCTATGGCTCTCTCTCCTCATCCTCAAAGTTATTGTCAACATTCCGACTGACAAACCCAACCAAAGCAGGTCCAGTTGAGACGATTCAATCTCTGAATGCGAAACTTTATTGAGTACATCATTTTGGCACTGATGAGGGCAAACCAGATCTAGCTAATTCCCGCACAAACCCACATAATTAAAGTATAGGATTCTCCCTCCCCCTATTAGTGCCGGTCCCATTGTCCAATTGTGTGTCATTGTATTGTTATGAGAAAAAGTCTTTGGTTTTGGCAAACACCTGCCGAAGTGTCCTTGGCTCTCACATCTCATCTTCTTGATGTCTGGAGCCTATATTCCATTTCACCACCACCCCCATATCAAATCTGTGAATCTGCCATTCTTCAGGGCAAGGGGGGATCTTTGGTTATATTATCTACTTTATTGCTTTCTTCCTTATGTATCCTATATCCTGTAGTCTATGGATTTATAACTTGTAGCCTGGCGCCTAGGCGCCCTGGCATTTTCGCACTTTTTGGGGAATGTAAGGGGAGGGAGGGCCATGTGGATTGTATCGCCTGAAAGCCAGCAGAATATGACCCTGAGAAAGTTTTTATCTATCTATCTATCTATCTATCTATCTATCTATCTATCTATCTATCTATCTATCTATCTATCTATCTATCTATCTATCTATCTATCTATCTATCTATCTATCTATCTATCTATCTATCTATCTGATCTTATAGGCCGCCCATCTCCCTGGGGACTCAGGGTGGCGTACAACAAAAAGTTTTATCAGTTTCTCAGAGCAGCCAGTACAAAAACATATTCACACCTGTGGATTGGCTAAATCCACATTGGACTGTTGGGAGGGACTGTTTCTAATTCCTTTTATCCCAACTGTATTGCCTGAGGGATCTCAGAGCCTGCTTTTCTTTCATTTTGCTATCACTCCAGTTCAATAAAAGGTTCCTTTTGAAATGTCAAGTTTCAAGAGTTTTTACTTTCTTGAATGAGGAGGAGAGGCCGGATCTTACACTGCGGTTTGTTGGCAAGCGGAGAAGCGATAATGGTTGCAACAGCAAAAGCGCACTTCAAACTTGACAGTTATACTCATTGCCTATTACCTTACTCAAACTTGAATAATTGGCAACCAGTGTAGTTGTTTCAACAAAGGCATTGGTCAAGTGCCACAGATAGCAAGCTGCTACCTCATTCTGTTCCAAAAAGGACGCCGCGCTAGGTGGAGACTCTATGGTGGGGGAACTGGACTTCTGGTCAGCAGAGAAAAAAGGATGCCATGCTAGGAGGAGACTCTATGATGGGGGAACCGGATTTCCAGTCGGCTCCAGAATTGAATGGGGGGCTTCCGGTTAGTGGTTTGTGGCTCTTTGAGTGTTTAAGGTTGCTGACTCCTGAGTTAGGCTGTCCCTATCTAGAAAAAGACAGAGTTGGTACACCAGCTGATTAGTTATTCCTAGCCATGGAATGGTTACTTGAGTCTCCAATGACAATTATTACTATAGGAACACATGTACACCCCAATCATGTGCCTGCTCTTTTTCAAGAGCATGACATCATGATGGACCAAATATCACTGACAAGGCAGCCTGGTGCCAAAGGTACCCCTTCTTTCAGGCTATGCCCTAACAATTGCTCCAGTAATAGTTTGAGACAGATCTGTAATCTGTCATAGAAAGCATAACATTTAAACTAGCTCTGCTGAAGCAGCTTCAGGATGAATGTTGGGTTCTCTTTGGGGACAGAGCTCTTTGGGCTCTCTTTGAGTTTCCAACAACACCCTCTGCCAATTTGGTGAGGAAGGTTGTTGGATAACAAAATAGACAGTACCAAGCACCCCCCCCCCCAGCCTGTTTCATTGATCCAGCACCAGGCATAGAGCCTTATAAGCTGTCCCAGTGTGAAGGGATTTCTGGAGAGCAAGATGCTGCTCCAAGGGTCAAGAATGATGCCCTCCCCAGCTCAGACTGAAACACCAGGTGAGCACATACTAATTGCAGGTAGTCAGCAACTGTTTGAAGTATCAACAGACCTCCCTAGAGCTCATTCATTCATTCATTCATTCATTCATTCATTCATTCATTCATTCATTCATTTCGTCAGGCATGTATTAGATAACAGATATAAAAACATAATTATTAATACATGAAATGGATACGAATAAAAGGAAATATTAGGACAGGGATGATAGGCACGATGGTGCACTTATGCACGCCCCTTAAAGACCACTTCGGAATGGGGAGAGGTCGACAGTAGACAGTCTAAGGTTAAAGTTTTGGGGGTTTGGGGAAGAAACCACAGAGTCAGGTGGTGCATTCCAGGCATTGACCACTCTGTTACTGAAGTCGTATTTTCTGCAATCGAGTTTGGAGCAGTTTACCATAAGTTTGTATCTATTGTGTGCTCGTGTATTGTTGTGGTTGAAGCTGAAGTATTCATTGACAGGTAGGACATTGTAGCGGATAATTTTATGTACTATGCTTAGGTAGGATAGAAGACAGCGAAGTTCTAAGTTGTCTAGGCCCAAAATTTCAAGTCTGGTGGCATAAGGCATTCTGTTGTGAGCTGAGCGCGTAAAACGTCACGATGCGAACCGGAGGCGAAGGTGAGTGGAACCCACCCCTGTTTATTAGCTTTGTTCAAGTTAATTAAATTATCATGAAGAGAAAAATGAAATGTGATGGTTAGGACATTGGGGAAGATGATTCCAGTTCTGAAACATAAGAAGATTATAAGGATATAGGAAATGCTCAGATAATAAATTCTGCTTGGGTAAAGTCAAATGTTACTTGGAGTCTCCAACCTTGGCAACTTTAAGACTTGTGGACTTCAACTCCCAGAGTTCCTCAGCCAGCTTTGCTAACCAGCCTGAAGATTTTTCAGCAAACATAGCCACAAGGTGGTGCTCTTGTAATTTGTTAGATGTATGATTTCCTAAGGACCAACACTCCTTGCCTTATTTTTGGCAAGTCTTAGAAAAAACCTGGAACTAAACTAGGTATTATTTTTATTTTGCAGTTCCAGGCAAACAGTTATCCACTATCACCACCACCACACACACACACACATAAACATCACTTTTCACTGTGATAAAAAGTTAACCATATCATCCCAAAGGTGCTTTTTCAAAAGGCAACTGGACTTTGTTTTTCCTTGAAGACTTTTCGTTTCTCATTCGAGAAGCTGCTGCAGCTCTCCGAAGCAGTATACAAGTCTAAGAACTGAAGAAGCTCCTTGGATGAGAAGTGAAACATCTTCAAGGGAAAACAAAATCCATCTGCCTTTTGAAAAAGCACCTTTGGCTTTTTTTATGCTTGTCATGGGACAAACATGACCTGGATGACTCCATAGTCATTTAACCATATCATCTCAATTCACAATCCATCTTGTTCACCTAGATTGGCAGTTAAGCTTCTAATAAAAAGCTCCTATAAAAAGCTTCCTATTGAATGTATCCCATTTGAAATCCTGCTTCATCCCAGAAAGGTTTCATTTGTGTTTTCTGTTTAATAAGGAACTTTCGTATTTTACTTACTTTCCTGGAAATACATGTAGCTTTTAGATTTCCATATAATGGGTAATAATAATAATAATAATAATAATAATAATAATAATAATAATAATAATAATAACAACAACAACAACAACAACAACAACAACAACAACAGAGTTGGAAGGGACCTTGGAGGTCTTCTAGTCCAACCGCCTGCTTACGCAGGAAACCCTACACTACTTCAGACAGATGGTTATCCAACATCTTCTTAAAAATGTCTAGTGTTGGAGCATTCACAACTTCTGGAGGCAAGCTGTTCCACTGATTAATTGTTCTAACTGTCAGGAAATTTCTCCTTAGTTCTAAGTTGCTTCTCTCCTTGTTTAGTTTCCACCTATTGCTTCTTGTTTTACCCTCAGGTGCCTTGGAGAATAGTTTGACTCCCTCTTCTTTGTGGCAACCCCTGAGATATTGGAACACTGATATCATGTCTCCCCTGATCCTTCTTTTCATTAAACTAGACATACCCAGTTCCTGCAACCGTTCTTCATATGTTTTAGCCTCCAGTCCCCTAATCATTTTTGTTGCTCTTCTCTGCACTCTTTCTAGAGTCTCAACATCCTTTTTACATCGTGGCGACCAAAACTGTATGCAGTATTCCAAGTGTGGCCTTACCAAGACATTATAAAGTGGTATTAACACTTCGCGTGATCTTGATTCTATCCCTCTGTTAATGCAGCCTAGAACTGTGTTGGCTTTTTTGACAGCTGCTGCACACTGCTGGCTCATATTTAAATTAGTTATTGGACATGCTCAGAATCATAAAGCAGATGCATTTATATCAGGGTTTTCCAAATTTGGTAACTTTAAGATGTGTGAACTTCAGTTCCCAGAATTCCCTTGCTGGGGAATTCTGAGAGTTGGTCCACAGATCTTAAAGTTACCAAGTTTGAAAAATCCTGATGTATACAAACTGCAAAGCTTAGCATTAAACTTGTTAATGTGTGTATACATGTGTATCTTAGACTTACAGCAAATCTCAATTGTTTATTTATGGTTCGATGTTTTATTCAGCCAATAAAATAGATTAATTCAATTGCCAGATTAAATGTTGTGTGTGTTTCTTTGTCACATCAATCTTAGATGTAACTAGTGTCATCACTTAAGCCACGGGTGTCAACCTCACTGTGTCACGTTGCCATCATGTGATGTTTCGCGATCTTTTTCCCATTCATGGAGCTGGGGTGGGCGTGGCCTGCACGGGACGCATCCAGCCTGCGGACATTTGACATCCCTCACTTAAGCGGTCTTAACTATTCTTCTTAACCTATTGCCTTCCATGTATCTTGGACTACAGTTTCCAAAAACTCACTCAAAACTATTCTACAATAGCTTGGAATTTAAGTTGATGCAACCCCAAAGTTTCTGAAAAAAATTCTTTACAACTTGCTACAAGTTGTTTTCAGATCATAAATATAGTATTGAAGATGATATCTGCTTTGTAGTAATTAAGTTAAGACTTTGCTTGAGTATCTTTAACTTATCTTTCCTTGATATGCAAATTTTAGCGGTGGAAGTTGAGCAGTTAAATTCTTGCTCCTTTTCTCATTATATGTCACACCTATTTATTAACCTATACATGAACCTCCTGAGGAAGTTCGTCCTTGGTTCAGGGCAGGAGCGGGTTCCTATTTTTTTAACAACCACTCTGTGGGCGTGGCTTATTTTGTGGGTGTGGCTTGCTGGACATGTGACCGGGTGGGCGTGGCTTCTCGGACTGCTGAAGGGAGGGGAACTGAGATAGGTCCTGCCGCCCATTCCCCCTCCCCTCAGCAGCTCGAGAAGCCTCGAATGTGCAAAAATGCCTAGGATCATCACTGCGTGTTCGTGGCTTCTCGGACTGCTGAAGGGAGGGGAATGGAGATAGCTCCTGCCGCCTGTTCTTTCAGCGTCTCATACGGTCCCTCAGCCATCCTCCCATGCTTGAACTCACTGTGGGGTAGGAAGGCAGCGCATGCGCAGTGCCGGAAGCTCGGCTTCTGGGCATGTGCAGAAGAATTTTTTTTTAATTTAATTTTTTTAAAAAAAATGGCAGCGCCCAGGCACCGGCAACCGATCGCACCGGTACTGTGACATCACCAGCGGGCCGCTACCGGTGCTATAGAGTGGACCGCACCTGTAGGAACCCACCATTGGTTCAGGGTGAAGTGTGGTCAACATGCTGATAGGTTATAGGTATAGTTCCCAAATTGTGTGCTGCAATGCCCCAGGCAAAGTCATAGGGATGCCATGGGATATTTTACTACTTAATAAATGGAACTCAGCTCTTTGTGAGTTTGCTGTGCTGCCCCAGAGCACCCCAGTACACAATTGAGATACCAGGAAGAATGCTATGAACCAAGACAATTTCAGAACTCTGAATCATTTACATCCAGGATCAAA
This sequence comes from Diadophis punctatus similis, assembly GCA_023053685.1. Taxonomy (NCBI): domain Eukaryota; kingdom Metazoa; phylum Chordata; class Lepidosauria; order Squamata; family Dipsadidae; genus Diadophis; species Diadophis punctatus. Next base: position 24,594,974 of record JALIGW010000001.1, read on the forward strand.
CAGGAGATCCAGCAAATGTCCTTACCAATTGGATACTGCAAGGATCTGGATGGGACAAACAAGATGAAGCTGAAAGTTAAGAAAATGAAATCTTGACAGGTGGTTGGCTCTGGGGAGGGTTACACACTTTCTCCAAAGAGCAAATCTGCAACTTGTTTGCTCCTGAATCGGCAGCTCCACTTAGATCAGTATTTTTATTTGTTTTTTTATTTTATTTATTTATTTTTGTCAAGTACATGTTGGTAATATACATAGATATAACATTGTTTATATACATAAGATGGGTACTGATAAGAGGGAACATTAGGACAGGGATGGTAGGCACGCTGGTGCACTTATGCACGCCCCTTACTGACCTCTTAGGAATCGGGTGAGGTCAACAGTGGACAGTCTAAGGGTAAAGTTTTGGGGGTTTGGTGACGAAACCACAATGTCAGGTAGTGAGTTCCAGGCATTTACCACTCTGTTGCTAAAGTCATATTTTCTACAGTCAAGTTTGGAGCGGTTCACTTTGAGTTTGTATCTGTTATGTGCTCGTGTATTGTTGTGGTTGAAGCTGAAGTAGTCATTGACAGGAAGGACGTTGTAGCGGATAATTTTATGAGCTGTGCTCTGGTTAGTAGTGTGATATTACTGGAGAAGAAGTAGTTGGAAGCTGTCCCAGGATTGTGTCAATGCTCAGCTGTGTCCATTTTTATGCAAGAGGCCATCATTGCTTTATAATTGCGTTATTGCAAGTCACTCTATATTGGGCTGCTCTTGAATAGTGCCAAGAAAGTGGAGTTGTTACAAAACATAATGGTTTGCATTGTGCAGACCAAGTCAACCAATATAACATACTTTCTGTGAATGATGCATTGGCTTCCAGTAAGTTTCCAAATACAATTTGAGATAGTCCAAGTATAGAAACCTACAGAGCAAGAGACCAGGTTTTTAAGGGTCTGTCTCCTTCAAGTTGACTCTAGCTAACTCGTCTGTTCTGCTAAGAGGAGATGTTCCAGATTCCCTCAGTTTAGGAGAAGGGTGTCAGGGCCCAGAAGCAACATCTCCCTGTTGCTGTGCCAACTCTGTAATATGCTTTCTCCTTAGATCTTTAGTCACCTTACCAAAAACTGTGCAAATGTGTGCTTCACTTCTGAACCTACTGGTAGTAGGCTACTTAAAATTTTACTGTTCTTTTAAGAGTTACCTTTATTTGTGGCATTATTGGAAACTACTCAAGGAGAGAAGCAACCTACAACTAAGGAGAAATTTCCTGACAGTGAGAACAATTAACCAGTGGAACGGCTTGCCTTCAGAAGTTGTGGGTGCTCCATCACTGGAGGCTTTTAAAGAAGAGATTGGATAGCCATTTGTCTGAAGTGGTGTAGGGTCTCTTGCTTGAGCAGAGGATAGGTCTAAAAGACCTCCAAGGTCCCTTCCAGCTCTTTTATTTTGTTATTCTGTTTTTTATTAATTGATAGAAATAGTTAAAATACATAGATCTGACGCTGCTCTGGAGAACCTGAAAGCTTTTTCAATGACTTCTCTTATTTCAAATGATTTAATATAATAAAGATGTTACCCAATAAGCCATTTTGAGACTATTTCTTACAGATCACCTGGTTTGCTTGTAATCTGTCAACAAGTTTAAGAATTTGCCCTGCAGTGAATAATATTAAGTTCTGTAGATGGTCCTTCACATCAAAAGGCAGAACTTCACATCAAAAGAAGCTATGGGGGGGACGGGGGAAGCAGCCTTTAAAATGGTAACACACTTTTTGTAAGGGAAAGCATCAACATTCTTTGGAGAAGTGTATGGAGAGATAAATCGATGTAAAAAGGATGTTGAGACTCTAGAAAGAGTGCAGAGAAGAGCAACAAAAATGATTAGGGGACTGGAGGCTAAAACATATGAAGAACGGTTGCAGGAACTGGGTATGTCTAGTTTAATGAAAAGAAGGACCAGGGGTGACATGATAACAGTGTTCCAATATCTCAGGGGTCGCCACAAAGAAGAGGGAGTCAAACTTTTCTCCAAGGCACCTGGGGGTAGAACAAGAAGCAATGGGTGGAAACTAATCAAGGAGAGAAGCAACTTAGAACTAAGGAGAAATTTCCTGACAGTTAGAACAATTAATCAGTGGAACAGCTTGCCTCCAGAAGTTGTGAATGCTCCAACACTAGACATTTTTAAGAAGATGTTGGATAACCATCTGTCTGAAGTAGTGTAGGGTTTCCTGCGTAAGCAGGAATTTTTAGAATTTGTCTGAGGAGTGGATGTGCTGATAGGGGATTTTTAGAATTTGTCTGAGGAGTGGATGTGCTGATAGGGGATTCCCTGAAGGACTATATAATACAGTGGATAATGCCGCTACTTGGCGTCGGAGTGTACCTGGGGAAAGACCCCTGGCTAAACCCTGCCTTAGGAACTGGATAATATTGATTATGTTTAAATCCACTGGGGAGTATCCCACCTGTACACACCAGTCCCTAAATACTCTCCAGGTAGCAGAATAAATTCTTTGCATGGAAGGCTTCCTAGAGGCTAACATAATTTGAGCAATGTTATCAGGTACCCCACAATGTCTTAGAGTGAGCTGCTCAACCTCCATGCGGTCAGCTGAAGCCAATGAGGCTCTGGATGGTAAACTGACCCCTGGGAAAGCGACCACCTTGTCTGCGGGATCCGCCACGGAGGTGATACAGAGAGGGACATAAGGTCCGCGAACCATGCTCTCCTGGGCCAGTGTGGAGCTAACAGTACCACCTCCGCTCTCTCCTGCAGGATCCGCCTGATTACTTTGGGAATCAATGGTAAAGGGGGGAATGCGTATAGTAACCCTCGCGGCCATCGAAGAGCATCTGTTCCTTCTGCCCCTGAAGTCTGGTACCTGGTAAGGAACCGTAGCAACCTGGTATTCTTTGGGGTGGCAAACAGATCCATGACTGGTAGACCAAACTGACTGACTATCTGCTGGAATAGGTCCTGATGGAGGGACCATTCCGTTGGGTCGATGGGATTCCGACTGAGCCAGTCGGCTGTCAGGTTGTTTACCCCTGAGATATGTTCTGCTGTGATCGATTGGAGATTTTTCTCTGCCCATAGACCTAGATCCATGGCCTCCTTTATGAGGACCTTGGGCATAGTACCCCCTTGTCTGTTTATATGGGCCTTGGTTGTAACATTGTCTGTCAAAACTAGCAAATTTTGGCCTGACAAGGGGACCTGAAAATGATCCAGGGCTAACCGTACAGCCCTGAATTCCAGTAAATTGATAGGTAGGCTCTGTTCCTCGAGGGACCAAGTTCCTTGAGCCACTTGTGAGCAGATGTGGGCTCCCCATCCAAAGGTACTTGCATCTGTTGTTAGAGTCATACGCTGTGTCTCCAAAAAGAGACACCCTTTGTTGACCGCCGTTGAAGTCCACCATTGGAGAGATCTGCGGACCTCCGATGGTAGGCGGACCCTGGCCGGGGAGTTACTGCGTTGAGACCGCTGAAAGGGTAGAAGGAACCCTTGTAGTTCTATGGAGTGCAGTTGGGCGCAAGGGATGATGTGTATTGCTGAAATCATGGTGCCCAGGAGACAGGATAGTTGGTTTAAAGGAACCAATGATTTTGATCGAATCTGCTGAATCAAATCCAATAGTTTAGCTCTTCTCTCCTGGGACAGGTACACCCTGCACTCCAGAGAATCAATGATGGCCCCAAGGTGAGTTATTCTGGTGCACGGGAACAGTTGACTCTTCCCCAAATTAGCTAGGAACCCGTGGTGTTCCAGTGTAGATAGTGTTACCTGGACATCCCGTTCTGCTTGGGACATAGAAGACGACTGTATGAGAATGTCATCCAGGTAACACTGGACACGCATGGGAAGGGATCGTAAATGCGCCGCTAGGGCAGCTCATACTTTTGTAAAAACCCTTGGCGCTGATGACAGACCAAAGGGTAGCGCTCTGTATTCATAATGCGCACCAGCATAACAAAAATGTAAGTATTTGCAATGGTCTTGACTAATTGGGATGTGAAGATAAGCTCCAGAGAGGTCAATGGATGTTAAAAAATCCCCTTCTCTGATATGTGCCAAAATAGATTGTAAGGTGTGCATTTTAAATCTTTTGTATACCACGTATTTATTCAGACGTTGGACTAGAAGACCTCCAAGGTCCCTTCCAACTCTGTTATTATTATTATTATTATTATTATTATTATTATTATTATTATTATTATTATTATTATTATTATTATTATTATTATTATTATTATTATTATTATTATTATTATTATTATTATTATTATTATTATTATTATTAAGTCTTGTAAGAGGGAATGTAATTTAAAGTAATTACAAATGAGTTAGTGAGGTCATCCTTTGTAATAATTTCTCTGAGGTTTAAGTCAGAGATTCTAGATATAAAAAGTACCCAAAGTACCCATTGGCTTGGAGAAATTGCAAGGAGTAGGATGGACCAATTCATGAAGCAAAAAACAAGAATTATTATCAGTAAATGTTGGCTTTGACGGCTATATGGAACCTCTGTGTTCAGAGGGGGGTCTATCTCTAAACTAGTTGCTAGGATGAGTAGCAAGAAAAAAAGTTTTCTTCATCTTTTGCTTGAAGGTTCTTTTTCCTTCGATTGGTTGTCGTGGGGAAAGAAATAGGCCCACGTGGTTTACCTCTAGCAGCTGGGTTTCTCTTAGGATTTATTCAACCCTATCTGTAACTACATTCTCAGTCCCAAATCCTAACCCTCATATTCAGTTCTTTATCATCTATTGTACAAGAGAATTGGTCTTGAAAACATCTGGTTGGTTAAATACCAATGCTCTTGTCTTAGTACTAGATATAGATAGTCCTTGACTTGTGACAACAATTGGGATCATAATTTCTGTTGCTAAGCAGAAATTGTTATTCAGTGAGTCCCGGCTAATCTTTTTTTGTCGTCATGGTTAACAGAGAAAGGCTAAGCAAATCACTGCAGTTGTTCAGTGAATTATATAATTGTGAAGCAAATTGGGCTTCCCCTATTGACTTTGTCAGAAGCTGGCTGGGAAGATTCCCTCGGGAGTTGGGCTGCATATAAGAAAACCAAAATAAATAAATAAATAAATAAATAAATAAGATTGCAAATGGCAAAACATGACTCCGGAAAACCACAACCATTGTAAATACATTTGCCAAGCACCTGAATTTTGATCATGTGATTGTGGGGATGCTCTGGTGGTTATAAACGCAAAAACCTGGTTGTAAGTCACCTTTTTCAATGCTGTTGTAACTCTGAATAGTCGCTAAATGAATGATTTTAAGCTGCAGACTACCTATATAAACGTTTTGCAGATTTATATGTGTAATTTTCAAACTTTAATTACCTAGGTCTGACTCCTAGGCTATATGTAAAGTTAGCTGATTTGAATAAAAATATATCTTCAGAAAACCAGCGTGGTGGCGCAGTAGTTAGAATGCAGTATTGCAAGATGACTCTGCCCACAGTCTGGAGTTCGAGCCTGACCTATTCAAGGTTGACTCAGCCTTCCATCCTTCTGAGGTGGGTAAAATGAGGACCCAGATTGTTGGGGGTAATATGCTGACTCTGTAAACCACTTAGAGAGGGCTATAAAGCAATGTGAAGTGGTATATAAGTCTAAGTCCTATTGCTATTGCTGTTGTATGCTAGGAACATACAGAATAGTACCCAATTAATTAACTAATATAACTATTAAGTACAGCTATTAATTTAACCAGGGTCTAAAATGGAATGTGAACATGTAAAGAGTGTGGTTGCTTATATATAGTATTAAGATTTTGAAAGTATTCAGGCAGAGGTTTCCCACAATTTGTGGAGGAGGGTGGAAGGAAATAAGTCTTTAGAGATTAATAATATTAATAGAAAAATATTTATTAGCACAAATATTTTTTCAATTTGATGTATATTATAACACTCAAATACATAAATAAATAGAAAGTTCTTTATCTTGCACTTTTTTCATAAATAAAATAATTACTAGGAGTGAACATTCATTCCCCAAATAAAATAATTTAAATATTTTTTAAAATAATTTCCTGAGATTTAAGTGCAGTTGCACCTGGAAAATTGCTTGATTAAGCAAGTATGTATGCAATTGTGTTATGCCCTTAAGTTTTCATCTCTTCTAAGACGCCACAGTTGCATGCGCTGTTCTGCTCCCTTTCAAGTAATTCATATGATCTTGGACCCACTTCTCAGAGGGATTGGTACAAATCTGTAGTTTTCTTCTCGTGATGAACCTGGAGGGAATAATAAGAATAACAAAAATTATACCTTCCAATTCTATTTTCACACCAATTGCACTGCTTTCCATTGGCTTTTTTTTTTAAATCATACATTCTGCTTCCCCTGAACTCCAATTTCCAATTTCCTAACTGTTTTCCCTTAAATTATTCCACACCGCAATTATGCTAAGCACGGAAGGTAGCATATATGGTTTCAAGCACCTAATCCTCAAACTTTAATCTGGAAAACTTGACTTCCTCCCTGAAATACTGCAAATTACACAATTTCATTAGGACGACCATCCCAAATTGGGATCCTCAGCTATATTGATTTGACCTTCCAGAATTCCCATGCTTCACCATAATAGTTATTTGGGCCATTATGATTGCTGAAATACATATTTCTTGAGAGCACCATATTGAAGATGATTTTATTTTATTTTATTTTATTTATTTTGCTGTTCTTATATGCCGCCCTACTCCCCGGGGACAAGATGCATTAGAAAATGTAGTAACATTTCTCACAATTAAAAAAAGACCAAGCTTTGTTATCACACCACTTAATTTACATAAAGCACTAAACTAGGTGTATTTTAGCTATGTTTAAAATCAGTTGATTGGTTTTTCAAAATAAACTTAAGTTAACACTGTATGGATTTGTATGTCACACACTGTATGCAGGGGTCCCAAAACTTGGCAACTTTAAGACTTGTGGACTTCAACTCCCAGAATTCTCCAGCATAGCTGGCTGGAGAATTCTGGGAGTTGAAGTCCAGAAGTCTTAAAGTTGCCAAGTTTGAAGACCTCTGCTGTATGGATTTCCTTGATGTGCACACCGTTAATATATTAATATAGATCAAAGAAAGAAATGTTATATCTACTTCATTATTGGCCACTAGATAATAGTGTCTTATATCTCTTTTAAATACTCTTCCTGCCCTTACCAAAATAGTAGGAACTATATTCCATACACCCAGTAAAATGTATGGTTATTTAGAAAAGCGTATGTGAAAATGAATTTCCCAATATTGTTCCTAAGTTGTGGGATGTACTTTCTTTTCACTTTCAGAAAAAAAAAAGTTAAAGAACACCCTCTTGAGCCAAATTTTTGGCTTCTGTGAATAACACTTTTAGTTTTATTTATTGCTTTTAATTGTTTTAAATTTGTTTTAGATGCTTAGCTCTTTTACTGGCTTATGGGCAGAAAACTGGGGGTTGATTATGGCAGTATATGCATATAATGCATATAATAATTAAATAATAAAACCTCATCATTTTTGTTGCAAGACCGTAATAAAGCTACTCCCTTTCTTTCTCCTTTTTCGTATTGTAAAATATTAGTGAGCAATATATCAGTTCTTTGCCACTAAATGTCAATGATCAAATTTCAGGAGAATTTGGAAGTCATCTGCAGCACACGGATTATGTTAACCATCCTTGCTCTAGCTAGCAGGTACATATACGAAGAAGTAGTGGTATTAGATCTATTGAGGATGCTTTGGCCCGTACTCACTATGCCTGCTCTATGCCTAAGTGCTGAAATTGCTGTGGTATTGATACTTACACAACAGCTGGCTGAGAGCATCTGCTATTTGTCTCATAGAAATCGACCACGTGAGTACGTGGAATCTTCTTTTTTGTGTAGCTGAAGCAGCAGGAGGTTGGGGGATCAGATGCTATAGGAGGAAATGAAAACGCAAGTGAGTAGAAGAACAATTTTTGATTTCTGCAATAAAAGACAATAAGGCTTGTGCTTGTCAAAAACTTTGGTTTTTTTACTCTGGAGTCCTGGGACTCCAGAATAAATGGAAGAAGAGGGTTAATTATTCAGCAGTGATGGAAGAGACACTCTGCATCAATGCTTCCAAAGGTTTTTTTACCCTTTTCTTTACATAAAAACGCTTATCAGAAAATCTTATCTAACTTCGAGGTCTGGTTAGAAGCCCTTTTCTTCAACACAAAGGTAACTTCCAACAGTCATTGAATGAATGGTAGTTACTTGAGGATAAGGTTACCCTAAGGTTTTTCTGAAACTGCTCCTGTCTTTGATCAACAAGTTCCAAAGGGTTGCAACCACCGTTTGATCATTACACAGCATGGAAGGAAATCAGTGGGCCTATTTCCACGAAGAGGTTCTCAAACGACTTTCCCTTTCTTAGAGGCGGGGAGAAGCCGTGGTTTTTAAAGAGAAGGAAAAGTGGTTTGGAACAACCGCTCCCCGACCGCTCACGGTTTTCTCTCTCCCCCCCCCCCCATCCTCACCTCAGGCTCAACAGGAAAGCGACAGACCCGTCCTCATCCCTTTCTTCCCCCCTCCCTTTTTTCCAGATTTGCCAGGACTGACCTAGAATCGAAGAACTCAGCATCAGAACCAGCAGCACCAACAGCGCCAGAGAGCCGGCAGTCTGAGCGGGAGCGCGCATGGTGGCGAAAGTAGAAGAAGCGAGGGTGGCTGCTTGAGAGATCCTGGAAAGCGTGTGACGGTCTCCATGGCCCTCTTGGCTTATATGGTGGCTGGTTTCTAAGAGGGAGGGGAGAAGGTCGGGAATTCCAAAGCATGAGCTCACTTCGAAAACTCCGCCATATTCAGCAAAAGGGGCGGGGCTGAGAATTGGATGAGACAAATCTGCCGACCGTCGCCAGTTCCGCGCTGTGCGGGAGCCAAGTCTTGTGCAATCCTGGAAAAGCGTCGCTCTCCCCTTCACCCAGGGTGGGCAGGGGCTTCTCTTCGTTTTGCACTCCCGGCTGAGCAATCCTGTGCACATTCTCGGAGGGGATTTTTGGGCTGGCATTGCTGGGACGGGGGGGGGGGGGGAGAGAAGAGGAAGAATTTAAATGGGGAAAATACTATCTGATGAGATCGCGCAGTTGTCTGAAATACAACTATTTTGTATTTGCATTTGTTGATTTGTCAAGCGTATATGATTATAAGCAAAGTATAAACAGTAAAACATGATAGAATATATATGTAATAGTACAAGCACGAATAAAAGTAAAAGAGGTATGAATATATGGGTACATTAGGACAGGAACGGTAGGCACGATTGTGCGCTTATGCACGCCCCTTACCGACCTCTTAGGAATGGGGTGAGGTCGATGGTAGATAATCTGAGGTTGAAGTTCTTGGGGTTAGGGGAAGAAACTACTGAGTCAGGTAAAGTGTTCCAGGCATTGACCACTCTGTTGTTGTTATAAACACTTACTACATTATAAAACTATATTATAAACACATAGCTCCCTTAGACCAGTGAGATCCCAGAGAGTTGGTCTCCTCCAGGTCCCATCAGCCAAACAATGTCAGCTGGCGGGTCCATGGAAAGAGCCTTCTCTGTGGCACCTCCGGCCCTCTGGAACCAGCTACCCCCAGGGATCCGGACCGCCTCCACCCTATTGGTCAGTGATAAGTTCCGGCCCGTGATAGTTGTATGCATATATTTTTAATCATTTTTTTTGTTTTAATTCGCTTTTAACTTTTTAGATTTTGTATTTGACATGTTGTTAGCCGCCCAGAGTCCCTCGGGAGTTGGGCGGCATACAAATCTATTAAATAAATGAATGAATGAATGAATGAATGAATGAATGAATGAATGAATGAAATACTAGGGTATTTGAGTACGGGGCTGGAGTAGAAGACCCTCTTTGAACTTCGAACTTCTATTCTATTTTCTTTTCTATTCTATTCTATTCTATTCTATTCTATTCTATTCTATTCTATTCTATTCTATTCTATTCTATTCTATTCTATTCTATTCTATTCTATTCTATTCTATTCTATTCTATTCTATTCTATTCTATCCTATCCTATCCTATCCTATCCTATCCTATCCTATCCTACCCTACCCTACCCTACCCTACCCTACCCTACCCTACCCTACCCTACTCTACTCTACCCTCCCCATTTCAAATCTCTGCTTCTCTTTGGCTGCATTCACACATCCCGGACTTAAATTCTGCATTAGAAAAATTCAGTTATTGTGCTGATATAACATACTGTATATCAGCCAAACAGTGTCGACTGGCGGGGCCTAGGGGGAGGGCCTTCTCTGTAGGGGCCCCTGCTCTCTGGAACCAACTCCCCCGGAGATCCGAATCATCCCCACCCTGCTGGCCTTCCGAAAAGCCATCAAGACATGACTCTTCCTGCAGGCGGGGTGATGTTGAGACGACCTTCCATCTGACGTCTCCCCCATGTATATATGATGTTTGTTTTAAAATTGTTTAAAATTGTTTTTAACATTTGTTTGATGTTCACTAAAATGTTGTACGCCACCCTGAGTCCTGAGGGAGTAGGGCGGCATAGAAGAACTTCAAATAAATAAATAAATAAATAAATAAATAAATAAATAAATAAATAAATAAATAAATAAATAAATAAATAAATAAATAAATAAATAAATACTGTGCTCAAACAAACCAACCGTAAATAAATCCAAAACCCTATGTTTAACAGAATATCCTGATGCGCGCTATATGCCGCATGATCTCAGGCCTGAACATAAGCAGATTTAAGTCAGTCATTCTGGTATTCCCCCTTGTTAATGGGAGGTTGTTTAGGCATTGCCTCAAGGTAGGTAAGATCACTTCAACTTACTTGGAGAAAATCAAATGATGTGGCAATATGGGAATTTGATGTCAGTTCAAGGGAAGATTGGCAGCACTTCAACACGGCAGGTGTCTTGTTTACATAAGATGTGCTTGCTTTCTGCTTAAATGTGTAGCATGTGTTTAATAAAGAAGATTCAGCATAGTCAATTAAGACAGAACATGGCAGTGAGAATGCCAAAGAATCTGGCACTGGCTGCTTTTTTGTTTCCTGGTTGATACTTTTCTAAACCTCGACTTTATTTGGTTCATTTTGGATCCTGCATGTTATGTCAGTCCTTACAGTTTGTTTATGGTTTGTTAGACTAAGCAGTAATTTCCCCTATTTCGTTTTACTAAGAGGCTAATCTATTCTTTTTCTGAACACTACAGAAAAAATATGTCAAGATGTTGCAATCTCATTTGGAAAACGGAAGCCCATGCCTTCATTTAGTCATACAATTCAAAATAGTCTTTAAGTCAGCAGGTCAAACTCCAAATTACCTAAAATCAGAAATCGTCTATAGCACCTCTTTAAGTATCTCATTTTATTATAAAGCATAGGTTTTGGTGGACTACAGCTCACTTCCATTGTTAATTTTCAAAGGTGCTACCAGTGTCTTGCTGATTTTTGACTAACTTGAACTAATATATACAACTCTTTGTATAATGTCACTTAGTCAAGGTACCCAGTTAAAGCATGTCTGTCATACGGGATTATGCATTTATGTGTCCAAAATATCTAACTTAATTATTCCAATGAGAATCTGTTTTTATTCATCTTGTATCAAACTGTTTGTTGTTCTTGCTGTCCAAGACACTGTCAACAATTTCCTCCAGTGTAAAGGGATTGATTTTTCTTTGCTCAGTCTTTCTGATGGTTCAGCTTTCAAAGCCGTGGGTTGTAACAGGGAAGACCTTGGTCTTGATTGGTAGTGTAATGTCTCTGAATCTTTGTGGACTTTTGAGTCCAGGAAAATAGAGCCTATTATCAGTTCTACTATTTCCCCTCTTTGCATTATGGTGGCACTAGCAATCAATACATTTTAGGATGTTTCATTTTGAGCAATTCATTTCTGTCTTCTGAAAGAAATTTCTTTTTTTAAAAAAATATTTTTTATTGTTTTTCTTCATTAAACATCCTAATATTTTAATATAGATCTACACCTGTTTTTTAAAACATTATTATTTTTCATTTATGCATAATAAATCATATATTTACAAAGTCTCATATCTTCATTTTCATCTCACGTTGTCGCACAGTCTTTCCTCTTTTTCTTAGTCCAGTTGTACCATCTAGTCCATGTTTGGTAGTATTCTGAGTTACATTGTCCTCTAAGTTGAATAGTCAGCATGTCCATTTCAGCACATCTATATATTTTATCCATTAGTACATTTTCCAGTGGGGTTTGATTATTTTTCCAATATTGTATGCTATTCTCGCCGTAGTTATAATATGTAATATTAAGTATTGTACATTTTTTGGATGTTTTCTTAATTTTCTTAATTCTTCCTCACTTCTATCTACCTAAATTGTTTCTTCTGTCTCCCTATCATATCTGGTGATATATTCTATATATATAATTTAAATGGATTGGTGACAATAGTCTTGACATCCTCCTTTCTCATTTTTGAACCCAATAGTAGTTTCATATTCCATTCTAAATGTTGGTAGCTAATCAGTGTTATTTCCAGCAAAAATTGTCCTTGTATTCCCAGGAAAAACGTTTAGTGCACCTCTACCTTTACATCCAGTCTAAAGCATCATTTCCTTTGAATATACAACTTTATTTATTTTCTCTGGCCTGACACATTTTATTTATATTTTCCCCATACACACACCCAGCTTCTTCTATTGTCTCCCCTATATCTCATACACATGTGGGGAATTCTTGGCCTTTTTTATTAGCATTAACAGAGATGGACCACAAAAACTCTTGACATATTTTTTTCCTTCTGTTTGCTGCTATCTAGTGGTTGCACAGAATACAGAATACACACCCTGAGTATCCAAGTAGCATAAGCAGCCTGTTTCTCATAATTAAATGGGAGACTTGTGGGGGTGGGGGGAAGGGGGAGGTCAAGGTTAGCGTATACTCAACTATTGGCCATATGCTGCCATGGCATGGGTCTTCCCCTCCAGTCAGTGGACACTGCTCTGACTTGAGTTTCAGGAGAGAATAGACTGACAGCTGTTTCCATAAAGGCATCTACCTATCCAGTGCCTGTCCTGTAGTTCAGAAAGCATTGTTAAGACATTACGTGGACTGCAAATACACACTGGTGTACACATTTACTGGAAGACTGACACATCTGTTCTTAAATATGAATCCAACTGTCTGTCAAAAGGTTGAAAGAGCAGTCTGGAAAAGAAAAAAGATGGGGAAGGAATGTGTCCCAAGCAATTCCTTTCCAGGTTTTCTACTGCTTTGCACAAAAATAGATTCTGTACGACCTTTTTTTATATTGACTTTATAACTTGGGGATCGAGTAGGGTGGAGCAAGACTAGCTACTCCATTGCCATTTTGAATCCCCAGTTCCCCATATTTCTGCCAGCACCAGCATTCCCTTGCAGAAGCATTTGCTTGTGGAGGCAATCTTCTCCTTATATTTACTGGTTAAACAATCTTCTATCTATGAAGACCTGTCTGTAAGGAAAAGGATGGCTTGGCTCATTAGAAATAGGGAAGAGATTTGCCCAGGTTATATTCCAAATGGATGTACTATAGATTTTTTTTTTGCTCTTTCTGATGAGAAAAGCTTTTGTATGCTTGTAGTTCCTACTAACTTCATTGCATTGATGATGGGAGGCACTGCTATTTGGATTACTCCAGCAACATCCTCCGAAGACTACTTTCAGGCTGAGCCAGCCGTGGCCTCTCACTGCCAGGATATAATAATAATAACACAGTTGGAAGGGACCTTGGAGGTCTTCTAGTCCAACCCCGTGCTTAGGCAGGAAACCCTACACCAGTGTTTCCCAACCTTGGCAACTTGAAGATGTCTGGACTTCAACTCCCAGAATTCCCCAGCCAGCGAATGCTGGCTGGGGAATTCTGGGAGCTGAAGTCCAGACATCTTCAAGTTGCCAAGGTTGGGAAACACTGCCCTACACTATTTCAGACAAATGGTTATCCAACATCTTCTTAAAAACTTCCAGTGTTGGAGCATTCACAACTTCTGGAGGCAAGCTGTTCCACTGATTAATTGTTCTAACTGTCAGGAAATTTCTCCTTAGTTCTAAATTGCTTCTCTCCTTGATTAGTTCCACCCATTGCTTCTTGTTCTATCCTCAGGTGCTTTGGAGAATAGCTTGACTCCCTCGTCCTTGTGGCAACCCCTGAGATATTGGAACTTTGCTATCATGTCTCCCCTAGTCCTTCTTTCCTTGTATTTTTCAATTTAGGTAGATGGAAATGGAGTTTGAGGGACAGGTCACAGACATAGTGGAGGAATCCGGTTGAAGCAAGAGGAAGATCACCCTATGGTCCTCACAATCCCTTCATTGCTTTGGTGACCTATAACCAGGCTATTTCCAAACAAGGATCTAGTAATCTATTTCCAAGCAAGGGTCTAGTAATCGTCCATATAAAGAACGACAAAAGCCTGGCATGTCATAAGAGCAGAGAAAGTTTAATACCCGATTACACATTGCACTGTCTTCTTTAGTATGATTTCCACTCTTTGGAACAATTTTTAAAATATATTCCAGATGAGTCTTTTACTGCAAAATAGTCTTGTCTCTTTTGTGGAATTGTATAGTGATTAGATTTACCCTGGTTTTTGTTGGTATATGCAATAAAGAGGAAAAGACAAACTGTTTACACATGGGTTTTGATTGGAAGCATTTGAAACTGTTATTCTGGCTGCCCACCAAATCTCTGCCTTGGGAATTTCCCATCCCTCCAGCAAGGGAGAAAACACAGAGCCCTATCATTTTACCTGCTTTGTATCTCAGTATTATTTTTGCCAGTGAAGCAGAAATACATTTGAGCCCCTTTGTTGTCCTTCTAAAAATAAGAGTTAAAGAAAAGGAAACTGAATACCTGAATTTTGTAGTGGACAATCAAATAATATAAAGGTTGAGAACAATTTCTCAAGAGCAGAAAATCCTGAAACAAAAAGGATCCCACACCAAGTGCTGATTTTAAAAGACCAGGAAGGCATACAGCCAAACTAAGATTTAAAAAAAACCACACATTTTGTCCTAGTGCTATACTTTTGAAAATCTGGAGGGTGACAAGCAAAACCTGCTTTTTCTCATTTTGCTATGGTCTACACTACAGTGTTCATCTCTTGTCTTGACCCAACATTGGTAGCAACTGATTTGAACATATGACCAAAATTCTCGGATAGGGGTGGGGGGGACACAGCCAATTGCCACTGTTTGTTTCTTTCGGCTGTAATTTACACCCCATACTTAAGTGCTGGCACAACATACCGGTATTGTTTGGTTAATGATACGGTTTATTGTACCAAGTAGGTGAACCTAATCTATTTGGGATTTTGTTAGATTACGATTTA
Source organism: Diadophis punctatus similis (assembly GCA_023053685.1). Lineage (NCBI taxonomy): Eukaryota > Metazoa > Chordata > Lepidosauria > Squamata > Dipsadidae > Diadophis > Diadophis punctatus. The sequence goes on from JALIGW010000001.1 coordinate 24,610,312, forward strand.
TATACTGTACCAAATCAGAAAATGAGTTAGATTCTGTAAATTGTTTACAGATTAACAGAGTTGGAAGGGACCTTGCAGGTCATCTAGTCCAACCCCCTGCCCAAGCAGGAGACTCTACAACTGCCTCTACCTAGGATCGAATTCACAACCTCCTGATGTATTATATAAATGTACTGCATGTAGTCCTCGACTTACAACCATTTAGTGACCATTCAAAGTTGTAACGGCACTGGAAAAAATGATTTATGACCACTTTTCACACTTATGACCATTGCATTGCACCATCCTCATGGTCATGTGATCAAAATTCAAACACTTACCAACTGATTCATATTTATTATAGTTGCAGCGTCCTGGGATCATGTGATCCCTTTTGCAACTTTATGACAAGCAAAGTCAATGGGGAAGCCAGATTCACCCAACAACCGTGTTACTAATTTCACAACTGCAGTGATTTCTTAACAATTGTGGCAAGTAATATTGTAATATGGGGCAAAGCTCACTTAACAACTCTTTTGCTTAGCAACAGTAATCTGGGGCTCAGTTGTGGTCCTAAATCAAGGACTACCTGTATATGCTCAGAGGTGGCAGAGGGTAAACAAAACAAAATCAAGTTGGCAACCATGTTTTGTCTGAAATGTATAGGGTTTCCTGCCTGAGCAGGGGGTTGGACTAGAAGACCTCCAAGGTCCCTTCCAACTCTGTTATTGTTATTCTGGCAGCTGTTGAAGCCAACAGCTTTTTTTCACAATTTCTCCCACCACCAAGGAGCACAGCAGATTCTATACATTCTATATTATATATATATTATTATATAATATATAAAAGACTGGTTCCTAATATGATTTGATTGCTTATTTGTACCCGGACTATCATTAAGTGTTGTACCTTATGATTCTTGACGAACGTATCTTTTCTTTTATGTACACTGAGAGCATATGCACCAAGACAAATTCCTTGTGTGTCCAATCACACTTGGCCAATAAAAAATCTTTTTTCTTTTCTTTTCTTTTCTTTTTTCTTTTCTTTTTCTTTTTTTTCTTTTCTTCTTTTCTTTTCTTCTTTTCTTTTCTTCTTTTCTCTTTTCTTTTCTTTTCTTTTCTACTCTACATGCTTCCATATTTTATTACACAGGTTAAATATAACTTTAAAAACATAGATCCACCACCATAAGGTTGGGCTCCCAGACTCTTAACTAACGTTGTGCATTTTGGAGTATTGGTATCACAATTCCCAGGATTCCCGCCAGCGTTTCCTGCGGAATTATGGGGGGGGGGGCAGTTTCCGAAACATCTGGAGGAGAGCAGACTTGGGAAAAAGGCTGGTGGGAGTGCCAGGAAGAAGCGATCTCTAATTTCCCGAAATTCGGGAAGGAACAATAGCCCACTTCTATAGAAGGGTTATAGAAGGAATGGCATTCCTCATTATGGGGCTCTGCTCCCCTTGGGATGGCGGGTCTGTCAGAAAGCCGGGTCTGTGTGAGTCACACACACCCCGGCATGGACGCATTTTGCTCCAGGGAGGCGCCTTTCTGCTTGCTCGTGAAACGCCGACTAGCGCGGGTGAGTCAGCCAGGCACGGGATCGGCGGCCAAGGAAACGAGTCGGGGAAGTGAGGAAGAAAAGAAAGTTGCGAACCTGGATGATACACAGCGAGGAAAGGCTTGGCTGCTAGCAGAGGAAACCTCTCGAGGGGATTTCGCGCTGCTCCTGGAACTTTAAAGGCCTACGGCGCCAGTGTGTTATGATTGATTAATGGCGTTTGCTTGTTCCTCGATTACACCTCCTCTCTTCTAAGAAAAGGAGACGGCGAAATTTTCCTTCCTTCCCCCTTCCACCCCCGGTCTGTTGCTGTTTCCAATCTGGAGTATTTCTCAGTGGTCCTCAGGTGCAGGGGTCTCCAACCTTGGCAACTTTAAGACTTGTGGACTTCAACTCCCAGAATTCCTCAGCCAGCAACTGGCTGAGGAATTCTGGGAGTTGAAGTCCACAAGTCTTAAAGTTGCCAAGGTTGGAGACCCCTGCTTTTCTGGTCGCAAACTTTCTCCAAAAGGCGTCTGTTCTGTTTATTGCGCGTGGCGGCTGCCTCTTTAACAAGTCGCTTCGAGGACGAAGCATGCTGCGTAAACGTCGTCTGTTCATAACCGGGCTCGGTATTTAATAATGACTTTATTTCAGGGCAGAAAATGAATGCAGGCGTTGAGCTTCCTGTCCAGTCTCCTTTTGTTCCGAAACTGGGAAGGGAACCTGCGCAACGCAGGCGGGGGGGGGGGGAGAAAAACGTAATTTACCATCTCTCAACAGGGTCGGGAGATAGGCTATTTAAGAGGGCCAATATGAGAGCAACTTGGGGAGTGCAAATGTCAAAACGCGCGCACGCGCGCATAATAGGAACTCAGCAGAAATGTTTAGGTTAGGTTCCTAAAAGATTATGAAGTTTGGATATTTACATTTTTACATCTATTATTAGAGTTGGAAGGGACCTTGTAGGTCATCTAGTCCAACCCCCTGCTCAAGCAGGAGTTCCTACATCATTTGAGACAGGTGGCAGTCCAGTCTCCCCTTGAAGGTCGCAAGTGTTGGGGCTCTCACAACCTCCGTTGGCAAGCTGTTCCACTGGTTGATCGCTCTCACAGTCAGAAAGTTTCTCCTCACTTCCAGGTTGAATCTCTCCTTGGTCAGCTTCCATCCATTATTCCTTGTTTGGCTTTCTGGTGCCATAGAGAACAGCCTGACCCCCTCCTCTCTGTGGCATCCCCTCAAGTATTGGAACACTGCTATCATGTCACCCCTGGTCCTTCTCTTTGCCAGACTGGCCAAGCTCAGTTCCTGCAACCACTCTTTGTATGTTTTATTTTCCAGACCCTTTATCATCCTGGTTGCTCTCTTCTGCACTTTCTCTAGGGTTTCAGTGTCTTTTTTGTAATGTGGTGACCAAAACTGGATGCAGTACTCTAGGTGTGGTCTGACCAAGGCTTTATAGAGTGGTACTAGTACCTCTCTGGTCCTTGATTGTATCCCAATCAATATATGATATGATATGATATGGGTCAGATACACTGCAAGTCGTACTTTAGTGATATTCCAGCATCCATCTGATTCCTTATATTTCAGGTGAATCCTTTGCCTTTTGTAAATTTCACAGGTAGCATTTCTTGTATTGCACCATTTTACATTTATCCATCATCTTCCTCAAAAGCATTTTTGAAAAGTGCAAAGCTTCCAGGGAAGGAAGGCATCTGATTCATGAGCAGAGTTCATCCGATATATTTAGCTCACATTAAAAAGATCTTGTGTTCATATTAGGTGTCCTACATATTACAAATAATCTGAATTATAGTCAGACATGTTGGCCTGTAGATAAACATGGATCAATAGCTAGTATCCCACAGCACACCAAACCATAAGTCCATCTTAGCCTAGTTTAGTCCAAGATAGCCATGGCATCCATTTACAACTGCATGCTGCTCCAGATTTTACAGTTTCCCTCTGCCTTGACTAGCCAGTGTGATCCTGTGCTTTTTTAAGGTGGATGAGTGGATACATTACTTATTTGATGGCAGAAGAGTGCTAAAGGTAAACTGTTTCCGATGGGAGGAAGAAGCACAATGTCAACCCTGAAGTTGACCTGACCGAAGCCATCTTGGAGCGTCAGTGTTGCCACACTGGAGCTGAGGGATAGGGAGGGGGGAATTTGAGATAGCTGGGACTTTGTAGTCAAAATAAAATACTTTCTCTTGGGAACCAAGGACATTCTCACACCTGGTTGGAGGAAAGAGGAGTGACGTTACCAGGCAACTGGACGGAGCCGTGATAGGACCATGTGACTGATTGTTTTGAGAAAGTGACAAACATTTACTTTAGGTGAAAACCATGGGAATCTTCAGAGTCGGTTTTCACCAGAACTGTGCCAATATGATATATCCGATAAAGCTATTCTTTGAGGAATCTACCTGCCTCTGAGATTTGCTTGCTATGGGTCTATTACTTGGAACCCTGAAACACAACCAGAAAATGCGAAACAAAAGACACATCACTAGCCTCCTGGAAACCTGCTGGTAACAACCAGAGATTCTGGCCATCCTTTGTTGTTATTGTTGTTGTTCTCACTAGAAGCTCTAACATTGGCTAGATTAATACAGCATGCTCAAGTAAAGTGAGATGAAGTTGGGTAGGTTGTTGCAGGAATTCACCTACAGTATTGTCATAATGTGCTGTGTGAATCACTAATCTACATGAAGTCCACTAGAGAGATGTAGCACCCCATATGAGAACAGGAACTGTGATTTGTGAGTGTGTTGTATGAACCCAACCTCAAGAACAACATAAAAGACCATTTTCACATTTTGTGCCAGTGGAATGAAAACTGCATCTTCAAAAACAAAGCAAAATCTGGGTTGCTTAGTTACTGGCTACATTCTCAAAGCAGACTGAATTAAATCAGGAAATTAAATCAAAGCAGACTGAATTAAATCAGGAAAGTTTTAAAAGATGCATTTGTACAAACTGCTAAGCAGGTTAGCTTTTTTTAAACAACATCATGTATGCACGAGGGTGTTTCTTTACTTTAGCGCTGAGTGTATCGAACCAAAGTAAGTGCAGAAAATGAGGTCATTGAATAACCAAGTTGAACATGGTGTGTGAAAACAACACAGTCAGCTGAACACCTAGGTGATGATGACTCACTTCCAGATGTTGAGGTTGACTGGAGGTGATTGTGAGGAAACAGATGAAAAGGGGAAGCCTTTGAGTGAGTCATCCGAGCTGCTGTTGCATTCCAAAAGGCTTGTGCTGCACTGCTGTATCCAGAAGGACCCCTTGAAGTAAAGTAATCCGGAAATGTGATTAATGAATGCAGCTGGGTAGAGTGCAGTAGATGCCAAGAATCTCGTTGTATTAATGAGCATTAATTCTAAGATTTCATAATCTTGGTTTGCAACCCTCCGAAATCACGATTGCCTGGAAATAACCGTCATTGATAAACTTTTGTCTGTTTTGTCTGGAATTTCCAACTTTGAAAGTTAAAATTAACTATTTGGGTGCCTGAGTTTGGAACACTGCTCCTTTGTCAGACTATAAAAGCCTGACAAAAACTTGCTGCTTTGGTGCAAAAAATGCAACCATGTTACTGTAGACATACAAGCCTATTTACATTTTTATATACTGTAATGATTTAGTTTGTGTTTATACAACATGCGCAACCCAGTTACTGAATCACAAGTTTGAGCCTTGTGCAATACTTCAAAATGTAACCTAGGTACCATAAAATCACATCAGGGATAACCAAGGTTAAATCTAAGCAGTTTAGCATGTTTTGTAAAAATAGCTGTTAGGTTTATAAGCAACCTAGTTAAAAAGTTGTATGAACACAATTGTTGCATTTTCAGATAAGGGAAAGAGCAAGATTTCTTTCTGTAGATGTGCATAGTTTGGAGAAAGCGGCCAGAGAATTATTTTCTTTCTTCTGTCTTCATACAGGTAATCTTCCACTTATGACCACAATTGGCTCCAGACTTTCTGTTGCTAAGGAAGCTTGCTGTTAAATGAATTGTGCCTGATTTTAATATTTTTGCCATGGTTGTTAAGCGAATCACTGAATTGTTAAGTGACTCACATGACCATTAAGCAAATCCAGCTCCCCTCCTAGACTTTAACTGGGGAGGTTGCAAATGATGATCACATGATCCCGGGATATTGCAAACATTGTTAATATGTGACAGTTGCTAAGTGCCTGAATTTTGATCACTGGGCCCTGGGGATGCTGTGACAGTTGGAAGTGCCAGAACTGGTTGTAAGTCAATATTTTAGTGCCGCTGTAACTTCGTCGAATGAATGCTTGTGAGTCAAGGACTACCTACACCAATTTGTAGAATTTGCTTTTCGAAGATGACTTTGCTACTGATCCAGATGGCTTTAAAATTCATGGAGAAAAGTTTGCCCTATGCAATATTCCGAGAAAAAGATTGCTGTTTCTGAATGTTGGGTACTGGCAGAAGGATGTGCTCTTGTCTTAATTCTGCCAAATAACCGGTCGATCACTGCAGGAACCAGGATGCCTGATTCAGTAGACTTTTGCTCTGTTCTGCAAACCTCTAGTAATGCTTTCCTTTTTTTCCATTGTGAAGCAAGCGAATGCAACAAGCAATGGTAACGGAACTAATTTAAGCAAGACAATTGTATCACATCATGGGACATGAAGAAAGTGGAACTCATCCCTCACGGAAACCTCTGGGCTCCCTCACCCTGGTTAAGTCTAGATGAGTTCCTTCCTCTTTTTGGTTCTTTCTGGGGGATTTCCATAGGATCTCCGGAGGTTATCATGAAGCTAACATACAGATGTCTAATGACTGCTTTTTGCCTGGCAGTGAAGTCATGCTTATAATGCCATAGGTAGGCCGTTCCCTACTTGCAGAGCTAGGAATGATGCAAAGAGAAGAAGGCAGCCTAAATGTGAAAGGTTACAGTACTTTCCCTAAGAAAACATTTTAAAGAAAATGTCAATGACGGAATATATTTGTCAGCTGAGTTTCTTTAAAATCAAGTGCGTTCAATATATAGACTGCATAATTCCCAAGTTGGTGCAAAAGCTGCATTATGGGATAAACTTTTTCTGCTTTTGTTTTTGCTAAAATTAAACAGCAGTATTAAACAGCTGCTAATTCTCCTGCCAGGAAAAACATTACCCATGTTTTAGAGTTTGATTGAAGAATGTGGAATCTGGGTCAGTCTATTGTTTCAGGGGGAAATATCAAATACACAAGACCAGACAAGTTTGTGACTCAGCATGTTGTAGGAATTCCAGCCATAGGTTTGACATATGTGACTCATCAAGCCATCACTTAAACCTTAGGTGAAGATAGCAACTGTACTTTATTAAGCCAGTGAAGGGTTTAGCATATAGGATGAACCTTTGGATCTGATTACAGTAATGAAAAGTAGCTGCACTGCTAATGTGGATGTCATCTGAAAGGAGGAAGATGGTTTAGCTTGCTTCTATCCCTTCAGCAGCAGTTGACCAAGAAAGTTTCTTAATCCCAGGGACAAAATCAAAATCAGGTACTTACTGGCTTTGTATAAAATCAGGTTTGTACAATACACTAGTCTCGGCTAAAATGCAGTTGAGTAATTTGTGGTTTAGTGTGCTGTGGACACCAGCCACTGTCTTAACATACCGTGACTCAGGTTATCATGTTAAGTCATCGTATGATTTATTTAGGTGTAGCAAGCTATGGGCATACAAATAATTGTTTTGTTGACCTGGATTTAGCATGTTGTGCAAAGGCAGAGCAATCGCAAATCACCAAGATTGTTCTGCATGAGGCAGAGGAAATTATTTCATACCAAGTATGACACCAAGTGTGAGTTAGATTGTACTTTGTGCTAAGTCATGGTCGCTTTGACTGAAACTAATAGAAACTAATAGAAACTAATAGAAACCAAAGCAAATCTCATTCTGGTGTACTATGATGTACAAATCCAAGCATTCTTCTTGCTATAGCCCCTTTTTACTCAGAGGTTCCTCAGAAAAGGGTTATGATTAAGGGGCACATTCAGGGTGGGCTCTGGTTGGGCAACTCCAGGCTGTTTAGCTGTACTGAATAAGGGATCTGAAAACTGGCTTCATAGGTCTCCTTTTTTCCAATCCAACACATAAATAATAAAAAGGAAGGAAGTGCATGTCAGAAGGCAATTCTCTGCTTGCCTTGTCCCAAGGCTAGTAACCACTTGTTAGCATTTCTCATAGGGGATGTGTGCTCAGGGGCATGTGAAAGCAGATTTATGGAAGGTAGAACATTAAGGACAGTTGAGAATTAATTGAGAATTGTTGGTTGGAGAAGAAGCTGCTGTTCATGAGAGCGCCAAGACGGTGAGCTGGAGATGGTTGGAGAAGAAAAGGGAAAAAAAGGGCAAAAACCAGCATTCACAAAACCCATAGAAAATAATCAATTTTAGATTCAGACGATATTCCAAGGTGATAGAGAATAAAATGATGAACTTTGGAAGGGGATCACTATTGAAGGTGTGAGTGTGATCGAAGGCAAAGATGACAGTATTTACAGATTACAGATAATTTTTTTTATTAACAGATTAACAGAGTTGGAAGGGACCTTGTAGGTCATCTAGTCCAACCCCCCGCCCAAGCAGGAGACCCTACACCCGTGATGGCGAACCTATGGCACGCGGAGCCATATCGGTGGGCACGCGAGCTCAGGTCCGGCGTGCATGTGTGCACCAGCGGGCTGATTTTCGGGCCTTCTGGGCCCACTGGGAGTCGGGAAACAGGCTGTTTCCAGCCTCCAGAGGGGGTGGGGAAGGCCGTTTTTGCCCTCCCCAGGCTCCTAGAAAGGCTCTGGAGCCTGGGAAGAGCGAAAAATGGGCGTGCCATTGCATGCTGGGAGCAGGGGGGGTCATGCGTGCATGTGCGGGGGTGCATGGAATTATGAGTGTGGGCACGCACACACGTGATCCCCCGCATTCCCCCCCCTTTTGGCACGCGAACCAAAAAAGGTTTGCCATCATTGCCCTACACCATTTCTGACAAATGGCAATCCAATCTCTTCTTGAAAGCCTCCAGTGATGAAGCTCCCACAACTTCCGAAGGCAACTTCTGTTCCATCTCTGAAAGGAGGATCCAATAGATCACGGCTTCTCTAGGAAAGAGAGAGAAAGAGAGCAATTCCAGGCAAAGCTGACTTGGGAGGAAAAAAAGATGGCTGGGAGGGCATTCTTGCATTCTTGCCCAGCTCTTAGTTACCGTAATCAGAATTAAGAGTTGTGGCAGCTGCTCAAACCAGAGAAAGGAAGTGCCAGAAAAATAAATGAATCTGTAAGCGATGGGAGGAAAAGGAAAAGAACTATCACATCACCCAAGGAGAATTCCCACACAGGTTGTTGGGAGAAAGGTGAGAGTTGAGAGAAAGGAATGGCACCCCACCCCCTCAACAGAAGATGAATGACTGCTGTTTTCATTGAGAGCATCCAACCTCAACCCCTTGAAGGAAGAAGCAAAATAAATAACTTTGGAGGGGGGGAAGTGGGAGGAGGAGAGAAGAAATAATAAAGCAGGGGTATCAAACACGTAGCCCATGGGCCGGATGCGTCACGTGCTGGCCACGCCCACCACTGGTTTAGCGAAGGGGGGGAAAGTTGTGATACATCACGTGCAGGGGCGGGTTCCAAATTTTTTACTACCACTCTGTGGGCGTGGCTTATTTTGTGGGTGTGGCTTGCCAGCCATGTGACCGCGCATTCGTGGCTTCTCGGACTGCTGAAGGGAGGGGAATGGAGATAGCTCCTGCCGCCCGTTCTTTCAGCGTCTCACGCGCTCCCTCAGCCATCCTCCCTTGCTTGGACTCACTGTGGGGTAGGAAAGCAGTGCATGTGTAGTGCAGGAAGCTCGGCTTCTGGGCATGCGCAGAAGAAAATTTAAAAAAAATTAAAAAAAATTTTTTTAATGGCGGCGCCCAGGCACTGGCAACCGACCGCACCGGTACTGTGATGTCACCAGCGGGCCACTACCGGTGCTATAGAGTGGATCACACCGGTAGGAACCCACCACTGATCACATGATGATGTGTCATCATGAGTTTGACACCCCTGTAATAAAGTAATAGAAGTGAACTAACACATTCTAGATGCTTTGCATTTTGGTTCCCATAAAGAGGGTTAACAAGTGAGTAATTGAGTGGTCAGAAGACTGAAGTAAAAAAAGATGAGTAAGATAGTAAGGATGAAGTTTAAGGTTAAAACTGAATTTAATAGAAAATTAAATTGGAATAAGACCAAAAAAGAACAAACATTTGGAATAGAAATGAATGAGGTTTAAAAGTGAAAAGTTTTAAAAGTGATAAGAAATAAGTTTTCAGTATATCTGTAGGCAGTATATTTTGTAAATCATTGCATAATAAGGTCCTTTTTGTAAGAAGCATGTGTATTGACTGGTTGCCACCATTTCTTAACAAAAATACAACACTTTAATTTTCTAAATCACAAAAGTTGTAAATTATAATGCAATTTACACACAGCTTGATACTCGGACAATCTAGTAGATGGGGGAGAGTTTCAAGAAGAAAATTTCCAAAGAAATGACCTTTTCCATGGAAACTATGAATACATAAAAAAGTTGATTTATCTGATAAATTATATGATACGCAACAGTACATAATAAAATTTTATTTGATTAAATTTGATCGTTTCAGCCAAAAAGGGGGAAAGGCAGCAAAATCAAATGCATCTGCATTCCAAATAAAGCAAAAACAAACGCTAGAAGCCAGATCAACTTTACTTGCTCCTTATAAGCCTTAAGATTGTGGCTCTGTGCAGCTTCCCGAAGGAAAAGACATTTGTGAATTTTTAGCATCCATTTCTTTAGTCACATGATTTCCACCGTTTCCAAAAAAGGCAAGACTTATGGTCTGTATTTAAAGGAATTTAAGGTAAATGAGTGGAGCTTCAACCTTAGCCTGACAATAATTGGACAAATTATGTCACAAATGAAGGCAAATATATGTGTCCCAGGATAATGTTGCAGGATCCAATCTGGATCAGTCAACGGGATCTTCTGAGCTTTCAGACTCATGCTGGAGTCCATCCACAGGGAACTTCTCTCTAGCAGAGAGAATTTATGTGGTACCTGGTTGTGTGTGGCTTTTTATTTGTTGATTAGGGTGTTGATGGCCAGATATAGAATAGAATAGAATAGAATTCTTTATTGGCCAAGTGTGATTGGAGACACAAGGAATTTGTCTTTGGTGCATATGCTCTCAGTGTACATAAAAGAAAAGAGACATTTGTCAAGAATCATGAGGTACGGCACTTAATGATTGTCATAAGGTACAAATAAGCAATCAGGAAACAATCCATATTAATATAAATCGTAAGGATACAAGCAACAAGTTACAGTCATACAGTCATAAGTGGGAGGAGATGGGTGATAGGAACGATGAGAAGACTAATAATAATAGTAATGCAGCCTTAGTGAATAGTTTGACAGTGGTGAGGGAATTATTTGTTTAGCAGAGTGAGGGCATTTGGGGAAAAACTGTCCTTGTGTCTAGTTGTCTTGGTGTGCAGTGCCAGTATTAAGTCCTAGTTTCCTTGTTCTGTCAAGTCCTCAGTTCCTAAGTACTTGATAAGGTGGTGGTAAATCAGCACTCCTGTTGACTGACAAGAGGCCCATTTCCCAGGCTTCAATCATTTCCCTGACTATCTTTGTACCTGCTCAGCCAACAATCTTAGTAGCTGCAAAATTGAAAGAATGTCCTTGTTCATTGCAATGTGACCTCCCAATGAGTTCGGGTCTCCTTGTCTGACCACTCGCTTGTGTTTTTGCAGTCTGATGGTTAACTTCCTCTGTCTGTCCTACATAATCACAGGGGCAATCTGTGCAGGGGATCTGTGCAGGGGACATTAGAAGTATCTCCTATCTCCAAGCAATCTTTGCAATGCATGATTTGTCCTCATATAGTAGCCTCTGGGGAGTGGGTGATGCCCACATTCAGATCTCAGAAGCTGTGTTCTACTGCTTCCAAAATGTTTTTGATGTATGGCAGGGGGTGCCCTTTCTTTCTTTCTTTCTTTCTTTCTTTCTTTCTTTCTTTCTTTCTTTCTTTCTTTCTTTCTTTCTTTCTTTCTTTCTTTCTTTCTTTCTTTCTTTCTTTCTTTCTTTCTTTCTTTCTTCTCTCCCTTTCATGTTGTGCAGGCATCTTGTAATAAATGCTTGTGGGTACCCATTCTGCCTGAATTGTTCACATAGATATCTGTTCTCCAGTTGTTTAGCTTGTTGGGTACTACAGTGCCATATAGTGCTCTGATGCAACTCTTTTTGTATGACAGTGGATGGTTACTGTTGGGACTAATGTATGGTGTGTTGGTGACCTTGTGATAAACTGTGATTTTTAGGCTTCCATCTTCCTGCCTGTTGACAAGCATATCTAAAAATGGTAATTGTTTAACCATTTCTTCCTGCATTGTGAATTGTCTGTCTGGGAAGATGCAGTTCAGTAGGGTATGAAAGTCTTTCGGTGCATTTCTTTCGATGATGACAAAGATGTCACCCACATAGTGGCACCACAATTTAGGTGTGTAGTTTTGAAATGATGGACAGATTATGGACACAAGTCTGGGGAATTTCATCTTAATCGTAAATTGACATGTATATACCAGATGAATAAACATAATTCTGATTTAACCATCACGTGGAGTTTATCTGCCGACTGAGCCTTTCCAGCCCAGACAGGACAGTTGAAATGCGCAGTTGAAATGCGCAGTGTAAACCTCTGGTCCCAGTGACAGATCCAGATTGGATCCTGCAAAATTATGTCAAGCTCCATGTTTGTAGTATAGTACAGCTAGCAGTTCTATAATCCCCTCTACTATTTCTTTCAATGCCATAGACGTCATTTGACTGATCCCAGAGACTTGAATTCATTTAAATTAGGGAAGTTCTCTTTTGCCTTTTCATCGTCTATCCTGAATGGCAACTTTTCCTTCAACTGTAGAAGAGGCACAATAATGCTGAACTACAACTTTATTTCCTTTCTGAGAAATGACAAATATAAAATACAAGTTAGGACATTCTGCCTCTTTACCATTACAATTCATTCCTTACTCCTTGCATCAGATCTACATCCTCTTCCACTTTCTCTTTTGTTTTTCATCTACTCCAAAGGAATCTTTTTTCTTCCCAGCTCTGGACATTTCTTGTAAGGCTCAGTTCTACAGCCCAAGCACTAATAATATTATGTCTGGAAAAGAAAAGAATGGCCACATAGAATACTTTCAAGATGGATCGTTTCATGTTATCTAGCCAGAGATTTATTTATTAATATTTTAATAATTATTTAACAATGATTTAATAATAATTTATCACATTTTGGAATCACCCATCTCTCTTACAGAGGAACTATAGTTGTCACCAATAAAGATGTGAATAAAACATATTTCCAGATGTTAAGCAATGGATTTCAGACATCTCTTTTAGAAAGGATATATTTTCTGTTAATTTAATTTAATTTAATTTAATGGATTTCTATGCCGCCCACTCCCTGGGGACTCTGGGCGGCTCACAGCATGTTAGATTCCATTACAAGTAAAATGCAATAATTAAAATATAAACAATATCAATACAATAATTAAAAAAATACAACAAATACAAAAGTTAAAAAGAGTATCTCATTACCATCATGGGGGGAGACCCTTATTTCATCTAATTGGTCCCACTTTCACCCCGCCTGCCGGAAGAGCCAAGTTTTTATTGCTTTCCGGAAGGCCAGTAGGGTGGGAATGGTCCTGATCTCCGGGGGAAGCTGGTTCCACAGGGAGGGAGCTCCCACAGAGAAGGCCCTCCCCCTCGGCCCCGCCAGCCGACATTGGTCGACAGGACCTGGAGGAGGCCGACTCTGTGGGCCCTAACCAGTCGTATGGAGGTATGCGGCAGGATACGGTCCCGAAGATAACCTGGCCCTGAGCCATGTAGAGCTTTAAAGGTAACGACCAACACCTTAAATTGGATCCGGAGACTAATGGGCAGCCAATGCAGCTGGCGGAGGATCGGTGTTACGTGGGTGCATCTGGGTACACCCATCACAGCTTGCGCAGCTGCATTTTGCACCAATTGTAGTCGCCGGACACTCTTCAAGGGTAGCCCTATGTAGAGCGCATTGCAGTAATCCAGCCGTGAGGTGATAAGGGCATGAGTGACTGTGAGAAGTGCCTCCTTCTCCAAGTAGGGTCGCAACTGGTGCACAAGACGTACCTGTGCAACGGTCCCCCTAGCCACAGCTGAAAGATGTTGTTCCAATTTTTGCTGTGGGTCTAGGAGGACACCCAAATTGCGGACCCGTTCTGAGGGAGCTAATTTCTCCCCCCCAAGAACCAAGGAGGGACAATTGGTCGAGTCCTTAGGGGGCAATATCCACAGCCACTCAGTCTTGTCAGGGTTAAGTTTTAGCCGGTTCTTCCCCATCCAAACCCTAACATCGGCCAGGCAGCGGCCCATTACGTCTACGGCTTCCCCGAATTGAGACGGGGTGGAGATGTACAACTGGGTATCGTCAGCATATTGCTGATACCTCACCACGTGTCGTCGGATGATCTCACCCAGTGGCTTCATGTAGATGTTAAACAGGATGGGCGAGAGGACCGAGCCCTGCGGCACCCCACACAGTAGGGGTCTAGGGCTCGACCTCTGCCCCCCTGTCAACACCGACTGCGTCCTGTCAGAGAGGAAGGAGGAGAACCACTGCAAAACAGTGCCGCCCACCCCCACCTCTCCGAGACGATGCAGAAGGATACCATGGTCAATGGTATCGAAGGCCACTGAGAGGTCAAGTAGCACCAGGATAGAGGAATGACCCCTATCCCGGGCTCGCCAGAGATCATCCATCAGGGTGACCAAAGCCGTTTCCGTACTGTAGCCCGCCTGAAACCAGATTGAAAGGGATCCAGAAAATCAGTATCATCCAACAGTCGTAGGAGCTGGAGCGCCACCACTTTCTCAACAACCTTCCCCACGAAGGGAAGGTTGGAGACTGGACGGAAGTTCTTTAAATCCGCCGGGTCCAGGGAAGGCTTCTTGAGGAGGGGTCTCACCACCGCAGTTTTTAAAGGCTGCGGGACGGACCCCTCTCTCAAAGAAGCGTTGACCAACGCCTGGAGCCAGCCACGTGAAACCTCCCTGGTGGCCGAAACCAACCAGGAAGGGCACGGGTCCAATAAACAGGTGGCGGAGCTCATAGTTCTTATGGCCTTGTCCACATCCTCGGGAGTCACCGGTGTTAATCAAAGGATGAAGCAATATGTACTACCATGGAAGAGATTTTTAAAAATATTTTACAATAATAGTTTGTATTAATTACATTGATTAGTAAACTAGTGACTATTAATAATTTTATATATAAGGTAGATTTTGTTTTTTCTTCTTTAGTCTTATTTTTTTTAAAAAAATACTTTGTTTACTTTGATTTTTATCATTATTTATTAGACACACATCGTTTTGTTTAATTGTGTATGTTTTTTTAGTGTATTTAGCTATTTTGTCACTTTTTTGTAATTTGTAATTTGAAAAATAATAATACATTAAAGGAAAAAAAAGATTGACAGTATTTCAGCTCTTGGAACGGCAGTCAGCAACCTGGTGCCCTCAAAATGTTTTGAACTGCCTTCCCACAAACAGAAATCATTTGATTTCATTTGACTGAGGGACTTCTGGGAACTGTAGTACAAAGCATCTGAAAATTTCAACATCTTTTTAAAATTTAATTACGTTCATGAAATGCCATCTGTCATCTGATTTTTGCATATTTTTATTTGCCTCTTGGCAGAGAGCAAAAGTAAAAACAGAGATCAATTGATTAATAATTCTTTGCTTTAAACAGCTGCATGATTTGTCTACAGTGCAAAGTGATAGACTGATCATAGAAAGATGCCCAGATTTCCGCATTTACTATTGCTTGAAACCCATGTTAGTCAACTAAACTCCCTGGCTCCTGATTCTTAATCAGGAAAGCAATGACAATGTCTGCTTTCATCTGAACTGTAGCTTAGTAATGCAAACAAGAAAGATGAATCGGTGTCTGTGTCAATAAAAATTGTAATAATTCCATCATTATTACAGAACAAGAGCAATGGATGGAAACTAATCAAGGAGGGAACCAACCTAGAACTAAGGAGAAAGGAGACAGAACAGTTAATCAGTGGCTTACCTTCAGAAGTTGTAGGTGCTCCAACACTGGAGGTTTTTAAGAAGAGATTAGGCAACCATTTGTCTGAAATGGTCTAGGGTTTCCTGCTTGAGCAGGGGGTTGGACTAGAAGACCTCCAAGGTCCCTTCCAACTCTATTATTCTCTTATCATGGGAGCCCATCAGCTATACTTTTCTGCATAGGCTTTTCTCTCATATTTTTTTGCTACTTCACCGAACACCACCTGTTTCCATCTAGCTTGGAAGGCCTCTTCTGGGAAAATCCAGAGGAATGGAAAGGGCATTCCAGACCCTGTAATGATGTACAGCTCTTATCTAAACAAATTCCGAAGATCAGGCAAATCAATGGGGAATGGAAGTGAAAGAAAAACAAAAGGCAGGCTAAGGTCCAAGAGTGAATTTTCTTTGGAAAAAAATGGATAGCTTGACCGCAGAACTTGTGACATACCTGGGGAAAATCCCAGGCACAACCTGGCATTTCCAGGCAGGGCTAGGGTTAGTTTCAGGGATTAAAAAAGATCCCTTTGTGAAACCCACAACATGCGACTATGAAACTACCGGTAGATAGATCCATGTGATCCAAGTGTAACTACTGGAATAGCTAAGTTTGCTGATAACACTATAGGTAGTCCATGATTTATGACCATTTCTTTAATGGTTGTTTGAAGTTTCAACAGCACTGGAAAAAGTGATTTATGACTATCACAGTGTTTCCTGTTTTGGTCATGTGATCAAAATTTGGCCACTTGTCAACTGACATGTACTTATGATGGTTGCAGCGTCCTGCGACCATTGAGCTCCATTTATGACCTTCCCAGGTGGCTTCTGACAAGCAGTCAAGAAGGAAGCTGGATTCACTTAATAACTGGGGAACAAATAAAGACATTAAGTTGGGTGCAACTCAATAATTACATTCCTTAGCAACAGAAGTTTTCAGTAGTTCAGGGTGGTAAACACAATAAGGTTTGGAGAAAGCTTTAAAGGAATCTTTGCATGTTGAAAGTCCAAATGGCAGATGTTATCCAATATGTCCTAATGCAATTGGGCCAAAAATCCTAACCACACATACAAACTAATGGGACCACAATTATTAAGGATCGATAAGGAAAGAAATTTTTGGAGTAATGGCAAACGGTTCAAAAAGGGATTGCAACATCTGGGAATTTTTCAGTTTAGAAAGGAAGCAAATGGGAGGGCACATGATTGAAGTATAGAAAATTATGCATGGTGTGGGTAAAGTTGTTTCCCTCTTTCCAAAATGTTAAAACCAGATGTCCCCTGATGAAATTGAATCTTGGAATCAGGACACATTATTTTATTTTATTGCAAAGCAAATAAGTAAATTTTGGGCTTTGCTTTTGTGAGATGTGGTGCTGGCTACTTCAAAAAAAGCATTGGATCCATTCATAAGAGTCACTGGAGATCAATGGCTGTTAAGCCTTACTGGCATCGTGATCGCCTCAGTCAGAAGGCCATCTGCTATGAAACGAAGAGAGGCTTCTCTTGTGCAGCTGGTTGGCCATGGTGAGAACATGTTGAAGTTAAACAAGTCAGTTATAATTCTAAAAGCTGCATGTGTATAATATCTTAAGTTTGGTTAGTGCTCTAACCTTAGTTGAGATTTTCGTGACTTAATATACTACAGAATAATAGAGTTGGAAGGGATCTTGGAGGTCTTCTAGTCCAACTCCCTGCTCAGGCAGGAAACCCTATACCAGTGATGGCGAACCTATGGCACGTGTGCCACAGGTGGCACGCGGAGCCATATCGGAGGGCATGCGAGGCGTTGCCCTGTCAGCTCCACGGGCAAACCGGAAATTCGGAAAAACGCACTTCTGGTTTGCTGTTGTGCTGTTTTTCGCACTCCGGAGGGTTCAGGGAAGCTTCCTGAAGCCCCGGAATGCAAAAAATGACGAAACGGGCAAACCGGAAGTTCGGAAAACGCACTTCTGGTTTGCCATTGGGCTGTTTTTAGCACTCCGGAGGGTTCAGGGAAGCTTCCTGAAGTCCCGGAGTGCAAAAAACACCCCAACGGACAAACCGGAAGTGCGTTTTCCGAACTTCCGGTTTGCCCATTTCGTCGTTTTTTACCGTCCCAGGCTTCGGTAAGGCCTTTGCGCGGGTGTGTGTGTGTGCACAGGCGCAGGGGGCAGCATGGGGGGGGGTTTGTGCGCATGCATAGGGGGGAGGGAATGGGTGTGGGTATGTGTGCGCGCACTAGCGCCCCCCCCCTTTGGCATGCGAACCAAAAAAGGTTCGCCATCACTGCCCTATACCATTTCAGGCAAATGATATACTGTTTAAACCCAGCCCATTTGGTTAGTTTATGGTTGACTCAATGTTCTGAATTAACATGAAGAAATGCTAAGCATGGTGCATAAATCAGCAAAGTGTCTGTGAGCTAGATCATGTGGAATGACTAATTAGGACAGTGAAACAGCACTCTTACTATAATTCAGATTTCTCAAAGCTGTGGTGGGTCATGCAAAGTAATATGATGTTTAACAGAAAGTGCTCAGAGATATTTTGTAGAAACCCATTTTTTCCATCACAAGCCTGTTTGCAGCAAATGACAATTTCCTCTAGTAAAATTTCTTTGGCACAGTTAACTGTCTCATTCTTGAACTCGGTAATGGGACACAGCTTAGATTGTGGTTTCTATATAGAGGCCATCTTTTTTTTGCAGGAAATAGAAACATCTCTGGAATCTCTTAAGTTTTCTAAAGAAGCTACACATAATGGAACTTCTGTGAATCCTCTCTTTGGTAATTTACGTATAATGTAATTTAGACTCCCTCTCTGAAGTTGTTAGTGAGCAATAAGCATGTGTGAAGTGAGCAGATCCAATGAGAAGAAATGCTATAAGGCAGATGTCTGATAGATTTCAAAAAGAAATGAGAATACTAGAGGCGTAAAATGTTTAGTACATATTTACTGTAAATTAATCCATAGGCCAGTGATGGCGAACCTTTTTCGGCTCGGGTGCCAAAAGGGTGCGCGCGTGCATGATAGCGCGAGTGCGTGTGCCCACACCCATAATGCAATGCCTCCCCCCGCACATGCGCACAACCCCCAAGCTGCCCCCCGCACATGCGCACAATCCCGTGCTCCCCCCCGCACATGTGCACAGGCCTCACTGAAGCCTCCGGACTTCCGGTAGGCCCATTGGGCCATTTTTCGCCGTCCCCAGGGTTCAGGAAGCTTTCCTGAAGCCTGGGGACAGCTAAAACGGCCAAAAAGAAGGCCGAAAATCAGCTGGCCAGCGCGCGCATGTGCACTGGAGCTGACATAGGGCAACGCCTCGCATGCCCTCAGATATGGCTCCACGTGCCACCTGTGGCACACGTGCCATAGGTTCGCCATCACTGCCATAGGCTATGCCCCCACCACCACCCAAGCAACATGCTTTCTTCCTGTTCCTTAGATGGGAATAGAATATGTTGCTTTCTGTACCACTGAACCAACAGTGGTCCTTTTATTGCACCTGTGCACATTGCTGCAAGCACAGAAAGTTGTGTGCAGTTGGCTTGTGTCAGCTGCAAAGTCACTTAATAGCCTTCTGGATTCTCCCTTTAAACTCAGTGCTCCCATTGCAAGCATTGAATTTTAAGGGACAAGGAAAGTAGTGGGGTGTGGGGAGGTCTTTTCAAATTCAGAACTGGCATCAGAATGCTGAGTTGACTACTTCCAAAGACATCATGTTAGACGAGCTATTTTTGCAGTATGGATAAAAGTAAAACAACAGGTTTACAGGGAAATTCCAGTTTGGTTTTCAACTTTAGAGGCACTGATGCATCCAAAGTTCATGAATCTGGGGAAAGTAATCATGTATAAAGATATTTTATAAATATATTTTAAATGAAGAAGGGGCTATAAAATATAAAATCTAGGATAGAGCTACAAGAGGAAGGAATTGATTTGGAATGGTGGGCATATTTGCAGATCAAATCACAATATTTAAGAGATATAAAAGAATGCGGTATTAAGTTGGAACTAATGGTGATAGATAAAATCTTGCTAGGACCAGAGGAAAGGGTGATAAATAAAATCTATCAATATTTATTAGAATACAAAATGGCAGAAGAACAAGTTAAAGAAACAATGGTTATCTGGGCTCAAAATTTTGGGTATAATATCAATCTGGACAAATGGCAAGAATTGTGGGAGAGGAGCAGAAAACTAACTTGGGCCACGGCCTATAAAGAAAATTTATATAAAATGTTTTACAGGTTGCACCCCCCGCCAACAACATTAGCAAAAATGGACAGGAAACTCTCAGCACAATGTTGGAAATGTAAAATAGCAAAATGTAAAATAGCAAAATAGAAATGTAAAATAGCAAAAATGTAAAATAGCAATGTTGGAAATGTAAAATAGCAAATGCGCACGCGTGAGATATTTCGGATATTTTTTGCTTCCACGCATGCGCGGAAGCAAGGAATCGCCAAAATCTCTCTCGCGCGCATGTCCCCTCATGAGATTTTGCTTCCGCACATGTGCAGGAAGCAAAAAAAGCCCAAAAGTTACAGAAAAAAGATGGTGCCACGCGACAGACCGGCGAAGACGGCACCGGAGCCATCGTGCGCAAATTGCGCAATTGGCGGGTCCCTACCGGAACGGCGCACTGGACCGCACTGGTAGGAACCCACGACTGTCTCAGTGCTATTGGATTTATGGAAAGCCAAGAAGATGTGGTTATTTTGGCAACCTTTTGGAATCTGAGGAATGAAATAGCCTTCTCTTTTACAGAAGGATTTGTTGATTAATTGACATACTAGTGCTATGATTTCTTTATGGATTTATTATTTTTGTTGTTTGTGTTCCTATGATCTTTTTGTGCCAATTTATATTTAATAATGTGGAATGTAAGTTGCTCAGAGTCAGTTGTTGATTGAAGCAACCTAGGAACCAATTAGTAAATACATAAATAAGCAAGCTGTTGAATGCCATGTAGAGCAAGCTGAATGCCAATAACACATACACAGTGGGCATCCTTTGACAAAGTGAAACACCCTCCAAACATTTGATCTAAGATACTGTTACTTCAAAGGGGTGATATTTTCATCATTCTGTAGTGGCAGCAACAGCATCAACATAATTTGAGGTACAAATTTGACACACTATATTCAGAGGTTGCCATTTCAGACTGAAAACAAACACAAAGAGTAAATCATTGAAACCACATGTTTTTATGGTCCCACAAAAAGGACAATAAGATAAATGTCTTTAAATATAAGACTTTAATAGCACTATAGTAATAGCGCTTAGACTTATATACTGCTTCACAGTGCTTTACATCCCTCTCTAAGCAGTTTACAGAGTCAGCATATTGCCCCCAACAATCTGGGTCCTCATTTTACCAAACTCGGAAGGATGGAAGGCTGAGTCAACCTTAAGCCGGTGAGGATCGAATTGCTGGCAGTCAGCAGAATTAGCATGCAATACTACATTCTAACCACTGCACCACCACGTCTCTAAATACCTTAATACACCCTCCCCAAATGATGAAATAGACATCTTCTGCAATCAGCTTTTACTATAATTTCCCATGGAAGAACATTTTCTTAATCATTGTTCTAAGAAATAGAACAATGGGTTATTCAGTACTGATGGTAAATGATTGTGTACAAAAGGAAATCAATTCTAAAAAATGCTGAACTGTAATATTTGGAAGAATAAATTATTGGAAGACCAAAGACAGATTTCATATAAGCCTTTTCCTTGAAGGCTGAAGCTGTTTAACACTTGATTATATTAATCAATTGCACTGGTCTACAAATTTTGGGAAATTATCGACCTCCGAGATAAAATGTGTTAATTTTACATATTTTGATTAGATGAATTAAAAAACAGGTGATAAAGGTGCTGGTTGGCTAAAGTTTTCAAGATATTTCACAATAAAGATTTATACACAGGCGAGTACATTTGCCTAGAAGGGAGGGAAGTGTCTAATGATCATGATGCCTCGTAACTTCTCGACAAAGTACGGTAGAATGATGAAAACGGTACCACATGGAAGTGCATAAACTTATCTTCACTTTGAGAACAGAAAGCAGATGACTATGAAAAACACCTGAAAAATTTGCTTAGGTCAGGGGTGTCAAACTGGCAGCCCGTGGGCCGGATGCGTCACGTGCGGGCCACGCCCACCCCAGCTCCGCAAAGGGAAAAAAAACCATCTCGAAACATCACTTGACGGCAATGTGACGCCGCAAGTTTGACACCCGTGGCTTAGGTCCTATAAAGCACTCGGTGCAAACATGTCACTGAAAATTCACTTTTTTCACTCGTATTTAGACTATTTCCCTTTGAACTGTGAGGCGGTGAGTGATGAGCATGGGGAGAGATTGCACCAGAATATAGCAGGCATGGAGAAAAGATATCAAGGGAAATGGAGTCCATCCAGGCTTGCCAATTACTGCTGGAATCTCCCCAGGGATGATCCTACTGCAGTTCACAAGAGAAAAGCCAAAAAGTGCAGTTTAGATACAGAATAAAGATGGAAACTTGTCGTTTAATAAGCTTGTCAGTTTTTCATGCAAAAAGCATGAAAATGTTACATGAAAAACCAATAAATGAATGGAAAGTTATGTTATTGGTATCAATAAAAATATACATTTATAATTATTGGTGTGGCACCATTCTCATTGCTATATAACATTTTACAGAAAAGTTATGGAGCAAAATTGCATACACCCCTCGTAATTTTGAATTATTTTGATGCAATTTTGACTTGAAGCTGTAGTCAATTAATACCCAGGACTTAATTTTCCTTTATTAGTGATAAAATTCTGGTAAAATTAAGCTACTTTCATTTCCGAGGTCTTCTCCTTGTAGACCAATGATATACAGTACATTGATGCCCTAACAAAGAATGTTTAAGACATAAAATGTAATCTTTTAAATCCCATTGAAATCTGGTTGAAGTTGAATATTCAGAAGGAGAGAAACAGTGTGTATACATGTATCTATATGAGCCCTGGTGACACACTTGTTAAAACTCTGTCCACAGCCTGGAGTTCGATCCTGATGGGACTCAAAGTTGATTCAGCCTTCTGTAGTCGATAAAATGAGGACCCAGATTATTGGGGGCAATATGCACACAATGCTTCTACATTAAGGGAGAATATTTGTAGCTCAGGGTTGAAATGAAGGGTCCTTGGTGTTCTCTGAGCTTGCTTGTTTTCTGGCAGACATTTCCTTACCCTAACTAGGTAACATCATCAGTGCTAGTAAGGAGTGGTGTTTGCTGTCAGTTTATAAAGCAAAGGGCACTCCTTACTAGCACTGATGATGTTACCTAGTTAGGGTAATGAAACGTCTGCAAGAAAACAAGCAAGCCCAGAGAGAACCAAGGACCCCCTCACTTCTACATTGTAAACCTCGGAGAGAATGCTGTAAAATGTTAAATGCTAAATGCTGAACATATCCTAAGCAATTTTATTCTGAATTCCTCTCCTACAGTTACATCATGCATTTTCTTTTAATAATTGGCATCTGCTTTTGTGTTGCTTGATTAAATTAATCTGCGTAAGAAACCTCCCCACTCAGCCCTGCTTATATGTGTGTCACAATAAAGCTGCCAACATGCCCGTGACATGCTGTTTCCAGATCTTGCTTGTTTTATCTCTTCTTGGTAATTGTGAATGGAGGTGAAGTAATTGATTGCCCCTTCATTCCACACTGAAGAGCTTCTTTTAATTGCTGACATTTTAGTTTCTGCTTTCCCAGCAGCAAGACTTTAATGAATTCTCCTGCTATAATTGCCTGGGACTTCAATTTCTATGTCGTTTTCCCCTAATTGAGGCAGAGTCGTGTCTCAGTGGTGCTAGCAGACACTGATATGAAAGCAATTCCAATTTTAATGATGAGTTTGAGGCGCAAATAACCCAGAAGACATTAAAGACATTAAAAAAAAATCTTGTGAAGGTTTTAACAAGTCAAGTGGAGAAAATTCTCATCTGACCATTGAGGTTCTTGGTCTTAGAAACAACCCTAAGCAAGTCGGTTGACGGTCCAGTGCAGTGTGTCTCTCAAGCTACAGATACTGGTTTGTGTACATACTCTAGTCCAGGGGTGTCAAACTGGATTTGTTAGAGGGCTGGATCAGCATTGTGGTTCTCCTCCACGGGCCAGCGGGGGGGGGGATGGGGAGACGGGACGGACACCTCCTGTAGCACTTTGCTGTCGAAAATGGAGCATGGGGGGGCACTCATGGCCCATTTTTGGCCTGGAAGGTCTCCTGCAATACTTTGCTGGCCAAAATGGGGCACGGGGTGGGGCCGCACATGGCCCGTTTTTGGCCTGCACGGCCTCCTGCAATACTTTGCCAGCCGTGCCCTATTTTGGCCAGCAAGGTGTTGCAGGAGGCCCTCCAGGCCACAAACGGGCCACACTTCCCCGTGCCCCATTTTGGCTGCCAGAGGCACCACGGGCCAGTCCTTTGCTATTTCCAGGCCGGCCCCGCAGGCCAAATTTAAGCACTCTGTGGGCCAGATCCGGCCCACAGGCCTTGAGTTTGACACCCCTGCTCTAGTCTAATGTATGGTGTTTCTAGTGAATATTTCTGTTCTGTTTTTCCCTTGTACACTGCTGAAGTTTCAGTGACTGGGATAATCTACAAATATTGTAAGTAAGCACATCAGTAAATGGAGAACCATCCAATTAAACCATATCCTGTCACTTAAATTTCATTTTCAACACTATGAGAATTCACAAGTTGCAGATCAAAAAGACAAATATATGGTATATGGCTCTCCATTCTTGCTGGTTCCCAAGTCCATGTTGATAGAGAAGAGGACTTTTACTAGACAAGAACTGATAGCAACAAAATGAAAGCAAGATCTGAGGCAAAAGAACTGATAGCGACAAAATGAAAGCAAGATCTGAGGCAAAAAAAATGCATACAAATTATTTGTATGCATATACAAATAATCCCCAAACCCTCCCCTCATAGCCCCCCTGGGCAAATTATCCAATCATTTCATATTGTGATTTTGCCTCGTGTGATACAGAGATCTTAGATCCGATCTCATGGGGACCTTTCTTGCAAGTATGATGTAATAATAAACTGCTCTATTTTTGTTCATTTGGACTCCTGTTGAATTCTTTGTTAAATTTTTCTGACACTATGGCAGCCAAAGCAAGCAGGCAGTGTGGAGGCTGACATTCAGCCCTCCTGCAACAGGGATGTTAGTCCTAGGGAAAAAATAAAGACATAACAACAAACAAAAACAGCATAATGTAAATAGAATAAGGAATATACATTCATGGTTTATCAGGATATTTGGAATGGAACAATTGAATTGCTCTAGGGGCTCTGATATCTCGTTCATTCATCCATGCAGAATGCGAGGAAGGGAAGTGCTTCCAGGCTACCAAATATTGTAATTTACCCTTCTGTTTCCTACAGTCCAGGATTTCTTTAATTTCAAAATGTTGTTCACCCTCGATCAATTAAGGCACTGGGGGAGAGGTTTGGGTAGGCCGAAGAGAGGATGTCTTTTTGGGCTTCAAAAGGCTGACATGGAAGACCGGGTGGATTCGTCTAAGGGTTTTTGGAAGTTCCAATTGTACTGCCACTGGGTTTATAATTTTCACAATGGGAAAAGGACATACATACTTAGGGCCAAGTTTCTTCGACTTCTGTGTAGACTGTAAGTACTTAGTGGACAAGAAAACTCTATCCCCGCCTTGGTATTCCTTTGGTTTAACTCTTTTCTTGTCAGCCTGTTTTTATGGGCTTGGTGAGCATCATCGAATGCTTTGCCAGTCACAGGCCAAATCATCTAAAGCTGTTCGATCCACTCCTTTAGAGAGGGGATCTGAGGTTTCTCCTGTGGGAGTTCAGGGATGGGTACAAAATCTTGGCCATAGACCACCCTGAATGGGTTAAACCCTGTGCTACTATATACATAGTAGTTGTTGTAGGCTATCTCAGCAAAAGATAGCAAGTCAGTCCAATTATCTTGTTGGTAATTAACATAACATCTGAGGTATTGCTCCAGGACCGAGTTAGTTCTCTCACAGGCCCCATTTGTTTGAGGGTGATGGGTGGAGCTTAAGCCCGGGGCGGAGCCTAACAGCGTCAGGAACTCCTTCCAAAAGTGGGAGGTGAATTGGACACCCTTATCCAAAATTATTCATTCAGGAACCCCATGTAACCTGTACATATGCTGAATAAAAAGTTTAGCCAACATCTTTGCTGATGGAATTTTGGAGCAAGGCACAAAATGGATCTGTTTGGAAAAAAGGTCAGTGATCACCCAAATGACAGTATTGCCCCCACTCTCAGGCAATTGGACAATGAAATCCATGGATATTTCTTTCCATGAGGCCCCTGGTCTAGCAACATTTTGAAGTAACCCCTGTGGTTTCCCAGGTGGCCTCTTCACGGCAGCACATACGGGGCAGCTAGCAACATAAGCCTCAATGTCCTTTTTCAATGAGGGCCACCAAAATTGTCTCTTTACTAAGTGTAATGTTTTCACAAACCCAAAATGACCTGTGGTCTTTGAATCATGGGCCTTTTGCAGCATCAGCTCCCTAATAAGAGCTGGGACATAGAGCTTAGCTCCCACCCAGGCAAGGCCGTTGTGAATGGTGCACTCATTTGAGTGAGACAGGAGCCATTCGTCTGTTTTCAGCGCTTCCAAGAGTTGAGAGTTTAGGTCGGCCGAAAGATCCCATCCTCTTTTGTGATCTGGTGATCATTGGAACTGCCAGTTGTTTAGAAGGGATCACAGGTCGGATTATTTCCTGCCGTGTGCTGTTATACTGGGGCAACATAGACAATGCATCAGCCATAAAGTTTTTCCCCCAGGTAGGTAGCGCAGGGAGAAATTAAGCCAATTAAAATGCTGTGCCCAGCGGGCCTGCTTAGGCAATAACTTCCTAGGGGTCTTCAAGGCCTCCAGGTTTTTATGATCAAGTATTTTACAGTAATTTAAATGACAGCTTTCTCTATAGAGAATTGTGGAAAAGAAACTTGTTGGTTGTGCAACTCCCAGTCTAAATTGAAGCTTTCTAGTAATATAAGAAACATTTCCTGTGAGAGAAGTTATTTGTAATATATTTGGTTTCAGTTCTTGTTACAGTAATACATCAAAACTAATTGGCATCATGGAATAAATCTATACATTTCCTTATATAGTACTGACACATTCTAGTACCAATAGCAATAGCAAGAGCACTTAGACTTATATACCACTCCATAGTGCTTAGACGTATATACCACTCCACAGCACTCTTTGAGCAGCTTACAATGTAAGCATAGTATAGATTTGAATTTCAAAATATAGAGGTTTACATGCAATTGCAAGAGTTAGGGCAAAACTTGTTTTGTGATGTTGATGCAAACCTGGCTTCTAGGCCAAGTACAGTGTGAATGCAATCATAATAATGGGTACTAGGGAAACCAAACTGGCCTACAAGAAAGACTAAATGAAGACTAGAAAAGAGACAGGGCAAGACAAAATATTACATGGCCGGTACACCTCACCTACCCACCAGGGGCGGGTTGCTCTCGAAGTTGCTACCGGTGCGCTGCGTGCGCATCTCCACGTTTAGCCATTGCATGCGCGGAAGCAAAAAATCACCAAAATCTCACGCACGCACGCATCCCCTTACGAGATTTTGCTTCTGCACATGCGCAGGAAGCAAAAAAAGACCCAAAATTCTGAAAAAAAGATGGCGACGCGTGACAGACCGGTAAAGATGACGGACTGGTGTCGCGCGCAAATTACGTAATCGGCCGGCTGCTACCGGTGCGGTAGAGTGGACCGCACCGGTAGGAACCCACCACTTCTACCCACCCCTCCCAAGCAGGCAAAGCAGATAACAAGACTTTGCAATGGCTAAGAGCAGGAAAATTGAAGAAAGAGCAGAGGAGCTAATTCTGGCTACCTGAGATCAAAGCTGAAGAACAAATGCATACAAAGCCAGAATGGAGAAGACAGCAATAGACTGCAAATCCCACCTCTGCAAGGAAGGTGGAGGAACAGTAGACGATCTAGTTAACTGCTGCAAGAAAATCACATGGACTGACTAGTACAGAAAAAGCATGGCAAAGTAGCAAAAATGATGCATTGGAATATCTGCAATATTTGCATGCAAGCAAGAAATGGTGGAACCATAGAATAAAGGAAGCAATAGAAAACGCAGATGCAAAAGTGCTCTGGGATTTTAGCATTCAAACAGATAAGCACCTACCTCATAACACTCCAGACTTAACAATTGTTGAGAAGAAACACAAAAAAGTCTGCATAGTGGATGTTGCAATACCTGGAGACAGCAGAAGAGAAGAGAAAGAACCAGCGAAAAATAACAAACCACAAAGACTTGCAAATAGAAATAGAACAATTATGATAAAGGAAAGCAAAGAAAGTGCCAATAGTAATAGGTACCTTTCCAAAACAACTGGAGCACCACTTGAATGCCATTGGCATTGACAAAATCACCATCAGTCAATTGCAAAAGGCAGATTTACTTGGAACATTTTATATCCTGCAATAATATCTCTAACACCATCAAATAACAACATCTGCCTATCCCGGGTCCTTGGGGATGGATTTGATTGGTGGAGAAAAATGCCAAATCTAGTCAAAATATCTGGCTGACTGCAATCAACCATAATAATAAATCTTACCAATTTGTTTTCTCTTGCTTATTATCACAATATACATTGGAATATTTTAATGATATTTTTATGTATGCTTATTAAGATTTTTCATAAAAGACAATTTGAAAGAAAAATGTTCGAGAAAAACTAAAGTTAAAATATATATACCGTATTTTTCAGAGTATAAGACGCACCTTTTTGCCCCCCAAAAGAGGGTGGAAATGTCGGTGCGTCTTATACACCGAATACAGCTATTTTTGGCCTCACGAAGCCCCGCCCCCGCATCCCATTTTTGCAAAAAACAGGTCGTTTTTTTGCAAAAACGGGGGCGTTTTTGCCTTCCCCCACCCCTTAGGAGTGCTCTGCATGCTTCCCAAACGCTCTGAATGCCCTGTTTTTGCAAAAAAAAGAGCAAAAAAGGAACCATTTTTTGCAAAAATGGGGACATTTTTGCCTTCCCCCACCCCCTAGGAGTGCTCTGCAGGCTTCCCAAACCCTCTGCATGCCCTGTTTTTGCAAAAAAATGAGTGAAAAACAGGCTGTTTTTTTGCAAAAACTGGAGTGTTTATGCCTTCTAATTATCCCATCTAGCACGACTGGAGGAGGAATTCTGGGAGTTGAAGTCCACTAGTCTTAAAGCTGTCAAGTTTCAAGACCCCTGGGTTAGAGATTAGGGGTGCAAGGGTCTTCAAACTTGGCAAGTTTAAGACTTGTGGACTTTAACTCCCATTCCTGAGCTAGCATGACTGGAGGAGGAATTCTGGGAATTGAAGTCCACTAGTCTTAAAGCTGTCAAGTTTGAAGTTTGTAAAAAGTATACATGGTTGTAAAAAGTATACATGGTTGTAAAAAGTATTTTTCTACACTGGTATTTTATTAAATAATATATTACTACACCATTTGGTTCAGAATACTTTTTTCCTTGTTTTCCTCCTCTAAAATCTAGGTGCGACTTATACTCTGATGCATCTTATACTCCAAAAAATACGGTAAATGATTTCCCACTTTCTGTTCAACAGATAATTAGAATCTTATTGTCCCCCCTGCCCCCAAAATATTTTACAAATGCCCTTACCCTCTCAGTTAATCTGCATCTTTGTTTCTTTCTCTTTCTCAGAATCACTGTTTCTCAGAACTGAGAATCTTTCTGAAAACCAGTGAACAATATCTTTCAAACATCCTGGACCACCGGGGAACTATCTGAGGACTAGAAAAGAGCTGATGTGATTCCAATCTTTAAAAAAAAGTAGGAAAAAATCGATCCAGGAAATATCAATCAGCTTGCCATCAATAGTCGGGAAATCTTGGAAAAGATGATCAAGCAATGTATCTGCAAACAGTTAGAACAAGCAAAGCTATTATTAGAAGCCAACATCTGTTTGTCAAAAATGAATCTTGCGCTGGCTGAGGAATTCTGGGAGTTGAAGTCCACAAGTTGTAAAGTTGCCAAGGTTGGAGACCCCTGGTATAGGAAGTATATATATAGGACTTATATATATATATATATATACTTGTGAAATATCTCTGGACATTCTCGATTGTGTTAATATCTGATATGTAGTGTGGGTTCCAGTCAGATGAGCTGTATTCAAGAATCGGTCTAGCAAATGTTTTGTATGCTCTGGTTAAGAGTACAATGTTACCAGAGAAGAAGCTAGGCAAGATTAGGTTAACCACTCTTAATGCCTTCTTTGCTATGTTGTTGCAGTGGGCTCTGGCACTTAAATCATTAGAGATGAGTACTCCAAGGTCCTTTACTGAGTGAGGATCATCGACAAGGTCATGATCATCTAGTTTGTATTTTGTGTTCTGATTATTTTTGCCAATGTGTAAAACTGAGCATTTGTTGAAGGATTGTTCTGCCTCTGAAGATCGAGAAAAGACGGACATTCCACAATTGCTTTGCATTTCAAATAGGGACTTTTCCTCCTGCTATTTTTGAATTGCATTTCTTCATATCCACACATGTAAAGCTACTAGTCTGCCATTCGGCTTTTTCTTTCATCAATATGTTTTCTAAATAACACAAACATGGAAGATCTCTCAGCTGCCTTTCAGGATACCATCAGATCAGTCATGGTATCCTTCAGAACAGGCTTACAGGATTGGGACTGGAGGCCCTTGTTTTGTGATAGTTTTTTTTTTTTAGGGCTGGCTCCAGGCAGTGTTGGTGGGAGAGGGAGCAAGGCTGCACTCATTCACTCATTTCAGGGATGCTGCTGAACACACAGTGATACTCAGTTGGACATCTCTGCCTCAGCTGGCCCAGTGGTGCTGCTGAAGTTCTTTTCCAGTGTCTGGAAATGGTGAGGGTGCAAATAGGGAAGAACAGGCTTTGGTTCAATCCTGGCAAGACTGAGTGGCTATGGGTTCTGAAGCCCCACGACCCAGAGATTTTCCATCTTTATATAGGATAGCACCCCCCCTTAACCATCCAAACAATGGATAGCGCATTTTGGGGATGGTGTTGGATTCATGGTTCCTGTTCAAGGAGCAAATGACAGATGACTAGGAGATGACAAATCTATTGTATAGGTAGTCATCGAATCACAACAGTTCATTTAGTGATAGTCCAAAGTGATAATGGCAGTGAAAAAAGTGACATTTTTCACACAACTATTGCAGCACCCGCCATGATCACATGATCTAAATCCAGCTGTTTAGCACCTGACTTATATTTACGACTATTTGCAGTGTCCGTTTTGCGACCTTTCTGACAAGCAAAGCCAGATTCACTCAAAAACTATGTTACTAACTTAAAAACTTCAGTGATTAACAACTGTGGCAAGAAAGGTCATAAAATGGGGCAAAATTCAATGTCTCACTTAGCAACAGAAATTTTGGGTTCAATTGTGGTCATAAGTTGAGGTCTACTTGTGCTTATTCCTGGATCAGGAGGCCCTGCTCTTGGTCACTTTCCAGTTAGTTTATTGCAGTGTGCTCACATGGGCTGCCCTTGAAGAACGTCCAGAAGTTGCATTTGATCCAGAATGGCGGCATCCAGGCGGGTGGGGGAAGTGGGCAGGAGAAGCCCCGCGCCATGACCGCTGCCAGCTCCATCGGCTCTGCAACGACTGACCGGCCCTTCCGAACCGGCAGCATTTCACCCCTGAACAGTATAGGCAATTTTAGGCATACCATGATATACACAAGTAACCTTCATCAGTCCAGGTCTGTTCAGAAGGAGCAATCAAGGACAAAATGATTGAGGAAAGCAGCAGCCAGTGACTAGAGGAGAAGGACTATTCCTAGTACATTGCACAGTAGCAACTGGAAGCATTTACCTACAGTACAATCGAACAAAGTACACCAAGTTAACTGGACAGCACCACTAGTGTTGATACATTAGAAAACACAAGAAAGATTTCATGAATTGTACTTGCACAGGAGCAACCTGATGGTGCAAGTCAGTTTTTAGCCAGTGGTGCAGAATAATTATTGAATTGTGATTAGGAACAACTAATCACACTGGGAAATGACTGTCTCCAACTTTATCCAGAAATTTAAATTACTTTAAATGTCTTAGAAACTATTGTCTCAGTGAAAGTTCAGAGTTCTTGAATGATGCTTTCTAAATTACCCAATTGTCTGGGTTGGATAACCTCACAGATGGAAGGCAGATAGAATTTTTAATGAAGCTTGGAAGATAAATTGTACAAAAGGTGTTCTTGTTCTGTTGGTCTAACGGCAACCGTTAGACCAACAATGCCCTCTTGTTACAAATGCCTTATGTCTGGTTAGCTTCCCCATTGGTCTGTATCCTTCCTTGGTGTATTTGATAGAAGGATGCATTTTTATTTAAATATATTGGTCCTTCTTTTGGATTTAGGGAGACTGTGTCAGCACTGACCTAAAAGATAGTTTTTCTCTTTTTTTTTTCCTGTGACCACCATAAATAGAAGAAAAAACCCCTTTGGAGTGATTTCATTCTTAGTTTTGAGTATGGTTGCCATGCCACCAGCCACTGAGAGGTGTAGAAATAATCCTTTACAAGAAAATATGTCTTTGGCTACTTTCTATGATTTCATGAGGTGTTCCCCCAAAACTTCTCTTTTTTGGTTTCCAACAGTTGTCCCATGATATCAATTCTGTTTCTCAGGACTGGTTTTCTGGTATTTTCCCTTATGAGTAAAACCACATAAGCTTCCCTATGAACATAACCAGAAAGTTGTATAAAAGGAGAGTTCAGGAATAGTGAGCACCAAACAACTCTGCTCATCATGAAGATCTCAGTGGTAGCCTTCACGTTTCTCTTTCTTGTGGCCTCCGTCTCTCTGCCCGTAACTGATGCATGTGAGTTAACTTAGAGCTAAATGAATTTCATTCTGAACCTAACAAACAAATGTATAATTGTGGACGATGTATTGGATAAGATAGCATTGTGAGGAGGGATATTAATTGAAAGCAACACAGTTCTTCAGGAATATGTCTGAAAGTAACACAGAAACATCTTTAAAAGATTTGACAGCTATTGTACATTTTCATAATAGTGACGTTTTAAAAGGCTCTAGTTCATTTCAAATAGAAATCACCCAGTGGTTAGGAATCTCAGTTTGGTATACTCTGAATTAATAGAGTGTGACATTAGAGTCACTGACAAACTAGATGTATTTAAAAATAACAACATTAGCTAGAGTTTTCACCAAGGAGAATTATGTTTAATATAGGCTAGAAACCATTGATATCTGTCTGTCTGTCTGTCTGTCTATATCTATCTATCATCTGTCTGTATCTCTATATCTCTATCCATCATCTCTATCTATCTATTGGTATCTATCTATCTATCTATCTATCTATCTATCTATCTATCTATCTATCTATCTATCTATCTATCTATCTATCTATCTATCTATCTATCTATCTATCATCTGTCTATCTGTTTGTACCTCTATCTCTCTATGTCTGTCTGTCTGTCTGTCTGTCTGTCTGTCTGTCTGTCTGTCTGTCTGTCTGTCTGTCTGTCTGTTTGTCTGTCTATCATCTATCTATATCTATCTATCTATCTATCTATCTATCTATCTATCTATCTATCTATCTATCTATCTATCTATCTATCTATCTATCATGTTTGTACCTCTATCTCTCTATGTCTGTCTGTCTGTCTGTCTGTCTGTCTGTCTGTCTGTTTGTCTGTCTATCATCTATATCTATCTATCTATCTATCTATCTATCTATCTATCTATCTATCTATCTATCTATCTATCTATCTATCTATCTATCTATCTATCTATCTATCTATCTATCTCTATCCTGTCTATCTGTCTGTATCTCTATCTCTGTCTGTCTGTCTGTCTGTCTGTCTGTCTGTCTGTCTGTCTGTCTGTCTGTCTGTCTGTCTGTCTGTCTATCTATCTATCTATCTATCTATCTATCTATCTATCATCTGTCTGTCTATCTACCTACCTACCTACCTATCATCTATCTATCTCTACCATCTGTCTCTCTCTCTCTCTCTCTCTCTCTCTCTCTCTCTCTCTCTCTCTCTCTCTCTCTCTCTCTCTCTCTCTCTCTCTCTCTCTCTCTCTCTCTTAACAACCCATCTCTCTTATAGAGGAACTTTGGGTGGTGATGACTAAATGGAAACCCCATCTGATGGGAACAACAGCTGTCTCATATGCAGTTCTTGAAATATGTTTAAATATGCTACATACAGTAGATCACATTTCCCCTCTTGCCACTCTAATAGATGTCACTTTGCTATAAGACAAAATTCTAGGGATAAAGAAAACCACAAAAATAGGAGGAGCAAGGTGAGTAAATCCTGTTAGAAGATCATTGAATCTATTTTAAGTCATTAAACCAGGTGTCAAAACAAATTTTAAATAACTAGAAGACCAAAAGAAGAAGAAGAAGAAGAAGAAGAAGAAGATAAGAAACAAATCATATTTCTCAAACCTATTCCAGTCTAGTGATGTTAGATGATTATGGAAGGTTCCAATGGAACTGTGAGATTTAAATGTGTTCAGTGAGCTGATGAATGGTCGACCTCAGGAAACAAAGGTCTCAAAGTCCTTGTACAGAAAAGACTGATATTTTATAATTGAGCTAAGCTAAATATTGACACATTTAACATCTCTTACAGTGGGCTTTGATTCAACCATCTGCTGCCTAAGATACACCAAGAGAAAAATTTCGAAGCATCGCGTGAACAGTTTTTTCTCCACCAGTGGGACATGCAGCATGCCAGCTCTAGTGTAAGTTTGGGAATTGGACAAAAGCTTAGGAAACAGTTGTCCTTTGCAGTTCCTTTAATGAATTAAAGTCTAAAAGCATAGGCATAAGGCATAGATCAGTAATGGCGAACCTTTTTTAGTTGGCGTGCCAAAAGGGGGGGTGCATGCGCTAGCGTGCGCACGCATGCCCACATCCATTCCCTCCCCCCATGCATGCGCACAACCCCCCATGCTGCCCCCTGCGCATGTGCACACACCCCCACCCCCGCGCAAAGGCCTTACTGGAGCCTGGGACGGTAAAAAATGACAAAACAGGCAAACCGGAAGTTCGGAAAACGCACTTCCGGTTTGTCTGTTTCGTCGTTTTTTGCATTCCGGGACTTCAGGAAGCTTCCCTGAACCCTCCGGAGTTCTAAAAATAGCCCAATGGCAAACCGGAAGTGCATTTTCCGAACTTCCGGTTTGCCCGTTTCGTCGTTTTTTGCATTCCGGGGCTTCAGGAAGCTTCCCTGAACCCTCCGGAGTGCGAAAAACAGCACAACGGCAAACCGGAAGTGCATTTTTCCGAACTTCCAGTTTGCGGTGGAGCTGACAGGGCAACGCCTCGCGTGCCCTCCGATATGGCTCCGCGTGCCACCTGTGGCACGCATGCCATAGGTTCGCCATCACTGGCATAGCTAGCTGAATGTACAGTAGAGAGATACTCTGCCTGTGTAAGGACTGAAACTTTTGAAGTGTTTCCCAACCTTGATGACTTTACAATATGTGGACTCAACTCCCAGAATTCCCCAGCGAGCATGGGTGAATGAGAAGTTCTGGGAGTTGAAGTCTATTTATTTATTAGTGACATTTATATACCGCCTCACAGTGCAAGCACTCTCTAAGCGGTTTACACCAGTAAGCAATGTATATTTACATTGCCCCCAACAATCTGGGTCCTCATTTTACCTACCTCGGAAGGATGGAAGGCTGAGTCAACCTTGAGCCGGTGAGATCTGAACCGCTGATCTGCGGATCACCGTCAGCTAAAGTGGCCTGCAGTACTGCCTCTAACCGCTGCGCCACCTCGGCTCTTATCAAAAGTCCACACATTTTAAAGTTCCAAGGTTGAGGAACACTGCCCTACTGTAGTATAATATTATAAAATCCATTCATTACTCTGTAGCTAATAAATATGGTACCACTTAGGACACGGCATGCTTTTCTAAACCCAGCCAATTGTTGTTGTTTTTACCAAACTATATATTTAAACAAATTGTAGCTTAGTGTGCTATGTGAACCCAAGCTGGTGAAAATATAGCTTAAATTGTAAAAAAATATCTTACTTTCTGATAGGTTTATGCTAAGGAATGGTATGCCAGCCTGTGTTAACCCAAGAGAAGAATGGGTCATGGATATTGTGAGATCTTTCAAAGAAGAACGAAGATCCTAACTGCTGAGCTTCTGCCATGTTGCCATATATTGAAGTTACTAGAGAAACTCCATCTGGGAAACAACTACATTAGAAGCTCAACTGTGCCTTTATCACTCTCCCCATATATTCTGGCAATTTGGTGGCTGAACAGAGTCCCTGCCAGGAGATTCCAAGGTTAGAAGGCAGGACTCCCCTGGATACTCATGATGTGGACTTCTAGCCTCAACTGTTGAAGGGCCTCCTTTCTTAGCCAAATCTTCCAAATTCAGATCCTGTTATTCCCAAAATTAGTCTGAAAATTACTCTGCTTTATCCTGATGTGGCCAAAGACCAGGCATATTGTTCACCTAAAATGTTTGAAAGCTATACTCTTGAATGTAAAGAGCCCACCCCTTCCATCCTTAAACAAAAATCATCTCACTTTGAGTTCTAATGGTGCTGCTAAATTAAATGTGTTATTTAATTACTGAAATTTACACCAGTTCAGGACTATACTATACGGAAAGTCCCAGAGTACCTCTCCAAACTGTAACTCCCAGAATGCTGTGTGGGATAACATGAAAAGAAAGATGGAAATTTAAGTTTGTTATAGAGATTTCACTAAACATAGATTGAAATTGAGAGCAGAGATTTCACAAGCTAAAGGCTTCAGTGTTTGTGAAAACTATTTTTGAATCCAGTTCTGCACCCTTTTGTTTGTGTTTATTTATATACTGATGTCAGGGGCATTTCACATCCTTATCTAAAACTGAATATGTGATATTTCTATTTATATAGTATTTCTATTGATACATAGTTGTTAAAAGCTGTGTGCACAACAGTATTTATTAGCCTCCATATCCCAGGAAGATGTTTCTTGATACTTTCCAAAATAAAAATGAAATTTAATTTAATTTTGTCCCCGTCTCTTTTGCTGAGTTCGTCTCTATATTGTGAGTCCCAAAATAATATGGTTTGCACCCTATCAGGGGCGGGTTGCTTACTTACCGGTGCCAGTGCGCCCCCATCTCCACGATTCGGGCGCGGGCACGCGCGCTATGCGTGCGCTCCCCCTTGCACATTTTTGCTTCTGCGCATGCGCGGAAGCAAAATCTCGCTGAAATCTCTCTTGCGCACATGTCCCCTCGTGAGATTTCGGTGAGATTTTGCTTCCACGCATGCGCAGAAGCAAAATTAGCCAAAAATTCACCGAAAAAGATGGTGACGCGCATGACGAACCGGCGGAGAGGGCTCTGGAGCGGTCGCGCGGAAATTGCGCAATCAGCTGCTCCCTACCGGAGCTCCGTACCGGACAGCTCCGGCAGGAACCCACCTCTGCACCCTATGAACAAGTGCAGGGAATGGAATTGGTCCAATGCTATACAATTAGACATAGAGTAGTAGAACAACAAATGCAATTGCAGGTTCAAATTCAATGTCAGAGTTTCTTTTAGCCAAAACATTACCTGGAAATGCTCAGTGGTGGTTAACAAGATTCTTAGGTTGTCATCAGTGGTAACTAAGAAGAATCCCGTTGCTCTTGTTTCTGGTTCCATCTGTAGCCTACCATAAAATATTCTGACTCTTCACTGACTGCCGACTCTCTCTGTTGCAGTAGAATAAAGCATTAGCATCGAACGTCAGCTTTTTACTTTCCCATAATAATATAAACTAGCCATTTCTATAACAACAAATCAATCTAATCAGTAATACCCTAAATCAAAGTTTCATTTTTTTTCACCTCAAGCACAAAGTCCAGAAGAGGTCTCCTTGTAGCAACAAAAGTATTTATATTCTTTTCTTTGATCAAAACCAGGGGTAGGTTCTAACTTGCCTCGCCACTGGTTCACTTCCTCCCGTGCCGTGTGGCCGCGTGCGCATGCGCCGTGCCAAAAACTCAGCTTCTGCACACGCGCAGAAGCCAAAAACAGCTTCTGCGCATGCGCAGAAGCAAAAAACAAAATGGCACTGCCATAGGCACTGCCATTCAAGCCGGTTCAGGGGCATGGCCAGCCAGCGATAGCTCCCGATTCGGCAAGTGTGGGGAAATTCCCGCTACCGGTTCTATAGAACCAGTCTGAACCGGGAGCAACCCACCTCTGATCAAAACGGTCAATTTAGCCATCTCTGTCAACTCCATCAACTTCTGTAACCATTTGTCCATGGTGGGAATCGAATGTCCATCCATTTTTGTGCATACAGTAATCTTGCTGCCATCAACATATATAAAATCAAAGTTCCAATTTTTTTTTCTAAGTCTTTTTCCAGTAAATCCAAAAGAAAAGTTTCTGGTTTCATTTTCATTTTTTTTCTTCCTCCCCTCCTCACTTGTAGTTCCCCTTTTCCTCCCCAGTGTGTCTTACTATTTGCTTTTGTATTTTTGTATTTTATTCTATAATTCAATAAAATGTTTAAATCCAGGGGGGGTGGGAAATTCTGACTCTTCCAGAAAGAGTTGGGGTTTGTTTCTTTGACCCGCTACAATCTTTCCCAATGGTCAAATCCAGACTTCCAATGAAACTCCATAAACAGAAGCCTCGATGCTCACTACCCTCGTAAGGTTCAAACACAGCTATGATGGAAGCGGAAGGGAACTTAAAAATTCCTTCTAGGATATTCTAGGGTCCCCCAGGAGCCATTTTAATATAGCAGACATTCAAAAGAAATTTCATTCCCTTTATATTTATATAGTCATGATGTTTTTTTAACCTAGCTGCCAATCCCAGCATTGACCAGATTTCCAATGAACGAATCAAAGAGTGCAAAAGCAAATTGATAAATACTTTTTAAATTAAAAAAAACCCCCACTTGTATTTACTTTATATGTAAGACAATTGCATGACACATACAATATAAATTGTATTTATATTCAGCTTGTTTCCTGGTGTCCTCATTGCAAAATTTTTGGCAGTATGTGTGTGTGAGAATGTTCGGGAAACTGGGTTTACTCAACATACTTAATGAGATTAGTTAAAAACTCAGCAGCTGCATTTACACAAGCTGATGTTTTGGTTAGTTTTAACCTGAGTCAGTTGTTCTGTTGTTGAATGTGTTGTTCAAAGCCTACATGGTTGTTTGGTTTATCAGAGTATTGAACACAGAACTTCCATCAATTATGTGTTTCTCTGTGGTTCAGTGTAAGTATTGGGAAAACCACTGAAGGGAACTGTCCTGTCAGCATCTGGTTCTGGCGTTCTGTCGGCTCAGTCATTCAAGGTATCCTGCCTAAGCAGGGGGTTGGACTAGAAGACCTCCAAGGTCCCTTCCAACTCTGTTATTCTATTCTATCACATCCAGCACTTTTAGGAAGTCCATCTGGATCACATGCTCTATAGCAGGCTGCACCGCCGTAGTTATCAGACAACAATCCAAGGAAGCTATTGTGACATGGTGCTTCTCAACAGGTTTGGCCCCATTCAGAAAACATAAAAGATTTTCTCACTTTTCTAGACTCCTAAATATTTCCCAGACACTTGATTCTGACTATAGCTTTTCTTTGGTTAGAAACAGGCTCTTCCCCTTCCACATGGGCTTCTATAATGCCCGATTGACCCTTCCTGATGGAGTTAATATCTTGCATCACTTCCTTAAGCTCTTCTTCTAGCTCTGTTAACAGAACATGCTTCCCTTGATTATTGAATTCACCCATGTTCTGAGATTGCACAGTATATTTATTCATAAATCGAAAGGGCTAGCTTTTGCACATCATCTAATCTCATAAAACTAAGATTAGCACCTGCCAAAGTTACTATTTTTTAAGTTTAGCACCTTTGATCTTTGGCAGATGTAGTTACGAGTGCTGTGAACATGCAGCCTATATGGTTGTATGATTCCGTCCTATGATTCCAATTCTATGATTCAAATAGATTGCTTTTGTTTGTATTTTCCCCATTTCTGCCCACTGCTGCTGCTTTTTTCCTTGTATGAAAACCCCAGGAAGGTGGAGAAAATACCAGCACAATTTCTTTTAATTTCTAGAGTTAGGAGCTGTCAATGTGAAAATAACCAGAACTGTAAAAGAGATGGGGAAGGAATGTAAGTTATTCTCTACACCAGAGGCTCCCAGTGTTAGTACAGGTAGTCCTTGACTTACAACAGTGGTGGGTTCCTACCGGTGCGGTCCACTCTATCGCACCAGTAGTGGCGGGTTGGTGACGTCATCAAGAGGTTACCGACCCGGTGCGGTCAGCTGCCGGTCCGTAGGAGCCGACATCTTTTTTTGAGAATTTTCCAGCGATTTTTTGCTTCTGCGCATGCACGCAAGCAAAATCATACCAAAATCTCGTGAGAGGACACACGCGTGTGCAAGATTTCAGCGAGATTTCGCTTTCGCGCATGCGTAAAAGCGAAAAAATTGCCAAAATCACGCGCACACATCCCCTTGTGAGATTTTGGGGGTGCGTGTGCGTAGCGAGTGCGTACACACACAAAATGTGGTGATGCGCGCGCAGCGCACCGGTAGCAAGGTAAGTGAGCAACCCGCCCCTGACTTACAACCAATCATTTAGTGAGCATTCAAAGTTACAAGATGACTGAAAAAAAGTGACTTATGACCATTTTTCACACGACCATTGCAGCATCTCCATGGTCACATGACCAAAATTCAGGTTCTTTGGTAACTGGCATGTATTTATGATAGTTGCACTGACCGGTGTGTGTGTGTGTGTGTGTGTGTGTGTGTGTGTGTGTGTGTGTGTGTGTGTGTGTAACATAATAGCAATAGATCTTACACTTATAAACCACCCCATAGTGCTTTATAGCACTCTCTGAGCGGTTTACAGAGTCAGTATACCGCCCCCAACAATCTGGGTCCTCATTTTACCAATCTCGGAATCACCATTTGTAATTACCTTCCCAGCCAGCTTCTGACAAGCAAAGTCAATGGGGGAAGCCTGATTTGTTTAATGACAGCATGATTCACTTAACAGCTGCACTGATTGGCTTAACAACTGTGGCAAAATGGTTGTAGAATGGAGCAAAATTCCCTTAACAGCCACCTTGCTTAGCAATGGAAATTGTGGGGTTGGTTGTGGTCATAAGTCAAGGACTTCCTGTATCTTCTTTTGGGGCAAGAGTACATGGTGCCCACCGATTACCAGTTTGTGCAGTTCTCAGACTCCTTCTGCTATTCCCCAAGACCCTTAATTTTAGCTATAAAGTCCAGGGCTGAAGTGCAGATGAAAACTGAAGACAAGTAAATTGGCCTAAGCCAGGGGTCGGCAAGCTTAAACACTCAAAAAGCCACAAAGGTCCTAACCGGAAGCCCCCTGTTCAATTCTGGAGCCGACCGGAAGTCCGGTTCCCCCACCATAGAGTCTCCTCCTAGCGCAGCAGCCTTTTTCCTCTACCTGTCCTAACCAAAAGCCCTATCAATTGTGGAGCTGACCGGAAAACCCGCCCCTTGCCATAGAGTCTCCTCCTGGCGCGCCCTGCTTCTCCCCACCCTAACCAGAAGCTCCTCTTAAAATTGTGGTGCCGACCGGCGACAGGGAGCCACAGCAGAGGGATGAAAGAGCCACATGCAGCTCCAGAGCTGTGGGTTGCTGACCCCTGGCCTAAGCATACTTAAAATCAGAAACTCTGAAATTTTTTTTAAAATTGAAACCGATCCTTCCATATGGGTGACATCATGCTGATGGAACCCTCTGCAAAACCTCAGTTGCCGGAACCAAAAACCAAAAATGAAATGTGCAAAAACCCCACTGGCCACAAAATGTTTTCTGGCTTCTTTTTTAAAGGGGTCACAGCCCAATCACCCCATTTCTACTCATCCAAGATGCAACTAAGCGAATTTTGTATCTGCTTCCTCTTCCTTTACCATGAAGCAGGCAGCCCACCTCCTCACTCTCCCCCCCCCACTTTTTTTAAAAAAAATCACCCAGAAAGCAGTATTATTACATTACTGGGAAATTCCAGGCAGGATCTTAAAAAGCTTAATCAGCCTGGCATGCATTTAGACTAATGAAAGAAAGTCAGCTGCTGTGTTTAGAGGTATTTTTATTCTTTTTGTCTCTTCCTTCTTGTTTCTCTTGTGGTCTCTTGTGGTCTACCCAAGAACCACGAAAAAGAGAAGCTTATCCTACATGTGATTTATTCTCAGACAGAGAAAGATATGACCATGGTAATCCTTTACTGAATTGTGCAAAACTTTATGAAATATATGTCGTGGATATGAAGCCTGCTACATGGAATATTGTCCAGAAGTTGCCTGATAAGGCAATTCTTCTGTTCTGCCACCTGATTGAAAATTGATGGGAAGGCTCGATATACTTTTCTTGAACCTTTTCCCATTTCCCAGAATGCAAGAGTTGCTTTGGGGATTCATTAAGAACTTGTTCTGTACTTTTATAATAATAACAACAACAACAGAGTTGGAAGGGACCTTGGAGGTCTTCATCTAGTCCAACCCCCTGCTTAGGCAGGAAACCCTACACCACTTCAGATAGATGGTTATCCAACATCTTTTAAAAAACTTCCAGTGTTGGAGCATTCACAACTTCTGGAGGCAAGCTGTTCCACTGATTAATTGTTCTAACTGTCAGGAAATTTCT
Organism: Diadophis punctatus similis; assembly: GCA_023053685.1. NCBI lineage: Eukaryota > Metazoa > Chordata > Lepidosauria > Squamata > Dipsadidae > Diadophis > Diadophis punctatus. The sequence goes on from JALIGW010000001.1 coordinate 24,652,750, forward strand.
CCTTAGTTCTAAGTTGCTTCTCTCCTTGTTTAATAATAATAATAATAATAATAATAATAATAATAATAATAATAATAATAATAATAATAATAATAATAATAATAATAATAATAATAATAATAATAATAATAATAATAATAATAACAATAACAACAATAACAATAACAATAACAATAATAACAATAATAACAATAACAATAACAATAATAACAATAATAATAATAATAATAATAATAATAATAATAATAATAATAATAATAATAATAATAATAATAATAATAATAATAATAATAATAATAATAATAATAATAATAATAATAGAGTTGGAAGGGACCTTGGAGGTCTTCTAGTCCAACCTCCTGCTTAGGCAGGAAACCCTACACTACTTCAGACAAATGGTTATCCAACATCTTCTTAAAAACTTCCAGTGTTGGAGCATTCACAGCTTCTGGAGGTAAGCTGTTCCACTGATTAATTGTTCTAACTGTCAGGAAATTTCTCCTTAGTTCTAAGTTGCTTCTCTCCTTGTTTAGTTTCCACCCATTGCTTCTTGTTCTACCCTCAGGTGCTTTGGAGAATAGTTTGACTCCCTCTTCTTTGTGGCAACCCCTGAGATATTGGAACACTGCTATCATGTCTCCCCTAGTCCTTCTTTTCATTAAACTAGACATACTCAGTTCCTGCAACTGTTCTTCATATGTTTTAGCCTCCAGTCCCCTAATCATCTTTGTTGCTATTCTCTGCACCCTTTCTAGAGTCTCAACATCCTTTTTACATCGTGGCGACCAAAACTGAATGCAGTATTCCAAGTGTGGCCTTACCAAGGCATTATAAAGTGGTATTAACACTTCACGTGATCTTGATTCTATACCTCTGTTTATGCAGCCTAGAACTGTGTTGGCTTTTTGGGCAGCTGCTGCACACTGCTGGCTCCTATTTAAATGGTTGTCCACTAGGACTGCAAGATCCCTCTCGCAGTTACTACTGTTGAGCAAGGTACTCAAAAGGAGTACAAAAAGAGCACTTCCTTCCAAAGGAAGTCTTTTTTTATTTATTTATTTATTTATTTATTAAAATTTCTATGCCGCCCAACTCCCGGGGGACTCTGGGCGGCTCACAGCAGGTATAGAAACATATAAAAGTAAAACAGTTTTTAAAAAGAGCCATATTAAAATACTATCCATTTAAAAAAAACTTTCATTCATACCCTGCCTGCCGGAAGAGCCAAGTTTTTATTGCTTTACGGAAGGCCAGCAGGGTGGGGATAATCCTGATCTCTGGAGGGAGCTGGTTCCAAAGGGAGGGGGCTCCCACAGAGAAGGCTCTCCCCCTCGGCCCCGCCAACCGGCATTGCTTGGTCGATGGGACCTGGAGGAGACCCACTCTGTGGGACCTAACCGGTCGTAGGGAGGTATGCGGCAGGATGCGGTCCCAAAGGTAACCTGGCCCTTTCAAATAAATTTTTGAAATAAAATAATTATAAATAGATAAATAATACATTAATCCACAGCATTATTGCTACTTGTTCTTTTAATCTGGGAAAAGCAGAAAAGTTTTTAGCTGTTTTTTCTTCCATCCTTTCAGACTGCAGTGTAGATACCATCAATTCCCTTGGGAACAAATTTGAGGAGTTTACTTAAAGGGAGTCACATGAGATCATGGCAAGACAGATGATATATGGGGTGTAATTTGGCTGACGTTTAACTTTAGGGAGAAAAATGAGATTACCGTAGGTATTGACTTACTTCCAAGGGGTCAAAAGTTTCTTCAGTCATTTTAACTCTTTAAAACAGGATCCAGTCTGGGTTGGTCACTGGGACCAGAAGCTAAGTCTTCCTCACTTTCGAACAAGTGTGGAGCCCTTCCTCAGGGAATTTCTCTTTCACCAGTATTTGTGTAGTGCTTTAACTCTTTAAAAGCCTACTACACCTTGAAAAGCGCTGGCATCTTTGAAAAGAAACTTCTCCAGATGGAATGGAGAAGTTTGTACAGATAGTCCTTGTCAAAATAAGAATAACTCTCATCAGAGGTGAAAATAGATCTTTTCCTGGAACTCTGACATTAAAAATGAAACTGCAGTTTAAAGTTCTAAATAGAAAATATTTATTTCGGTACAAAAACAATAAATCTCATTAATCACACCTTTTCTATAAAAAACACGTCTTGCTTCTACAGAAGCTGGAATAGAAGGACTGATCAAAAGAAAGGAATGTACACATGCGTACTAGGAACATATTAATCACGTGCTCAGGAATAAACCATTATAGTTGATAGGGATGCAGCTCCCTGCATATACATATAACAGGTAATATAAAATCACTGCCTGACAGTCCTTGACTTACAACTGGTTGCTTAGTGACCATTTGAAGTTATGACCTAGGGGCTACTTATGACCTGGATTTGAAGTTCTGATGATTGGGACACACACACACACACACACACACATACACACACACACACACACACACACACCAGGGGCGGGTTCCTAATTTTTTTTACTACCACTCTGTGGGAGTGGCTTATTTTGTGGGTGTGGCTTGCCAGCCATGTGACTGGGTGGGCGTGGCTTCTCAGACTGCTGAAGGGAGGGGAACTGAGATAGGTCCTGCCCCCCATTCCCCCTCCCCTCAGCAGCTCGAGAAGCCTCAAACGTGCGAAAATGCCTAGGATCATCACCGCACGTTCGTGGCTTCTCGGACTGCTGAAGGGAGGGGAATGGAGATAGCTCCTGCCGCCCATTCTTTCAGCGTCTCACGCGCTCCCTCAGCCATCCTCCCCTGCTTGGACTCACTCCGGGGTAGGAAGGCAGCGCATGCGCAGTGCCGGAAGCTCGGCTTCTGAGCATGCACAGAACAACATTTTTTTAAAAAACAAATTTTTAATGGTGGCGCCCAGGCACCGGCAACCGACCGCACCGGTACTGTGATGTCACCAGCGGGCTGCTACCGGTGCTATAGAGTGGACCGCACTGGTAGGAACCCACCACTGACACACACACATACACACACACACACACACACACACACACACACACACACACACACACACACACACACACACACACATCATCTGAACTTCAGTTACTTGATAACCAGGCTTGCAGTATCCCTGTGGCCCTATGATTGTGCTTTATAACAGTTTTGATGACAACCAACATTTACTTCTGGGTTTTGGCAAATGTGCCCATAGCAAACCGTTGGTTCATTTAACAACTGAGGTGTTTGCTTAACAACCACGGTATTTGCTTAATGACTGCCACAAAAAAGGCTCCGAAAACTGGGTCTGAAAATGCTGCCAAGAAAATTGCTGGGACTTGTGTGGGCCATCGCCACCTGTCAACAATGACCTGAAGGTACGCACAGATGCACACCTAGAAAGGACCTCCCAATCCCTAGTTTACATGCAATATTTAAAACAGAATTATAGACTGCCCTGGCATAAACTATGAATCCAGAGAGAATTGGGCAATTGGGATGTCTTTTAAAATTTGTTTGAGGACTGTCTTAGTGATAACCCCAAGTCAATTAGTTAATAAACAGCTTAGGAATTCTCACATTAAGGAAGGTATTGCCTGCTATTTTAGTATAATATTTGGATGGGCCATCACTGGAAAATCCCAGACATAAGCTAGACTGGGAAGTTTTTAAATGCCCCAATGGCCAACCGTTTCCATATTATTGCCCCCTCTCAAACCCCATCCCCACATCCCTATATGTTTGATGGAGACACCAGGAGTCAAGCTGAATTTAAGGAGAACATATGCCTTTGTCATCTGATTCTTCCTTAGCTAGCATCCTAAAATGTTTTGATTGGGGGAAGCAAAGGATGAGAGAGGTTGCATTAGAGTTAGTGACTGACAGGTTTGCCATCAAATCAGGGTGACCTTCAGCGGTGGGTTGCTCCTGGTTCAGCCCGGTTCTGTGAACTGGTAGTGGCGGTGGCAGGAGGCTCCGCCTACCTGCTCGGGACACAAATGCGCACACAAACCGGTAGCAATGGGTTTTAGAACCCACTACTGGTGACCTTGATAATCAGATCGCCATCACCTGCTCCAACAAGCTCTTGGAGTGAAAAATATGTAAGAGTTTCACTGTTTATTGACCTTTTATTTTTCATTTGCCATCCCTGGAAATTGTAAGCAAAGGTTTAGGATCTGTCTTATTAAGGTAGTCCTCAACTCACAACAGTTCATTTAGTGACCGTCTGAAATTACAATATGACTGGAAAAAAGGGACTTATGACCGTTTTTCACACAACCGTTGTAGCATCTCCATGGCCGTGTGATTAAAATTCAACGTCCCACTGATCACCTTTTGCAAGCTTCTGACAAGCAAAGTCAATGGACAAGCCAAATTCACTTAACAAGCATGTTACAAACTTAACAACTGCAGTGATTCACTAAACAATTGTGGCAAAAAAAGTCATAAGATGGGGCAAAACTCACTTAACAAGTGTCTCGCTTAGCGACAGAAATTTTGGGCTCAACTGTGGTCGTATGTCAAGGACTACCTGTAAAGGGAGATCTCTCTCTCTCCTTCTTTCCCTCCCTCCTTTTACTGTACATTTCCTGCTGTAAGATGTTGTTCCTCTATACCCGTGATGGCGAACCTGTGTCACTTTCTCCAGCCGATGTGCATCTATGGAGGCGGATCGATTCTGATAATGTTGCGAAGATTAAAAGCGCATTAATGCTGGCAACAACAGAGGAACGTGCGGGTCTCCGCTCCCATTGATCAGCAAAACGGAACCCGAGAGCTCGGCACCTTTTCAGGAAGAGTGAGCGGGAGCACGTGGGGGTCGGCGGTGCATGCCTTTTCCAGCAAAACCCATCAAAAGGTCTGCTGCGCCACCCGTCTGGATCAGCGGTGTGGCTGGCCTGTCCCACTCCCACTCGCGACTGGCACTGCACCAACCTTTTCCCTGAAACTCACGCGGCAGTCTTTCGAGGAGGTTTGGGAGCTCCTCCCAGCTCAGAAACCCAAAGAATTTCATATGTTGTATTACTCTCTGTGTGTGTGTGTGTGTGTGTGTGTGTGTGTGTGTGTGTGTGTGTGTGTGTGTATGCACACACCTTTGTGTCAGTATTAACTGTTGGCACATACCTGAACAAGACTGCAATTTTTAATGCAAGATTTCAGAAGTGTTTTGCCACTGCCATCTTCTTAGGGTGACTTGCCCAAGATCACTTAACTGTCTTTGTGCATAAGGTGGAACCAGAACTCACGGTCTCCCAATTTCTAGCCTGATGTCTTAACCACTACACCAATAGCAATAGCAATTAGACCTATGTACCACTTCATAGTGCTTTACAGTCCTCTCTAAGCGGTTTGCAGAGTCAGCATATTTCCCCCAACAATCTGGGTCCTAATTTTACCGACCTTGGAAGGATGGAAGATTGAGTGTACCTTGAGCTGGTCAGGATCGAACTGCTGGCAGTCAGCAGAATTAGCCTGCAATACTGCATTCTAACCACTGCGCCACCACCATACCAATTCTCTTTATGATGTTATATTATATGAATTACATGATGATGTATATGACATTATTGTGGCTTATAAAAATTGTTTATGTTGGCAAACTACTAGTGAAGTTATAGGCCTGGGAAGAAAGGGGCTTCAAGTACAAAAGCAGTTTCCAATAATTTCTTGAAAGACGCTATTGTTTGCTGTGTGCAAGGATTAACGTTATTTTTCTTCTTACACAATCATTCAACAATGTGATGCAATGAAGTTCACTGAGGCTGGAACTGGAAGAGTTGCCTTCGGTTCATAGACAGAAAAGAATTTGAACAGACATTGCGTAAATAATTTATGGCTGCAGATTCTCGATTTATCACAGAAGAGATCTATCACACTATGATTTACCTCAAGGGGGTTGAGAACAAGACATGGAAAGTCCCTGCCCCAGTTTACACATAAATACCTTGGTTCTAAACTGGCACGTCTGCAGTTTACTTGTATCACTATTGCCTTCACCTTAATAAATTTGGCTGAAGAGAACGTTGCGAAATTCATACTTGGAAAAACCACTGTCAGCTCAGATAGCTACCACGGTTTGACAGGAACCACAATAGACGTCAAGGTGTCCAAAGGCTTCAGACCTCCTATGTTGGCCCTAGATACTGTCAACACAAAATCTTTCCCTTATAAAATTATGATCTTCTTGACAGTTAGCAATTTTCTAAAGGTTTCCTTACCTTTGATACAGGTCATATTTGCTGATGGGGGAAAAGAAGGCTGGTGGGTTGTTGTGTGGGGGTTTTGTTTTTGTTTACTTATATAATGGAACTTATAGTTTAGTGATATAAGTAAATCAAAAAACCCAATTTCTTTTCTCCCACCAGCAAAGATGACCAAGGGGACTCATATCAAAGATAAGGAAACTTGTTGAAAATAGCTTACTTTCAGTGGATTCTACTCTTACAGTATTGTAAATGAAGCAAATATTGCAAACATCCTGTGGAAAAGTCAGAGTACTTTTCTCCAAAAGCCACAAATGCTAATTCTGGTCAGTTCAGGGTTAGAAAACAAGCAACAGGAAGGAAAGACATCATACCCTCTCCTTCCTCTTCTCCTTCCTCTTCCTCTTTCCACCATCCGATTGAGAGGAGCTCCCATTTTGATTTCTGATATTTATGTCATATTCGTTTGTTCAGCACAATATCACATGAGTGTTGACAACTCTACATTGCATATCAGTAGAAGCCTTGAGTCACAATGAAGGAAAATTTTGCTCATTTATCCACTATCATCATTAGCAAGAAGGAAAGGGTGAAATCAAGAAACAGATTTATGGTCAATATGATTCAATATGTTTTAGGTTGAAAGTGTTACTTAAAAATTGATTTATAGTAATACACACACACACACACGCACTCACTCATACACACACACACACACACACAAAATTGTGGGGCACGATGGTCTAACGGTTAAGACATTAGGCTTGTTGACCAGCAGTTCAAGACCCAAGTACCATTAACAGGGTATTCCATGCACCCAGGGGCGGGTTGCTCTTGCCTCGGTACCGGTGCGCTGTGCAGACATCGCCACATTTTGCACACACACGCATGCTCACACGCAGGAAGCAAAAATCGCCAAAATCTCACAAGGGGACATGCATGCGCGGAAGCAAAAAAACACTGAAATCTCTCTCACACGCGCATCCACTCGTGAGATTTTGCTTCTGCGCATGCGCAGGAAGCAAAAAAAGCCCAAAAATTCCCCAAAAAAGATGGCACCGTGCGACGGACCAGCAAGGATGGCACTGGAGCCATTTCGCAATCCGCTGGCCACTATCGGTGCCATAGAGAAGATAGCACCGGTAGGAACCCACCCCTGTGTGCACCTCGGTGTATAGTCATGCTGGCCACATGACCATGGAAGCATCTTCAGACAATGCTGGCTCCCTCGGGTAGGAAACGGAGATGAGCACTGCCCCTAGAGTCCAATACAACTGGATAGGGGAAACCTTTGAGTTTGAGGAATTCTGGGAGATGAAGGCCACAAGTCATAAAGGGGCTAAAGTTCCCCACCTCTGCTTGAAGTATATAATTTGCTACTGAATAGCTTGAAATGTACCATATTTTTCGGAGTATAAGATGCACCTTAGTTTTTGGGGAGGAAAATAGGGGAAAAAAATCTACCTATCAGGTATTCATCTGGCTAGCGTCTTTAATCTGGTCAGCTTCAGCACATTATTTTATCCCCTGGTTAGGGCTGAAAAAAAATCTTCGGAGGGAGTAGCAATGAAAACAAGCCTGCAAAGACTTAGGGCTGGAAAAAAACTTCTTTGGAGGGAGTAGAAATGAAAAAGCCTGCAAGCCAGGAAGAACCAGGAAGAAAGATAGTACCTCGTTAGGGCTGAAGAAAAAAAAAGCTTCAAAAAAGCTACATTTAGAGTATAAGATGCACCCAAATTTTCAGTCACTTTTAGGGGGGGGGGAAAGGTGTGTCTTATACTCCAAAAAATACGGTAATTAATAAGACCTAGTTTCAGCACTTATTATCCCTAATCTTTATAAAGTTCAATAACAATTATATTTAAAAAGGCATTGTTTGTTACTGTAACAATCTGTTATGTAAGTGATCTGGGATTTGGGAAAACGTAGACCCATCCTAATTCGTCTTTTCCTCAACAATACCATCCTTGTCTTTTAGGAAACTCCTGGGGTCAATAGTGAACTTCCTGCTGAAGGTGAGCCTTCCTAGGTATCCAATAAACCAACACAAGTCCTCACTATCAATTGCTTTTCCTTTTATAAAATGCATTTAGGATGGGTCACATTTGACTGATGTATAAGTGTTTATGTTAAATGCCAATTCATTCAGCAATCATAAACATACTGGTAACCTCTGGTGGAAACTCCACAGCAACAGTGTCTTCATGCCAATGCTACCTACTTCTATATATTTTTTCACTTTGGAAAAAAAAATTACTTGGCCTGGTATTATCCATCTGTCTATCATGGTGATAAATAGATCGAGATGGCAGAGCACAAGTTTTGCCAGCTTGTATTTGGGTTGTTTGCATTCTGGACCGACTGATATTTGCCAGTATCATCTTCCTTATAAAGTATATTGCAGTAGCCCAGATACTTGGCTAGAGAGTTGGCAGGAAAATTTCCAAACAACATGAATGGTAGGGAAAGTATCAAAATGACCATCAGAGTGTTTGTAACAGTGGTGGGTTCCTACCAGTGTGGTCCACTCTATAGCACCGGTAGCGGTCCGCTGGTGACATAACAGAACTGGTGTGGTCGGTTGCCGGTGCCTGGGCACCACCATTAAAAAAAATTTTTTTTTACATTTTTTTTTTAAATTTCTTCTGCGCATGCCCAGAAGCCGAGATTCCGGCACTGCGCATGCGCTGCCTTCCTACCCCACAGTGAGTCCAAGCAGGGGAGGATGGCTGAGGGAGCGCGTGAGATGCTGAAAGAATGGGCGGCAGGAGCTATCTCCCTTCAGCAGTCCGAAGCCACTAATGCGCGGTGATGATCCTAGGCATTTTCGCACGTTCGAGGCTTCTCGAGCTGCTGAGGGGAGGGGGAACGGGCGGCAGGAGCCTAGGATCATCGCATTCAGGCCGGACGGAGCCTCCTAGAAGAATCGCTGCCACGGTCTTGCTGCTCCCGCTGTGGGGGGCTGCATTGTGGGTGGGCAATGCCCCCCCGCTTCTCCGGCCGCTGCCAAGCTCCTGAGGCCCACGCCCACCCAGTCACATGGCTGCCAAGCCACACCCACAAAATAAGCCACGCCCACAGAGTGGTAGTAAAACAATTAGGAACCCGCCCCTGGTTTGTAAGGTTTTCCTTCTTGCCTAAAGAGTATCCAATCTACAACTGCTACAAGTGTCATCATGTTTCGCTACTGGAGGAAGTGAAGAGAGAGAAGAGGAAAGAATTTTTATCCTGAAATGAAACAGAGAAGACGTGAATTTCCCAGATAACGAAAGCTGATGTTCTCCAGACAAGGTTGGGAAATCAAAATAGCACCAAAGAACAGTGGGGAAAAACATCGGCAGAGCAAACACATGAGATACAGTATTTGAGATGACAGTGGAACTGAAGAACCAATTTCCAGGCTCTCTCTTTAGAGAATGATGGACGGACAGCTGAAGGACATGGGTTATTGTAGAAGACCCTTGGGTCCCAATCAGTGGTGGGTTCCTACCAGTGCGGTCCACTCTATAGCACCGGTAGCGGCCCGCTGGTGACATCACAGTACCGGTGTGGTTGGTTGCCGGTGCCTGGGCGCCGCCATTTTTTTATAGTAATTTTTTTAAAAAAATTCTTCTGCGCATGCCCAGAAGTTGAGCTTCCGGCACTGCGCATGTGCTGCCTTCCTACCCCACAGTGAGTCCAAGCAGGGGAGGATGGCTGAGGGAGCGCATGAGACGCTGAAAGAATGGGCGGCAGGAGCTATCTCCATTCCCCTCCCTTCAGCAGTCCGAGAAGCCATGAACGCGCGGTGATGATCCTAGGCATTTTCGCACGTTTGAGGCTTCTCAAGATGCTGAGGGGAGGGGGAATGGGCAGCAGGACCTATCTCAGTTCCCCTCCCTTCAGCAGTCTGAGAAGCCACGCCCACCCAGTCACATGGCTGACAAGCCACACCTACCTGGTCACATGGCTGACAAGCCACACCCACAAAATAAGCCACGCCCACAGAGTGGTAGTAAAAAAATTAGGAACCCGCCCCTGGTCCCAATGGATCAAGGAAATCCAAGAAACACTTGGAGAAATAAGAGGTGTACAATGGTGGTAGTTATTTTTCTGTTAAGAGAACTGAAATGGCTTTGAGCAAATCCAGTGTGACACTGCAGGAAGTGTGCTGCCTACCAGGTGTATAGGTTCTAAGTGCATGCCCACTGTAGAAGATGATGAAGAAGTGACCAAGACTATTCAAACCTACCAAATTATCCTTTCCTTTTGTGCCATGTGGAAATAAATGATACTCATAGAAAAATCATAGTAACGCTCTCTGGAGACTATGAGATCTTGGACCAAAATATGAAGCAACTGAAAGCACAGGTAGTTTAAAAATAAATTCTTCCAGTTGAGGGTCATAAGGCAAAAAGATAACCAAGTTCCACAAGTCAAAACGTGGCCATGCAAATGGTGTCACCCAAAAAGGTTGGATGTTATGACCATCCCCTCTAGATGTTCATGGGGGACTACTGGGAAGAGAAGAGAAATGTCTTACACACACTGGGAAGGCAGTGCTGACAGGAATCTCACCAATCTCATCAGCAGAGTATTAGAACAAAAGGGGAAAGGAAGCAAAAACCCAGAACCACATATGCAGCCAAGAACTGAGGCCAAGAAAGCAGAACATTAAGGAAGAAGCATGAGGTCAGGATGGGGACTCAAAGTTTTATTGGACTTTACAACAGAATGTCAACAGGAGGTACAGTACTCAGAACTTCAGATGTTTCTACACCAGCCTACAGAGTATGGGAAATAAATAGGAAGAACTAGAATTCCTAATTCAGAAAGACAAATTGTATGGGATAAGCATCAATGAAAGCTGGTGGAAAAATACTCATGATTGGAACACAGCAATGCCTATTAGGTTTTTTTTTTTTCAAAAGGAGCAGACAAGAAAAAGGGGGAAAGGGTATTTCACCATGCAAAAAGAAAAAAAGAAAAGAAAATTCACACACACACAAATCCAGGAATCTGAACATGGACCTCCTATTGTATTTGCACACCACTGGAAAAGTGAAGAGATCCCTGCTGATGGGAAGGTGATTAGGAAAATATTAGAATGTGCAGAAATGAATAGATTAACACTGGCGATTAAGGAGAAAGTACAAACTGATTATTACATGATATGGGAATTATTTTATCAATGGTTAGAGAATAAAAATGGAAGTTGAAAATAAAAGGAATTTAAAGAAGAGTAGAAAATACTGTATATTAAGAAAGAGATGTAAACAATAGGATAACTGTTGGTATGATGATGATGAGGATATTATGCTTAAAGTTATTACTATATTTTTATTGGAAGATACGCTAAGAGGGAAAAATGAACAGGTTTATTATATTCAACTGTTTAATATACTATAATTCTAAGATTAGAGAATTAATATTAAAGTTTTATTTTATTTATTTATTTATTTATTTTTGTCAAGCAAATATAAGATTACAGTAAAATTATAAACATGTATACATGAGATGGTTTTCAGTACATGGGAACATTAGGACAGGGACGGTAGGCACGTTGATGCGCTTACGCACGCCCCTTACAGACCTCTTAGGAATGGGGTGAGGTCATGTGAATGATGTTGTAAATTTTGATGGTTATTGCACAGAGATATTTATACCAGACAACACGCTGTTTAAGGAAAGATGGAATGTTCATTTTTTTAAAATAAAAACTTTTATAAAAGAAACAATTTCTAGTTTCTCTTACTGATAACTTCATTTTCAGAAAATGGAAGACAGGACAAGGGGGCATGTTAGCCTGAACCCAATCCAAAGCCATACATGCACATGGTCACCATGAGGTCATGAACTCCTCCATTCACCTGTTCTCATAAACATGGAAAATGAAGTTGCCCAAAGGCTAAAGAACTGTAACATCAATCTTGAGCATACAGAGAGCAGCTCAGGAAGGATGCTACTGGGCAACTCAGCTGCCAGGCCACCAGTAGGATGACTAACTTGCCCTTATAGATTGCTTTGCCAAGATTGCTTATGCAAAGAAAAGTGCCATTTATTTCTCGACATTTGTTAAGGCTCTAAGTCTGTTTTTGACCCAGTTGGGCAAGAGTAGAGGTCCCTGACTCATTGCCTTGCTCTTTCCTCAGACAAGATAGGAAAACTAGAAGGTCCTTTCTGGGCTTCTGGGTTTCCTCTTCAACTCTAAATCTTGAACTCTTAACACTCGATAGTTTTCCTTGCTATCTGATGACCCAAAAGTTCCTAGCCCCAAATGTTCTCCTTTTAACCAGTTGGGTGGATAACTGGAAGTTCCATTCACCTGATAAAATTCTACATTCTAAATAAACATTCTAAAGAAAAGAAACAAAACTTAGTTGAGCAATTTCATCATAGATTAGAATGTTTTACTTCTCCTTCTGTTCTCAATATCAAATTTTTATTATTGTCATATAGACCAATGTTTCTGTTCCCAATAGATTGAGTTGGATACAAACAGAAATCACTAGTTCAGAGATCTCTCAATAGAAGGAGAGATGGTTGATCTGTTGGATTCTATACAAGCTAGTGAGGTCTTTCTTTCTACCAAGGAGAACCATGCTGAACTAAAATTTGTGTCAAGAGAAGTGTTCTGTGTCTTTCACATTGCAAACATATTATTATTAACCTATGATGCATCCTTTCCCTGCTGGAATATTTGCCAAGGGGAGTCCAAAATGTCTTCTGAAAAGGAAAGACCTACTTTGGCAAATGTTCAGTGCCCCTCCGGGGTTTAATCTGTTTGATATCATTTCAACATTGGCATTATTGGCTTCTACAATTAAAAGAACATTTCAAGTTCCTATAAATGAGAATTCTTGACATTTTTAATGATTCATATCATTTATTAATGACAGATGACAAATTACATTTTGGTAATTACTCATTTAAGGAAGGGACTGAGTGAAATTTGCAAAAGTCAGAAAGCTTTTTATGTAGAAAGAAAACAGTGATGTGTTCATATATTAGGCCAAGGAATAATGTGTTCTGTTTGGTTTTGCTTAATCACTTATGTGAACCTAGCTATTGTGGTTGCTTAATTATGTTTTATAATTTAGTGGTTGATTTAGATTACTAAATTTTGTTCAACAAATCATGTCTTCATGTGTTCATAGGTATGTTCATACGATGAACTGTGAGAAGAACCTTGAGAGACAGGAAGAAGAGCTGCAGGCTAGACAGCAGCCAGGCAAAAGATATCTTAGTCCACAGAAGAAATGGAGTATGGGAAGTGTCCCAGAAGAGACCCCTCCCCTAGTTCTCTGGAAAGCAAAGGTGGGGCAGGAAGACTTTCAGACTTGCAAAATTCTGCTACTGTAACCTTCCATAAAGGTAGTGTTAGTAGCAGGGGTGGGCTGCTGGGGGTTCGCAGAGGTTCAGGAGAACCTCTAGCTAAGATTCTGCCCAGTTCAGAGAACCCCCAAATCCTACTCCTGGCTGGCCCTGCCCACCCCGCCCCTCCTAGGCATTCCCACGCGGCCCATTTTGGATACAGGTAAGTGTAGTGTGCGCGCAGAGGCTCCGGGAGAATGAAAAATAGGCCCAACAGAAGTTCGGGAAGGCCGGCCTCCAGAGAGCTTCTGGAGCCTGGGGAGGCCATTTTTGCCCTCCAGGAGGCTTGAGGAAAGCTTCTGGAGCCCAGGGAGGGCAAAAATGCCCCCCTGCCATGGTGCAGGAGTCTGACTAGGCCACGCCCACCATGGCCACGCCCACCCAGCAACCAGGCCGAGAACCCCTTGCTAAAATTTTTGAAGCCCACCCCTGGTTAGTACTAATGGTTTTAGCTTCTTGTTTGGACCGCCTCAAAGGGCTGGCAGTTCATGAAGTCACCTGGAGTTAAGCTCAACTCAAAGAACATCTTTTTGTCACCAAACCAGTGGTGGGTTCCTACCGGTGCGGTCCACTCTATAGCACCGGTAGCGGCCCACTGGTGATGTCACAGTACCGGTGCGGTCGGTTGCTGGTGCCTGGGCACCGCCATTTTTTTAAAAAAAATTTTTTTAATTAAAACATTTTTTTCTTCTGCGCATGCTCAGAAGCCGAGCTTCTGGCACTGCGCATGTGCTGCCTTCCTACCCGACAGTGAGTCCAAGCAGGGGAGGATGGCTGAGGGAGCGCGTGAGACGCTGAAAGAACGGGCGGCAGGAGCTATCTCCATTCCCCTCCCTTCAGCAGTCTGAGAAGCCACGAACGCGCAGTGATGATCCCAGGCATTTTCGCACGTTTGAGGCTTCTTGAGCTGCTGAGGGGAGGGGGAATGGGCGGCAGGACCTATCTCAGTTCCCCTCCCTTCAGCAGTCCGAGAAGCCACGCCCACCTGGTCACATGGCCAGCAAGCCATGCCCACCCGGTCACATGGCTGGCAAGCCGCACCCACAAAATAAGCCACGCCCACAGAGTGGTAGTAAAAAAATTAGGAACCCGCCCCTGCACCAAACCCAAAGGTTCTGGACAGGTGCCATTGTTCACTTGCACACTTTCCTGAAATACTGGAGAAGAAAGTTCTGTATCTCATGAAAGGTTTCCCACCCTTCTCTCCAATGAAGAAATTCTTTCACAGGGAGCGCTAGGTTCAATCACCCTGTTTCCCAACAGAGAAAGCTGGTTTAGATTCAAAGCATAGTCATACATTCTCTATAAAATAATTGTGTTCATAGGAAGATCATTTCCACTGGAAATAAAAATTGGAACTTGAGAATAATATTACATCGACACACACTAACAGTGAACTATTCGTTTCATTTGCTTCTGAAAACAAGCTTGTACTGAGTCCAGCACATGTGTGTTGCATTTGTTTTTTGCAAGTAAGTTAGCAATTTGTTAACTATAAGAATGAGAAACACAATTTCATGTTTTACACATTCATGACATTTTCCTGTAAGACGGGTTTTAGTTTATTAAAGCATAGGAGCGATTTTTCTGTACAAATCCTGAATGACACATAAAATGGAGTATATTTTTGCTCACATTTCTCCAGGTTGGCAGCTTTGCCTTTAGCAGAGTTTTTGCCAGCAATTTTCCCAAGTACACCAAATGGAAACAAGAGAAATGACCACTTAAACACCATTATTAGATTCAAAGCAATCCAAATGTAGCAGGCATTAAACCCACATCAAAAACTTCTAAGAACTGGCCCTTTAAAAGTGGCAGAATATTAAGAAGGATCCAGAGACGTCTTTTGGAAATGCCATATATGAAGAGGATCTTTCTGACATTACCTCTCCATTACCTCCAAATGAGCAAAATAACAAATAACTCAAGGGGGTGAACATAACCAACACACTTTCCTCCTCCTATTTTCCCCCCACTCACCTGTGAGGTGAGTTAGGCTGAAGGAGAGTGACTGGCCCAAAGTCACCCAGCTGGATTTCATGGCTAAATCAGAACTAGAACTCACGGTCTCTAGCATGGTACTTTTCGAGCATGGTACTTAACTACTAATCAAACTACCGTATTTTTTGGAGTATAAGACGCACCGGAGTATAAGACGCACCTAGATTTTAGAGGAGGAAAACAAGGAAAAAAGGTATTCTGAACCAAATGGTGTAGTAATATATTATTTAATAAAATACCAGTGTAGCAGAATACTTTTTACAACCATGTATACTTTTTACAACCATGTACACTTTTTACAAACTTCAAACTTGACAGCTTTTAGACTTGTGGACTTCAACTCCCAGAATTCCTCCTCCAGTCATGCTAGCTCAGGAATGGGAGTTGAAGTCCACAAGTCTTAAAGCTGTCAAGTTTGAAGTTTGTAAAAAGTGTATATGGTTGTAAAAAGTCTTGCCAAGTTTGAAGACCCTTGCACCCCTATACTACATTCGGAGTATAGGACGCACCCACTTTTTGACCCCTTTTTTGGGAGTAAAAAGGTGCGTCTTATACTCCGAAAAATATGGTACTCAAAAACTGTGGAACATTAAATATATTCTTCCAGGTATATCTACTATTGTTCTAATGCTGCCTCCTTCCTCCTATTTTTGTCGCCTGGGTCTACCACCTCTAATTTCAACTTTTTTCCAAATTAATCGCTGTGGCTTAACTTCCAAAAATATTCATTATCTCTTATGCCTCTTAATTTTAGGTTGTATTACTCCCTCTCCTCAATTGATATCTTTACTCATCATCATTTTTTTGTTCTATCATTTTTAGATGCCCTAGATTTCTAATTCCTTTTCCCCTTTCATATCTCCCTTCCAACTTTCTTACTCAATTTTTTTCAACTCATAAATATAAATATAGATAAAGGGAAAGATATAATTTTAAGAAATAGCTCTGATGTTGGAATGAAGTTAGAGTTTTTGAATTGCTAGTCTGCTAACCATAAAATGGATTATGATTAGATGTACTCAGGGAAGGATAAGAGGGAGAAAGAGGAAGTAGATGTCAGGGTTCCAAATAGCATCCAAAACTAAATCAGAGTCCGAGGCAAAGCATCCCTCAAAGTTCCAATTTATTAAGAGAGCCATGTTGGCACAGTTGTGAGAAACCTGAATCTAAAGTCATGAGGATTTCTCCACCCAGTTTAAAGTTCATTTCCTTGTCCCCACACCCACAAGTGGATCACGTTGACCATTCATCGTCTGCCAGCATTGTCCTCCACTCCCATCAACTTCCGGGCAGGTGCTGGACAAAGGATGACCTTGAGAGTCTAAAAGGAATGTGTTTTGGCTACGTCTCTACAACCCTCATGCAACAGCCCCTCCCAAGTTCCCACAGCAGAACTGCATTCTAAGCATAACAGGTGGCAGGCCAAAGTTGTCATAGATGGCTTCGGCCTGACAGTAGAAAGGAAGGGGAGAGAGAGAGAGGAGGGAAGTAGGAAAGAGGGAGAAGTAGAGGGGAGAGAGGGAGATAGAGGGAGGGGAGTAGTATGAAATCTAGAAGGAAAGCAGAGTGGAGATAAAAGTATAAAAGGAGCAAATTAAGGATATATGTTTATGATATTTTGGATAGAAATATATAATTATGGATGTTTTGATAATATGGTATATGTATGGGTGTTTGTGTAAGTTTGGTGAAAAAATAAAAAAAATAAAAAACAAAATAAAACTGTGGAACATGCTGTCTTCAAAGATGCCTAGCCTTTTCATTCTTGGTATTCTAGAAAAAAATGAGGATACTTCTTTTTAAGCAGGCAAGTGAGACTTAATCTGAATGTGACTGGATTATCCTTTTTGACTGTCTTTACATTGGAGGTTGGTTGGGTTGGATTTAGATAGCATCAACTTCACATTGATAACTTAGATTTATTTCAACAGGGAATATAGACGTTTGAAAAACCAACTTATAAAAAAAAATAATGCCACTCCTGACATGGTGCATTCATTGTCAGCCTTATGGAGTTGTGTGGGGAAATACTTTCTAGTACAAGTAGTCTTCTATTTATGACCACAATTGAGCCGAAAATTTCTCTTGCTCATTGAGACAATTGTTAAGTGAATTTTGTCCCATTTTATGACCTTTCTTGCCACAGTTGTTAAGTGAGGCACTGCAGTTGTTAAGTTAGTAACATAGTTATTAGGTGAAGCTGGCTTCCCTATTGACTTTGCTTGTCAGAAGGTCGCAAAAGGTGGTCACATCACCTCAGGACACTGCACCCGTCATAAATATGAATCAGTTGCCAAGCCTCTGAATTTTGATCACGTGACCATGGGGATGCTGCAACGGTTGTGTGAAAAATGGTCACTATTTTCAGTTCTGTTGTAACTTCAAACAGTCACTAAATGAACTGTTGTAAGTTGAAGACTACCTGTATGCAGTTGAGGATCAGGTTTACATCCAAGTAGTTCAGTTGTGTTTCAAAGAAAATTGAACATCTCTAAATAGTGAGTTGATAGTTTCAGCAATTTGGAAGTCATAAAGTAGCAATAAAAGCCTGCTTTATTCAAGTTTGCACAGATCCGCCTTGTGCACCAATTGCGACCCTACTTGGAGAGGGAGGCTTTGCTCACAGTAACTCATGCCCTTGTCACCTCACGGCTAGACTACTGTAATGCGCTTTACATAGGGCTAACCTCAAAGAGCATCCGGAGACTGCAACTGGTACAGAATGCAGCTGCGAGAGCTGTAGTGGGTGTACCGAGATACACCCACGTAACACCTATCCTTCGCCAGCTGCATTGGTTGCCAATTAATCTCCGGTCGCAATTTAAGGTGTTGGTTTTGACCTTTAAAGCCCTACATGGCTCAGGGCCAGATTACCTTCGGGACCGCATCCTACCACATACCTCCCTACGACCGGTTAGGTCCCACAGAGAGGGCCTCCTCCGGGTCCCATCGGCCAAACAATGTCAGTTGGCGGAGCCACGGGGGAGGGCCTTCTCTGTGGGAGCCCCGTCCTTCTGGAACCAACTCCCACCAGAGATCCGGACTATCCCCACCCTGCTGGCCTTCCGTAAAACCATAAAAACTTGGCTCTTCCGGCAGGCGGGGTGAATAGGAAGATCAGATTCCCCCATGAATGTTGTTTTTATAATGTTTTTAATTATGCTTTTTAATTTTCAAACTATGATAATTGTTTTTACTGTACGTTTCTTATCCATGTTGTACGCCGCCCTGAGTCCCACGGGATTGGGCGGCCTATAAGAGCGTTTATTAAATTAAATTAAATTAAATTAAGTTGTCACGAGTCAGCTTAACTTCTCAGAAACAATGGTTGGCAGCCTTCCACACAGCTGTTTTGGACTTTGTGGCTCCTCTTCAATATGGTAATACATTAGTTGTTCTGGGACTTGTGTTCAGAGAACTAACCAATTTTTAACCTGATTCTGAATGTTAATAAAACAAAGGAGATCATTGCTGATTTTAGAAAGAGCCGGCATAGTCATTCTCCACTTGGTATCAAGGTTTCAGCTGTGGAGATGGTCAATAGCATTAAGTATGTGGGGGTGCAGATAACTAACAATCTGACTTGGTCTCTCCACAGGTCATCCTTAGTGAAGTGTGCAAACCAGCTTTTGCATTTCCTGCGTCGGATGAGTAGAACACATCTTTCTCCTTCTGTCCTGGCCACTTTTTACAGAGGCAAGATTGAGAGTGTTTTAACAAACTGCATCACTGTTTGGTTTGGTGGCAGCAGTGCCTCAGATAGAAAGATCTAAAATGGACACCTAACATCAAAAACTTCATCAAAAAAGCACAACAAAGAATGTTCTTTCTGTGCCAACTCAGAAAGCTCAAACTGCCCAAGGAGCTGCTGATACAGTTCTACAGAGGAATCATTGAGTCTGTCATCTGCACCTCTATAACTGTCTGGTTTGGTTCTGCAACTCAAAAGACAGACACAGACTTCAGAGGATAATCAGAACTGCAGAAAAAACAATTACTGCCAACCTGCCTTTCATTAAGGACCTGTACACTGCACGAGTTAAAAAGAGGGCTATGAAAATATTTACAGACCCCTCACATCCTGGACACAAACTGTTTCAACTCCTGCCCTCAAAACGACGCTACAGAGCACTGCACACCAGAACAACTAGACACAAGAACAGTTTTACCCCGAATGCCATCACTCTGCTAAACAAATAATTCCCTCAACACTGTCAAACTATTTACTAAGTCTGCACTACTATTAATCTTCTCATCATTCCCATCACTCATCTCCTCCCACTAATGACTGTATGACTGTAACTTTGTTGCTTGTATCATTACGATTTATATTGACTGTTTCCTAATATGATTTGATTGCTTATTTGTACCCGGACTATCATTAAGTGTTGTACCTTATGATTCTTGACGAACATATCTTTTCTTTTATGTACACTGAGAACATATGCACCAAGACAAATTCCTTGTGTGTCCAATCACACTTGGCCAATAAAAAATTCTATTCTATTCTATTCTATTCTATTCTATTCTATTCTATTCTATTCTATTCTATTCTATTCTATTCTATTCTATTCTATTCTATTCTATTCTATTCTAAGTCCATACAGAGAGTGGTAAGGACAGCTGAGAAAATTATAGGAAGCTCACTTCCCGTTATTCAGGATATTGCTTATAAAAGCTATGTGCTTAGAGCTAGAAACATTGTTAGAGATCCCACACATCCACTTCACGGTCTGTTTCTGTTGCTCCCCTCTGGGAGGAGGTTTCGAAGCATCTATAGCAGGACTACTAGATTCTGTAACAGTTTTGTTCCTTTTGCCATCCGTCTTGTAAATTCGCAGGATTCTATATTTCCCCCCCACCATGTATATGTATACATTCGAACTGGACTGTGATATTTCTCTGTGTCATATGTGTGTGTGTGTGTGTGTGTGTGTGTGTGTGTGTTGGGGGGGTATATGCCTAATGGTTATCTTTTGAGAGCTGAATGCAACAAAATTTCATTTTAATGTATGCTGATTAATGGATGATTATTGACAATTGATTAGTCATTTAAAGTGATAATGGAGATTCTATTCTATTCTATTCTATTCTATTCTATTCTATTCTATTCTATTCTATTCTATTCTATTCCATTCCCATTCCCATTCCCATTCCCATTCCCATTCCCATTCCCATTCCATTCCCCAGGCACTGCTTGTCCAGCCTCTCCGGGTGACAGCTGTGCTAACAGCCTCTGCTGTGAAAGGCAGAGAAGATGCAGGAAGAGGATTCCAGCTCAGAGAACATCTGCTCATCTCAGGTGGACCTTTGGATCGATACCAGGGCCAAACTCAAGCCAACCAGCAAGTTTCCCTTGAGAACTCATTTGTTTTCCACCACTGTTCCCCCATTCCTTTGCAGATCAGCGCTGTCAGAAATCCCCAAAGCGTTGCAACATTTTCAGATTCTGAGGCCCTAATTGAGAAAAATGTATATTTAAAAGTCTATAAATGATAAATGCTGCATATCCATCACCTTATTTAAAATGTCAGATATCTGAGTGAGACCAGACCTCCGAGGGCCTCCGCTCGATTTCCCACTTCCTTGCTCCTCACCCTCTCACACCTTGCCAGAAAAAAGCTATCCTGCTCTTTTAGCACCATTCCCATCCCCCCCCGCCAGGAATGTTATTTCCAGAATCCCTGGCTCAGATGGCTTAACCGCCACCTGCTTTGTAAAGTTAGAGGACGGCTGCAAATTCCCTTTTTCTCTGGCAACATTTGCTTCCTCTTTCATCCAGAGAACTGACTGTAGCAGATTTTTTTACTGTTATGTCATCATTTCTCAGATATGAACATGGATTTTCCAGCAAATCTCCACCCTCTCCTCAACCAGTCTATATAACATGAGAAGTTCTGCCTCTCAGCATGGAGCTAAGGAGGTGCACAAGCTACCCCAACTACTATTTCTTCTCTCATTTGATCCAAGAGCAAAGATGAACAACACCCTGGCTACCCTCGCCGTCTTCCTGGTTGCTGCTATGTTCTTATCCCAAGCTCAGGCTCAGTTTGGTAAGACTGCATTTTCTTCTCTTTTTCAGCATCCCACCTACTGGGGATTCTGAGGGCGGTTGGGTGGCTCATGGTTAAAATGCTGGACTTGTTGGCTGAAAAGCTAGCAGCTTAGGTTCGAGACCTGAGCGCCAAGTGATGGTGTGAGCTCCTGCATTTGCCTCAGCTCTTGCCAACCTAACCATTCGAGAGCATGCAAATGCGGGTTCTAGGTTTTGCTCAACCATCTCTCCTGAAAGTGCTGGTCATACAACAAGCAACAAGGATAATTAGGGACAGGCAATGCTGCTCAGGGTGTAAGCGCAACCTCATTTGAAAAGGGAAGCTCTGCAGAAGAATTAAGCCCACTTGCTTGGAGCTGAATTTGAGATGAGAAGGAGAGAGCAGCACCTTATCCAACCCTTCAGAAGATGCATATGGAGAGAATGAACTCTTTCTTTCAGGTTTCAAAAGAGGATAGGGTAGATGGATATATAACATTTGTCCTTTTTATTCTGAAACACTTTTATAATTATCATAAGCCATTTCAAGGATGTGGAGGTGGGGAATACAGTATCAGTTGTATTAATGCATGCAAAAAGAATTGTTTTCCATATTGAACATTGTCTATTGAGTGGACAAAAGGAAAGTGGATTCCCTATGTATGAGAAATCTAAAGTTCCTCTCCAAAATAAGCTTATTTTCCTCTAGTGCCAGGTAAAATTTTTAGGAGTTAGTGCTTTGGGGCTCATATAGTCACTATCTAGCTGTAATAGATACATACTAGTAAGAATCCATTCCATCGCGAAGGAAGGAAGGAAGGAAGAAAGGAAGGAAGGAAGGAAGGAAGGAAGGAAGGAAGGAAGGAAGGAAGGAAGGAAGGAAGGAAGGAAGGAAGGAAGGATTGATTCTGCCTGAGTGAGAAAATTCTAGCATTCTTAATTTCTGCAGAATTCATTGTTGAATTTGCCTCTGAAATTTTCACAACTAGAAGTAAAATACAAATCTCCACCTCTTAAACACATGGTTTAAAAGACTTTGGACCAGTCATTCTGCCTTAGTTCAACCTATCTCTAGGGCTGTTTTTGTGGGGAATATAGGAAGATGAAGCATTAGCTATGTATGCTAGCTTGAGTTGTACAATAAGGTTGGATATAAATATTAATATAACAACAACAACAACAACAACAACAACAACAACAACATGATCCATGGTAAGGTCAGTCCAGGGAAAATCTGGCCATATTATATGAGGGGAATGGTAGATATTCTAAACTAGCAGGTGAGAAGTTCAGGTTCAAGACTCAATGATTGGGGAAGGGAAACCATTAAAATGACACATGCCTCTTTTCCTGTCTTTCAGACGCCAAGCTCTGTTGTTTTAGCTATGTAACCAAGCCTATTCCACGGAGGAACCTGAAGTCCTATGAACGTGCAAATGCCAGGTGTTCCAAGCAAGCTGTCATGTAAGTACTAAAAAATATCTATCAACTCCTAAGTGATTCCTGAATATGTTAAATGTGATGTTGGCTGCCCTTGAAACGTCTAGTATCTTTGTGTGACCTTTATGGAAAAGTGCACCAGCCATAGTCAACATATTTCCCTATATTGACTTTATGTGAATTTAATTTCAATGTAAAATTAGTTGCGGTCCTTATGGATAGGCATTCCCACCCAACATATCACAATGAGGCCAGAGTGTTCTTAACTCAGGGGGGAAAAATCTATTCATTTTTTTTGCAATGAACATTAATAAAGAGGTGGGGTTTCAATTGCAAGGCCCATGGCTGCTATCTTGATTTATTTGTCACCCTCTCTGCAGATATTCTTGAACCAAAATCTAAATTTATCTCCCTCTTGAAAGGCCCTGTGTGCAGGTTTAGTTCAACACTTTGATTCACAATTTTCAGGCAAATCAGCCCTTTAGCTTAAATATTTAAATTAATTGAAAGATTTAGTAGACCCATGCACCCCCTTTCATGAAATCAATTTGGAACAGGAGCCTCTTGAAGGTAACAGATGGGAGGGGCTCTGCCCCCTTGAAAACTGAGTGTGGCGCCAATTGTAGAGAATTGCTTTCTTGCCAGCTTGTGACGAAATATGCATGTTTATGTCTCTTCTGCAGATTTACCACACATATGAACCGAAAGATGTGTGCAGATCCCAATGCAGCATGGGTCCAGGATCGTGTAAAACATTTGTCCAAAAACTGACAACCTCCCTCCTCCTTCATATTTACCTGGAGAAGCCCCAAGAAGTCAAAGCTTTTAAAATGCTTCGGATGTGAGGGGAAAAAAGAACATGCGTGACTCTTATTCTGACCTTGCACACTCCTAACTTAAACTTCATTGATGGAAGATGGAATAATGTATTTTATTTAAATTATGGGCAAATATCTTATGTATTTTATATTATTATTTTTTAAAAGAAGACGTTCATTTGTCTAAAGGTTCTGAAAAGTATTTGACAGAAATGTGATGTATGAATAAATCTCAGGGTTATGGAATCCATACATGTCTCTGCTTGTCTATGTTTGAAATCTTTTCCGAGAGCTCCTCCAGGTTACACAACAATTCTTATTTCATTGAAAGATTGACTAGGACTCAGTCTGGGCTCTGGCTATTCTCCTTCCCTGGGAGTGGGGATTCTTGAACCGTCCATCTGCTCCTGCACCACCATTCATAACATTCCTCCTTTTCAGATTTGAAAGAAGGATGTCAATCTTGCAAGGTAGACTAGACAGGAAACAATAGCAATAGCACTTAGACTTAT
Source organism: Diadophis punctatus similis (assembly GCA_023053685.1). Taxonomy (NCBI): domain Eukaryota; kingdom Metazoa; phylum Chordata; class Lepidosauria; order Squamata; family Dipsadidae; genus Diadophis; species Diadophis punctatus. The sequence goes on from JALIGW010000001.1 coordinate 24,677,089, forward strand.
ATACCGCTTCATAGTGCTTTACAGCCCTCTCTAAGCAGTATACAGAGTTCAGCATATTGCCCCCAACAATCTGGGTCCTCATTTTACCGACCTCAGAAGGATGGAAGGCTGAGTCAACCTGGAGCCGGTGAGATTTGAACCGCTGACCTGCTGAACTAGCAGTCAGCTGAAGTAGCCTGCAATGCTGCATTTAACCACTGCGCCACCTCAGCTCGCCACCTCACATAGTGAGATGAACCAATTTTACTTTATTGTAAAGTTTCATTAACAGAATCTTGCAAATCTGAAAATACCTTCCTCTTCCTCTTGCTCAACAGTAGTAACTGTGAGAGGGATCTTGGAGTCCTAGTGGACAACCATTTAAATATGAGGCAGCAGTGTGCAGCAGCTGCTAAAAAAGCCAACACAGTTCTAGGCTTATTATCAGAGGGATAGAATCAAGATCACGTGAAGTGTTAATACCACTTTATAATGCCTTGGTAAGGCCACACTTGGAATACTGCATTCAGTTTTGGTCGCCACGATGTAAAAATGATGTGGAGACTCTAGAAAGAGTGCAGAGAAGAACAACAAAGATGATTAGGGGACTGGAGGCTAAAACATATGAAGAACGGTTGCAGGAACTGGGTATGTCTAGTCTAATGAAAAGAAGGACTAGGGGAGACATGATAGCAGTGTTCCACTATCTCAGGGGTTGCCACAAAGAAGAGGGAGTCAAACTATTCTCCAAAGCACCTGAGGGTAGAACAAGAAGCAATGGGTGGAAACTAATCAAGGAGAGAAGCAACTTAGAACTAAGGAGAAATTTCCTGACAGTTAGAACAATTAATCAGTGGAACAGCTTGCCTCCAGAAGTTGTGAATGCTCCAACACTGGAAGTTTTAAAGAAGAGATTAGATAACCATTTGTCTGAAATGGTATATAGGGTTTCCTGCCTAAGCAGGGGGTTGGACTAGAAGACCTCCAAGGTCCCTTCCAACTCTGTTATTATTATTATTATTATTCCATCCCCTTATACAGCCCAAGAAACTAGGGATGGTCCCTCCTGAGTCTCTTGCCCTACTCACATTCCTGATGCATGCTAAATTGCCTGTTATCTGCCTCTGTCTGCCCTGACTCCCAAGGTCATTCCCACATACTATTATACCAGAGGTGGTCTTCACATAATTTACCTACCGGTTTGCCCAGTACCGAAAATGCTCACGCGCGGGGCTAGCACGCATGTGCGAGGCTTAGAAAACATGGCTAAATAGGACGGCATAGTGCCGGGGCGGGTGGGCAGCACCCGCAGGTTGCTACTACCCGTTCGCCCGAACCGGTCCAAACCAGCTGAATCCCACTCTGCATTATACCCTCCATTGACTGTGCTGCTGCTGCATTGGAACTTATGAGACAGGGAAGCAGCAGCATGCAAGGCAGTGGAGATACTCTGTATTCAGAGTAAAGCCTTCGAAAGCAATGTGGAAGTAGGAGTGAAAGCTATTGAAATCATCCATTGGGGCTATTTCTTTTGTCTGTTCATTACAGGGGTGAAATTCAAAAATTTTCCCTACTGGTTTTTGGGCATGGCTTGGTGGGCATGGCAGGGGAAGGATACTATAAAATCCCCATTCCCTCTCCACTCCTGGGGGAAGGATATTGCAAAATCTCCATTCCCACCCTACTCTGGGGCCAGCCAGAGGTGGTATTTGCTGGTTTTCGGCTACCGGTTCTCCAGAACCTGCTGAATTTCACCCCTGGTTCACTATACTCACGTGAGACATGGCTCCATTCTAACTGGCTATACTCTTGTTGGTTTTCTCTTCATTTCCAGCACTCTTATTCTTAAAGAAAAAAAACCTACCTTATACTGCTGTTTGCGTGGTTGTATGCAGTAGGGATTTTGATGCGAGATGGATGCTGCTTTAACATTGAAACCTTGCAGGGTTTCTCTGTTTGCAAGGAAGAGATAAGGGAAGGGGAGGGGAGGGGGAGTGGTTGTTTATAAGTAATCAAGAGCTCACTTATCACAAACAGCATCTTAGCCCAGGTGGCAAGAAACCTGGGAAGGAGTGTTTAAAGTCATTTATAGCAACTGCACTTTAATTAACTTAGTATAAATGACATTAGGAAATTCCATTTAGCTTTAGCATTTAGCCAAGACCAGCATTAAAGACACTTTGATGAAACTTTGGTTGATCTTGCACAGCTGTGTCTTGCTGCACTATTAACACGAGTATCAACCACATGGCATTGTAACTAATACAGGTGGGAGTTTCTGCAGATCTGGGATTTCCAACATGAAAGCATGTGGTTATTACCACCCCTACTTCATGGACAGGAACTCTTTTCTTTTAAAATATGCCACTGAATCTGTGTACAATACTGTAATTTAAACATCATTGGACTGATCTGTGCAAATGTGAAACAGCTTGTGTGAACCTGGGGTCAGGTTCCATTTTTATAATGCTTAAATCTGCCTGTTTTATTCTGTAGTCGAGGCTCACATTACTATAATTACTAGGATATTTTGAAACAGATCCTTTAATGGATACTGTTTGTTATGGTTATTTTATGGGGCATTTGCTATCAACTTTTGGTTAACAGTCCACAATTCTCTCTTTCCTTCTTTTTCATTTTAATCTATAATTTTTATTAAAACTTTTAAACAAGAAGATAAAAACTAAACAAATTAATAGAAAGCGTTAGATATTGAGACTGCCTGGTTACTCCAAGGTCCACTGTTCAAGCGGGAAAATTGAGACTGCTGATTGGTTGAACCATCTGACAGCTCCCTATAAAAGGGGAAGCTATCAGCCTGGCTCTCTGCTGGATCTTGTACATAGTTACAATAAAGAACTGTTGTCTTGAAGCCTGTCTCAAGCCTCTTCAGTTCCAAGACTCAACAACTGGTGACAAAGGTGGGATACTGAAGACGGCTGAACAAAAAGAGCTGAAAGAAGACAACAAAGATCCAGCCCGGCGTCAAACAAGAATGGCGGCCATTTTGCACAGCAAAATTCAAACCGCTTAGCCAGAGATGTCAGCGTTCCACCTGCCGACTCCTTTCGATCCCGCGAAGGAGAACTGGGGGTCCTACATGACCCGATTCAGATGCTTCTTGGAGGCCAACGACCTCTTCAACCTGTCAGACAACAGGAAAAGGGTGCTTTTCCTTAGCCACTGCGGCCATGAGGTCTTCGACATGGTCGAATCCCTGTCGGACCGAACGCCAGTAGATACAGTTCCTTGGCAGGTGCTGCAGAACATGCTGCAGACCCACTACGCTCCAGTGCTCTCAAAGGTGGTCAGAAGGCATGAATTCCGCCAACGATTACAGAAGGACGGAGAGTCCATCAATTAATACCTGGCGGCACTGTGGAAGGCTGTGACACACTGTGATTTTAGAGACCTAGATGATGTCTTATTAGACCAGCTAATCTGTGGGGTGCAAGACATCCGCCTGCAATGAAGACTACTTGCCAAGTCCAATGTAACATTGCAAACGGCGTTGGATGAGGCAAGGGCAACCGAGTCATCTAATAAGGATGTGGAGTCACTCCACTGATGAAGCATGCCTGCATCCCAGAAGGCAATGCCAGTGGTTCACAAAAACCAGTGCCTGGATGACCCCGAGGATGACAGAGAGGAGGAGGTCTAACAGACAGACCGACACTGGAGAGCTGAAGCACAGAGACCACAGCCTTGCTATAGCTTTGGGGGCCCGTATCCATGAGCCACCTACAGGTTTAGAGATGCCATTTGCTGGTGCTGCAAAAGACCTGGGCACCTCGCTAAGGTCTGCCGAGCAACACTACCGCCCAGTAAGCACTCCATCCCAGATGCCACCCAAGTTGAGGCGAGACAAGGCCAGAGGCGAGAGCTACCAAAGCCCAAGTGCCACACTGAGTACAGCAAGGCACCAGAGACCCACCAAACCAGGATCGGACAGACGAGTACCAGTAGCCATAAGAAAATACATGTGACTGTACTATTGGAGGGGTCTCCCTGCGAAATGGAGGTTGACACAGGTTCGTCAATCTCGATCATGTCCTGAGTGGCTGTTAAACAGGCCATTCCGGCACTCAGACAGAAGCAGCTCAAGGTGCAAAGCCTCAAGCTCAGTGATTATCAAGGCAATCGCATTCCTGTACTGGGCTGGAGCAACTTCCACGTTCGTTTCGGCAAATTCGAGGGAGACCTACCCTTGACAGTAGTATGTGGCTGCCTCCCTAGTCTATTGGGCCATTTGCGTTCTTTTGCCCTTTGTGCATGCACAAAGCGTTCTGCTTGCGCAGAGGGCAAAGAACGCAAATGGCGGCGTCCCGGCGGCCGGGGGAAGCGGGCGGGGGTAGCCCTGCGCCGCGAACACCACCAGATTCTTTGGCTCTGCGGCGACGAACAGGCAAGACCGCACCGGTAGGAACCCACCCCTGTCTTGTACATAGTTATAAGAAAGAGCTGTTGTCTTAAAGCCTGTCTCAAGCCTCTTCAGTTCCAGGACTCAACGGAAAGTAATGGAGAAAAAGTAATTAAAGAAAAAGCAAAAAGGGCAAGAAAAAGAAAAGTCAAAGATAGAGAAAGTTATAAGCACAGATATATTTTAACCTCTCCGTAAATTTACATCATGTTACAATACTCTTGCTTTCTTGGGCTGAGGAAAGAACAGGCCCAAAGTGACCCAATCTCAGGGAAGCAAGAGGTTAGGCTTTCTAGTCCAGCATTAACAATTCCATAACCCAACAGTGGTGGGTTACTGCCGGTTTGGACTGGCTCTTTAGAACCGGTAGCGGAAATTTGGCATCGCTCACCAAACCGGAAGTGATGACCGGTGGGCCACGCTCCCGAACCGGTCCTCCGGTCATCGCAGATTGCAAAAAAAAAAACCTCTGTGCATGCGCAAAAGCTTCTGCGCATGTGCAGAGGGTCGTTTCCGGGAAGTGACGCGCGCAAAATGTGCACTTCCATCGCGATGCGAACCGGTAGGGAAGGTAAGTAGAACCCACCACTGCATCCCAAGTGTATGTAAAAAACCACAATGTCACACTTATATTTTTTCCCCAAAGGACACTTGTTCCTACAATTATATTTGGGCATGCTTGTGTTAAGATAACCTGTATTGTCACTTTTCTGTGTACACATTGGCACACATTGAAATTCTGATGCCCGCTCTCAAAAGAGTGTGTCTCTGTGTGTGTGTGCGCAGACACACACACACACACACACACACACACACACACACACACACACACACACACACACACACACTCCTGAGAGTGGGCATCAGAATTTCAATAAAAATTTAATAATTTCTAAACTCTTTTTCTGCTATACATATATAATATAATTTTATATTATATATATTAATCACAGTCTCTTTTGAATACTTAGCAGAAAAAAAGTTTAGAAATTATTAAATTTTTATTTAATTATTAAACTAAATAAGAATCTAGAAAATATTAAACAAGGGTTAAAGTAATCAGTACCGTATTTTTCAGAGTATAAGACGCACATTTTTGCCCCCCCAAAAGAGGGTGGAAATGTCCGTGCACCTTATACACCGAATACAGCCATTTTTGGCCTCCCGAAGCCCAGCCCCCGCATCCCATTTTTGCGAAAAATGGGTCGTTTTTTGCAAAACTGGGGGCATTTTTGCCTTCCTAGGTGTGCTCTGCAGGCTTCCCAAACCCTCTGCATGCCCTGTTTTTGCAAAAAAAAACAAGCTGGGGTGTTTTTGCCTTCTAATTACTCCATCTAGCATGCCTGGAGGAGGAATTCTGGGAGTTGAAGTCCACTAGTCTTAAAGCTGTCAAGTTTGAAGACCCCTGGGTTAGGGGTTAGGGGTGCAAGGGTCTTCAAACTTGACAAGTTTAAGACTTGTGGACTTCAACTCCCATTCCTGAGCTAGCATGACTGGAGGAGGAATTCTGGGAGTTGAAGTCCACTAGTCTTAAAGCTGTCAAGTTTGAAGTTTGTAAAAAGTATCCATGGTTGTAAAAAGTATTCTGCTACACTGGTATTTTATTAAATAATATATTACTACACCATTTGGTTCAGAATACTTTTTTCCTTGTTTTCCTCCTCTAAAATCTAGGTGCGTCTTATACTCCGGTGCGTCTTATACTCCGAAAAATACAATATTTGCTTTACCTTTTTTAAAAAAAAAAAGACCAGGAAGGGGAATTCCTCCATTGAATTTCCTTCTCTTGTTTCCTCTCTGCATAACTTTCTAAACAATCACTAATTTCTAGTCATGCCATGCTATTCAAATGAGTCTCCCTATACAAAATGAATAAAAAACTATGAGTCAAATGAGGTTATGGACACAGCAGAGGAAAAAATGGACAACATAATTTTATAAAGGAGAGGCAGACAGCCAGCACATCATCTGGCATCTCATTATGACTTCCTAATGGCTGGCAGCAATCTTTGGAGTGGAAATTGATGATCCTGTTCTCACCCTGTTGAAAACAAAATGATTATGTCATGCTGATTTTTAGCAACCGCATTGTTAGATCTTCTCCAGCATGATTTCTCCCAATGTGGTCCTTCAGGATTCCCAACGATGGAGCTAATAAAGAACTTGGAGGTTTCCTAGATTAAAAAACTTGGAATCCTGCTTCCAGGGAAAAAGTGTTAGATTGAAAACTATTTGTCAGACCCTTGAGTAGCTGTACTGGCCAGTCATAGACTTCTATAATGGATTCTTCTCCTTAGAATAACAGAGTTGGAAGGGACCTTGGAGGTCTTCTAGTCCAACCTCCTGCTTAGGCAGGAAATCCTACACCACTTCAGAAAAATGGTTATCCACTCTCTTCTTAAAAACTTCCAGTATTGGAGCATTTACAACTTCTGGTGGCAAGTTGTTCCACTGATTAATTGTTCTAACCATCAGGAAATTTCTCCTTAGTTCTAAGTTGCTTCTCTCCTTGATTAGTTTCCACCCATAGCTTCTTGTCCTGCCCTCAGGTGCTTTGGAGAATAGCTTGATTCTCTCTTCTTTGTGGCAGCCCCTGAGATATTGGAATACTGCTATCATGTCACCGCTAGTCCTTTTTTTAATCAAACTAGACATACTCAGTTCCAGCAACCGTTATTTATATATTTTAGCCTCCAGTCCCCTAATCATCTTTGTTGCTTTTCTCTGCACTCTTTCTAGAGTCTCCACATCTTTTTTACATTGTGGTGACCAAAACTGGATGCAGTATTCCAAGTGTGGCCTTACCAAGGCATTATAAAATGGTATTAACACTTCATGTGATATTGATTCCTCTTTTAATTTGATGCACAAATACAGTGCTACGGGTAATCCTCAATTTACAACCATTCATTTAATGGTTGTAAATTTAGGACCTGGATGGGGAGGAACAGACTCAGACTCAACCCCGACAAGACTGAGTGGCTTTGGATATTGCCTCCTAAGGACCATGACAACTGTCCCTCCTTGGTTCTCGAGGGAGCGAAATTAACTCCCTCAGATCAGGTCCGCAATTTGGGGGTCCTCCTAGACCCACAGCTAAAATTGGATCATCATCTTACTACTGTGGCTAGGGGGGCCTTTGCACAGGTTCGCCTGGTGCACCAATTGCGGCCATACTTGGAGAAGGAGGCTCTACTCACGGTCACTCATGCCCTTGTCACCTCCCGTTTGGATTATTGCAATGCGCTCTACATGGGGCTACCCTTGAAGAGTATCCGGAGACTTCAGTTGGTGCAAAATGCGGCTGCGAGTGCTGTGGTGGGTGTGCCAAGGTACACCCACGTTACATCTATACTCCGCCAGCTGCATTGGTTGCCCACGGTCTCCGGGTACAATTCAAGGTGTTGATCATCATCTTTAAAGCCCTTCATGGCTTAGGACCAGGCTATCTCCGGGACCGCATTCTGCCTCACACTTCCCTTCGACCAGTTAGGGCCCACAGAGTTGGCCTCCTCCAGGTCCCGTCAGCCAAACAATGCCGGCTGGCGGGCCCTAGGGGGAGGGCCTTCTCTGTGGGGGTCCCCGCGCTCTGGAACCAACTTCCCCCAGAGACCCGAACCATCCCCACCCTGCTGGCCTTCCGGAAAGCCGTCAAGACATGGCTTTTCCTGCAGGCAAGGGGTAGAGACTAATCCATCTGAGCTCTCCCCCGGGTATGTCTGGTTGATGGATATTTTTTAAATATTTAAATTTTTAATTTTTGAACTTGGTTTTAATTAATGTTTATTTGCTAGTGTTCTTGTATATTGCCGTATGCCACCCTGAGTCCCTCGGGAGTAGGGTGGCATATAAGAACCAATAAATAAATAAATAAATAAATAAATAAATAAATAAATAAATAAATAAATAAATAAATAAATAAATAAATAAATAAATAAATAAATACCGTTCAAGGCAGAGGTGGGTTCCTCCCGGTTTGGACCGGTTCGCCCGAACCTGTAGCAACCCACTGGTGAGGTCACGATGACATCACAGAACCAGTTCAGTTGGCGCCACCATCTTTTATTTTTAATTTTGGGGGGGGGGATTTTTTTCCGCGGATTTTTTTCTTCTGCGCATGCGCAGAAGCCAAGTTTTTGACACTGTGCATGTGTCACCATCTTGTTTTTGGCTTTTAAAAAAAATTGTGGGTTTTTTGGGCACTGCGCGTGTGCGCGCACACAAAGCACGCGCACATCCATGAGGCACAGCCATGTAGTGCAAGAGGAAGTGAACTGGCAGCGAGGTAAGTTAGAACCCACCTCTGGTTCAAAGCCACAATGGGACTGAAAAAAGTGGCTTAAACCGGTTCTCACACTTTAACTGTTGCAGCATCCCTACGGTCACATGATCAAAATTCAAGCACTTGTCAAAGGTGAGTTCATGTGATTACCATTTACAAGCTTCCCAAGTGGCTTCCAACAAGCAAAGTTAATGGGGGAAACTGGATTTGCTTAATGACCATGTGATTCACTTAACAAATATAGCAAAAAGGTCATAAAATCAGGTGTGTCTCACTTAATGGTTGCATTGCTTAGTGATGCCCATTCTGATCCCAAATGTGGTCGTAAGTTCAGGACTACTTATATGTCTATGCATTGGAGTTTGATGTGAACTCTAGTCCTGCCGTGAGCACAAAGCCATCTGGATGACCCAAGGCCGGTCATTTTGCTCTCAGCCCTGGGAAGTAAGCAATGACAAGTCACTTCCAAGCATGTTACCAAAAGAACTGTAGAGACCTGTCTAGGCAATTATCAGGAGCAGAGATCCACTCAAAGAGACACACACCTCTTTCCCACATAAGCTACTGTCTTACTTCCAAAACAGCCCTGTTCAGTTTCTTGGGCTAGCTGTTCATCAAGAGATGAGTAATTAATAAGGGACAATCCCTTTCTACCTTGCTTGCTTCTTAAATATGTTTAAGTTCTAAAATCAAACTGACAGAACAATTAAACAAAACTTGCCTCCAAAAGTTGTGAATGCTCCAACACTGGAAGTTTTTAAGAAGAGATGGGATAACCATTTGTCTGAAATGGTATAGGACAGGGCTCTCAAACTTGCAGCCCGCGGGCCGGATGTGTCATGTGCTGACCATGCTCACGCCCGGTTTAGCGAAGGGGAAAAGTCGTGATACGTCAAAATGAGTTTGACACCACTGGTATAGGGTTTTCTGACTGAGCAGGGGTTGGATTAGATGACCTCCAAGGTCCCTTCCAACTCTGTTATTCTATTCCAAGGGTCGGCAACCTTAAACACTCAAAGAGCCACAAAGGTTCTAACTGGAAGCCCCCTGTTCAATTCTGGAGCTGACCGGAAATCCGGTTCCCCCACCATAGAGTCTCCTCCTAGCATGGCGGCCTTTTTCCTCTATCTGTCCTAACCAAAAGCCCTATCAATTGTGGAGCTGACCGGAAAACTCGCCCCTTGCCATAGAGTCTCCTGGCGCGCCCTGCTTCCCCACACCCTAACCGGAAGCTCCTCTCAAAATTGTGGTGCCGACCGGCAACAGGGAGCCACAGCAGAGGGATGAAAGAGCCACATGCGGCTCCAGAACTGTGGGTTGCTGACCCCTGTTGTTCTATTCTATTCTATTCTATTCTATTCTATTCTATTCTATTCTATTCTATTCTATTCTATTCTATCCTATTGTTCTGTTCTGTTCTATTCTACTCTACTCTATTCTATTTTTCTATTCTAAATGCTATTCTATTCTAAATTCTACTCTACTCTACTCTATTCATTATCACCTCTTGCTTAGTCATGGGCTTGATTGTACGTTCTCACCTACTTGGCATAGAAATGCAGCCCTGAAAAATTTTATGATATGAGAAGCCTAAAGTTCTCAGATATAGTGAATGTGATAGGCACTAACATCAACAAGCAACAATCATTCCTGGAAATCCAAAATGAGATTTTTTTTAAAACTCAGGAATAGGTAACTACCCGTGTTTCCCCGAAAATAAGACCCTGTCTTACATTGTTTTGAACCCTGAAATAAGCACTTGTCCTTATTGCCACGCACTCAAATGCCCGATTGGGCTTATTATCAAGGGATGTCTTATTTTGGGGGAAACAGGGTATAACTGCTGGTTGCACTCTCTCTTTATTCAGTCTCAGAATAGTTTATTTTTCCTGTATTCAAGCTTTATTGGAAACAGTAATCCCACTCTGCCATTCAATAAGCCAATGTTATTTTCCTTGAAAACAGGCTAAAACAGCATGTAAGAAATACAGGTAGTCCTTGACTTACAATAGTTCATTTAGTGACCATTCAAAGTGCAATAGCACTGAAAAAAGTGACTTATGACCATTTTTCACACCACCATTGCAGCATCCCCATGGTCACGTGATCAAAATTCAGACGCTTAGCAACTGACTCATATTTATGACGGGTGCTATGTCCCAGGGTCACGTGAGCACCTTTTGCGACCTTCTGACAAGCAAAGTCAATGGGAAATCCAGATTCACTTAACAACAGAGTTACTAACTTAACTGCAGCGATTCACTTAACAGCTGTGGCAAGAAGGATCGTAAAATGGAGCAAAACTCACTTAACGAATTTTTCATTAGCAACAGAAAATTTGGGCTCAATTGTGGTGGTAAGTCGAGGGCTACCTGTAGTTCATTTTTTTTTTGTAATTTAATTATTTATGTTATTTGCAATTTAAAATAAGTTGTGTGTTTATCACATTATAGAGTTTGTTGAACAAACTGCAGCTGACAGAATGCATATTACACATTTTTCAGTCATGCGCTTAAAAGCAGCATTTTGGCTTTCCAGAACCACAAGGGGCAGATCTAATGAAAGCGGCTAAAATGTACATTTTGAAAGGAGTTTGGCAGTTTTAAGAGTCAAAATGGGTGCTTAAAGCTGAGAGGCTCAGCACATCAATTTCCATTTTTAATTCGATGTAAAAATCTCTAAAACACCATTAAAAACCTGACATTTTGTCATGGAATGTCGATGCCATGAATATTTTCTACCCTGTTGCTAAGCCATAAAGAAAGGGTTATAAATCCCAATGAATTAATTCCCATAGCATGTAGAACACAATGAGTGAATATGGTTAATTAACTTCAGCCTTGAATGGCTGCTTGGCTAATTATTCCCCACTTAAGATACGCATTACCTATTTACAAATTACAGTCCACATACCTCCATCATCAGCAGGCTGTTCCATAAAATGGAATGCAGGTCATTCCTCCATTCCCCTATCTGTTCATCCAAAACCATGCAAGGCAGGGATGTCAAACTCAAGTGCTTAGATCTGGCCCGTGGGGCCGCCCTGGAAACAGCAAAGGACCGGCGCCTCTGCCAGCGAAAACAGAGCTCCATTTTTGCTGGCAGAGGGTGCAGGAGGCCGTTGTGACTGAAAACGGGGCCCAGGGGGCACATTAGGCCCACCCGAGCTCCATTTTTTATGGCAGAGGGTGCAGGAGGCCGTTGTGGCTGAAAAGAGGCCCAGGGGGGGCACGTGCGGCCCACCTGAGCTCCATTTTTGCTGGCAGAGGGCTGCAGAAGGCCGTCACAGCCGAAAATGGAGCTCAGGAGCCACTTTTTGCTGGCAGAGTGCTTAGGCTGCCACAAGCGTGACACGAGTGACATCAAGCTGGCCACACCCACCCTGACCCCTGAGGTCAAACACAACCCTGATGCAGCCCTCAATGAAATCAAGTTTGACATCCCTGATGTAAGGGATTTGAAGGACATGTGGTAGCATACAGTAAAGACTCAGCTTGATTTAGAAGTTACATTGCTTTATTTCCTCTTCTGCTTGTGTAGTTATGGATTTGTAGAATGTATAGAGTAGGAATAGATACATTTATTTTTGTGCATGAACCAAAGATGCACGTGGAAATAGTAAGAAACACTAGTCTCAAACAAGAAGGTCTGGTGCTTTATTTCATCAGAGTGTGAAAACTGAGTGTTAAAACAATTAATCAGAAATTGTGGGTCCGAGCAGCAGAAAAATGCTCCCACATCAAAGAAAGAATTTAAAAAGATACATACTGAAAGGCAAAGAAAGTGTTATACTTGACATTAAATCACATTATGTCAGAAGATTTTATTTAAAAACCACCTGAAAATAAAATACCATTTGGAAAAACATGAACACTTTCCCCTTCCCCTAATCATCTTTTTAAGCTTCTCTAAGAAATTCATTAGCCGTACATTGGAAATGGTTATGGGATTAAAATATTCTGACCACCTCTCCCTCTGCTGCTGGAGTTTATCCAAAATTCAAAATAACACATTCTCATATGCAGACTCGTAACAAACAATTTTTCAGTTCAAAGCTCACATTCTTTGGCATCTCAGTGTTAAAAAGTAATTCTGTGAAAGAGATGGGCAATCTCCAAATTTGATATATAAATAAAATAATCATACAAATAAAAATATGGCAGCTTTCAAACCCAAGCTGTTTTTTTAAAAAAAACCTCCAAATACAATAAATATAACAAGGCCAATTTGGTGTGTTGCTGTGAGGCAGGGTTGAATTACTTACTTCTTACCATAGTCTCTGTCTGACTGTTCCATAAAGATTTAGCTGGCTATCCATCATCATTATATACTTGATAATCCTCTATATTGCTCATACTCACTCTACATTTAGCAATTCAAAGTTTAATTCTTGAAGCACCTCAGTGCTTCAAGAATTTCGCCCTTCAACCATTCCATTGATCTCTAAATCTCACACTAAAGTGTTTTCCAAGAGCCACAGTGCCATACAAATCCTGACTCCGAAATCAACATCCGAAATCGATATCATAATCAACATCCGAAATCGATATTCATAATTAACCCAGAAAACAAGAACGGGTTTTTAATTTTGCCATTTCATCTCTAGATGGAGAAAGATCAAAGCTATTTTGCATTTTGTAATTATGGATGTAAAGAGTGACACTGATAAGGCAGGAATCCAGAGTTCCTGGAAGAATAACTATGTCACTATACCTCCCAAGGCCGTAAGAAAACAGCCTAATATATGTTGACTAGGAAAGCTGGCAGGAAAAAAAATAGAATCTTGTAAATAAGCATTGATTTCTCCATACTTCAAAAGGAGTATCTTTTGCCCAGCTGTGTCTATGAGCATTCTACTGACTAAACCAAGGTTTATACAAATCTAATTGTCTAGAGATGAATTGGCATACCTGGCCTCGCCAATGGAAATTTCATCTCCAAAAATAAAAATATGAAAATATTTAGGATTATTAATGCCTCCAATTATTTTGATTTGGGCCCTTTTAGCATGAAGTCTAATAAGCCAACAACTTCATGTCATCTTTTCAAGATAATTTTAAAAAAATCAAATACAAGTATTAAATACATTTGCAGATTAGTATTAAACATTTTGAATAGCAAAATGATATCAAATATGGTGCACAAATGGTTTTTTTATCCTGCTTACTGGGGAATTTGGTTCTTTGGAAGGTTGCAGAACCCTTTAGAATTTGGAAATTCATCTACCTGTTTGTGATGAAGAAATTTAGGGACCAAATGTGTTCCAGCTTTATAACAGGGATAGGAGAAACTGTGTATCTAGCATTTTGCTGTCTGAAGGGTTCATTCTATTGGCAAATATAGGCGATGATAATAATCAGTGCAAGTGATGGGAGCAGAAAAAATGTGAAATAGTTCATCTCTACCAGCATTGAGCTTTTATGAACTCAACTTTCAGCCTTCAAATGACCCTTAATCATCCTGCATTGCTACCTGATATTGTTACAAAACTGTTTTGTCTTTGCAAGAGAATACCTTTGTAGAACTATTCACCACTCCCAATAATGGTTCTGATAATTGGCAGGAGACACTGCAAAGTACAAGTGCCTTGTGTAGAAAAAAGGCAAAACACTCACATCCAGCCCCATTTGAATATCATCTTCCATTCTTTTTTTCCCCTCCCTCCCTCCCCACCTTGGTGCAATACAGAAGCTGCTGTATTCAAATGATGCGGTGAATAATGTGGTTTTCCACCCAATGAGGTTATAAAAATAGGAAATGATCTGTAAATGCCAATGAATGAGAAGAAACCTCTATCTTTGAACATTCAAGAGGACTCAAAGACTACTTCAGAAAAAAGACACACCAAAGAATATTTGGGTCAAGCAGCAGAGGCTACCAGCGCAACATTTCCTTTAGTGCTATTTAAATGTGAAATTTCAGATTTGGATTAACAATGCTACTCATACCTGGAACAGAGTCAAAGATCTTTTCACAATGTTACAACAGAACAGCCAAACCTTGAACAAAACATGTAATATAAAAGTTAACTTCCGCTATGCAAAGTTAGCAATGGCACTGATGTGAAACACTGTACACACGTGTATGCGCACACACAGCACAACCATATACATGTCGTCTTGTAACGCACATTTTAACAAGCCACTATTGTTATTCACTGGCTTTTTTTTTAAGAACAAGTTGTTAAATATGAGGGAGCAGCATAAAGGGAACTGTTAACAAGGCATTTAAGAACATTAAGGTTGTCCCAGTTCTGGATGGGGAGAAAGAAGGTGACCTGTTGGTTACCTAGGATACTCCTTTCTATTTATCTTCAGAAAGAGACATACTGGTAGATGGAAGTAACTTTGGGGAATCCAACAGATCGTTCCTCGCAGATTGAATCCAAGACCCACGAAGTGATAAATCCACGCCAGGATCAGTCCTAACACACAAGTCGGTTCAAACATCCATTTATCCCAATACCAAGACTGCTATTCTAAGATAGTCCACAAGTGTTCCTTCTTCTTTACTGTAATGTTTTAGAATTACCCAGATCTTCAGTTTTCCTACAAATTTCCCATCTGAATGCACTTGATGCTATTTGCTTCCGACAAAACAGGACCTAACCTTGTTTAAGCAACCTTTCATATCTATGTTGCCTAGCTGCTTGTTCGAGTCTTCCATTTTTCCAGGTGAATTCCGAAGCATCAGAAGAACACGGTATTCTCCTGTAAAACTACTGCGAAAAGTAACAGGATGTGGGTGCAGCCCACATGGGAATGGAGAATGTCAGCCAACACAATACATTCTTGGTTTTAGTGCCAGCATTTCCATGTCTTAAAGCTTCAGGCCTAAAATGAGACTACAGGGAACTCTTTGGTAGAGATCCCTAAATTGTCATGTCTGAACATTCTTGTTTGTCCCACTTTTGAATAACAAGGCTTATGTTGAGTCACATAAATAGCCTGGAAGTACCTACTGAGGCAATAATTAAGTCAGTGGAAGGAGAAGCATTATTAAATGTGAAGGTCTGAGATGAGTAAGGGAGGAGTGTATTTTTAAATAAACAGTACTTGAAGGATACCAGCAGATAATCCCAGGGCCAACAAATTTGTTTTGCTAAAATATCTCAGGTGCCAATAGATCTGATCTTACAAAACCATTTCTTGTAAAATGTTACATTTAAATTGAGTTACAAACCTGTTTGCACACTTTATGGATTTGCTACTCATCAAGATGCAATTATTGTCCCATTCCTACAAGCATGGAGGACTACACTTAATTCAAGCATATAATTTGGGGGATATAGTCCCTTACTATAATCATGAGGTAAAGTTGATGTGTTTAACTCTGAATTACCTGATATAAAGGACTCTGCTACAACACCCTGGGGACTCTTTATTTTTCTCCAGGTAGGATGGTAGCAAAATCTCTCAATAATGTCACCCCTAATGCACTGTTGCAAAATATGATTGGTAATTCTTCTTCAACCTTAACTTGCATCATTAACTAGATGTGATGTCGTCAGTTAAATCATGTAGAACAGAGGTGGGATCCTGCCTCTGATTGCCGGTGCGGTTAATCGCTGAGTTCGGCGCAGAGCCGAAGAAGCTGCTCCCGTTCGCGGAACAGGAGCTTTCCCCGGGCGCTTTCCCCGCCCGCATGGATGCCGCCAATTGCGTTCTTTTGCCCTCTGCGCATGCCCAAAGCGTTCCGCATGCGCAGAGGGCAAAATAACGCAATCGGCAGCATCGAGTAAATTTTTCAGATGTTTCTGATTGAATCTTGGTGTAAGGGATGCTTATTATTGACTGGGTTCACTAAAAACACTAAATGCAGCTTACAAAAACACTACTTCGAGACATTACTATACCCAAAGAAAGAAACCATGGTAACATTATGGTCAAATTCTCACCACTTGTTAAACTAATAGCTGGATTCTCACAAAGGCCTGTATCCCTCATTTTAGCCTTACCTACCAACTTGATGATATGCAGTATAATCAATCAAAACCATGTATTGTATGAACTTGAGAAGTTTAACAATTCTGGCAGATATGCTATTCCTACCTATGCAAGAACCAGAAAAAGGCCAATAAAAAGAATGATTAAAGAGGCATTCTTTATATGAAGGAGAACAAGAGATAAAATGAAGGAACACCACAGTAAGAGATTCAAAGCTTTTGAGCGGTGTGATGAGATGAGAGAGCTAAAAAAAGAGAACTCCTGTTCTTTCTGTACTAAAAAATCAATCAAGGTCAACAACTTGGAGGGCTGGTGTTTCAATTTCATTGCCTGCTTTTCTTTTGTCATCTTTGCTGTTCAGCATGTGATAGATAAATGGACCAATGTGATGCACACTTGGCTGGAAACAGAATTGTTCTCCCATGTTGTCAAAATCATGAAGGTTAAAAAATACACTCAATCAGAAAGCAGCTTCTGGATATTCTCTTGGAAAACTAATGTGTAACTATGGCAGAATAAGGAGGAGACCATTTGAACATCTGAAGGAGCAAGATATGTTATTAAATGAGTCTGATGCTCAGAATCAACCCAAATTTGAAAAGGTTAAAATGTCCCCATCTGCCATATAATTACTTGGATATTTCATCTGTACTTCAAGCAGACAACCGGAGTCTGAGAAGAATTGGGGAAGGAGATAGTTTGAAAATAAAGTGTCCCATTGGGAAGAGAAGCCAAAAGGGGCTAAGAGGCTGGTAAGAAGTTAGTACTGTTGGAGGCTAAGAGCACAGGAGAAGAAGAAGAAGAAAATGGTTATCAGGCAGAGATGGAACTAGCAGCCTTAGGCTGCCAAACAGATGTAGATTCAAGAGTGAACCAAAATCTCTGAAGAGCAGTTGCCACAGAATTCATTATGAAAGGCAAATAATGCAACGGGTGCAGATGCTCATAGGGAGAAAAGGCTTTGAAGACACAGGAAAAATCTAGATTTCATTAGCTATGAGACACTGACAGCTAATTTTTTTTTTACAAAGCCCTTGATTAACTCTCTGAGGAAATTTTGTTGCTGCAGCTTAGGAAAGGTATACTGTTGCATTACCAGAAGCAGAATTATTAAAGGCAAGGAAATAGTTAATTGTACAGCAATTAAGCTAGGAAGCAATTTGCCATATTTCATTCTCCTTTCATTATTGTAGGCACCATCTGCTTTCTAATATCCATCTTTGATATACTTCAAATAAAGAAAAACGTTCAATCTATTCATGGTAAGGTTCTTGTGTGCTGTTATCTTGTCTGGTCAAACCTAAGAACTGATGACAGGCATGTTTTGCCTATTATTTCTGCTATAAAATATGGGCTATTGTACTCTACTCCAATATTTAGTAGTACAATGTCACTGGCTATCTCCTGACTCATTCCCTTTGCCATTCTTCCATTGTACTTTCTTGTGATGGGATAATGGTTGACTGGGGTTGCTCAACTTCTACCGAGGTCAGGTGGATCGGGCCCAGAACAGAGATCTCTCAGTCTCTTTCTCAAGAGTTGCATGGAAGTTTCATTTACTCTATTTTCTATAGTTACACTGCATCTGATGGTGGGAAAAACAGGTGAGAGACTCCTGAAAAGCATGTATGCTATGCATACATATTTACCTCATAGGAACAAAATAAACTCCCTTATTTTCAATCAGTTCACTAGTTTACTAACTCATTTTATATCTATATCGACTAGGATTTACCAGCCCTAACTGGAGATGTCAGGTTTTGTCATGGGATTCTTTCATATGAAAACCGATTCCTTATCACTGAGTATTTGGGATACATATTTTATTCAGAAATGGCAACAGACGGATCTCTTCAAGCATTGGAAATATGGCACAGAAACTTTGTCTCCTGAAGCTCAACAGTGTGTTCAACACATAGGACAGGACACTGTGAGTAGTAGGAGTGAAGGTTGCTTCAGTGGGGTTATGATGGTGGTGGCAGAAGGATGCAGACAATCCCTTTTGTTTCTTTAGAAGTTATGCTTTTCTGCAAAAATAGCAAAAAATGCAATTGTGTGGCCACAGAAGATGGGTGCCACATCTAAAGACCTACAATGAATCCAGGGTTCAACTTTTTCACCACGGGTTTCCACATTCATGTGTTGCCTCTACTGAAGTCTCTGATAAATAAGTAAAATTGAGATCTACTCTGGTGATGAGCCAGTGATAGAGCTGTCTGGATGAAAAGATATTGGGCTTAAGGCACCCAAGAGATTCCCCAGGGCACAGCTATGGGCTCCTCTCTTTGATTCTTATCTGCCCCAAGAACTGCAGATGTTGCTGCTGCCACATCAGAAGGCTGCCTTTTCGAGAAGCAGACGTGGTTGCTGTCAGTGAGGCCCTTTCTCACTGAGATAAGCTGGAGATTTCTCGCTCTGCTTTATTGCACATTTTTGTTATGAAGTAAACATTAAGACACAAGCTCATTTTCCTGTCCAGTGTCACCCCCGCAAGAGATTGCGGTTGGTACAAATCGTTTTCTCTACTTTCAATGTTTCATGAGTGGATACAAACAAGAGGAACGAACAGAAAGTTCCCCTGGGGAGACAGAAGCTGCCAGAGCTTTGTGAATTCCAATTCTCTCCATCACTTTGAACCATGAAGCTGCCAAGTGCAACTCAAAGAGCAAATGCCTACAAGCTCTTTGCAGGATGCCAGGGGCCTGGTGATGCAATCCCAGCTCTTGTTATGGGACAGACTCAAACTTATGAACCCCCCCTCTCATCCACACTATGGAGGGCAGATGCCGGTCATGGTCTTTATCTGACTCGGGCTGGCTTTGGGCACGCTCTGGCTTGGGGGTCAAGGATGGCGGGTCAGGCTGCTGGACAGACATAGTTCTCCGGAGGTGGTTCCTCTTGCGCAGGAAATCAGGTTGTGAGTGAAGACCAAAGCTGCCTTTCCTTAGGATCATGCGGGAGTTGTTCTTCTTAGGCCGGGAACGGAGGCTGAACTCCAGGGAAGCCAGGTGAGCTGCATAACCTTCGCTGATAAACTGGAGGAGAGAAGGAGAACAAAGATGACAAACGTTTAGCATCATCTGTGGCATGGAGGAAGGGAGTAATATAATGCAGATGCTTCACTGCTCTTCTCCCCAAACACCAACCAACCAGACTAAAAGCCAACGAAGGACAAGTGAATCAAGAATAGACCAATCAACTGGCTCTTTCCTTGCGGCCACCTGTAAGGATTAAGACAGAATTTCTGCCAAGGAATTGGCCAAGGAAGTGGATTCTCCAGTGGAGGATAATGTTTGTCTACATTTGTAGTAAGAAATGCAAAGAACGCAGGGACTTTACAGCCTCCACAGAGGGATGAGTGGGTGGGCAAGAAATATTGACTTGGTTTTGGATTAGTTAGCTCAGGGGTCTCCAACCTTGGCAATTTTAAAATTTGTGGACTTCAACTCCCAGAATTCCTCAGCCAGCAAAGCTGAGGAATTCCTCAGCCAGCAAAGAATTCTGGGAATTGAAGTCCACAAGTTCTAAAGTTGCCAAGGTTGGAGACCCCTGAAGAGGAAAATGTGGAAACACAGTAGACTACCTGAATCTTTTTATATATTGAAAATGCTTAACTATTAGAATTGATCAATTGACCTAATTGAGTGCAAACCTGATTAAAATGCAGGATCCTGAAATCAGCTAATATTAGCAGGTATAACCATATTTAGAGCACACAACAGAATAAACTAGAAGTCTTGGTCAAGGATCGATATGGCAAGGGTGACACTGGGATTGTGGAAAGAGATAGAAGAAATAGAAATAGAGACCAACAGTTGGGCGGATCATAACCCAATAAAAATAATATGGAAAGGACCGAAAAAGAAACAGAGATGGAAAATGAACCAAAATTTACTAAAAGATAAAGAATATAGACAAATGTTAGAGAAAGAATTGAGATTATTTTTGATGGTAAATAAAAAAGAAGATACATCATCACAAAACTTGTGGGATACCACAAAAGCCTATATACGTGGACTAACAAGAGCCTATATGGCAAGAAAAAATAAGAAAAGAAAACAACAAGAGACATTATAGGAAGAACTTAAAAAAGTGGAATTTGAATTACAGAAAGAGCCCCAAAATAATACAATAAAAGAAAAAAGAGATCTCATAAAACACAAATTTAACCTGACCATGCAAGAAGAAATGGGGCAGAAAACTAAGATGGCAAAACAATTTTTTTCGAACATGCGAATAAACCAGGACGTTGGTTAGCATACAAATTAAAAAAAAAGAAAAGGAGGAAAGAATAATATACCAACTGCAAGATGAGAAAGGAGTAACTCAACACAGAAGGGAAGAAAAAAGAATATAATACAAATTTTTTTTACAAAATTATATTCCCAAGATAAGATTGCAGAGGATAAGATCAAACAATACCTAGATGCACTGAACATAAACCAAATCACAGAAGAGCAAAGAAAGATGTTAAATGGAGCAATAACTACAACGGAACTAGGGGTCGCATTGAAAAAGCAGAAAAATAATAAATCACTGGGCCCAGATGGAATTCCTGTTGAGTTATACAAAAATACACAAGAAATGTTGCACTGGTTTTCCTAGATGCCCAAAAAGCATTCGATAATTTAAATTGGAAATTTATTATTACACAATTTAAAAATATGAAATTTGGAGGGAAATTTGTAAAAATGGTAGAAAAAATTTATACAATTCAAACAGCAAAAGTGATAATGAATGGTGATACCACAGAAAAATTTGATATAACAAAAGGGGTAAGACAAGGATGTCCACTTTCTTCTCTTCTATTTATCCTAACTTTAGAAACACTCTTAATAAACATTAGAAAGGATCAGGACATAAAAGGCTTAAAAATTAAAAAAGAAGAGTACAAAGTCCAAGCATTTGCCAAGTAATACTAAGCATTACTTAGTATTGATATTAGAAGAACCATTAGAATCTGGACCTAAATTAATTTAAAAAGTAGAAGAATTTGGCGAGGTAGCGGGGCTTAAAATTAAAACCAAAGTAATAACAAAAAATCTTACTAAAAACAAGAGAGAATTGGAAGAAAAACAGATATGCAAGTAGTTAGGAAAGTAAAATACTTAGGAATTTGGCTTATGGCTAAATGCTCTTCAATCAAGGAAGATAACTACAATAAAATAATGCAACAAATAAAAAAAGATTTAGAAAGTTGGAAAAATCTTCAATTGTCAATTACTGGAAGGATAGCCTCTATTAAAATGAACATACTACGGAGAGTATTATTTTTATTTCAAGTCGTACCAATAAAACTAGGATTTTTTTCCCCAAAGATTTAAATAAATTAACCACAAAATATATTTGGCAAGGGAAAAAACCAAGGATCAAACTAAAATTACTGCAGGATAGTAGAGAGAAAAGTGGTTTTGCACTCCCAGATTGGGAATTATACTATCAGGCAACAGTGTTAACATGGATTAAAGATTGGATTGAACTAAAAAATAAGAGGATTTTAACACTAGAAGGGCATGACCTACAAGTAGGATGGCATGCATTTATTTGGGATGGAAAAAATAAATCCCATAATTATTTTCAAAGACACTTAATCAGGAATGCCTTACTACAGGTCTGCCAAAAAACAAACAAACATTACACCAAAATACCAAATTGGTTATCCACAATGGAAGCATTGAAATGCCCGAATTTAACAGATTAATTAATAAAATACAAGGATTTGATAAACGAACAAGGGAATTTGAAAACCAAACAAGAATTAAAAGATCAGGGTATAGACATAGATTGGTGGACATATACGCAAATTCAGACCAGGTATAAAAGAGACATAAAATTATACGAATTCCAAAAAGAACAGCAGGAACTAGATAGGATTTTACAAGGTACGGAAGAAAAGTTGATTAGGAAAATATACAAATTCTTACTAAGATATAAAATGAAAGAGGAAGTGGTTAAAGAAACAATGATATGGTGGGCAAAAATTTTTGGCTACAGCATAGATTTGGAGAAATGGGGAAAACTTTGGGAAATAAATTTGAAATTGACGATGTCAGTGGCTTATAAGGAAAACAAGTACAAGATGTTTTATAGATGGCACCTTTCACCAGCGAGACTCGTTAAGATGTTCCCAAACACATCACCGATTTGTTGGAAATGTAAGAGATCATACGGGACATATTATCATCTATGGTGGACTTGTCCAACAGCAAAAAAGTATTGGATTAAAATTTAAAAATGGCTCGAAGAGATTAACTGAACATCATATAGAATGGAAACCGGAATTATTTTTATTGGGCATACCCACAAGAATTTATAATAAAGAAATACAATATATAATTCTCCATATTATAACTGCAGCTAGGATAACTTATGCACAAAACTGGAAAAATAATCTCATACCAAAAGACGAAGAGGTGATAAGGAAAATTTTGGACTGTGCGGAGATGGATAAATTGACAAAATAAATAAAAGAAAAAGATGAAATGGAATATTATTTAATATGGAACAAATGGTATAAATGGTTAGAGGACAGGAGTAATAAGTAAGAAAATATACAATAGTGATGATTTAGAAATTAGGAAATATTAGTAAAATGGTATTAAATATACAATGTAGATAAAGTAATATATCGATATAATAATGAAATATAATATGTAAGGAGTAGTATATATAATATGTAAGGAATAAGAGAACCAGAAATATAAATATGTGAATATGAAGGGGGGGAGGAATATAAATTGTGGATATACACTGATACGGAACTGTTGTAAAATGGAAACTTTTTTTCCTTTTGTGTTTGTTTTTGGTTTTGAAGATAAAAATAGTCAAATAAATTTTTTAAAAAAAGAATAAACTAGAAGCCGTTGTGAAGAAGATAGGGTGCACCAAGCATTCTCTGGCAGGGAAGAGAATAAATACAACATATACACTATACACAAGATTAGAAAAAAACTCTTCATTCAATTTACTATCTTGTCGACTTGCTAGAGATAGAAGCAAGTTAGAAATAACTATGTGTGTTCAAAGAGTAGGCTGTTCCTTTCCTAAACCAATTACTGTTTGTTCTTAATAAATAGGGAAGAAGACAACATATGAAATCAGCTTGATAAAAGTGCCTGTAAATTTTGTCTTCCACTGAGAACAAACACCCACAGATCAATAAAAAAACATCAGAGTACTTGTAGCTGTTTGGTTTTGTTGGCTTAAATTAGGAAAAAGGTTGTTTTTTTCATGGAGCAATACAACACAAGCTTTAGCCATGTCACATGCCATCTCCAGACAGCAGCAGCTGCTGAATTCCTGAATGGGAGGGATGAACAATTTGTTGTTAGAACTGCTAGAAATTGTCTTCTCTGCTATGGAGTCTAGGCTTTTATTTACCCAATTGTCAAGTTCCTTTCCAAGTAGCACATAAAATATCAAATAAATGCGATTTCCTTTAAGCATGACTTTGAAACAGATACCTTTTCTTTTCTTATTCATTAAATATGTAAGGATTTATCCTGTCTATTAATTTGCTTTTTAAAACTGCATCATTCATAAGTTGTAAAATCTGTTGAGATAAACTTGGTTGTTGGACACATTCATGTAAGATTTTGGGGTATAGATTTTGAGATATGAAGATTTTGAGTATAAAACTGATTTACTTGATTAAGGGAAAATGCATATATATTACTATTCCTGACAGCTCTTAATGGATTTTTGCTGATTAGGACTGAATGTTGAGATTTTATAATTGATCTGTTGATAAAAGATGAGATATGGGAAGAAGAGATGTTTACTGAAATATCAGAGAAGACAAGTTGCTGAAGCAAGGAGGATGGGAGTAATTTTATATCTTTTTATTTTTTTATTATGTATTTTTTCCTCTGCATTTTTAAAAATATTCTTCTTAGTTTGTATTAGATTTCTATCTTTGCATTTGTAAAATTTAATAAATTTTTAAAAATGAATATTAATCAAGTCTGCCATATTTAATGTTTAAAACAAATCAGATATAAATCAGAGCAATGCAATATAAGATAAGTAAAAAAAAATGGCTGATGGCCATTGCAGGTTTTATTGTGCTGGCACAGAAAGCATAGATATAACACTTAAGTAGATTAGAAGATTTACTGCTTAGAAGCACTACACGGGAAAAGGTCTTAGATGTGGTCGTTGACAACATGAGGCAGCTGTGTTAGACAGCTGGTAGAAGCCCTAATAAAGTTCTGGGCTACATTAGGGGAAATACTGAATCAAAAAGAAGTGAAATTCTTATTCACCTCTAGACCTGGAAGCAGTGGTGGGTTCCTACAGGTGCGGTCCACTCTATAGCACCGGTAGCGGCCCGCTGGTGACGTCACAGTACCGGTGCGGTCGGTTGCCGGTGCCTGGGCACCGCCATTTTTTAAATGCGCTGCCTTCCTACCCCACAGTGAGTCCAAGCAGGGGAGGATGGCTGAGGGAGCATGTGAGACGCTGAAAGAATGGGCGGCAGGAGCTATCTCCATTCCCCTCCCTTCAGCAGTCCGAGAAGCCACGAACGCGCGGTGATGATCCTAGGCATTTTTGCACGTTCGAGGCTTCTCGAGCTGCTGAGGGGAGGGGGAATGGGTGGCAGGACCTATCTCAGTTCCCCTCCTTTCAGCAGTCTGAGAAGCCACGCCCACCTGGTCACATGTCTGGCAAGCCACACCCACAAAATAAGCTACGCCCACAGAGTGGTAGTAAAAAAATTAGGAACCCGCCCCTGCTGGAATGTCTATAATTCTGGCAGCCCATTTCTAGATGTATGTGACAACTTCGAGCAGGTTCCATGGAGGGTGACAAAGATGACGGTATAACTTGAGAACATGCTCTCTAATGTTCCCTTTAATGTTGTAAGCCACCCAGAGTTGGCTCGGAGTGGAGATGGGCAGCAAACAAATTTAATAAATAATGAAAAGATTGAAGGAACCTGGGAGATTCAGTCTGAACAAAACTGGGGAGACACATCAGTTGCACAAGAGAGTCATACTCTTTCGATCAAGATATGTTTTCCATATGGTCAGAAAAAATGGGCATAATACAGAGTTGTCGAATTATGACCCTTTTGTTTAACAACCATTCAAAGCTCAATGGCACTGAAAAAAATGATTTATGACTGGTCTTTGCATTTACGACTGTACACAGTGCCCTCGCAGCCATGTGATCAAAATTCAGGTGCTTGGCAACCAGCATGAATATATGACGGTTGCAGTCATTTGCACCCTTCTCAAGGGGCTTCCAACAAAGTCAACGGAGAAAGCTGGACTCACTTCAGAATTGTGTGATTTGTTTAATGACCTTGCCCCCCCCCCCCAAAAAAGGTGAGCAGGCCTCATTTAACAACCGCATCACTTAGCAATGGAAGTTCTGGTCACAATTGTGGTTCTAAATCAAGGACTACCTGTAGAAGAGAGAATCTGTAGTTTGGGATTGATCTATTGAGTTCTTGGTGCTCTCTGAGCTTCTTTGTTTCCATGCAGACATTTCATTATCCAGTGAAAGTTATACTGATGTTACCTGAGGATGTTACCTAGTTGGGTAATGAAGTTCTGCAAACAAGCCAACAAGGTCAGACAGCACCAAGGACTCCAGAATGGGAATAGCCGAGGTGGCGCAGTGGTTAGAGTGCAGCACTGCAGGCTACTTCAGCTGACTGCTAGCTGCAATTCAGCTGTTCAAATCTCACCGGCTCAAGGTTGACTCAGCCTTCCATCCTTCTGTGGTCGGTAAAATAAGGACCCAGATTGTTGGGGGCAATATGCTGAACTCTGTAAACCGCTTAGAGAGGGCTGTAAAGCACTATGAAGCGGTATATAAGTGCTATTGCTATTGCTAATATGTTGCAGCTACCTAGGTTTTATTTAAATATAATGGTGATCTCCCTAATGGTAAGATCTGTTCAACAGTGCAACTTTCTACTTAGGAAGCTTTGGAATTCTCTGGAGTTCTTTTAAGAAATAGCATCTTTCAAGGATGGTTTCATTAGTTTTCTTATACACTATAGGGGGTAGGAGTAAATCAGGGTTTCTCAACCTCAGCAAACTTTAAAATGTATGGACTTTAACTTCCAGAATTCCCCAAACACCATGGAGAAACACTGGATGAGATTATCCATGTGATTCCTTCCAGTTCCACAATTCTATGATTTTAAGACTTATAATTAAAACTTAAATAAGGAGAGTGCATATATCCTTTAGTATGTTTCTATATGATGCACGCAAGCACGTAAAACTAAGCTAAGTGCTCTGGTTCGCTGTTGCTGCTGCAGCAGACAAATTCCATCTCACAAGGGTTAATTGTACAATGCCCCCAGAACCCTTCTTATTTTCCAGGACCCTTAAATCTTCCGGAAAAAGAAAAAAAAATCACCTGGCACAGAGTCTGATATTTCTTTGCTGGTCGTCCAACAATGTAAATCTGAGAGGGGGAAAGACCCAGGACATTATACACAGAAATGTCCTTCATGGAGCCATATGCAGCACAAATTTTGATGTGGCACTGGAGGGAGAAATGTCAAAGGTTAGCCATGAAAATATGATACCAGTCAGAGCCTATAGCTCCCATTTTTAATACTCCAATTGACCCATGTCATCAGTCTGGGTTACTAGCAATCATGAATTTGAACTATGAAGTATATGGATTATTGGAGTCTTAGCTCACATGTTATGGTTGTTTCTAGCCATGAATCTGATCTAACTACTCAGGAAAATTAGTGTCCAATTAACCAAACTTCAAAACTTCCCCATTCAATGCTCCTGAAAGGGCAAGGAGGAAGGTTATAAACTAATTATTTATTTATTTATTTATTTATTTATTTGGTTTTCTTATATGCCGCCCAACTCCCGAGGGACTCAGGGCGGCTTACAACACAAGAAAAATACAAGAATAACCAATAAACAGTTGAGTTAAAATCAAAATATAAAAATTAAAAAATTACAGTATAAAAAGACCATTCAACAGCCAGACATACCCGGGGGAGAGTTCAGATGGAATTAAGCTCTACCCCCTGCCTGCAGGAAAAGCCAAGTCTTAACGGCTTTTCGGAAGGCCAGCAGGGTGGGGATGATTCGGGTCTCTGGAGGAAGTTGGTTCCAAAGCGCGCGGCCTGCCACAGAGAAGGCCCTCCCCCTAGGGCCCGCCAGCCGGCATTTCTTGGCTGACGGGAGCTGGAGGAGGCCAACTCTGTGGGCCCTAACCGGTTGGAGGGAAGTATGAGGCAGAATGCGGTCCCGGAGATAGCCTGGTCCTAAGCCATGAAGGGCTTTAAAGATGATGATCAACACCTTGAATTGGACCCGGAGACTAATGGGCAACCAATGCAGCTGGCGGAGTATAGGTGTCACGTGGGTGTACCTTGGCACACCCACCACAGCACGCGCAGCCGCATTTTGTACCAGCTGGAGTCTCTGGATACTCTTCAAGGGTAGCCCCATGTAGAGCGCGTTGCAGTAGTGCAAACGGGAGATTATTACCTCTTGCACAAGATTCCGGAGAAAAATGGTTTTCTGCCTTAAAGGATCATGGACAAGACCATCAGAGAAGAAAATCATTCCTTGAGGGAAGTTGTGCTGAGACAGCCAGGAGACAACACGTTGCTTCTGCATGTCGGGACGTCCTGTGATATAGATAATCAGGTAGCCAAGATCTTGCCAATGCCTGTGTTAGAGAGAAGAGAAAAGCAACTGGGATCATCAAACAGTTTATGACTGTTCCGTCTGATAGAATCCCAGAGGGGAGGGTGAGAATGGGAGAATAACAGAAGGTGGGAAGGTAAACCACAGAGGTGTCTATGAAGATTCTCAGTCATCCAGGTCATGGCTGTCCCAAAGGTGCCATTTCAAAAGACAACAGGGTTTTCTTTGTTTTTCCTTGAAGATGTTTTGTTTCCCATCCAAGAAGCTTCTTCAGTTCATGAGTTCAAGGAAAAACCAAGAAAGACCAGCTGCCTTTTGAAAAAGCACTTTTGGGACAACCATGACTTGGATGACAAGAGAATCTCCATAGACATTTATTCGGTCTGATAGAATCCCAGAGGGGAGAGTGAGAATGGGAAAGTACCAAAGGGTGAAAAAGTAACCATAGAAGAATAACAGATGGTTAGGAAGAGGGAAGGGATGGAATTGCACATAATGGTTGTGAAAGTGAAGTTGTGAGGAGCTGAGGTCCCATGGTTATTAGCATGCTATAACAGTCAGAGATAGGGGAATAAAATTATTTAGCTTACAATTGAATGCAAATGTAGAGCACTTTAAAAATAATTCTGAAACCAATAAACAAACATGAACTATCCTTCATTTCTCTGTATTATTTAACACAGTCTTCTTAATAATAAGTTCCCACATATCCCACAATTGAAATTACTTTCAATTTCAACTTTCTTTCTCAATCTTAGTAAACTTTTATAGTGCATGGACTTCAATTCCCAGAATTCCCCGGTCACTGCTGTAATCTTTTTCCTCCTTAGATAAAAGTTTATAAATTATGCATATTAATGAAAAAAAGTAAAAATACATATTAAACACGGTTTGCAAAAGTTGTAAGTGATCCAAAATACAAGAAGAAAAACAATGAAGTTTCCCCCTCTGTCCCCGCCCACATATATTGCATCTACCAATAAACTTGGTCCGAGTTCTCTTCCCTTCTCCCACAGTTCTACTATAGAAACTTCAAAGACACTTTAATTTAGGAGTTTTTACAGGTAAATTATTTTACATTTGAGGCTATCTGAATACTGTATTTTTAATAGAGAGTTAACTATGAGGGTTGAATTGGATCAACCCCAATTTGCAATACATGAGGAAGTAGGTAGCATGTTGGCAACACTATTTTTATAATTCTTGCACAATCTGGCTTCCAACTTCTAGCCAAGAGGATGATAGTAATTATATATTACTTAAAATTATGCATGCCTTTCCGAGGGAAGGACAAATGCCTCTTAATTTAAAAAATATAGTTACTAGATCACTTCTTAAGGAGCTTTCCATTTCTTAAGAAGACAGGCAGTTAAAAGCTAGTCTCTAATCTACCATGGTTGGTAAAGGGATTGAGACTGCTGGCTTATCAATTGTAGCCAGTCCTGGATGAAGCAGATTATTCTAATGACACTGCTAAAAGTTTTCCAGTCTGTGGCAATATAACAATGTGCTAGATAAAATACAATAAATTAATGACACATTTCAAACTGGCTTCAGGGTAAGCTGTGGGTTGGCTGGCCTGATGATCTTTGCTTGGGTAAGAACAGAGGGTGTAGATCAGGGATGTCAAACTCACGTCATCACGGTGGCATCACATGATGTATTGGGATCCCCCCCCTTCGCTAAACCAGGGTGGGCGTGGCCAGCACGTGACGCATCCGGCCCATGGGCCATGAGTTTGACACCCCTGGTGTAGATTCTTTGTGTTCTCTCTTTGGCTATAGATAGATACTATCAATTTTGGTAGACTAGATAACTGAGATTTAGAAATAGGAGCCACAGGTCAAAAATGGTTCCATCTCTAGCTTGGACAGAGTTGCTCAGAGTTGTCTGTCAGTCAAGGGAGGGTCAGTGATTGCAAGATGAGTCATGGGCAAGATCTTCCTTTTCTATATGCAGTGGAAGATTGCATGCCCTCCTAAAAGGGAAGCAGCTTGCAGCATGAAGCTATTCTCATCCTTCTGATGAAAGCACTGACGGCCTATGGATCCACTGCAGTTGTTAAATCAAATAGGAGCTCTTGGGATTCTACTTGGTCTCCGAGGCTTATCAATATCTACATTGAAACTGCTAAACACCATAGCAAAGATTTGGAGCGAGGTGACATTAGTATATTGAGGACCCCCTACTTCTCTGTTACATCTTCAGGAAATGGCAAGGTTTCCCTGCAGAGCTGCCTGCCTACAGCCAGTAATGGGCTGAATGAGAGAAAAATGAACTTATACTGCATCTGGAGAAAACGAACGTATTTATTGTAGGAGACCATAATTCGAGAGATGGTAGCTCTGTCTGGGATTACGTTCTCCCAGAAGGAGCAGGTAGGCAGTCAGGAGCAGCTTCTGGACAAATCTAATTTCTAGACTGAAGAGAAAAAAACCCCCCAGAACTGCCTTAAAGTTTTGTTTGAGACCTCAATTCAGTGGTAGGTTGCTGCCGGTTTGGAGCAGTTCGCCCATACCGGTAGCGAAAATTTGCACCCACTCGCCGAACCGGCAGCGATGGCCGGCTGTCCACGCCCCCGAACGGCTTTCCGGTCGTTGCAGCTGGCAAAGAACCCTCTGCGCATGTGCAGAGAGTCATTACCCTGACGTGACGTAGGGTCGCGATGCAAACCAGTAGGGAAGGTAAGTGGAACCCACCAGGGGCTGGTTGCTCTCTTACATTGTTACCAGTGCGCTGCGCACGCATCACCACGTTTCATGCGCTCATGCGCTCGCTACGCGTGCATGCCCCCTCATGCGATTTTGCTTCGGCTCATACGCGGAAGCAAAATTGCACCGAAATCTTGCGAGGGGACGCAGGTGCGCGATTTCGGCGATTTTTTTGTTTCCGTGTATGCACAGGATGAAAAAAAAAGCCCAGAAATTCTGAAAAAAAGATGGCGGCTCCTAGGGACCGGCAACCGACCGCACCAGGTCGGTAACCTCTTGGTGATGTCACCAGCCCGCGCTACCGGTGCGATAGAGTGGACCGCACTGGTAGGAACCCACCACTGGAACCCACCCCTGCCTCAACTGTCCCCCTTTCTGGAAGAGGATGACTTAAAAGTGAGGTGCACACAATGGTAAAATCCAGGCCTGATCATGTTAATGTGTTCTATGTGGCATTGCCTGAGAGTCTTAAGCACCTGGAGGTTTTAATTGTTACATAACTAAACAGCCAGATGAGTCTAGGAAACAATGCTAAGAGATCATATTACACCTGTGCGTAAAGCATTGCACTAGCTGCCAATTTGTTTCCAGGCAAAATGCAAATTGCTGCCTTTAAAGCCCGATGATGCTTAACTTCAGACTGTTTGAGAAAACTCCTCCTTTTATGAAACTCCAATCTGACTGAAAGCATCTGAGGAAATCTGCCTACAACTGGGGAACTTGACTAAACCTTCTCCGAGGGGCCTGACATCTTTACAAGCTTTAAAAAGGCCCTCGGGGCATTTTTTCCCCCCATGCAGGCTTCCACCGGTTGCTTTTACAGCTAGTCCTTGACTTATAACCATAATTGAGCCTGAAAATTCTATTGCTAAGTGAGACATTTGTTAAGTGACTTTTGCTCCATTTTATGACCTTTCTTGCCACAGTTGTTAAGTGAGGCACTGCAATTGTTACGTTAGTAACACGGTTGTTAAAGTGAATCTGGCTTCCTCACTGATTTTGCTAGTCAGAAGGTTGCAAAAAGTGATCACATGACCCCGGGACACTGCAAACATCATCAATGTGAGCCAGTTGCCAAGCATCCAAATTCTGATCATGTGACTGTGCTGTAACGATCAAAAGTGTGAAAAACGGTCATAAGTCCCCTTTTTCAATGCCATTGTAACTTTGGTCACTAAATGAATAGTTGTAAGTCGAGGACTTGTTAATATTATTAATTCTTCTTGTTTTATCACTTGTTTTCATTGCCACTGTAACCATTCTTAAGATTCTAATTTTAAATTTTTTTATGCCACTCAGAGACTTGTTTGGTTTTGGTTTACCCTGGAATGTGAATGTTATTGTGGTTTATCAAACATGGTTTATGGCTCAGCGTAAGAATGGTTTATGACTAAGCAGATCTGGCCATTTCTTTGTGCCCTCACAAAGTTCTCTCTGACTGCTGTAAACAAAGTTCAGTAACCAGGTTCCCAGCCATTTGAGAATGGAAATACTGTATTTTTCGGACTATAAGACACACCAGTGTATAAGATGCACCAAGATTTTGAAGTAAAAAAAAAAAAGTTTTGGTTCGCCCCGGCCCCCAGAAGCACTCTGCAGGCCTCCCAAACCCTCTGCACGTGCCGTTTTTGCAAAAAATGGGTGAAAAAAGGCCTGTTTTTGCAAAAAACGGGGCGCGCAGAGGATTTGGGAGGCCTGCAGAGTGCTTCTGGGGGCTGGGGGAAGACAAAAACGCCTCCGTTTTTGCGAAAAATGGGCCATTTTATGCAAAAACTGGCATTTTTGCCTTTTCCCACCCTCCAGAAGCACTCTGCAGGCCTCTCAAACCCTCTGTGAACTCTGTTTTTGTGAAAAAAGGGCCCATTTTTAGCAAAAATGGGACGCGGGGGCAGGGCTTTGGGAGACCAAAAAAGGCTGTATTCTGTGTATAAGACGCACCAACATTTCCACTCTCTTTTTTGGGGGGGGGAAAGGTGCGTCTTATACGCCGAAAAATATGGTACATACAAGTTGTGGTGCACACTTTAAACTAATCAAAGTACAAAATTGAACATCTCCATAGCCATATTATCAGTCAACACAGGATTGAAGAAAGGGGGGAAAAGCAGGAAATCCCCCTTCCTGGCACAAGGTGCTTCACTCCTGTTTTGACCACTTGGTGGCAGGAGAATCACAGGAAAAAAGTAGGGAGGGGCCAGGGAGCATTTGATAGAGACAGGAAACACAATTTTCTTCAAAAAGTTGAAGAATAGTTTCACAGTTTAATATTTCATGGAGCCTGGAAATTTTGCCTGAGGATATTTCGCTAGCACTCCTGCCACCAAGTGGTGAAAATGTAACAGATTATTTCCAAGGTGGCAGCGGATCCCGGAGGGCCCCTTGGTTTACTGAGGAGCTCCGGGAGATGAAGCGCCTAAAGAGACGCCTAGAGCGACGATGGAGAGCCAGTAAAGCTGAGTCTGACCGGACACTTTTAAGAACTTACATTAAGTCTTACTTAGTGGCGATAAGGGCGGCAAAATGCGCGTATTTTTCCGCTCTTATTGCGTCCGCCGACTCCCGCCCAGCCGCTCTGTTTAGGGTGACTCGCTCCCTCCTAGCCAAGGAGGCGGCTGAAGATCCCTTGCAGGGCAGAGCTGAGGAATTTTCCCAGTTTCTGGCGGATAAAGTCGTTCAGATTCGGACAGACCTGGACTCCATTTGGACGGGGCAAGCCGAGATGACAGGGGTGAGTCTTAGTCCTGTTATATGGGACGAGTTTGAACCTGTCACTCCTGAGGATGTGGACAAGGCCATAGGAGCGATGAGCGCCTCCACCTGTTTATTGGACCCGTGCCCCTCCTGGCTGGTTTCTGCCAGCAGGGAGGTGACACACGGCTGGCTCCAGGCGGTTGTGATCGCTTCTTTGAGAGAGGGATCCATCCCACAGCCTTTAAAAGCTGCGGTGGTGAGGCCCCTCCTCAAGAAGCCTTCCCTGGACCCAGCGGATTTAAAGAACTTCCGTCCAGTCTCCAACTTACCCTTCTTGGGTAAGGTTGTTGAGAAGGTGGTGTCGCTCCAACTCCTGCGGCTATTGGAGGATACTGATTATCTGGATCCCTTTCAATCGGGTTTCAGGCGCGGCTACAGTACGGAGACTGCTTTGGTCGCGCTGATGGATGATCTCTGGCGAGCCCGGGATGGGGGTCATTCCTCCATCCTGGTGCTACTTGACCTCTCAGCGGCTTTCGATACCATTGACCATGGTATCCTTCTGCGTCGTCTTGGGGAGATGGGAGTGGGAGGCACTGTTTTACAGTGGTTCTCCTCCTATCTCTCTGACAGGACGCAGTCGGTGTTGACAGGAGGACAGAGGTCGGCCCCTAGGCCCCTGGTTTGCGGGGTGCCACAGGGCTCGGTCCTCTCGCCCATCCTGTTTAACATTTACATGAAACCGCTGGATGAGATCATCCGACGACATGGGGTGAGGTATCAACAGTATGCTGACGATACCCAGTTATACATGTCCACCCCGTGTCAGTTCAGTGAAGCAGTTGATGTGATGTGCCGCTGCCTGGACGATGTGAGGGTCTGGATGGGAGTGAACAGACTCAGGCTCAACCCAGACAAGACTGAGTGGCTCTGGATATTGCCTCCCAAGGACTATGTCGACTGTCCCTCCTTGGTTCTCGGGGGAGAAAAATTGACTCCCTCAGAACAGGTTCGCAATTTGGGTGTCCTCCTAGATCCACAGCTAAAATTGGAGCAACATCTTTCAGCTGTGGCTAGGGGGACCTTTGCACAAATCCGTCTTGTGCACCAATTGCGACCTTACTTGGAGAGGGAGGCCTTGCTCACAGTCACTCATGCCCTTGTCACCTCACGGCTAGACTACTGTAACGCGCTCTACATGGGGCTACCCTCAAAGAGCATCCGGAGACTCCAGCTGGTACAGAATGCAGCTGCGCGTGCAGTAGTGGGTGTACCGAGATACACCCACGTAACACCTATCCTTCGCCAGCTGCATTGGCTACCAGTCAGCCTCCGGGTGCAATTTAAGGTGTTGGTCGCTACCTTTAAAGCCCTACATGGCTCAGGGCCAGGCTACCTGCGGGACCGCATCCTACCACATACCTCCCTAAGACCGGTTAGGTCCCACAGAGAGGGCCTCCTCCGGGTCCCGTCGGCCAAACAATGTCGGTTGGCGGGACCGCGGGGGAGGGCCTTCTCTGTGGGAGCCCCGTCCCTCTGGAACCAACTGCCACCAGAGATCCGGACCATCCCCACCCTACTGGCCTTCCGTAAAGCCTTAAAAACATGGCTCTTCCGGCAGATGGGGTGAATAGGACAACCAGATTCCCCCTGAATGTTGTGTTTATAATGTCTTCTTTTTAATTATATTTTTAACTTAAATTAATGACGACTGTTTTTAAATGTACGCCTCTTATTCATGTTGTACGCCGCCCTGAGTCCCACGGGATTGGGCGGCCTATAAGAGCGTTTAAATAAAATAAATAAAAATAAAATAAAGGTGCAACTGACAGGAATACGCCAATGCATATTTTCTTTCAGGAATTATTACTACTTGACTGCTTTATCAGTAGACAAAAGGGGCTGCCTTTATAGGCAAGGTCAGGAATTCTGTCTGGAAGCCATTGGTTATTTCCACTTGGATTGACTAATTTGCCCTTGCACAGATATGTCTTTATGTGGCAGTTGTGCTCTTTCCTCGCCCAGGAGGCAGTGCAGGCCTCACAACTGGACTACTGTACTGCACTCAGCCTGAGGCTGCTCTTGAAGACCAGACAGAAGCTACAGCTGGTTCAAAATGCAGCAGTGCAAGCAGTAATGGGCACTCCTCATTGTGCCCATATATCACCACTGCTACACTAGCTGTCATTTGGCTTCTGGGTACAATTCAAGGTGCTGATTGATACCTTTAAACCCCTTCATGCAATAGGACTTGGTTATCTGAAGGATCACCTTTCTCTGGTACATTCAGGCTGAGTTGGGTGCACTCCAGGTCCCTTCTATTAAAGGCTGCCATCTTGTGGGACCAAGGAAGTATGCCTTCTCTCTTGTGATCCCCACCCTCTAGAACAGTGATGTTAACCTTTTCGGCACCGACTGCCAAAACTGGTGTGTGTGTGTGCGCATACTCGCCGGAGTGCCAGAACCCGGAAGAGAGCAACTGGCTGGTGCCCATGCGCGTGGCGGCCAGCTGGTCTCTTCTGGGTTCCGGCACGCACATGTGTGTCAGACAGCTGGTCTTCGCGCGAAGAACAGCTGCCAATGCGCATGTGCGCGCTGTAACCCAGAAGAGTTGCTGGTGACAGTGCGCATGCCCACAAAGGGCTCTGTGTGCCACCTCTGGCACGTGTGCCATAGGTTCGCCATCACGGCTCTAGAACATCCCCCTTCCCCAGATACAGACAACACCCTCTCTCTTGGGGTTCTGAAAAGTCCTTAAAGCCTGGCTGATGCTAATGTGTTGGGCATGGTGGTATGCACTGTTATGCTTTTTAATAATGGGTGTTTTAGCTGGCTTGTTTTAATTTGGTATTATTTTGTAAGCCACCCAGAATCTCCTGGAACAGGCTGCTGTAATAAATCTGATAAAATAAACAAAAAATAAAACTTAATGGAATTGTGAGGTGCCCTTTACCTGACAACATCAACTGCTCCGGCTCTGACTTTAGGGTCACTGCCCATGATGGAGACGCTGGCAGCAAAGGACCCATCAATGCTGAAGACGACACACTCCATTCCTCGAGGAAGGACAGTCAAGTAGCTTATGGCACTACTCTGATCTCCCCTGATGACCATGAAGAAACATAGAAAACAATTATAATAGAAAGCCATCATACCTATTCAGATGGTCTTTATTGAGCTCAAAAGAAAAAAAAACCTTCCGCTTTTCATATGATGGTCATAGTTTACTTAAATGATATAGAAATTCCAAGAAAGGTGTTAGTAGAGAGGAAGGATATCAAAGTGTATCTTCCTTTGTTAACACACAGCTTTGCATATCCCATTACTGGGGAACAGCTATAAGAAAGAGACATGTGTATGGACTACATCAGATTGCGGTGATCTGTCAATGTGTTCAATTCTGCAAGTGAATCAGCCCAAGGACATGCATACCGAAGGAAATTTTTACTGCCAAATTCCAATAGCAAAATTCTTGCTTTCTGTGGTTTATGGTGATATTTATCTTTATAATAGCAACTGACACTGAGTGATAAGAATTCTAAGATAGTGTAATAAAAACGCTGTATTCATTACAACAGCAATGGGCAACTTGTGGCCTGAGCTACAAGAAGCATCATTTAGTCCCTTTTTTGCAGCTCTTGGACCGTAACTGTAAAACTGGAGGCCAAAGCTTCCTGCCATGGTATGGTATGGTACGAAAACAGATGAAAATTGGAGCATGATCCCTAAAATAAGTGTATTATAATTGAAAATAAATAATTCCGCAGGATTCAATCTGGACCGGTCACCAGGACCAGAGGTTTTGTCTTATGAGCATTTGGACTTGTGCTGGACCCCATCTTCAGAGAAAATCTAAAAAGCTACATACAACAGGCACCATATAAATACCACACACAGAACAGCCCAAAATACAGAGTCTGCTAGAGAGAAGTTCCCGGAAGATGGGCTCCAGCACGAGTCTGAAGGCTCGGAAGACTCTGGTCCTGGTGACCCACCCAACTGGATCCTGCAACATTATTCTGGGACACGTATATTTTCAGTGGTGGGTTGCTACCGGTTCGGCGAACCAGGAGTGGCGGCGGGAGGCTCTGCCCGCCAGTCATCAAAAACGCTCTGCACATGCGCAGAAGTTTCTGTGCATGTGCAGAAGCATTGCACGCCCGCAAAGCGCGCCAGCGCGCCCGCACACTTCCGTTCCCGAATTGGTAGCAAAGGTAAGTGAAACCCACTATTGATTTGCCTCCATTCGTGATAAATAATTCCCCCCATCAACTCCCAGCCTCAAGCACATACCGTATTTTTCGGAGTATAAGACGCACCAGAGTATAAGACGCACCTTAGTTTGGGGGGAGGAAAACAAGGAAAAAAGGCATCTGCCTCCAAGCAATTTGCCAAACAGCAAACAGCACAGATGATATACACTGTTTGCTGTGTATTTCTGTGCATGTGTGCCTGACCCATAGAAATAGCAAAGAATTGGAGAAATGTACATTATGCCAGAAAGTTTTCTTAAATGTAGTCACACTAACTCCTCCCAATTATTTAAATAGATCTACTCCAAGGTAAGTCAGGATTTAACTCTAATACTAAACAGGACACTGTTACATTTCAGACTATACTTGTACAGAGCTGTTAAAATTAATTAAAATTTCTGGAAGTATACATTATTCTCTATTATTTAAAAGAAGATACAATAGCACTGGGCCTCTTCAGAGCAAGCATTTATTTTAAAAAGCTTCTTTATTTTGTTAAGTTGTCTAGATTTACAGGGGTCTCCAACCTTGGCAACTTTAAGACTTGTGGACTTCAACTCCCAGAATTCCACAGCCAGCAAAGCTAACAAAGCTGGCTGTGGAATTCTGGGAGTTGAAGTCCACAAGTCTTAAAATTGCCAAGGTTGGAGACCCCCGGCTCTAGAACAATAATAAAGCAGTCTTTAAAAAATAAGTCTAATAATTTGAACATTCTACAGACATTTATAGTTATTCACTTACCCCCTTGCACCCAGTTCAGCAGAAAATAAAAATCTGTGTGTCTCTCCCAGCTATTTGCCTTTTTGCAGCTAGTTTCACTTTCATTTAAGCATGTGGCAAATCAGCTGTAGGTCGGGAAGCTGCTAATGACTTGCTTGGCTTTACAGGCTCTTCCCTGTTTGCTGCAAACAGGTAAATTGCTGGAAGACAGAGGCCAATGGGTAGGGGTGGCTGGGGCTACATTCGGTGTATAAAACGCACCCAAGTTTTCACCCTCTTTTTGGGGGTAAAAAGGTGCGTCTTATACTCCAAAAAATACGGTATGTTGTAGAAAACTCTAACTCTAGAATTTGATTAACGTTTTATGAGAGTAGGACATAATCCTCAATCTCTCAATAATTTAAGGATGCATTTATAGTCTTCCAGACTTACCTGACCACCATTTTAATAGGATAGACGCCAACAGGAAGTCTTTTGTCTTTGGGAACATTGTATGAGATTCTACCACTACTATTGGTGATTTCTGTATCAAAATAGACCCACCGTCCAGAGGAAGATTCGGACATGATGAAGATGTCCACCTGAAAGATGAAAAGAGAACATGTGGTAAAATTCTTTTATGGAATTAAAATGCAGTAATAGAGAAGTTCAGGTTAGGCAAACAAATTCCTGTCGACACACATACACAGTTAACATCAAAGTTCATGAGGGATATTATATTAGTCTCTCAAAGAAAAACTAGTTTTGCAGCATCTTAAAGCCTAAAATACTGTGGCAAAAGCTTTGAGGATTAGTAGCTATTTCAGCAGTATGACATCACTGATAATTTTAGTCGGTTTTAATAGAAGCACAAGAAAAGCTTGCTGCTCTGTACTGTTCAGTCTGCAGCTAAAGCATGTGTCCAATTCTAGGAGCCACATTTTAAGAAAGACAGTGCCAGATGAGGACAATCCAGATGTTGAGGGGCCTTGAAACCAAGTCCAATGAGAAATAGCTGAAAGAGCACAGCATGTTTATCCTGAAGAAGAAACAATAAAGGGAAAATAATAGTAACTTTCAAACATCTGTAGAACTATCTCATAAAAGACAGAATAAAAATGTGAATCACCAGTTAAAGATCTTGCAGTTCTGGCAATGAGTAGGGCATGAGCTTGGTCCCTCCTATAATTTTAGAATACGTACTTCGCTTGTGAGATTCACTCTCTAGCACCTTTCACTAAAATATTTCCAACAGGCAGATCAAAAGAAATAAATACTTTACTGCCTGAAACTCTGTGGACTGTTTCTAAGCAGAGTTGACACAATGAACAATGATCTGATTCAGAACAAGCAGGGAAGGGTATAATTAAATGCTATAGAACAGTGGATGGCGAACCTATGGCACGCGTGCCACAGGTGGCACGCAGAGCCATATCTGAGGGCATGCAGGGGTTGCCCTATGTCAGCTCCAGCGCGCATGAGCGTGCTGGCTAGTTGATTTTCGGCCGTTTTCGCTCTCCCCAGGCTTCAGGAAAGCCTCCTGAAGCCTGGAGACGGCGAAAAACGGGCCAACGAGAAGTTCACTTGTGTGCATCACCCCCCGCCTCCTTTTTGCTGTCAGAGGTCTTCAGGAACTTCTTCGGCTTTGGACAGTTGCAGCCAGGCCTCGCACACCTCGGGCCATTTCTTCTGCAGCCAGCAAGGCTTTCCTGCAGGCCTCTGCAGCCGATAACAGAGCTCCAGATCGATCCGGAGCTCTGTTATTGGCTAGAGAGGCCTTCAGGAAAGGCCTTTAGGAAAGGCCTCTGCAACTGATAACACAGCTCTGGATCGATCCGGAGTTCTGTTATCGGCTACACAGGCCTTCAGGAAAACCTTGCCGGCTGCAGAAGAAATGGGTCGAGGTGTGCGAGGCCTGGTTGCAACTATCTGAAGGTAAGTAGTAGGGTAGCTCCGTTTCGTTTCCGAACTTCCGGTTGGCCCCTTGGGCCATTTTTCGCCATCCCCAGGCTTCAGGAGGCTTTCCTGAACCCTGGGGAGAGCGAAAAACAGCCCAACAGGCTTATCGGAAGTCCGGAGGCTTCAGTGAGGCCTGTGTGCATGCATGGGGGGGGCCAGCGCGTGGGGGTTGTGCGCATGCACGTGGGGCAGCACGGGGGTTGTGTGCATGCGCGGGGGAGGGCATTGCATTATGGGTGTGGGCATGTGCGCGCATGCTATCGTGCGCGTGCACACCCTTTTGGCACCCGAGCCAAAAAAGGTTCGCCATCACTGCTATAGAAATATTTGTCTTCAGAAAACTGCAGGCCATGGGATCAGAAGAAGCAATAGAGAGGAGGTATTGAACTCATATTTAGTTTATGTGTTTGGACTATGGTCAGCTGATATGAAAATGCAGACTAGAAGGGGTTTTGGTCTGATCAGCTACAGGGCTCTTCTCATGTTCTTAAGGGCTTACATGTCTTCAATGGCTTAACAGGGAAGGAGGGAGAGAGGGAAGGATGATCTTGGAATGTTACCTTTTCTCCTGTTAAAGCCACCATGTCAAGTGGTCCATACATGAACCGGCCAACTAGCAACTGAGGGCCATCTTCTGCAACAATGACATCATTCGATCTGTGGTTTGAAGTTACATTCTGAAAGGGAAACAAGGAAGGGAATGAAGTGACTGGATCATCCCAACCACTAGCCAACCTAGAAAAATGGTATTTTGAACATCTGAAAGAATAGACCCTCTAAGATTAGGAGAAACAACCCAATGTCAGTCCTTACATGTTGATATGTGTATAAGCCTTCTTGACCTTTTCCTTAACTCTGCATGTGTGCGTTTGTGTCAATGCTGACTTTTAGGCAAGTTCCTGCAATTCGGTAAGATTTTGGAAGGGGTTTGCCATTGCCTGTTTCCTAGGACTGAGAGCGAGTAGCCCAAGGACACTCAGTTAGCTTTTTGCCGATGGTGGGACAAACTGATGGTCTCATGGCTAGCCTTGTGCCTTCCTCGCTACACCTAACTGGACCTCTTTCCTTAATTAGACCTGAGAAAAATTAAAATAAAATTCCACTGAGGTTCATATGCACCTATTTCAGGCTTTGACGGCTGCTTTTATATTTTAAAGAGCCATGGTGGCGCAGTGGTTAGAGTGCAGTACTGCAGGCTACTTCTGCTGACTGCTGGCTGTAGTTCAGCAGTTCGGCAGTTCAAATCTCACCAAGCTCAAGGTTGGCTCAGCCTTCCATCCTTCCGAGGTGGGTAAAATGAGGACCCAGACCATGACTCTGTAAACTGCTTAGAGATGGCTGTAAAAGCACCGTGAAGCAATATATAAGTCTAAGTGCTATTGCTATTGCAAGACAGGCTGATCAGAAATCCTTTTGGCTTTCTTGCCATCTTTGAAAAAGTACCTGGCCACAACAAGTGTTTTCATCACTTCCTATCTTTCAAATGCTGCTCCAACTGCTGTTGTTATTATTGAACTTTATTATAGCCATCTATTTCCATAGACTACTTGGACAAATACAAAATAATGAAAGCAATTAAAAAGAGATAAGCCCACAGGCAGCCCTGTCTAAAAAAATCAAGTGGTAACAAATTGAATCAAATCTGAAATGCATCAACCCATTTTGGCGGAGCGACCACTGCTGCTCTTGCTTTCTTTTTCTTTTAAAAACTGGTTTAAACTGGCTTTGGTTCCTTTGAAACATGCTAAGTTATGGAGGGATTGGATAAAAGGAAATCCTGTACCCTTAGCTTGACTTGGGTTCTTTTGCGCAGCCATTTCTCTCGGGGGTTTGTAGGGCTGAGTGTCACTGGATCCAGACTGTTGCTTTCCTTGACATTGACGGTTTCAAATCTCATCACCTGAAACGAAACATAAACATGGGAACTGCACCCAACATAGTCATTCTGCCAAATAAGTTCAAAATAATGGCATAAATGAATCTTCGTACACCACAGGTTTAGAACAATGGCTTGCTGCTTGCAAGAAATTCTTGTCTACGGGGAAAATTTGCATAAATCATTTTGGCATTTCATTAGTTTAACTGCATGTTTACCTTCTCTTACACAGTTCGATGAAAAGAAGGACTAGGGGTGATATGATAGCAGTGTTCCAATATCTCAGGGGCTGCCACAAAGAAGAGGGAGTCAAGCACCTGAAGGCAGGACAGGAAGCAATGGGTGGAAACTAATCAAGGAGAAAAGCAGCCGAGAACTAAGGAGAAATTTCCTGACAGTTAGAACAATTAATCAGTGGAACAACTTGCCTCCAGAAGTTGTAAATGCTCCAACACTGGAAGTTTTTAAGAAGAGATTGGATAACCATTTGTCTGAAATGGTACAGGGTTTCCTGCCTAAGCAAGGGGTTGGACTAGAAGACCCGCAAGGTCCCTTCCAACTATGTTATTCTATTCTATACTGAAAGGGTGGCTTGCCGATTTTATCCACACAGCAACTGAATTAGTTAAATGAGGCAGAGATTTCCTGCAAGGCCATCAATTCCGTTTTGTGGCCTAGATGCACATTGTATTTGTCATCCACAGATATAGAAAGAGGGAGAGCACACAAGGAAGGCATTGTTACCTGTCTCAGAATGAAAGCAACCACATCTGTTGATTCCCAGTAACTGGCATGGAAGAGATGTGGCAAAGCCACTGTAGGAAAGGCTGTGAGGACATCCGGACAGTACAAAGCGTAATCTATTCGCTTGGCTCCCCACCATTTGGATGTAACTGTGGAAAACAAACAGGCATTCCATTTGTCTATTCCACATCACAGAAGCTCCCCAGATCCTACCTGGGAATAACATCAGCCAGAAGGAGCAGAGTGAACTCCTCAGAAGAGAGATCCAGGGGCAAAAGCTAGGTGTAGCTGTTGACAAAGGCTTTTCTTGAGTTATTTCACCAAATTGTTATTTCACCAAATTCACCAAACAATTACTGCCAACCTGCCTTCCATTGAGGACCTGTATACTACACGAGTCAAAAAGAGGGCCGTGAAAATATTTACAGACCCCTCACATCCTGGACATAAATTGTTTCAACTCCTACCCTCAAAATGAGGCTATAGAGCACTGCACACCAAGACAACTAGACACAAGAACAGTTTTTCCCCGAACGCCATCACTCTGCTAAACAAATAATTCCCTCACCACTGTCAAACTATTCACTAAGGCTGCATTACTATTACTATTAATCTTCTCATTGTTCCTATCACCCATCTCCTCCCACTAATAACTTGTTGCTTGTATCCTTACAATTTATATTAATATTGATTGTTTCCTGATTGTTTATTTGTACCCTATGACAATCATTAAGTGTTGTACCTCATGATTCTTGACAAATGTATCTTTTCTTTTATGTACACTGAGAGCATATGCACCAAAGACAAACTCCTTGTGTGTCCAATCATACTTGGCCAATAAAGAATTCTATTCTATTCTATTCTATTCTATTCTATTCTATTCTATTCTATTCTATTCTATTCTATTCTATTCTATTCTATTCTATTCTATTCTTCTATTCTATTCTAAATTGCCAACGGTAAGCCAACCCAAAACAAGCAGGACTTCAGAAGGAGAAAGCTACCAACAACTACTAGTCCAAAATGACAGTGTTAAAACCAATTGCACTCACTGTTTGCTATGTTGCTGGACAATAAGCTCTCTGTCGACCCAGAGCTCTCACTGTTGCTGCTGCCCAGGCTCCCTCTTCGCATTTTCCCTTGTACAGTATTGGGAAGTGCTAAAGTTTCTTGCATGATGGATGACTTTGCAGAACTGTCTTCAGCAAACAAGCTACTATGGTACTGGAATGTATCAGCTGCAAGGTGGGAAAGAACTGAATCAGATAAGGGAGAATTTTTTTTTTTGCAAGTAAAGTTTCTGAAAAATAGTAACAGATGTATTGATCAGGATAAGCATTCGGGCATGGAAGGACTACTAAGCTCTATGAAGCCATTTACGTAATTTTCCCCTATCTTAATTGGTATTTCAGCCATGTATGTTTTCTAATGGGCATAGATATCATATGGGCAAAGCCAGGAAGGAAGAAAGAACCACACAGATTTCAGAAAGCCAAGCCAATGAATGGGGAGTATGAAACATTCCTTTCCTTATCAAAACAATAACAAGTGGAGTTTGGTATCATAATTTTGGGATACAT
This sequence comes from Diadophis punctatus similis, assembly GCA_023053685.1. Classification (NCBI taxonomy): domain Eukaryota; kingdom Metazoa; phylum Chordata; class Lepidosauria; order Squamata; family Dipsadidae; genus Diadophis; species Diadophis punctatus. The sequence continues at coordinate 24,721,871 of JALIGW010000001.1, forward strand.
GACACACGAAACACAGTCTTGGTGAAACACAGGACCTGCAAGTAAAGGAGGAGGAGGGAAAGGCTCATCCCAGAGTCTAATTGTTAGATTCGCGCGGGAATGAAGAGTCGAGATGTAGGAACGGTTCAGCACCTTTATTGTCTATTAGCTAGAACTAATACGGACTGCCGGCAGGCTGCAGGGAAGCCGCTTCTAAGGGCTTCCCTGAAGCCTGCTAGCCATTGACAGCAGTTTATTTCTGCCGCTGCTAGATTAGCCAATCAGCGGCGGCTATGCAAATTTATACTCCGTACGTCAGTATGTAACAATTAGGGTATTATGGGAATTAAACTCCACATCTGGAAGACAATTGAGTTTCTAATATGTATGAATGTATGTATGCACTGAATGTTGTCTAGAGCAGTGGTTCCCAAACTGTGGTACGTGTACCACTAGTGGTACACAAGGGCCTTCCAGGTGGTACGCGAACACTTTCGGGGTCATGAACGATTTTTAGTTAGTTATTTTTTACTTCACAAAAATGTTTACTGCCTAACACAAGATAATCTGGCAACGATTTGCAACTGTTGCCACACGCCACCCACCTGGTCCCAGCGGCCCGAGAATCCAGTTGCTGGATGCGCGGGGCCAAAAAAGGAATGGTACAATTATGGAAATAAAGTGATATCTGATCGAATTTAGTTTCTCTGGAACCAGGTGGTACGCGGCAACTGTACGGGACCTCCAAGTGGTACTCGATCACAAAAAGGTTGGGAACCACTGGTCTAGAGGCAAGCTTGGATGATAAGGTGCATGGACTGAAAAAAACCCTATGATGCCATCTTCTGGGCGAACCATGAGACGGTGCCTTGAAACTCCACAGACAGCATAAGCCGATTCTTGGCAGAGAGTTATTATTCATTCATCTCTGTAAAGATCGTTTTTCATACGACGGCTGAGGCATGCAGAAGTACTTGGAAGACAGGCTACATGACTACAACAGGTTGTGAACTGTACAAGCCAAAGACATAAATACCTAAGAGGTGGGATCTTCCATCTCCCAAGGGATATCTCTGGTACCTTGGTACAGTACAGGGAGGCAGAAGATGGAATTTATTCTCCAATAATGGCTCCAGTCTGGAGGCGGAAGGATCAGCTGAGTGGAAGAGGCTGTAAACTTGGCTGCAGGCTGGATGTACTTGGCAGACTAGACACAGAGAGAAAGGATGACTCAGTGTCAACATGAACTGTTTAGATATATCTTCAAAAGAAAATACAAGGAGTTACAGACTTGTCATTAAATTTCCAAAGATGTAAAATTCCCATGGAAGAAGAGTCAAGTACTTTGGCAACAATGGAGTCAATTCTGAGCTATGTCCTGCCTTCTGCCTTCCTACCCATCCCCATTGGTTTATGCAAATATATGTTAATGAATAACAATACTTTCCACTTGCTAAAAGAGGATTCTGTGTTCTTTTTTTCCTATAAACAAAGCAATTAACTTTTTTAAAGAATAGTTTTTGCATTCAATCACTTTAGCAAGCCATCTCTGAATCAAATTGTTTCTTAAGATTAAAAAAATATTCTTTAAATCAGAGTCCAGTGTACCCAAACAAGCCACCTCCTGATATGCTGGATTTCACAGAAAGTGTGCATCTGAGTGAATACAATTCGATGGGTGTGGTACTTAGAACACATATCAAATAAAATTCCATACTTTGTACATTATTTGAACAATAAAATTTGGACTTTCCATTTATTGCACTTTTATTTAGTTATTTAGTTATTTATTTAATTATTTAGTTATCAATGCTTCCTCTTCAAAATACTGAAATGGCATGCAACTTATGTTGCAATTCAGAAAACACATAATGGTCCCATTCAAATTCCAGTCCAACAAATTAAAAACCTCAAAATTGTTTTCTCTCTGCACATAAGCTAGCTAGAGAGGACTTCAACCATATTTCTAATCAAGCTTTTAAGATGGAATCACCGTATCTCTTTTATACAATTGTATAGAGATGACAATCAATGTTGTTGTCTAGCTCCAATTTTTCTGTATTTTTAATTTGCTTCTTTCATCTTTTTTTTCCTTTACCCAAATAACTGGGCAAGAAATGAACAGACAATTGCAGAACAGTAGCTTAATAATTGTGAGGTTGGGGAGAGAGAGAGAGACCCATGCAGTTAAGGAAATGCACATTCTTGGAGAAGGTGGGTAGAAAGTATAATTCCCCCTTTTTCTATTCTTTGATTTGCATTTTTTATGGTTGCAGAGCTAGTTCACCTCCTAGGACAGGGGTCTGCAACCTTAAACAGTCAAAGAGCCATTTGTACCCGTTTCCCACAGAAAAAACACACACCAGGAGCCACAAAACCTGGGTGGGCGTGGCCAACTCGATGTCACTCCCACCCAGTCACAATGCCCCCTAGCCATGCCTACCCAGCCACAAAACCATTCTCTCTCTGTCTCTCTCCCCCTTCTCCCTCCCTCCCCCCTCTTTCTGTATCTCTGTCTGTGTCCCTCTCCCTATCTTCCCCTCTCTCCCCCTCTCTCCTCTCCCCCCCGTCTCTCTCTCTCCCTCTCCCCCCTCCCTATCTTCCCCTCTCTCTCACCCCCTCTCTGTGTATCATTCTATGTGTGTCTCTATGTCTCTCTCTCTCTCACCCCGTCTGTGTATCACTCTGTGTGTCTCTCTATGTCTCTCTCTCCCCCCCTCTCTCTGGGCAACTGTCCTCCCCCCTCCTTCTCCTTCTGGCGCGAAGGCAGGTACAGGGCCGCTTCGCTCCTGCATTCTCCAGCAACCCTCCTCCCCCTCCTCCTCTCATGACACCCCTGGCCGGCTGTGGCTGAGCCGGGAGGGTGTGCACGCACGGGGAGACCCTCCTCAAGCGAGCACCAAAGTGCAGGAAAGGCGCGCGAGGGGTGGACGCAACAGGACGCGGCTTCTCTCCTGCACTAAGGCTCCGGCCATCGCCTTGCCGTGTCGTCCCCCACCCCTGGCAGCTCTTCAGCCGTGTGTGGAGGGCACAAATTCCAGCCCGAAGCATCATGAAGTGAAGGCTGCCTTACGTGCAAATGTGACGCGATGGCAGGTACAGGGCTCCTTCGCTCCTGCACTCTCCAGCGACCCTCCTCCTCCTCCTCTTGTGACCCCCTGGCCAGTTGTGGCTGAGCCCACCTCGCATGCGCCTTTCCTGCGCTTTGGCACTCACTTGAGGAGGGTCTCCCCACACGTGTGCACGCTCCCGGCTCAGTCACAGTCGGCCAGGGGGTCATGAGAGGAGGAGGGGAGGAGGAGGGTCGCCTGAAGGAAAACCTCTGCCACGGCTGGCGATTGTTCCTTAGCCAGCCCAGATTTCCAAAAAGATCCAAAAAAGAAATAAAAGGGGCGACGGGCGGGGCCAACCAGTGATGGGACAGGGAGCTACAGCAGAGGGCCCAAAGAGCCGCATGCGGCTCCAGAGCCGCGGGTTGCCGACACCCACCCAAGGGCAAGGGGATAAGACCCTGGCCTCCTTACGGCTTGCCTTTCTTTGAAGCAATGTAAATGGAAGGCATTTGAATAGTTTAAGCTTGTAATTCTTTATACAGAGTTCTTAACAACCTTAATTTATTCCTTTCTGAACCACTGTTCTTTTTTAGAGTAAAGGAATTGTTCTACCTCCCTCACATCCTGCTGATATTAGCTACTTAATCAACATGCTTTATTATGCTATATTCTTCTCTTTAAATGATTGTTCATTTACACAATAACAAAATGAAAATATTGGCTTTCTAAAAATGGAACTGCTAAGAGACCTGAATAAGGCGAGGTGCTGAATCTCTGATAAAAGCGAGTTTTAAGGACAAATAATCAGCAAGAAAATTAAGCTTGCAAGGAAACCTATCTATTCTGTGAAACTGATAAAACTGGAGTTGTTCATAATAATGAAGATATATAAACATCATGAACAAGAAAAGGTTTATCAAAATGGTCTATCATTCCCTAGCGTCTCTTTTTTATTCCAAAAACAAATTATTTCTAGCCTAGATTGGCTTTGCAAGACAAAGTTGTCATTACTCAACATTCACAAAGAGACAATTCCAGCACCTGCCTATCTGTGTTTCATCACTAATCAAAGCTGTTATAGCAAACTAAATAGGAAACTGTGCTTTGAAAATCAGATTAGAATTTCCCCAGGGCTAAGCAAAGAACAATCCAATGGTATTAATTGCTGTAGTAAGCCTGGCATTTTCCACCAAATGTCTGTTCTGCCAGACCTGATTAATAAATCAGATAAAACTTCAGTGTTTAAAGCACATATTGGATGAATAATTTCCACCGGCAATGGATTGATTCTTGTTATACAATTGAAAAGACCTCTTAAAATAGATATTCAAGTTGAATGACAAGAACCTACAAAATGGATTATTTCAGAAATCTTGATACTGAACACAATGTTTGTAACGGTCTCAGCTGCCGTTAAATAAAAATCTAGTCTTTAACAAGTGTAAAAAGGTGGGAGGAAAAGCATCATCACAAAGAAGGACCTTCACTGTTTTGAAAACTGGTTAAGATTTGTGGATTTTGAGATGTTGGGTCTACTACTTTTTATGGAAAAAATCTCTTTTCAAAAATAATTTTAGAAAAATAGCACTGAACCTCCTATATACCCAGCCCAAAGAAGTTTGTGCTCTTCAGAGACAACCTGAGCAAACTCATTCTATTCAGGGACATAAAAGTTGGGCCGAAAGTAGCCAAGAGTAGGTAGGTATCTGTCAGCTGATGAGCATCACTCGCCTTCCAGACTGGGCAGGACTGTCCTCCGCATAGCCAGCACCAAACCGAGAGGTGAACCAAAGAGGAAGAAATCAGACACTTCAAATTCAAATTGCCCCAAATTAACATCCAATGTGCTTGAAGTGTTTGTTGGGGGAAACTCTGCATCTTCATTCAACATCGTTGAGTGGATGCTGGGAAAGAGAAGAAGAAGAAGAGTGAAACAACATGGCTCCATTCCACAATGATGATAAACCTGAGCTGAAATCAACTAGACAAAGACTACAGGTAGTCCTCGAGTTACAACAATTCGCTTAATGACCGTTCTAAGTTACAATGGCACTGAAAAAAGTGACCTATGACTATCATTAAGTGTTGTACCTTATCTTTTCTTTTATGTACACTGAGAGCATATGTACCAAGACAAATTCCTTGTGTGTCCAATCACACTTGGCCAATAAGATTCTATTCTATTCTATTCTATTCTATTCTATTCTATTCTATTCTATTCTATTCTATTCTATTCTATTCTATTCTATTCTATTCTATTCTATTCTATTCTATTCTATTCTATTCTATTCTATTCTGACCATTGCAGCATCCCCATGGTCATATATTTACATTCGGATAGTTGACAACTGACTCACATTTATGACGGTTGCAGTGTCCTGGGATGCATGTGATCCCCCTTTGCAACCTTCTGACAAGCAAAGTCAATGGAGAAATCAGATTCACTTTACAACAGTGTTACTAATGTAACAACTGCAGTGATTCACTTAACATATAGGATAAGAACAGCTGTAAAATGGGGCAAAATTCACTTAACAAATTTCTCACTTAGGTAGCAGCATAAATTTTGGGCTCAATTGTGGTCATAAGTTGAGGACTACCTATAATATGTTTAAGGGTTGCAAAAATATTGGTAGATGAATCAATGTATAAAAATGGGAATGCGTGCATTTCAGTGGTGGGTTGCTGCCGGTTCGAACCAGTTCGCCGGTACCGGTGGCGGAAATTTGCCACCACTCACCGAACCGGTAGCGATGGCTGGCTGCCTGGCCACGCCCCCGAACCAGTACTCCGGTTACTGCTCCTTGAAAGCGGCTGGTAAGGAACCCTCTGCGCATGCACAGAGGTTTCTGCGCATGCACAGAGGGTCATTTCTGTGTTGTGATGCAGGTGCATGCGCGAGCGAAGCACTTCCAACATGATGCGAACTGGTAGGGAAGGTAAGTAGAACCCACCCCTGGTGCATTTCTGGACAAAATTTCAACACAGGAGGCAGAGAGAAGCAAGTTTACCTTCACCAACCAGTAGAACAATTTAGCTTCTGGGAGGGCTTTGGACTGTTTGTTTTGGAAGCAGGCAAAATATTTTTGTTTATGTTTGTGAGTGTGCACTTTTGCGAGTGTGTGATGTCAGTTTGTTCTAAACCATCGGTCCTAAGGAAAGGACTAAAGTCATTTCCATTATTTAATCTACTCCAAATAAACAAGAATGAAAGAAAACTTCTTATTTGCAAATGCAAAATTCAGTTTATGAATAAACATAAAGGCAGCAGCTAGAGTTTATGGTTGCAGAACTATCAACATTAAAAACCTATAGACTTTCTAACACCTATTTTTCCCTCAGTTACGAGGTTTGTGCCTTATGTACAATTTTTAAAAATTTGCAATATTATGATATACTATCTGAGAAGTAATTGGAAAACCTACTTTCATGATGGTGTTTCACATATGGAAAGGGGCTCCAGAGTATACCTGTGTGTTTTTCAAAAGCTCTTTGGCAACCTGAGTGAGAAGGTAGATAAATACCAAGCCCAGGCCATACAGCCTACCTGACATTATCTACTCATTGCTTAGTTCACACTAAGTCTTGCTCCTGCTTGCTTGAACATGAACTTTCTTCATGCAAGGTTTTTAGTTACCTGGATAGGAAAGCATGATGGTTTGTTATGCTATCACAGTCATAGTTGGAGCCGTCACTTTGTTTCCGAGGCAATGGTTGTCTGGGCTCTTCATTCTCCATTATTCCTGAGATATCAATATTACTTTTGCTGAGGCGCTTGAGGTCTTCTAGATTTGAATCTTCAGCGGAAATATGTTTATCCTAGAGAAAATTTATTTATATGTCTGTTTATTTTAAAGAGGAAAATTACTATGATGATACACATGAAGGGGCTGTAGTGTTGATACAATTTTCATTCCAAAAGTTTATTGCAACCAACAACATGAAGTTAGTTTTTAAAACTAACATAAATCTTTGGCAAAAATTTAGGATCTTTCGACAATGAGAGAAAAACAATGACAGAATAACAGATTCCAGAATAATAGAGTTGGAAGGGACATTGGAGATCACTAGTCCAACCCCCTGCTCATGCAGGAGACCCTCCACCATTTCAGACATCTGTCCGGTCTCTTCTTAAAAGCTTCCAGTGATGCAATACCCACAACTTTTGAAGTGGAACAAGCTGTTCCACTGGTTAATTGTCCTCACTGTTAAGAAGTTTCTCCTTAATTCCAAGTTGTTTCTCTCCTTGATTAGTTTCCATCCATTATTTCTTGTCTTGCCTTCAGGTGCTTTGGAAAATAGGTTGATCCCCTCTTATTTCAGGCAGCCCTTCAAATATTGGAACACTGCTATCATGTCACTCCTAGCCTTTTATTTTTCACTAGACAAACCCAGTTCTTGCAACTATTCTTAATATGTTTTAGCCTCTAACCCAGTGGTTCTCAACCTTCCTAATGCCGTGACCCGCGACCTGCCCCCACCGCGACCCACCCCGCCATCGCGCCAGCCGCTGTGACCCCCGCCCAACCGCCACTATTTGGGTTCTTTTACCCTCTGCGCATGCGCAAAGCGTTCTGCGCATGCGCAGAGGGTAAAAGAACCCAAATGGCAGCGTCCGGGCGAAGTCTCCCGACCCCTGTGAAAGGGGTCACGACCCCCAGGTTGAGAACCGCTGCTTTAACCCCTTAATCATCTTTGTTGCTCTTTTTTCAGAGTCTCAGCATCTTTTTTATAATGTGGTGACCAAAACTGGATGCAGTGTTCCAGGTGTGGTCTTGCTAAGGTTTTATAAAGCAGTACTAATATTTCACGTGATCTTGATTCTATCCCTATGTTTACACAAATTAGGATTGCATTGGCTTTTTTGGCTGCTGTCGCACACTGCTGGCTCATATTTCATATCAATCATACAAGATTGCTATGCACCTGTATCGGTGCACGGTGTACTTATACAGTAAGCTCACAGGAGTTTTACACCATTTCACTGTTGTGGCATTCCAAATAGTTCGCAGCTTTCCAGTTAGCAAAACTGCTATTGTAGATGATAAGATATGCAGCGGCTGCCTTCTCTGACATTCTCCCATGCATACCTGAACACTGCTGGTGCTGCCTCTTCTGCTGCTGACTTGGCTTTCATCTGCTAGTCCCGTGCTATAGCAAATGGCATCAAAGCCCAACATTCCTCCCACACAGTCCCCCACAAGGCACACCTGAAAGACCAAGAAGAAGCACCAAGTTTATGATTTGGCCCAATCAGAGAAGTTCACTTCAAGCCCTAGGTCAGTGATGGCGAACCTTTTTTCCCTCGGGTGCCGAAATAGTGCGCACGTGCACTATCGTACGTGCGTGCGTGCCCATACCCATAATTCAAACCCGCCCCACTCGCCCCACCCCCCCCGCACATGCGTGTGCGACCCCCCCATTCCCCCATTTTCCGACTTCCAGTGGGCCTGGTAGGACCGTTTTTTGCCCTCCCCAGGCTCCAGAGGCTTTCTTGGAGCTTGGGGAGGGCGAAAACACTCTCCCTGCCACCCCGGAGGCCCTCCAGAGGTCGAAATCACCCTCCTAGAGCCTCCGTGCGAGCCAAAAATCACCTGGCGGGCATGCACATACGCCCTGGAGCTGAGCTAGGGCAACGGCTCGCGTGCCGGCAGATATGGCTCCGCGTGCCACCTGAGGCACCCGTGCCATAGGTTCGCTATCTCTGCCCTAGGTCGTTGCAGTCACATACCATACAGCATTATGATTAACAAAATAAATATTTCATGGCTACTTTTATAGCTTCACAGGATTGCCTGGTTCACACAGCATCTTGGCAGTACCTTGAACTGCAAACTTTCTAATGTTTTAGCATGGTGTAATGTGTGGTGAGAATCCAAAGCCAGACACAGGTGAGTCACCAATCTTCCAGTCACACAGCAGAGACGTCAACACAAGAAGGATCTTGTGTATAGAGCCGAGGTGGCGCAGCGGTTAGAGAGCAGTACTACAGGCTACTTTAGCTGACTGTGATCATTTGAGTTCAGCTGTTCAAATCTCACCGGCTCAGGGTTGACTCAGCCTTCCATCCTTCCGAGGTAGGTAAAATGAGGACCCAGATTGTTGGGGGCAATGTAAATATATACATTGCTTAATGGTGTAAACCGCTTAGAGAGTGCTTGCACTATGAGGCGGTATATAAATCTCACTAATAAATAAATAAATAAATAAATAAATAAATAAATCTTACAATAGGCTATGGCTCCTTACGGAGAGAAAATATTTCTTGCAGTTACCATACTGGAAATAATAAAATAAGTTTTCAATGTGTGAATTCACTTATATCAGCTGCATCTACAAAATAAGCTAATATGGCAAGTTTGTGCATAATCAGCATCACATAAATGAGACATAAAATCAGAGAAATTAAATTAAGTTGTTCACATTACTATGAAAATCAGCAATGAGGATCATTCAAAATTGCACTGGATTGCAGCAATCTTAAGAAAGGTTAATTTTTCCCTCCAAGCCATTCCCGGGGATATAAACATGCCTACTTCAACTATTGTTTGTTTATTATAAAAGAACCTAGTATTGGTTCAGGTCTACCTTTTTACCACCTTCTCAAGTCTTAAGAAGTAGGCTTCTACTACACCATTATGCTAATTTATCATCCTGCTTCTAATTCCCCAGACACTGTTTTTTCTCTATTGCTTTCCTTCCGAAGTTCTGTGAGAACTCAACCAGTTAAATCTACAGTCCAATCTGGCATGAAAAGCAGTATCCTATAAAAAGGAGAATCTAGATACCACAACTAAGCCTTTATTTAGTGCCAGTACTGTGCAAAGTACATCACTACTCATTAGTAGAACATAAGAATAGAAAAAAAAATGATTTTCCCTTCCTTGTGGGGTTTTGAAGGAAGTTTAGGATTTTTTTTTCTTAGCAGGATCCCTCATGAAATTTTATCTCCTCTTCCACATAATAATTTTTCCATGGAAATGGTTTTTATTGCATTTTTTGAGGATCAATAGTGGAGGGGAGGAAAGTTATGCACAGGAAAGTTTGCACAGGTACGTCTTGTGCACCAATTGCGACCCTACTTGGAGAAGGAGGCACTTCTCATAGTCACTCACGCCCTTATCACCTCACGGCTGGATTACTGCAATGCGCTCTACATGGGGCTACCCTTGAAGAGTGTCCGGCGACTGCAATTGGTGCAAAATGCAGCTGCGCGAGCTGTGGTGGGTGTACCTAGATGCACCCATGTAACACCGATCCTCCGCCAGCTGCATTGGCTGCCCATTAGTCTCCGGATCCAATTTAAGGTGTTGGTCGTTACCTTTAAAGCCCTACATGGCTCAGGGCCAGGTTACCTTCGGGACCGCATCCTGCCGCATACCTCCCTACGACCGGTCAGGGCCCACAGAGTTGGCCTCCTCCAGGTCCCGTCGACCAAACAATGTCGGCTGGCGGGGCCGAGGGGGAGGGCCTTCTCTGTGGGAGCTCCCTCCCTGTGGAACCAGCTTCCCCCGGAGATCAGGACCATCCCCACCCTACTGGCCTTCCGGAAAGCAATAAAAACTTGGCTCTTCCGGCAGGCGGGGTGAAAGTGAGACCAACTAGATTAAATATGGGTCTCCCCCCTTGATTATAAATATGAGATACTCTTTTTAACTTTTGTATTTTTTTTTAATTACTGTATTTTATATTTGTAATGGATTCTAATATGTTGTGAACCGCCCAGAGTCCCCTGGGAGTTGGGCGGGATAGAAATCCATTAAATTAAATTAAATTAAATTATTTTTTTTTTCTTAGCAGGATCCCTCATGAAATTTTATCTCCTCTTCCACATAATAATTTTTCCATGGAAATAGTTTTCATTGCATTTTTTGAGGATCAATAGTGGAGGGGAGGAAAGTTATGTCAAGGTGAGGCTTGGGAGGAATGGCTGATGTTGTAAGAAAACTGGAATGGGTGATTTTTGTAGGAATCCTTAAATTAGAATTCCAGAGACGATGTTCTTCATTCTTATCTAACAGAAGAAAGTGAGATGCTGCAAAACTCACTCCAATGAACTGCCCCTCTCTTCCTGAATTGCATCTATCTGACCATAAAATAACTATTTATCGTTAAGAACTGATTTTCCCTCTATTCTCTCTATTTTTCGATATCACATCCTCTACTACAGTTTCCATTTCAGACTTGTTAGTTGAAACATGAAATAAACATAAGATAAACTTTAAAAAGTCAATGAGCCAGTATGAGTAACTACAAATGGTCCATCAACCCCCGTTTACATGTCTCTAGAATTCTCCAAAATTGAGCCAGCAAAGTAATTTATATCCCACCGTTATTACTTATACAAATAACTCAAGGAGGCAAACCAGAGGTGGGTTCCTCCCGGTTCGCCCAGCAGTGGAGTATTTTCTGATTAAAGAAATAAAGAATGAAGTATATACCTCCTGTGAAAAAGAAATTTTATCAGTTTCAGTGTACTGATATAATGGTGTCTTTTAGGTTTTCTAGCAGGAAGAAGAGTGGTCATACCTGCCCGTTAAAGCCTGCCCCATCAGGAGATCCAAGAAATTCATTATAAACTTGGTTGGCTCTGCTGATCACCATGGCAACTGCATTCTGGTACTGAGGAGAAGAGATCGCCAACAAGGGCAAAGCGGCCAGCGGGATGTGATCTTCACTGCTACTTAGAGATGTCTCATCATAACTGTAAGGATTCAGGCTAAAGGAAGAGAAGAGGATGGCAATGCAAATTATCCACAATTAAGAACAGGAGCATTATAAATGTTGGTTACATTGAGGATGGAGAAAAGATATGGCAATTGAAGATGAACCAGGACACCTTCAACTGAACTGACATTAGTCACCCCCAGAAGTCCAATTCCTCAAAAATATTTTGAAGACCATCCATTTCCTGGTAAAAAGAAATTTTACTTTTTTTGCGTGAAAATAGTACATTTTCATAAATATGTTTGTTAAGCACCTACAGTGTTTGTTTTTAAAAATACAAACAAGTAAGTTGGCTATCCTCTCGTGGGGTTTAGGACTGTTAGCCTCCTACCCTTGGCCGCGCCTGCTTCGTCACTAGGGTTCCGCCTCCACCCATTCACTCCTAACGTTTCTCCACAGCTGACACACCCCTAGCTGTTCACCCCAGCCAATGGGCCCCAGCTGCTCCGTCCACAGAACACTTTCTCCCTCTCTCTCTCCCTTCTCTTCTTTCTTGGCTGGCAGCGAACTGTCCCATGCGCCCAAAAGCTTGGGGTGAACCATATTTCGGTGAATGGGCCATGACAAAGGGCCTGGGACGGAGCAGCTGGGGCCCATTGGCCGGGGCGAACAGCTAGGGGCGTGTCAGCTGCGGAGAAAGGTTAGGAGTGAATGGGTGGAGGCAGAACCCTGGTGACAAAGAAGGCGCAGCCAAGGGTAGGAGGCTAACAGTCCCATTCCGTCTCTCGTGGCACTGCCATTCTCTCTATGGCCTCTATGGCAAGGAAGGAATTACCTCTAAAAGACCAGGTAGTTTCCTTGGGTCTTTCTCCTTGAACTTTCCGGCAGTCTATACACTCTTTGCCTGTTTCTGCTTTAGAGCTTGCCTACTTTTCATACATACCAGCCTGCCTGCATCTTGCATACTAATGTAGAGGGTCTTCCTGGGGCTGGTTGAAATGAGCAGTATCCTGACCCGTGTGAATAAGATTTGTCATGCCACAAACTCAACTTGCATGATATTCCTAATGCACTTTGCCCTATTAACCTACAGCTGGCAAACATGGTCAGGAGCTCATGATCCTCAGTTGAACACAAGATGAAAGGAAGCAGGAAGTTAGCTTTTCCAGCTTAAAAATGAAGGGCAGAGACCCAAGCATTTCTCTGGATGCAGAGGAACGGGGCAGAAAAGTCATATTCCTAAGATCTCAAGGGAACTGGCATTTTGACAGAAAATCACCAGCACTGGCTTGGTGTTATCACCGTGCTAGTGTCCAACACAGAACTTGGATATAGTCCCATGTAGTACAGCTTGAGAAGCCTTTTTTTATGATCACACCAAAACATGGGATTGACTCTTTGGAGAGACTCTCCTTATAGTCTTTCACTAGTTGATGAAAGCCTTAATTAGGAAGAGGAAAACATTTGTTTTAACAGTGTGTAAAATTTAATTGCTGTCTTATGTTTGCTACTGTCAATCTGTTTTCTTCATTAATACATACTTTCTTTTGGGAATGATCACTCCAATTGGTTTCAATTGTTAGCTGTTCCAAGAGAACTGTCAGCCCCACTTAATAAGGGGAGAGTACCGTATTTTTCGGAGTATAAGACGCACCTTTTTACCCCCAAAAAGAGGGTGCTGTCCCCTGCCGCCACAGCCATTGCTGCCCGGAGCCACTGCCCCCGCCGCGACTGTCCCCGCCGCTATCCCCACTGTCGCTCTCCCCGCCTCCGCTGCCCCAGCCGCGACTGTCCCCGCCGCCGCCCCAGCCGCGACTGTCCCCACCGCCGCCGCTGCCCCAGCCGCGACTGTCCCCGCCGCCGTCCCCGCTGTCCCTCTCCCCGCCGCTGTCCTGCCTCCGCCGCTGCTGCCCCCGCCGCAACTGTCCCCGCCGCCGCTGCCCCCGCCGCCGCCGCCGCTACCCGAAGCGAGCCGCCACCACCGCTACTGCCCAACCCCCCCCCGCCTGAAGCCTGCTCCCGAGGCACCTGAGGAGCAGCCGCTGCCGTTGCTGTCTAAAGAGAGCCGACAGGTTAGAACTTTTTTTAAATTGTTTTTTTAAAGGGTTTTTTTTTAAGGTTGCCAAGTGCAGGAGAAATTCTGGGAGTTGAAGTCCACAAGTTTGAAGACCCTTGCACCCCCTTGGCAAGTTTAAGACTTGTGGACTTCAACTCCCATTCCTGAGCTAGCATGACTGGAGGAGGAATTCTGGGAGTTGAAGTCCACAAGTCTTAAAGCTGTCAAGTTTGAAGTTTGTAAAAAGTGTACATGGTTGTAAAAAGTGTACATGGTTGTAAAAAGTATTCTGCTACATTGGTAATTTATTAAATAATATATTACTGCACAATTTGGTTCAGAATACTTTTTTCCTTGCTTTCCTCCTCTAAAATCTAGGTGCGTCCTATATTCCGGTGCGTCCTATACTCCAAAAAATACGGTAATTAGTGAATTACTAAATAAGAAAATGTAAATGGCAGGAGAACAACAACAACAACAAAAATGAAAGCCTGATGGTGAAGTCCAACTTTGGGAAAATTGAGAAGGGAAGCAATGACTGCAGCAGCCATTACATCTTCCTCCTCCTTACTTTGGTAAACCTGATTAGGGAGAAAAGATGTTTACTCTTAGTGTGAATAATTTTTGGAGACTAGTTGCTAAACTTTTGACTAAACATTGTTATATAACACACACACACACACAAAGGGAAAGGTGAAGGAATATGGAGGCATGGGCAAATGAACAGTTTAGAAGTTTCCATAGTTGTGAAAGAAACTTGCTAATTGCACACTCTTTTTGTGCCTTGCTCTTCACACATCTTCTACATTCTGCTTGTTAGCACAATGCAAATTCCAGGTGAAAAAAGGAGGGGAGCAATTCTGCCCATATGGCTGTGCAAAACTCACCAATAAAAATATGGGTCCTCTAAGAAGCACCCACATCAACATCATGGAGATACTGAGCCATCAGTTCTCAGCAAATATGGTAAGACAGGGCTCTCTGAAAGAGGTCCGGGAATACCTCCCCCACTTTTGCAAAAATCAAGGAGGAAGAGAAGCATTTTACAGGCTGCTCAGCTTTGCAAGTATTAAAGGTTTTTCTCTGGTTCCACTTACAGCTTTTGCTTCACCATTATTCCCTGGAAAAGCATGTCTGTTTCTCTTCTACTACCTTTACTCTGTGAATGACCAATTAGATGCCACAAGGAGGCAGTATGGACCACCACTTGTATAGGCTGGAGGATAATTTTGGCTTCTGGGTATCCAAATAGGGCCTACAGCAATAGAGAAAGCTGCCTTATACTAATCCAGACCATTTATCTTAGCTTAGTATGATCTACTCTGACTGGCTGCTGCTATACAAGACTGCAAGATTTCCAAGCTCTATCTCGGACACTGGGATTGAATTGAATTCACGTGAAGTATTAGTATCACTCTACAGAGCCTTAGTGTAATAATACTGCATCCAGTTTTGGTCACCACAATATAAAAAAGATGTTCAGACTCTGGAAAGAGTAAAGAGAAGAGCAACAAAGATGATTAGGGGGCTGGAGACTAAAATATGAAGAAAGGTTGCAGGAATTGTGTATGTCTAGTCTAGTGAAAAGAAGGACAAAGGGAGACATGATAGCACTGTTCCAATATTTGAGGGGCTGCCACAAAAATGAGGGGAATCAACCTATTTTCCAAAGCGCAGAAGGCAAGACAAGAAACAATGGATGGAAACTAACCAAAGAGAGAAGCAACCTAGAACTATGGAGAAATTTCTTACTGGTGAGAACAATAAAGCAGTGGAATAGCTTGCCTTCAAAAGTTGTAGGTGTGCCATCACTGGAGGCTTTTAAGAAGAGACTGGACAGCCATCTGTCTGAAATGCTATAGTAGTGATGGCGAACCTTTTTTTGCTCAGGTGCCAAAAGCGCATGCGTGCGCTATCGCACATGCACGAGTGCCCATAATTCAATGTCTGAGGAGGGCGAAAACGGCTCCCCCCCCCCCCGGGAGGCCCTCTGGAGGCCAGAAATGGCCTGTTTCCTAACTTCCGATGGGCCCAATAGGCCCGTTTTTCGCCTTCCCCAGGCTCCAGAGGCTTCCCTAGAGCGAAAATCCCCTCCCTCGCCCTCTTGGAGGCCTCCAGAAACCAAAAATGCCCCACCAGAGCCTCCGTGTGAGCCAAAAATCAGCTGGCCGGCGCGCACATGCGTGCTGGATCTAAGCTAGGGCAACGGCTCGCGTGCCGGCAGATATGGCTCCGTGTGCCACGCATGCCATAGGTTCGCCATCACTGTGCTATAGGGTCTCCTGCTTGAACAGAGGTTAGACTAGAACACTTCCAAGGTTCCTTCCGACTCTGTTATTCTATGTTCTATGTTTTAATTGGGAGCTGCTGAATACAACACAGATGCTGGATTCTGAGCTGCATCCCTTCCCATTCCAGTTTGAAGCTCTGGAGAGTACACAATCAGCTGCCTTCAGCTGGAAAGGATACAGAAGGTTCCAGAAAAATGCTCTTTTGAGCTCAGCCAATCAAATTACTCCCCTCCATCTAAAATAAAACAGCTGCAGGGCTTGGACCTTGGGAAAATTTTTACACAGCCTGAAAGAAGACCTTTAAATTACGGTTCAAAGGAGGATATAGAACAAGATAGGACAGCTCAGAAAAATAGCCATCAACTCCAGCTTTCAGATCAGGAACCTCTAAAGCAGTGGTTCTCAACCTTCCTAATGCCACGACCCGCCCTCTGCCGCCGCCACCATTTCGGTTCTTTTACCCTCTGTGCATGCGCAAAGCATTCTGCGCATGTTCAGTGGGTAAAAGAACCCAA